>OX465097.1:66508246-67708246 GCA_949987625.1 Chalcis sispes | reverse complement strand
GTTCGCGTTCTCTCTCTCTCTCTCTCTTTCTCTCTTTCTCTCTCTCTCTCTCTCTTTGTCTTTCTATTTTTCAAGCAAAAGCTGCTTTTCCGAACTGCGTCCGACCTCGTTTTCCATCGGTAGTACTTATTCTCTTCTCTCTCTCTCTCTAACAACAGCAGAAAGTCCTTCCGCAAAAAAGGATTCCTTCTGCATTAGCTCGATGATTCCGCGTTGGGCATTTTAATCCTCCCACTCACATAACCGTATAAACGTTGCCAGCCGCGCGAATCGCTCTTTCTTCATTTCGCTTTCTTCCTCTATCTCTTTTCTGTTCTCGCTTTTTTTCAATCGATTTGTCAATGTCCACGAATTATACTTAGTATATCTCGATCGAACTTTACATTAAAGACTTTAATTTTGGAATGATTTGAATAAATTTAGTCAATGCGTTTTTATGTTAATTATACATTTTTTTTAAGAAAAAAATGACAAGTATCATTTTAAAGTTCTCCTCTTACCCTCCAAAAAGCCGGAAAAAAAATGAAAAAAGGGACGAAAACAAAGAGAAAAAAATAGAGTAAAAGAGAGAGCGAGAGAGAGAGAGAGAGAGAGAGAAAGACAGGCTATATTCGACATCGTTGTATATGTAGATGCATCGTTATTAAGCACAATGCGTCGCGTCTGACGTTTTCTGGCTATACGCCCATTGTCGATAACCCCTCCGTTAGTAAGGAAGAAGGAATGCCGCTATAAACCGACGACCGCGGCGTAGGCTGCGTTTTCGGACGTCAGCGCTGGATACATCATCGTTTCTTCATTCATGGGTACGAGATTCCTCCCAGTATATATAGATATATATATAATTAGAATATATATTTATGTGTATATAGAATGTACGTGTGTAGTATTATCGACTTGGTTTTTCACACCGCTGTGTCTTCTCATTGTCTGGATGCACGAGGACCGATACAATGACCCCTGATAAAAAGACGTTTACTCGTAATTTAATTATTTTAACATTTTATATTTTTCGTCAAAGTAAATTTCAATCACGGTATTATTTATCAAATGTTAACTAATAAACATATTAAGAACAAAAATGTGTAACGTTCACCATAAAAATGATCTTCGTCTGTCAATGTAAAAAATTGAGTCTCGATTAAACCGTTGTCCGATACAGACGTGTTTACGAGTGAGAGCGCGATTTCTAGTAATACCGTATACAAAATCGTGCGGCGTAGTGAACACAGTGTTCTGTAGTGTAAACAACGCTAGAAGCGTAACGCGCTTTTGCGTTTCGTGTTTAGTAATTTTTTTTTCTTTTCTTTTTTAAAAGGCTGCAAGAGTTTCTGCTCACAGGAACTCCTTGCTCCTTAAGGAAAAGAAAGAAGAAAAAAAAAAAAAAAAAAAAAAAAGGGAAAATGAATCAATCCACGTGTACTTCTACATCCAAAGTATCATACTCTCAAATGGCTCAACAAACTGTTTTTCCAACAAAAGAACAAGCAATTATTTTAGATGCAATAGATGGAATATCTATACAAGACTATGTAATTAGTTTGGCTAAAGTTATAGACCCGTTAAACATAAAGTTTATTTCAAGAATTTCCAACAGTCGTGTTTGTATTTACGTCAACAGCAAGGAAACGGCAGACAAACTTACAAACAACCGCACAAAAGTAAACATTGGAGCACACAGCTTAGAAATAAGGCCATTAATATCCAGCGCAAAAAGAATAATTTTATCAAACGTATGCCCGATTATTCCTCACAACGTCATTACTGACGAGTTAAAAAAACACAATATAAAATTAACATCGAATATGAATTTTATCAAAGCAGGAGTCAACGGACTAAATCACGTTATGAGTTTTCGCAGACAGATCTACATAGAACCTAACGATGTTCCTAAGCTCCCACCGCTCATTAAGATAAATTTTGAAGGTACAGACTACTGGATATATCTCTCTACAGATAAACTAACGTGTTTCCGATGCAAGGAAGAGGGACACGTTGCGAAATTTTGCAAAAATGAAGAACACGCAACAAACCAAGAAGATACTCGCAGTCTTGCTAACTCACTCGAATTTCCAACACTCATTACAAAAAATTCAATCGACACCCCTCCATACAGTAAGGTCGACTCTACATCTCACATGCCTCCTCCAAAAGGTTCAAAAAGGCCTTTGTCACTTACTTGTTCTGAAGGCAGCTCCATCAACGAAACAAATCAAGACTTAAGCCAAAAAACCTCGACAAATAGTGCAGAAGACAAGGTCAAAAAAACACTAAAAAGATCTAAAATCACAGTTAAACCATCCACCACCTTAGAAGAAATAACAACTCAAATCACTCCTTCGAAAGATTTATTCATGAGAAACCAGAAAGACTACCCACTTAATTTTGAAAACGCAGCAAACTTTATCTTTGCAACTTTTGGAAAACACAATGTTACGGAAATTGCGAAAGACTACACTAATAACTTACCGGATTTAATAAAAATGATCTCGGATATTAAAGAAAATATCACAGAAAAAAAACTCCAGCATCGACTCATCCGCATAAGAAAAAAACTGCTAGAAAATAATGATGACTCCCTCTCCGAAAGCTGTAGCGAAACAGACTTCTGAAAAAAAAAAAAAAAAAAAAAAAAATGGCGTCTTCCAACAATCAACACTCCAATACTATTAAGTTATTATTTTGGAACTCAAGAAGTGTTAAACAGCGCCTCCCGGAAATACAATTAATAAAAAACAACTTTGACATCATCATTTGTGTTGAATCTTGGTTAAATATAAACGATAACATACATCTTACCGGATTTTCGACTTTTAGAAGAGATAGACTTTACTCTCGTGGAGGAGGTATCGTCATTTTCATAAAAAATAATCTTTTGTTCAAAGAAATATCACATATAAATTCGCCTCTTCAATCGGTCGAAATGTGCGGCTTAAACATTAACAACTTAGAGAACCCTCTCGACTTAATCATCTGCTATAGAGCTCCTGGCTTTACACTCACACAAAATGAATGGGACATAATTGCAGGTAATGTAAACAAAAACAATAGCTGCTTACTTCTAGGAGATTTTAACGCACATAGCAAGAACTGGAACTGTAGGTACACAGATTTAAATGGAGAAAGACTCGAAAAATCAATCGATAAGCACGATTTATTCTTACACAACGATAATACATACACCCATATCGACTTAAATAGAAACACAAAGTCTAACATCGACCTTGTTCTGTCCTCTACTAATATTGCACATAAAATTCAAACTATAGTAAACGATGACCCCTGGGGCTCAGACCACCTTCCTATCTTTATTAACGTTGGTATAGAAAAAAAATCTTACGAGCAAAAGTCATTTAAACTAAAATCTAAACGCACTGACTGGGAAAAATTTCACTCGAAACTCGATAACTCTTACGATAACTTTTTCTCCGCATCTTACGAGAACCTCTCTCCAAAAGGAAAATACGACTTCTTTCTAAAATCTATTACCGACACCTTAGTCTCCAGCACTCCCTGCAAAAAAAAATTCCATAAAAATAAAAAAATAAGAAATCCTGTTCCATGGTGGGATGCTGACTGCGATAGAATCAAAAGACTTCGAAAAGCATCTTACAAAAAATGGAATTCCACAAAAAATTTAGAAGATCTAATTAATTATAAAAAAATGACTGCCCTAGTCAAAAGAACATTTAAGTTAAAGAAAAAAGAATGTTTTAAAAAATTTGCAGAAAGCCTAAATCACCGCATCGACCCTGGCTTTGTTTGGAAAAAATGTAAAATTTTTAAAAGTAGCTGTATAAATCCAAAACCTCAATCTATATCCGAAAATAGACTCAGAGACAATCAAATAGAACAATTAATAGACAAAATAAGTCCCCCTTGGGCCCAATCTGACCCGAATTGGCTGCCTAAAGAAACAGACTTCATAAACCGCCAATTTTTTGACTGTCCATTTAATTTCAATGAATTCAACACTGCATTAGAAAAAAAAAGTAATAAATCTAGTCCTGGAATGGACGGAATAGACTTTGAAACTCTTAAAAATCTTCCGATCAAATTCAAACTTCTACTTTTAGACATTTTTAATGAAATATTTCTCAAAAAAGATTACCCTCAAAGTTGGAAATACTGTTTCGTTCACTTTATAAAAAAAGCAGATGGTTTAAATTATAGACCGATTTCACTAACATCCTGTCTCTGTAAATTGTTTGAAACACTATTAAAAAACAGACTACAATGGTGGGTCGAATTTCACAACCTCATACCAAACAGTCAATCCGGCTTTAGACAAGGCAAATCTTGCACTGACAACCTTCTCAATCTCACACTATACATTGACGAAGCTTTTCTCGAAAAAAAGGATGTACTGGGCGCTTTTCTTGATGTCGCAGGCGCATTCGATAATATCAATTCGGATTTATTACTCACTAAGCTTTCAACAATCGGTTGCTCTAACAGCATACTCAAATTCATCCAATTTTTAACACACGAAAGATGCATTTTCACTGATTCCCTAAATCAACCTAGATTCACTTACAAAGGAGTTCCACAAGGAGGCGTCTTAAGCCCCCTTTTATACATAATTTATGTCTCCGATATCACCAAAAATCTTCAAAAAAATATAAAAATCTCACAATTCGCGGATGATATTGCACTTTTCATAAAATCAAAATCACTCAAAAGAGGTACAAAAATATTCCAAAATGCTATCAACACAATGAAAAAAAACCTTCTCGATTTAGGACTAGATATATCTCCCTCCAAAACTGTTTTAATGCACTTTAACAGCAAACATATCCCTCCCGGAAGCATTGAAATAAAAATTGACAATCACACAATCAAATCCAGTGAAAAAGTCAGGTTCCTAGGTATGTATTTTGACTACAGAATGACGTTTAATATCCACGTTGACTATATTCAAAATAAATGCACCAAGGCCTTAAAAATGATTAAATTTCTCTGTGGAACTTGGTGGGGGTCAGATCCAAGCACTCTAATTATCCTATACAAAAGCTATATTCGCTCAATTATTGACTACGGAATCTTTATATATCACACTGGCAATAAAAAAATAACAGAAAAATTAGAAAAAATACAACATGCAGCAATCAGAGCGGCGTTAGGATATCGCATAAGCACACCTTTAAATGTCCTTCTAGCTGAAACAAAGATCACCTCTATAAAAGATAGAACTTCATATATATGTAAACGTCACCTACTCAAGGCAATAGCAAATTCAAGTTCTCTCACAAGCAAAAGCATGCTTGGCTACTATCATATCAGTAAAAATAAAAAATCAGCTCTAACCAACAAGATACTTTCTAAATGCGTCACTTCTACGGTTAAATTAAAAAATTCTCTAGAAATCCGCGTAAATTATTGTATCTACCTTCACGAATATAAAACCGTAACTACGTCTATTCCGATAGATACCGATCTAGGACAACATCTAAAAAAGTCAAAAAATCCTAACGATCTGCTCAATCAATACTTATGTAAAAATAACGCAACTGCTGTGTATACAGATGGTAGTAAATCTGTAAATTCTAACTATGTAGGTTCTGCATGCATAAGCCCAAATTTAAATGTCAGTATAATAAAAAGCATAAATAAAAACGCATCTATATTCACAGCAGAATGCGTTGCGGTGAAAGACGCACTCGACGTGGCACTGAATAACGGTAATAAAAAAATCTACATTTTCTCTGACTCCTTAAGCGTTCTTCAAAGCCTAAATTCTACCAAAATTAATATAAAAACTAACCCACATATATTAGAAATAAAAGAAAAGTATAGTTCATATATTCAAAATAATACTGATAACACAAACATAAAACTTTACTGGCTCCCTTCACACATTGGCATTCTTGGAAACGAAGAAGCAGACTTACACGCTAAACAAGCTTCTAATGCAATTTCCACGCAACCTAATGTAAATAAAATTCCATACACAGACTTTTATGAATTACTAAAAAAAAAGGCTTCAAAATCAACGCAGAAGAAAATTAAAAATCAAGGATTAATCAAGGGCAAAAACTATTTCAAATTGTATTACGAGGAAAGTAAAAAGCCTTGGTTTCACCATCGTAATTACAGCAGAGAATTTATAGTTACTATCAATCGTATTAGAGCCGATCATTACAACCTACTGGATTCCTTAGCTCGAATTGGGATTGTCAAAGACGCACTATGCAAATGCTCCGAACAGAGAGAATCCATTAATCACATTCTATGGCAGTGCAAATTGTATGAAAACCAAAGGCAAAATCTTATAAAAAGACTCCTTGAAAACAAATTGCAACCGCCACTAAATATTGAGTCCCTCGTCGCCGAACCGAATTCTATAGCATGTCTTATTATATTCGCATTCTTAAAAAAATGTAATTTGAGCGTATAAAATTCACTGTAATTATCCTTGTAAACTTATTCTTTAATCATTGTATACATGTATACGTAACTCTAAAATATGTTATGCGTTATCATGTAAAATTATTGTATACTCATGTAATTCCTATGTAGCCTAAATAAACCTATAATGGTTTAAAGGGCTTAAAATAAAAAAAAAAAAAAAAAAAAAAAAAAAAAATGTAAAAAATTCAAAGAATTGAAATACTTAGGCATACGCGTAAATCTTTGATCATTTTTTCTTACGTAAAATCTATGGAATATCCGAGTATGAGTGACACGTCACCCAAGGAGTATACATTGATAGCTTTGGGAATTCCTCTTTGCCACAGGTGATTGTACACGTATGGGCGGAGCTTATCTTAACGTGCCATAGAATGAATTTTTACCAGTATTTTATTATAATCGTTCTGAAATGCCGATATGCGTGATTATTCTCATCGGTGATTATCGGTGATATGCGTAAATATATTATTTTATTGTAATCGTTTTTTATTGCAAATTTATTTCATCACCCTATATGGAATATCGTATTAAAATTTATTATTACAAATTTAAAATAATACATAAAGATTATTGTATCGTTGATCATGACGAATTATTAATTATGAATTTTTTCTTTCAATCAATCATCCACATATACCATCCTCGACTAATCAACCCTCTTATTCCTCATGTAGAACAAAAATATTCAGGTTTAAATACCCTCGGGAGACATAAATGTTGCACACACACACATACACATTTACCTTAGTTCAACCGGAAGAAGCACAAAACGAAAAAAGGAAAATTTTAACGCGTTGTACTTTCGCGCACAATTGCGGCTACAGCTTTGTCTCGTGAAACTAATGCCGGATAAAGGAAGAGAGAAAGAGAGAAAGAGAGAAAGGAAGGGAGAGAAAGAAAGAGGAAGAAAGATGAAGGGGGAAGAGAGGAAGAGTAAAAGGTCAGGGCCAAAGTGTAATTCAACTGAGTGTGTACGGAATCCCGCGGCGCGTTGCGTCATCGCGCAAGTGAATCCGTTCTCTCTTTCTCTTTTCATGCAAACGACATTTATTTCTGCTCCGAGGAATTCTCTCGAGCTCGATTGCTTGACATGTTATATGCTAACGCGTCCATTCAATTACTTGATTGCGCGTATTGTTATTATAATACGGAGGAATTTAGGAGACGCGAATTTTAAGCTTTCGTTTAACTTGTGGAATTTTTCGTTATTTTTAAGGACGAATTCATCGTTTATAAAAGACTCTTACTTTCCATGGAACAGATATGGATACTCACTGCAAGAAAATCAAAATTTCAAAGTCTTATAAGAGGGATATAAAATTTTGGAAAGAGGACAATTTTTATCTCGTTTTTAAAGGTAATGTATTCAGCAAATTTTATATTTACGATAGTAATAAATCACATAAAATTAAATATTTTAATATAATTATACGAAAATCCTTAAAATTTTCAAAAAAAAAAAAAAAAAGAAAATTTCTGCTACATCGTAAATAAAACATTTTATAAGCTACCGCATTTACCTCGACAACCTTGCTATACATATTATAAAACGTCATCTATGAATAAATTCAATAACACCTCGTCGAATTTACATCATCGCGCGTCCAATACACGCCGGAGGAATGTCAAACGTGGAATCGATTTAGCGGAAACATCGTAAGGGAGCTTTTACGATGTTTGCCGATGACATTCTCGCATTTTTCTCTTCAAGGTGGGTCTCGAATCTATGTATGCATCTTTAAGCGTGTGGTATTTCGCAGGGAAACGTTAGAATTGTTATATTCGTGAACGTATGTACGATCGTCGCGGCGTCTTTTCGGTGTGAAATTCTGCATTTGGCGCTAAATAACGAACGAGAGTAATCGATGATTCTATGTATATATTTTTCTTTTTTTTTTTTTTAAGTGCTTTTTGGAATTTGTTTTTACGATGGAAAGTAACGTCCGAGTGAGAGTTTAATAAAATTAGTAAGTTACGAGTTATTTTTTATAATTCAAATATTATTTTAGTTTTAAATGTCTTTATCTTTTATGTAAATAATGTGAAAAAGTTTGTTTCTATAATATTTCCATCGGCATTTTTTGCTTATACTTTGTTTTTTTTTTTTAAATTATGAAGTGCTAGGACAATTAGTTGAATATATCACTTAAGTAAGCATTGACTTACAATTTTAATAAGATTGTGTTAAGCGTGTTGATACAACTTTTAAAACACATTTTAGATTGATTGAAAAATTTGCCAACTAAATAAAATAAAAACAAAATTCTTCTTCGCGAAATAAATTACTGTCGTATCCTTGTATAATTGAAAATAAAAAAACAAGTCAATAAAATTTATAAAATGCTTAAATCTTAACAAAATTATGAATAATTTATCAATTTTTTTCTATTAAGTTCGCTAATGATACAGCTTCGAAGTAATGTCTGTACAATGTTGTCTGTTTCCACTAGAATAATTGACAACTTTTCCCTTCTTATACATTCAGCCCATTTTCTTTATTAACTTCGTACTTCTCTTGGCTCCTTGTACTTCCCCAATTCTACTTCGCTTCCTTTGGTTCTTACTTCCAGTAAATTTCCAAAAGCATGTAAATTTGCCAAGTTACAAGAACGGGTAAAAAATGGAAGGAAAGCTTTGCTCTCCTTGATTACGCAAATTGCCAATGTATTACATCGTACATTCAGATTAACAGAATTTTTGGAAACAACCGAGCAAATAATCGATAGCCAAATGCGATGAAATCACAAAAACCATCGTGACTCACATAAGGAATAATTATTAATACGTAAAGCCGATATTCATGCAAAATCTGAGCTTTTTTATATCACAAACAGACGAGATAACTAAAACATAACGGTATAAATTGCTGTAACGTTGGCCGCGTAGATTTTAGTGAGTATGCGGAGGTCGAAAAACTACGTGAGAGTTAGCGTGCGTTTTTTGCTACTGCAAGCGCGTATTTTGGAGAGCAACGAATCAGCTTGGACATTGGCGGGATATTGTCGGACGAAGCGAAAGTTAAAAGCTTTTCGGGTGTGTAACGTACAAAAAGAGAGTGAAACGGGGTCACGAGGGAAAAAAGTTACAGGATGCACTTTTATTAGGATACTAAAAGAGAAAAATAACGAGAGAGAGAGAGAGAGAGAGAGAGAGAGAGAGAGAGAGAAAAAGAGAGAGAGATAAAGAGCGAAGTTCGAACCAAATGACAAAATTTTAATGGGCAAGCATCGAATAAAGTTTTCTTTTATAATGATGATAGATACGATTGAAAATTTTTTAATTATTAATTTTGAAATCAAGTTTATAAAGAGCTTTTGAATTTTAAGAGCTGGCATCCGATCGTTTTTTAAAAGTTGAAATACTAAAATATGTAACTTCAATTAATTTCTTATATAACAATTTTATTAATAAAATAATTTTGAGTGATTGGCATATTCTTTTTTTATTTAATTTTATATAATTTTTAAGTGTTTCTCAAATTATAAATCCTACTTTATACAAATTACCATATAAATTATCGTGTACCATCCACTTCCACGAAATTGTTCTCAGTACTCGCATAACCACAATTTACCGGCGTATAATAAAAAAAGAAGAAAAAAAAAAAAAAAAAAAAAAGACACATCCCCATAAAACTGCACTTCGCAAACGACGACGATAATTCATCTCGCTGCCGGCAACAAATCGCCCGAGCTTAACTTGTGCCTATGAAAACTTCAAAAGCTAACGGGTTTATCCTTGGAAAAGCATTACCGCGCTCTCGTTATAACGCACCTAGAAGCAGAAAAGATTAAAAGTGCGTAAAATCGAGGAAGGAGATAAAAGAGCGAAAGGCTTTTTTCCTCGACTGGTATACGGTATCATAGAAGCACGCGTGACAGACGCAGAATCGGTCGGCTGGACAGTTCACCACTTGAAATGCATAATAAGACGTGATAGCGTGAGTTTTCGGAGTAATTGTTTACGCGTGCCAAGTGAGTTATTTGGCACGCGTCCACGCGAGCGCGCAAGCTTCATCGTACACGTGGACCCTCTCGACCTTTCACTCTCTCTCTCTCTCTTTCTCTTTTTAACTTTTGCTTGCAGGTTTTCTCTTTGTTTCTTTTTCTGTTTTGCTTTTTGTTCCTTTTTTGTCTGCATTTGCATTTTAATTAGCGGTGGGCATTTTTCACTGGCGGTTTGAATTTCGCTCTGGTCTACTTTAGTATTGTTGAGAAACTTTCTTTTTTTTTCATTTTTTTTTTTTTTTTTTTTCAATTGTGCGGTTTGATACGCTTGTTAAAAAATTTCATAAGCCTTTAAAATGCGCGTCTAAATTTGAAGAAGTGTCTATTATAAGTAAAAAGTTAGATTATTAAAGTTTTCTCCGTACGGTTTGTTTGTTGATTTATTTACGGTGTAAAGCGCATAAAAAGCCCACATAAATTTTTATTTAGATTTTCATCTTTTTACAAAATACTTTTAATCTGTCAAAATTTGAAAATTTAATTTTCCATCCGTGACGTCACGCAGATATATAAAACATTTCACCATTGTGACGTCATTTTGTTCGCCTTTGAAATCCAATGCTTTCTTCGATTTTTGAAATACTGCCAAAACTATAAAAATTACAAGGATACTCTCCCTCTTTTTAAACATAAAAATCATTAGAAATTATCGTTGTCGCAAATTTCTCTTAAAATATATAACCAAAATTTATTTATTTAAAATAGCATATTTTATTTTTCAAATTATTAATTATAATTGTTATATATTTTTTAAAGAGTACTTATTTTAAATATTTCTCATTATCTAATTTATAAAAATAAAAATAAATTCCCTTTGAACCTAAATTTAATAATTTGTTACAAAATATATGACATTTAATAGAATATTCTTAATAATATGCAATTATTATTTTATAGTAAATTTAACATAATAATATTTACAATTATTAATTGCTGCACTCACACATTGTTAATTTCCACAATTTACACATACAAAATGTTTACAATAATAAAGCACATCTTGTAATTATATCGACACAAGAAAATTTAATAATTTATATTAAAAAACAATACAAAAAAATTTATTGATCCAATGATTTATTTTTTGTGACAATCGACCTGTTGAAAACTTTGATTTAACTAAATTCCAAAGTAACGTGCACTGGCACAAACTACAGTTTCATCATTCTTTTCATTTTGCTCAAGTGTGCATTGCAAGGATGCTTCTAACGACTTTTTGTATCCAAATTTTTTTTAAAGTTTCATAATGATATTAAATATTGTTATAAATTTTTTTGACAATTGAGTATTGTGCTTATTATTTATTATAATTTAACAAAACGTGAATTAAAAAAAAATTTATATATGATAAAAAATAAATAATATTCTCTTACATCTATATAATAATTTACGACAAATATAATTTAATTTTTTTAATAATTTAAATATTTTATTTATTGTATTCGAAATTTTAGTAGCTACACAATTTAATTTACATAAAAGATTCCAACTGAGCAATTATTATGAAATAATTGATTCAATTTTTAACACATGACAGTAACGAGTTTTTGTTTTATTCAAACACTTGATCATAAAAAAATATATTTCAATATGTGAAAACTCACCAATCTGTTTACAACAAATATTTTTAAAAATGAAAAAACTAATTGCACAAAAGATTATCAAAGCATTAAATTCCTTTGATTTAACCGACCGGTATGAATTAAAAAACGCTAATTGTATACGGAAATGGTCTAAGTTATAAGAGTAACCTCGACTTTCTACCCTAAAAAAAGCTGAGCGCATAAAACCATAAAAACTAAAACTACCCCCTCGAAAAATGATCAAGCAAATCAAAAACAGAACAGTGAAAAAGAAGAATAAGAATAAGAAGAACCTTCAAAGACGCATCCAAAGAGACCGTCTCGAAAGCGAGATAGCCGTAGCAGCGCTCGTAGGAAGGGAACTCGACGGACACGTTCTCCCTCTCCCTCTCCCTCCTACCCACTCTACCACACACATGCTCTCACGAACGCAAACGTAGACATAGACATAGCCGAAGGGGAATTCCGTACGGCACGCTCTCTCTCTCTCTCCCTCCGCTCGCGGGGGTGGCCCCGGAGTGGGGAGGCCAGTACACGAAATAAGGGTAGTCGTGCGGGGGTGGCGGGGCGGGAGGCGGCGAAGGTTCGTCAGTTTCCGGGTTGTTCCGGAGCGAGCGAGAGAGAAGGGCGAGAGCGGCCGGCCGAGCGTCCGAGCGAGATGGAGAGAGCGAGTGCACGGGGGTGGAAGCGGTGGTGGCGGCGTCGGCGGTGGCGGCTGCCGCCACCGCCGCCGCGGGCCACGACACCGACGAGGCGTCGCGACGTCAGTAGAGCGCCGCGCTATCGACCACCGCTGCTCCTCCGTGCACGCGAGTCGTATCTCTCGCTTCCAGCGCAGCAGTAGCAGCAGCAGCAGCAGCAGCAGCAGCAGCAGCAGAAAGTTCACTCTGCTACGTTCTCCTCTCACGCGTTACACTCCCCCCAAGTGCGCTCTCTCTTTCTCTCCCTTTACCGCTCTCGAAACCAAGTCCGCGCGCCCTCGCGCACTTTCGCGACTAGCGGGAATAAAAAGCCGGCTGCTCTCCTTGCGGCCGTCACATACGCACCCGAAAATTTCGCGGGCGCGCACCCCGAATATTCATTGCTTCATCGGTTGTTTATCCGCGAGAAGGAACGAGCCCGCGCTCGCGGTAGTGCGACAGGCGCGCACACGCGAGAGATACCGAAAAAGGAGAAGAGAAGAGGATCCGTGAGAGAAACGCCGGTCGCGGAGTACGAGACGCGGGAGGCTCGCTCGCGGTGTAATATGCTCTGGTGCTTCGTCGCGAAGTCGCGGAACTGTGACATAGAGGATAAGTGAGGAGAATCGAAGGGAGGAGGATAAGCGAGAGGAGCCGTGAGGAAAGCACTGCGATAAGAGAAGCGAGGAGAAAGAGAATCGACAGCGGAAATAGCGAGGAGGCGCCGCGCGAGGGAGAGCTCGGGAAAGGAGAGAGGAACACGTGGCGGAAGTGTGTTGTATATGCGTTTACGGGCCGCTGTGCTGGCTCGATCGGTGGCGGCCGGCGTGCAGTGCTACGTATACAGGTGCTATTTACCCGTCAGCTTACTCGACGCCGTGCGGTCACTCGTCTAAGGAGCTGCACTCTCGCCAACCAGTGAGACCCAATGACTGTCAATCGAGGGACCACGGGACACACATGTTCTTTATAAGGTCAGCCCTTTTTCTATTCCTTTTTCTTTTATCTTTTGACTTTCTTACGTGTAGAAAGATTGTGTGATTTGTGTGACTGTGTGCTTAGTCGATAATTTAAGCCTGAGTTTTGTGTAATAAAAGTGTTTACTTTTTTTCACAATGCAAATAATAAAATTTAATTAAAAATGGGATGAATTTAACAACCATAGATAAAAATATTTATGGTTATAACTTATTTTTGTGGTATTGCTTTTAAAATTGCAAAAATTTAAAATTGCCAACAATTCATTCATAATGAACAGATATCAATTTATTTAAGTATATCACTGTTATATAACAAAAAATATTATTAACTACGTTAACTACGTTAATAAACGTTAAAAATATTTATAAAAAGTTATATAAATTCAATTTTATCTACATAGTACGATAACATTCGTTGTGTCCGTAATTATTTAAAAAAATTGAAATTGAAGAAAGTATTGGCAACATTACGAAATGTTGCCAAATAAAAAATCTCATTACGTTTGATAGCTTTATTAGCCTCTTATATACGTTTCATTCACTATTCTTTGAAAGTACGAAAAATGTATTTCTGGAAACTGTGACTGAATCCACTGTGAATTAAAACTTCGATCCAGTCTCGCCAAAATCGGGCTTTACTACTTACGTAACTGTTTCATTCAGTCAGCATCTTCCCTACGATATTACCGCACTACAATTATTTTCTACTTCACTGACATAAAGTATCATTTAAATTTTATTTTTTGAATCTTATATGAACGTATAAATACTGCTTTTTATAAAAAAGATATAAGCCAATATTAATGTATAAGGAAGCTACAGTCTTGCTAAAAATTATTTAGTAAATTTTAGCAAAATTTATTAATCAATAAATTTTGTATTAACTTTTAATATCAAATTATCTTTTAATATCAAAGTGTACTTTTAATTAAATTGAGTTATTTTTTAATTAGCTTAAAAAAAAAAAAAAAGAAAATATTAAAATTACAATAAAATTAATTGTATCACATTGTGACTAATTATTATAAGAATTTTAAACATTTATGACGAGGAATATTTCTGAATTTTGTTATATATTTAGTTTATATTATTCATAAATATATTAATCGAAAAATGAAAAGCGTTCAAATTTTACTCAAATGATCCAACAATTATTTGTCAGTAGATACAGCCAATAAAACTTATTTAGTAATGTTTATATTATTTTTAACAAACAATACGTTTCGAAAGTATACTATTGAAAATACATTTACTAGCACAAAAGTATACATTCGAAATGAATTTTAAAAGTGATTATAAGCGTGATCTTTGACATTCTTAATGATTGCAAATCGTTAAAATCAGTTTTATTTTAAAAAAGTTAGTAGATATCTACTTCGCAGTGCTGTTTACATTAATTGAAAAAAAAAGAAAAAAAAAAAAAATAAGATTGCCACTTAATATTTTATTATCAAAATTTAAAAATTTCTTTAAAACCCGTTAATTTAAAAATCCTTTCATTCGCAAAAATTGCATCAGCCAGATAGTTACTGATTTTTCAGTTGCCCTATGCACGCAAACGCCTCGTGCACATACACACATATCACATACGCATGCACAACGCGCTTACACTAACGTAGAAAAAGCATCGGCGAATTTTCATCGCGCATCCTTTTTCCCAAAAATAGCGAGCGAACGAGCGAGCGAAAGATAGTTTGAAGCCGAAGGACGCGCAAGCGAAAATCCCGGAAGATGATATGAATTGTCGACGTTTGCGCTTCCCTCTCCTCCGTCTCCTCTGCCTCGCTTTTCACCCCTTCTCCGACTTTCGTTCGATTCGCCACCGAAAATAGAAACGAGAGAATTGACTCGCTAGAGACCAGACAGCGCCAAGGCTGGATTAAAGAGATAGACTCGTTTCTTTATGTGTGTTGGTGTGTGTGTGTGTGTGTATGCGCGCGCGATATATAAACCAACGTGTGTATATATGTGTGTGCATATAGCCCGTTGCCACCCCGTTAACGACGACGAGTAAGCGAGCGGGCGAACGAGCGAGCAAGCGAGTTTCTTTTTCTTACCCCTTTCCATTTCTTGTTCTTCTTTTTCTTTCGTGGTTATGCTCGCTCCATCTTCCTTTCCTCCTCTCTCTCTCTCTCTCTCTCTCTGTCTCTCTCTTTTTCTTTCTCTCTTTCTTTTTGTCTTTCTTGCTATTTTAGTACTTTTATTTTTCGGTTTATTCATTCATCGATGCAAGCCCGGAAACTAGCAATGCACTACTTGCAATTTTTGTCGGCGCACTATACCCGCTGTTATTTTCATCGTAGCGCTTTTTGCAGCGGTAGAAATGCACGTTTCTCTTACGGGAAAGTGCCGAAGTTTTTTTATGGTTGTCTACAGTTTGCGCGCTATATTTCATAGATCGAAATACGTTTTTGAATATAAAATCGCATTTTTAACCATATATATGTGTATATATATATATATAGATAAATTTAATTCATAATACCAATAGTAATAACATTTTTTATCACTATGGTTAAAAAAAAAATGCCTAAATTCCTTTGTAAATATTGTTGCTATGCTGAAAATTTCATCGAGATTTTCCTTTTTCCTTTTAAAACTTAAAATATGACGTCAGTACAAAGCTTTATGGCATTGTAACTTTTGAAATTTTTCCAAAAATAAGAAATCATAGAGTAAAGTAAAGTTGTAAATCTTTGAAACGATGGGAAAGATTTTGTTTTTAAATCATTAATTTGAATTATAAGATTAATTAATCATGTTTTTAATTCAACTACTCGAGCTGTTAAAATTATAAAATCGATGAACTTGTTTCAACTATTTAAAAGTATTCATTTCTTAAATATATTTTTGTTGACAGATTCTGTTACTGAAAAGCATATTAAGGCTTTATAATGTCAAAAGAAACATTCGTTAAAACTACAGAAATGTACAAATTAATTGTAATACTATGACAATATCACTTTTAATGATGTTTAAATTCTATATGAATATAATTTATTAATATATTCATGAGTGCCAATAAATACCATTACTACAACTACCTTCAACTTCAGATTATATATTTATGTAAAGATTTTTATTTAAATTCATTTATTTTTATTTATTATTTTTTTTATTAATAATTTATTCAAGAAAAAAATAAACATTATAAGAACTTCCTTTTAATTCAACATAAAACGAATAAACTATGAAGAATTTTCTCTGAAACGATAAAAAATATGATTTCCTTTACATCTTTGTATAAAGTATCATTTCAATCTTAATTCACTCGAGCCTACCCGCAAATTCACATTTTCCTTCAGCTACTCTGTATACCTTTTCCTTTCATCTCTTATTCTCTTTTCACAAAGAGCCATATTTTCCGGGTTATTGCGGAAAGCAGGATTCGGCGAAAAGGCTGGTTTCCCCCCCCCCTTTCTCTCTCTCTCTCTCTTTCTCTCTCTCTCTCTCTCGGGATACTCGTCGGCGTTTGTCATGTAGTTGGAAGAATATCCGTCAGTGCTTCAACCGAAGAACGGATGGTTTATCGTCCGTGATTTCGTTGCGATTGATGGTGTCTTTGCGCCCCGCGCGATATTGTCTGCTAAGCTCGCGGCGGGCTTTGGCTCTTATCGCTTCGGTGTCGTTGCTTTTTGTCTACCGTCGCTTGACGACGAGTTTTCAACTGCTGCCTGACTAAACGAAATGCGTTACTTGTTCGCTTTTCTTGACAAACGAAGATAACAAGCGATTGTTTTACTTTGTTTAAATGTCAGGGTACAATATTTCGCGTACTGTTTTATTTATCGGATTTATCGATTTGTATCAGACAGACAAAGCCAAGTAAAATTATTATATCATTGTCGATCGTATAAACTGTTAAACGTTCTTCAAAAATGACTCATTTTTTTTAATTTTGTAAAAAATAAAAAATTGATGCTAAAATTTTCTTAACCTTAACGTTCATATAAAAAACAAAAATATTCCAATACACAAGTATAAACAGTAGTCATCCTTGTAAAAAGTCGAAGTTTCCATTTCCGATTACTTTCATACTTACGTGCATCAATTTCTCTCCTTTCCTCTCTGTCTCTCTCTCTCTTTGCATCTCGATATATACAGCAATACTCTCGGAACTGCACATCCGCGTGGAGTTCAGTACATCCCAGATATTTCAAGCTCAGAAATGCACTTTGACATAATGCGGCCAGTCTTTTCTCTTTTTCCTTTCCTTCGCCTCTTCGATGTGTGTGCCTTCTTTAAGAATCGAATCGAATCTCACGAGGATAAAGAAAGAGAAAAAGTGGGAGAAAGAGGACGGAGGAAAGAAAGATAGAAAACGAAACGCCGAGAGATAGTTTCCAATCTTTGTTGGTTTCCTCGGACGCTTCGAGAAATCAGACTTTGGCAAGAGCTCACTTAATAAGTTCTTCTCATCTCGGCTTTTGCTGCCGCTACTGCTGGAATAAGGACACGCCGGAGATATAGACAAATTGTGAGAAAGACAGAGAATGCGTAGGTGTAGGTAAAAGAGAACAAAAGAGAGAGAGAGAGAGGGGGGGGGGGAGAAGAAGAACTGAATGGATTTGGCCGTTTTTCGAGGTACACATCAGTAGTATACGAGAGAGAATGCAAGGCATAGAATGCACTTTTTGTATCACGTACTCTCATTTATGTATCTTTTTTAGCCGATCTTTTTGTTTTACTTTATCACTGACTCTTCGACTATTTGTTTAAATGAACTTTATGCAGTTGCTAGAATTTCTATATGCTTGAAAACTTGTTAAATCTTCAAAGTCAACGATCTTGGTCAAATTTTAAATTAAGATAAGCATGCTTTTAATTAAAATATCGAATTGATTCTTGTTCATTCTTTATTACTGTTCAGTTACTAACGTAAAATAGTTTTTCTGAATAAAATAAAATAACATCTTATCTATAGTTATAACCATAATGTATTGATTTAATGAGTAATTAATAAAGGTAAAAATTATTGTTTTGTAATACATATAGACCCAATAGCCAATATTCCATTATGTTGAAATTTTAACAACGAAGCAGCAATAAATTCATTTTATGACATTCTATGCATTATTCGTAATATCTACGTTCGTCAAAAAGTTTTTTAAAATTTCGTATTACCGGGATAACAGAAGTTCTTCAAAATTATGTGTCTCTTCCTTACATAAATTTTACTCCCACACGATTCACCTACTGCTGTCGAACTTTCGCGCTCCAATTTTTTTCATTACCATTTTTATATCTGCCTTTTCTTTCCTGGCTTTCTACTATATCTTCTAGACCAATAACCCAATATATTAAAAAAGCTAGCGAACGACCCCAAAATTCGATTTAACGATTCTGTTCAATCATAAACTTAAACTGTTCCGTGCCCGAGGCCGTGCAAATAAAATAAGTTTCAGAATTTTCTGTCTTTACATTTAAGTTGTTTGTTAAATTGTAAATTCAATGGAGTATAAATATGTTTTGACACATAAAAATTTTAAAATATTATGCAATAACTTTTGAAATAATAAAAATCTCAATATTAACGAGATTAAAATTTGTGTTTAATTCCAAATTTATTCGTAGTTTTAATATTACAATATTTTTGTCCTATTACATAAGTAAAAAAAAAAGTATTGCAACCATTCTTAAATTTCAATAACCGATAATATTCAGAATATTAAATTCAATGAAAATTCAGTATTTACTCGGCTCTAAAATTAAAATCTTAACGAGCCCTCGAGAGTCCCTTGGCATTGCCAAATTTCAAACCGAAAAATTCTTTCTCCCCCAGTCCAAAAGAGCCTACGTAATATAACCAGTTTGCAGCTATTTCTCGACTGCGCACACATAATATCGCCTCGCGTCTTACGTAAGACCAAAAACTTCTTCTCGACTTCACCAGCTACTCTCTCGAATTCTTTTACTCCAATTTTTTCCATTTCCATTTCGTCTTTCCTTACTTTCCTTTCCCTCTCGCTCTATTTCTTTCTCTCTCTCTCTCTCTCTCTCTCTCTCTCTCTCTCTCTCTCCCTCTCTCACACTTTTATTCTCTTCAGGCCTTCTGCATCGAAGAATTTTTTTTCATTCAGAGGTAAGGCCTAGAAGGCGAGAGTCTCCTTGGCATTTGTCCAATCGCGATTCTCGTTCTACACCTGGCCTACAAGTCGTGTCCTTGCCAGGGGGTAGGTTGTGTACAGTTTTGCGCTAAATACTTTTTACGAATGTCTACATTTTTTTATCGTTAGTTTGCGTTATAATAATTTGGAAAAAAATGCGTTACTACTGATTTCCAAAGTTTTGAGATAGACGTAAAAAAAATCAGTACATATACTCGACGCTAGATGGCGCAAAGTACGAGAAGGTAAAAGTATCCGATAAAAAATATTAATAACGTTATTAAATTGCGTGTAACTAACAGTGACCAGTTATAAGGCTTGCATTCGTTTGCATTTGTAAGCGTGTATTATGATGTGTCAGCATAAGTTTCGCAGAAACGGCAACTTTCACCTCGTAATGTCCCTTGTTCTGAACAATGCTTTTGTCTCTGGGACGCATAAACGTCTTATTTAAACGAATATTATTTTACTGAAAATTTATTTTATGATAATTTGAATTTGCTGTAGTAGAAGAAATGATATAATTATTGTTTTTTAAAAGGTATTGGTACAATGTATATGAATCTGTATATCTAATTCACTGAAAAAATTACTTGCCAATCTCTTACATTAAATATTTAAACAGAATTCTTATTTTGTAGAAAAAAATAATGTTATAGCGATCAACTTTTGTCAATTCAATTATAATGTTTCTTAAAATTTGTTAAATTTTTACATTAATTCTGCAGTTTTTAATCACTCAGTAAGTTGTCTTTTGCATTTGGAGCCGCAGCTTCCAACCTATGCAAGACCGAGATAATGTTGCGGTCTTTCTCGAGCGTAGAAATAATTGCTTCCGCGACATTAACGCGCCGTAGCGCCGTTAAAAGATGATCTCCGTATGGCCGTGGTTCCTCATTGGTACTTAGCGTTTTAAAAGTAATAAACCTTATTTACCATATTTTGATTATTGTTTTTCGACGAAAAATTTAGTGATGTTTTGAAGACGGTATAATGTTTGAAATATCGATTGATGTGTATCGAATTAAAGACGATTTTTTATTAAATAGTTGAATAATTGATTGTTAGGTACGAAAGATGGTGCATAAGATTTTCATTAAATGTAATAAGATAATACTTTTGAAGTGAAAATACGTAGCAGTTTTTCACGCATTACGTAATGTTGGTTCGAAATTAAAATTTTGCCGTGAATGCTCTTAACTGTAAAGTGCTCACAATATTTTGATCAATATATAATTCATTTTTGTAAAATAAAATCTAAAGTTGTTAAAACTATTCTTTTAAAAAAATGTATATTTTTATTTAAAAAATTTTTTTAAAATAAACTTTTCAAAGTTACATTTTATAGCAAGTTTTTAGTAAAGCTTTTAAAATGTAAAGCGTAAAAGAGCTTTTTAGCAATTTTCCGTCCCAAAATGTTTCAAAAAGCTCTAGTAATTGCGCAGTACCGAAAGATAGTAAAATTTCACTAAAAACGTTTTATTAAATTTTAAAAAATATTAAAATCATTAGTAAATGGTAGAAATTCCATCGCACTCTTGAAGATTTAAAAGTAAAATAGTTAGTATTTTGTAACGTAGTAATAATAGCTTATTATTTTATTTTGCGTGATCACGGCAATTTTTTAGTCACACAATTTGCAAAAAGTGTTACGCAAGAAGAAAACGTAACGACCGACCCTTTTAGTTCCATAAAATTTACATTAATAATCAATTAGAATATAGTAACCATCTTAACTAGTAAAGATACTTTCATCGATGTACGTAATGTTCACATGGATGCTTTATTTATGCTGTAATCATCAAAAACATATACGTGCAGTCGCTTAACGTGTGCTATAATAAAGTCAAGTTTACTGCAGCTCATTGCACGCTAACGTCCATCGTCTTCAGATTGTTGATCCACATTCATTGGCGCTTATAAACAGCGCGCCGAATCCTTGCATCTCACCAATATTCTTTTTCTTATTTTCCCTTCACTTTTTTCTATTGTTCCGCCGAACCAAGTCTCTCTCACTCTCTCTCTCTCGATCTTTCCTATCGTTGAAGATCGAATTACTTGAGCATAAAAGAACTTTTTGAGATAATATTTGCGCCACTATGTATATCAATGTCTTCGTTTAAGAACTGATTTGCGTAATTATTTATCTTAAAACGATATAGTATTTAAATAATATAGTTTAGTTATTCATTTGTTTTAATTCTTAAAGTATGCATTTAGAAATTTAATATTAATCCATGTTAATGCTTAATATATTACAAGTTTCGATTATTTTAATAGTCGTATAACGTAATTATTATTCTAATAATAATTATAAAATTTAATTTTGAAAAACAGGATCGTACAAAGTTTTAAAAAAGAAACAGAAAAACAACATATTTCAATGTTAACAAACAAACAGAAAATCCATTTTCCAAAAACAAAAAAAAAAAAAAAACAAATTACATCGGTAAATAAGTCTTACCGCAGCGTCCGACATTGAACTCGTACACCATAAACGTTGCGTTATTCTACGCAGTGGAAAACAATACAAGCCAGTACGTCTACCTCTCTCTTTCTCTCTCTCTCTCTCTCTCTCTCTCTCTCTCTTACTCACGGTACTTAAAACCTGCGTGTTTTTTCTCTTTCCGACCACGAGAAAAAGAACGAGACAGAAAGCAAAGGGAAGGGGGAAATAGCTGCGCAGCTACCATATACACGGATTGCGTACTCGCGCGCGTAAAGCTACTGCGAGTCCGCGTGCCGGTTTTTATTGCCGGTCTCCATTACCGTTCCTCTCCTTCTCTTTGTCGCTCGCGTCGCTTGCTCAGGTATACGAGCATAATGTCGTGGGTGTCGCGTATGCGTCGTTGTTGGGAGATCGCAAGAAAGTCGGAGCCTGCGACGCTAGATTGTAAGACGTCACGGATTCTTTAACGCTGGACAAAAAGCTCGAGCGTAGATAATAGTAATGAAGTGTTATTCGGGAGAATTGTTTGTTTGAGGATAGAATTGTTCTAATTAAATTTGTTAAAAGATAGGTGATTGTTTTTAATTAAATATATTCTTTTGTTTGTTCAATATATTTTTAATTGAAAAAACAAAAAATTATTTTTTTTATTTGAAAATCCATTTTTTCTTATTGACATGACTATGCTTGTTGAAAGATTGAAAATATTAAGAATGAAAGTATTCTTGTAAAGATTGATTCTCTAAATCATTTTTTTTTAAACAATTTTTAATTATTTTTTCTCGCTTACTATATGGTATAAAGCCATTTGAAAAGATTATACATTTCATAAAAAATAAAAATTCCGTACGAAAATAATACTTCCTGCAAAATTTTGCTCAATTTCAGAAGGAGTTACGTTATTCACTTAACCGATGGATTAAAAATAGCAGTAACTCGGACTTCGCGGCTTCCTTCGATTGTACATCAACTACTTATAACACATATATGTATATATATAGGTACAAACATACGTATATATAATCTCCACCCGCACGAAGGGCCCACAATTCGCTTCAAGATTAATGTCGACTAAAAGAGTCGACGCAAGTTCCAAGCAGTTTCTTAACTACCAGGAGCGCAAAAATCCTTAAAAAGCGCATAAAAATGCGCTTGCCCGTATAATATGTTTCCTCGCCGAGCTATAACTCTTTGGATTTTGTTTGTTAAAGAATCTTACCCCAAACGTTAACTCTCTCTCTCTCTCTCTCTCTCTCTCTCTCTCTCTTTTACTATTTCTTCGGATCCATCTTCGATTATACATTTTGATATTTTTCCATAACTGCCGCCCGCGAAAATTTAATGCCCCTCGGCACGCTGTATATTTTTACGACTCGTTGACGTCGCGGGACTATAGTTGTTGTATCAGTTTTCGAAAACTTTACTTGAAATACGTTATAAATTCGTCGTCTATTCGCAGTTGTCAACTTTCTCAGGGAAAAACAACCGAGCTCTAGCTTACAAACTCCCACGTATCCAAGATACTCTCTCACACACACTCATACGCACGTATATCAATCCGAAAAATTTTTCAGTTTTCCACGCGAAACGCGTAGGAGCGGTGGTATATAGGTATAATACAACTACGCTCGTGTTTTATGGCCACTCCCTTAAATCGTCCGTTATACATATTTTTGTTCTTTTTGCTAAGCGCGAAAGCGAACCCCTTCTCGCGTCTTCCTTATTACTTTGTCACTTCGCGCGCATGTCGAACTCTGCATGTATGCGTGGCTTATACTTATAGCGCTGCTTTATCTCACGTTTTTTCGTCTGCGACCCTTTATTGAAAAAGAATTTCTCCGTACTTAAGTTGAAGTATTTTTCAAAAATCCATGAACTTTGTTTTGCAATTATTTGTTTTTTTCAATTTTTCAAATTATAATTTGCATTTTTAAACTTAATTTGTTAATTAGATAACAATGTTGTTATTTCACGTACGTTCCAGAATGTATATTTTTCAAAGTTCCGGTAATCAATTTTATTTTTATAAAAAAGTAACATAACTCTGAAAATCGTACAAAAACTTGTAACACACTTATGCTTATCCAAAAGACGAAATAAAATTCGTAAATTACAAGGATTCGTTTTATCCTCATATTTTAATTCTCCATACAGATTTTCGGCTAATAGCGAAAAAAATTTTAAAAAATATCTCATTTATTGAAGTTAACATATAATTTCAAGCGGTAAATCTGAAGCTTCCATCGCACGGAAAATTCAATTCCTCCTTTCGAAAAAAAGGATAAAAAGCAGCCACCTTTAAAACGAATCTTCCTCGCCATCTTTCCACATCGACTACTTTCTGCATTCCCATAATACGAGAGCGCGCGCATCCACGGCTAAGGAAGTCACTACTATTCCTCTCTTTCTCTTTCTCTCTTTCCTTTGGGGAAAAATATGTATTTAAAACTTGGGCGATTTGTCGCGAAGAGTTTTGCGTGCTCGGTATACGAGAAAAGAACGTAGCACTTTTGGCGAAAAGTCGAACTCGATAAAGTCGCGTCGCGCTAGCGCCGAGCTTTTCACGTGTGTGCGGTTACGTAATCTATCGACGCGATAAAAAGGAAGCGAGAAGAAAAAAAAATAGAAAGAAAAAGAGAAAGAGACGAAGAAAAATTTAGAGGAAAAGGCGAAATGCAGTCGAGGGAAAACTACGTCAACGGCGAATACGTACAAGTTCGAGTCAAGGAAAATAGGAATGTTCATAAACATTACGGTGGCGCGTAAATGTGCGTGAGATTTTTTGAAAATTTTTTATCTTTATAGAAAGAAAAACATGTTTTCTTTTTTTTTTTTTTTTTTTTTTTTTTTTTTTTTTTTGTCACAGTAGTAGTATGGCGTAAATGGAATTCACGAACTTTAAACCAAATCAAAACGTAACATTTAAAAATGCGTTATAAAAAATAATGAAACAAGTTTTTGATCAATCCTGAAATTCTTTCAAATAAATTACTTTTTTATTGTACAACCTACGTCACTCGCTGTTTCAAAAAATAAACAGATAAACAACGTCGTTTCGACAAAGAAACCCGTCTTAAGAAAATACACGCTGGCGCCCTAATTAAGATACAAAAATCGTAAAATCCGCAGCGTGCGAAAAGAAAACGAAAAACCGAAGTTCCTCTTCAACACCTCTTGAAAAAGAAAAGAAGATAAAAAAAAAAAAAAAAAAATGAAATCCTCCATGTAACGCGGGCTTTCCTAGAAAAGAGCACTCGAACCTTTTCATAATACGCGCTCGAATAGAAGAACGGCGGCGGCAAGAGGAATAATATTTTCTTACGACTACTTCTCATTCTTCGGCGATCAATGAGAGATTTCCGATTTTACGATGCGAAAAAAGAAACGAGACGAGAGCGAAACTTTTTTTTGTCTTTTTTTTTTTTGCTTTTGAATTGAATCTCCTCGAGAGTCTTTCGTATGTGAGAGTAGTAGACGCGCATATATTTACGCGATTGCGTATGGAGTTGCAAGGATTACGGGAAAAGAATTTTTCCTCGACACACACGAACGTTCACTGGATTTAATGGTGAGGTTCGTTGTCCTTACTCCACGCGAACATTGAATTTCGCGATCGAAGTGCATCGCTGATGCATTATAGCGCGTATATATACATCGAGAATTGGAGTTTTGCGAATTTCTGATGTATATACATGTACATATATGCGAGTGTGTGATTAAGTTTCGTCGGTTGCTTATTCTTTCATCCATTCTGCTTGCCATTCGTTCTTTTTTTTTTTTTTTTTTTTTCTTAACTACTTTGGTATTATTTCACTTTTTCTTTTTCGCTTTGTCGTAAATTACTTTATTCCACGAATAGTAGAACTTTTTACGTTTGCGATATAGGCGAACTCGTAAGTATTACTCACGTATTTCATTCAATTTAGTTGATGTGCTTGATGAAAATTATTAAATAAAGTAACCTCTTTTTTTTTAATCTATAATATTTTTTTATAACATACACAATTTTGACATCGCTAACTCAATTACTTTAAAAAAGTAGATCTATTATGAAACATTTAAAAAAAATTTTATTATACACCTATATTTAATTGTAAATCTTTTAAAAAATTTTTCAAGTAACGTTACCGTATTTGTCTATAAAGAATTGATATACCCGCGATAATAAATTCGCATCTCCGTTCAATATAGTAAAGACCGACGACGGGGAAGAAAACGTGTTCTCGAATCGAAAATTCTTCTCAACGAAAACGTTACCTATACACAGTAGAAGCGAGTGACGGTAATAACGACCGAAGCTCCTTTTCTCTCTCATTCTCATAGACGATCTTTAACGCTCGGCCGGGGAGAGGACAATGAAAACATCCCTGTAAATCAGGCGAGGAAGAAGGTAGGAGAGGCGACCGGTGTATAAGGAGATTAGCGCCCCGGCTTACAAGGCATTACCCTCGAGACGAGCGCCGAAATAGCGTGGGCAAGAGTTTGAAGCTGTTGCTGCTGCTGCTACTGCAACTGCTTTCTTCCTCTATCTCTCCCCCCCCCCCTCCATCGCTCTCTCTTTCTCTCTCGCCTCCTTTCCTCTTTTTTCGGGCTGCGCTTATTCGTCTCTTTCAACCGGGGATTCCTTATATTCCGTGTGCGGTAGCCGACGACTACGACGGTGGGGGCTTTCACTCGTTGCTTTTTTGCATGCAAGTCTCGTCGCGCGAGCTTTTTTAACGTCTTGATTTTCTCGGTCTTTCCCTTCGGGGACGATAAGCGCACAAGTTGGCTCCGCCTTTTTCCTTTCGACGGCTCCGCGATAATTTCTCATAATCTCGTCCGGTTTTTATTTTTGCGCCTCGTTTTGTACTCGGTTCGGTCTGTTACACCAGTCATTGATTTTTTTTTTTATAATTTACTTTTGTTACTTTTCTACCTTTACGATTAAGTATTACGGAGTCGATAAATGGTAGTATTTTGTCTTTATGAAATAATTTCGTGAATTATCATATAATGAGTAATTGCAAAAATCCGGGTAATTATATAACATTTCAACTTTGGAAAAAAATTTCAGTATTGATAAAAAAGGCAGCATTGTAAAAGTACTCGAAAGCCGGCAATCAAACGTAAGATACAGTGTATTTTTCAGTGTTCAAAAAATCAGCGGTGGCTTCGCATTTTTATCATTCTGCTCTTTTCCTATTTTTTTTTTTTTTTTTTCGCTCTCGTGTACTTAACCACCCGTGAAGCGAGCGCGTAATATATCTCAGAGATAATTCGCTTGTTAGGTTCACGGCTCCTTGCGTTAATCCATCTCTTTCTTTCGGGAATTCCTACTTATGCATGCAGAGAGAAAGAAAAGGAGAAAAAGTAAAGTTGGCCGCCGAGCTGAAAGACAACGTTCGCTTGATCTTCTTTATCCGCAGAAAGAAAACGTGCATTAATGTTTGAACAAATCCATCGTCGGGTTGAAAATTACAGTTTTATATATACACGTATACGGTTAAAACTGATTATTTCGCTGTATCAGTTGTTTCGTGTAATGTTATACGGGAGACGTATTTTTGGGTAGTGTTTCAGAAAAATGTTACGCGAAAATATTCGGGCCTGGGCGAGCGTTGAATAAATTAGAAGGTTCGAGTGGAATTTCGTTTCAGGTTCGCCCGAATGAAAAATTCTATATCGTTGAATTTCGGTGGATGTTGTGCTCAGAAAGGTGCATGAAAAATATAGCTTATTTTGTCGAGTATGATAAGCGTATGAAAACGATGATAAAAGTGGCCGAACGGCGTTGACGGGAAACTTTTATGATTATGGTTCGTGGATGGAATATTTATGTTTAATGGGATACTTCCACAAACTGATAATCGTATATTTATTATTACTGCGTGGTATAAATGGCGCGATTGAATATTTTGTAAAAAATTTAATTATTTTTAGAATTCTGTATTCTAATCTAAAATTAAATGATGTAACTTATTTACATTTATTGAGACATTTTTATTATTCATTATATTTTTATGCATAATCATTGAGCTATCTGATCAATTCAAAAATAAAAATCCTTGCGCATATATATATATATATATATATATATATATATTTGTGTATATATATTACGAATCTTAAAGTAGCCGAGTATCGAAGGTTGGAGTTATCAGCCAATCGCAAGAGCAACGGGCGGGCAAGATATTTAATAAAATTGACGTCATCGGCGAGCGGTTTTACTTTTTTCGGATGTACGCTTACTCGGCCGTGTAAAGGAGCGGCAAGATTGGCACTTGTCGTTGCGATTCACGCGGCGATACACCGACGAGCAGTGGCCTGTCGGTTCGGCTCGATCGATCGCCTTTCAACGAGAGCCTCGACTCGATGTTCGTTCGCTCGATTCGCTGCACCTCGTGGAGCTCCTGTTTCGATCTTTTCATCAGAGTTATTGCGCTTATTTTCTTCAGTTGTTCGGTTCTTGTGTCGATTGCGGATTATTTGTGTGAAGTTAAAGTAATGAATTTATCGTTGAATTATATAAAGTTCATTTGTTTGTGATTATTATTTCAATAATAATGTTTATCATTTAATAATTACGATTGTCTAATTATTTAATAAATTTTACTTGAAAAATTTAATCATTTTACCCATTTAAAGATGATAAATTGAATGAATATTTATCAAAGGGCTTATTTTAATTATGCTTTTAAATTTGTACAACTTCAGGTGCTTATATTTGAAATAAATTGCTCTGATAAAATCAAAATCGACGAAAGCGATAAAAATGTTTAGTACTATTTTATCTTTCACAGCTTTCAAGTTTACAACAGTAGATATTTCTTTCGGTTACCATCGCACAATTTTACTTCCGTAGCAAAACGTCAATGTAAGATATGACAAGGATGTACGCGAAATCAAAAAATTTTCGTTTCATCATAAAATATAGTATAAATAAATTTTGTCTAAAAATGCAGATCTCATATCGCTTTGATAGATCTTTAAGGTGTCAGTGATTTTACTCGAATATTTTATTTTTCATTTTAAAAAATTTCTCCTTAAATTTTTAACCAAAAATGATACAAATAAAACCATTATTAAATGAGACATGTACGTGCCAACAATAATTCGAAAAGAGATAATTCATTTGTTGGTCATTCAACAAAACATCTTAAAAGTGAACATTTCATTCCCCACGACTACGATCACCGGCTAATCGGAGCTCTCGACTGCTCAATCATCTCGGTATGCCCGCGGGACATCCCGGAGGCAGCGATGGTGCGCGCACGCGTATACCCGTCCACCTGGCCACGTGGCCGGAGTTCACAGGGGGGGGGGAGAGGAACGAAGAGGCACGCATACGTGGTGCAGCAGCCGACGTCGACAAGCAAGCCTCCGGGCGATCCCGCGTATGCGGCGCGCAGGAGATGGAGGAAGAACGCGAAACTCGCGTATCTCGATTTATCCTCTATACGATTATCGCCCTTCGTTCCAGCTGATGAATTGATGTAATGTGTGCGTTTAGGAGAGGCTTTCGCTATTGAATTTTTTGATATTACGTGTTTATAAAATTTATAACGATATTTTTTATTTGTTATAAATTTTATTTCTCCTTTCGAAACCTACCAGTTTTTAAATCTCTCCGCGTATTCCTAAACATCGATAAAATTACTCTCCAACGCGATGAAAATACGCGCAAGTGTACACCTCGGTTCGTATTTCTCTTTCGGCGTCAGAAGCGCGAGCCGCAATCTGTCAATTTCGTCGCGCGCGTATTACCGTCGATGTCAACCGCGCGCGATTTATTTATGGGTTTGGCGTTTCCGTACGCGTTGTTCCGATTGCTCGGGAGACGCGCGACGCGTTATGAAGTATTTCACCCGCTGAATTGAATCCGAGCTAATCGAGTGCTCTTCCCGATATTTCGTTGTGTCTTCTTAAACCTTCCTTTTTTCAAATGCCAACACATTTTTCATATTTTTGGAAAATGTATTGAAACAGATTCAAATTATCTCTTAATGTCTTTTGTAATCAATTAAATTTTAGAAATTGCCTCTTGCACTTTCAGAAATCTGTATTTTTATTTAAATGTTTAGTGTTTTATACATACAATGTTAAAGCAACCATTTTACGAACATTGTAATATTAGAATTGATCAATGATTAAATATCTATGTGGAAGCTCGAATATAAACAAATGTTTTTTTTTGAAGATTAACTTTAAATACAATAACAAATTTAGTCAAATTTTGAAACCAATATTTCGAATTCAATTTTTATTATCATGTTAAAATAATATCTATTGAAAATTTTAACTTCGAGTCGTTTTTTTCGAAAACAATCTCGAAACTTTCTATTTCCGAATAAGTATGCATTGACACCTTTATGACCAATTTATCAGATGCAAACAAATACCGTTTTATAAACATTGACCCATCTATAACGACACCTACCAGCTAAAACGATAAAATATACGTGACTTTGAATAAATGCATATACATATATGACTAAACGAAGGTATAAAAAGCGTCATAAAATTTTTTTCGAATCGAAACGCACTATACTTCTCCTCGCATACATTTAGTCGGCGCTTCAAGCGCGACGTTCCAGCTGAAATTTATTAGCCAGCATTGCTCGGTGACGCAGGAGGACACAAGATATCGACACATAACATGACCACGATGATCATCATCGTTGGACTCCTCCTCGATGTCTCGGTGTCTCGGCGTCTCTTCCCCCTCCTCTCTCTCTCTCTCTCTCTCTCTCTCTCTCTCTCTCTCTCTCTTTCGTCGTCGAAAGTCCCGATCAATTTATTAACGCTGACAGGTGTGTATAGCTTTTACCTTATGTGCAGATTAACGCGAAATGTCTTGTATCCTTCGTGATCTGATATTCAAGGAAAGCTTTTAATTATACTTAACTGTTTTAATTATACTTATTTTAATTGTTTTACGGTCAATTATTTTAATAGGCATAGAATTGAGATATTTCGCTACAAGTTTTTCAAACGATTAAACAGAATGTAATTCATTTTATCAAAAGGTTATTTTTGGAAATTTTAAGAATTTGAATAAATATTTGATATTATTTATGTATACGAGCCTCCTAAATATATAATTATTATTATAAAATAGAAACAAGTTTCGTTAGATTTAAACAAGCACATAAATTAAAATAAAATTTGAAGCTGTGTTTTAACTCTCTATGTTATATTAAAATAAACCAAATTTATGTAACGTACGTCAATTTACGTAAAACTAAAAATTAATTAAAAAGAATGATATTCAGAAAAATGTCTACAAAAGAATAATTTAATGTTTAAAATTTCAATTTTTTGCTTCAAAACAAGAAATTAAGAAAACCTTGATCAGAAAATTAGCTGCTCGAATATTAAATTCCTAGTAAAACATATAATATATACACGTCGAACTTCCTCATTTACCTCACACCATGGAATCATCTATATCACATCGAGGAATCATTCGATTGCTAATTAGCAATGTCTCCGCGTTTCCTTCTAGCACCTTTCCTATCGACGTCGTGCGATCGCATACACGTTTACGCGCGTAAATTCATTTTTACTCGTCCACGACTAAGTACTATCGCTTCTGTCGCTTTTTTTTTTTTTTTTTTTTTTTCTTTCTTTTTCTCCTCGCGCGAATTAGCCACGTACATGCGCGACTACCCGATTCTCGAGTTTGATAGGCGATTGTATTTGCGGTTCTCGTGTAGCGACACATGCTCGGTACAAGGCGAGCTAGCTGCAGCAGCTTGTTAGCGATCGTTACGATCGAGATATTGTAGATGTGATGCTACGCTACGTGGAAAATTGTCGGAAGAAGTGGCTACTTTTTGTTGACTTTGAGAAGCAAGTTATAGTTGAGGAAAGATATTTTGTGATTTATTTATTTGAATATTTTTTTTTATTAAAAATAAAATTATTCTCTGTGCAAACTTTAATATTTATAAAAATCAGCGCTTTACACATTTACTTACATTCATTCTAATATTATTAACTAATTTATTGTTAAAAATATTCAAACTCGTTCATAAAATACTTATGGTGCGACGTACAACTATTCACAATGCATAATTATCGTGACTTTGAAATGACTTTTGCGTTTCTATGCGGTTCGTACACAAATAAAATCGAATAATGAAAAACGTGTGTCGCACGCACGCTATTCGGAATATCTAACGAAAAGACGTATATTATGTAAATTCATGTACGTATATATCGCGTGTGCGTGTGTCCGCTTGAAAAAAAAAAGAAAAAAAGAAACGAAAAACAAGAAAAGCAATTTGTCTATCTCGAGTCGAAAGAATACCGAGTCGGTCGAAGCGGCAAAGACTTTTCATCATTAATGGTGTTTTCCTTGGCTCTTAGCGCGGACCCACGGCTACGCCGGAATTAGCATAACTTTTTCACAGTTCCGAGGCTGATTATGGAGAACGCCGCCGCGAGCCGACGACTATATAGTCGCGAGAGAGCAAAAGCGCAAGCATTACACTTGTTAATGAACTATAAAAACATTTTCCTATCTAAGAAACAGAGAGAGAGAGAGAGAGAGAGAGAGAGAGAGAGAGAGATAAATAAAGCTGCGAAGAGAAGCTGATTTGTAGATGAAAATCGAACGACAATTACGTGTACGGGAATAAATTGTAAGTTTTGTTTACGTGAGCAAACACCTCGATTGCTGAATAACTGTGCATGTCTCGTTGAGTTTGTTATGGAGATTTAGGTATTATTGCACGTGATGTTATTCAAAATTCGTTTCTTAAATTAAAAACGTTTCTTATATTTTTACACTTTTCTATTTGAAATTCATAGGTTTCCTTATAATTCCATCATTTGTACCGATAAAATATGAATCAAATAATCTTTTTATTCTTAATTTATGCATATTTTTTTAAATTACCTTTAATTATTATCTATTACATTTTTTTTCAACTGAAACACTTTTATTATCAAACTTATTGTATCGCTATGACAAACTGTAAAAAATATCAAAATCGACATGAGCACCAAAGGAATTCCATAAGCATTTTAAGAATGTGTTCGCATATATCCACACGCGTTTCTCTTTCTTTGAATATCCAACTTTGTTATTTCCTTGTATTTTCACGCGCGCTTCTCAACCTCACGCGCTATCTTCTTTTTTCTTTTCTCGAAGGAAACTGCGCTTTCTGGCTGACATTTTTCGTTTTTTTCTCTACCCGCGTTCGAAGGTATTCCGATAGACAGCGCGAGAGATGATTTATCGAGTCATTCGGAAAATTTAATTATGCGTAATGGTGTCGGGAATACCTTAGAAGTATTGCTCTTTTTAGGGTCTTCTTTTATTTTCCTTTTCTAGGCGTTTTCATTTTTTATTTTCTATTTAGATATTTTTTAATATAATGACGGTTATAAAATACCGATGTTCGATTGGTTGGTAAATAAAGTTCTCTAGATAGCATAAAATTTTATTATTTCTGGAGATAGCTTCGATGCGTGAGTTTCAACGATACTTTTTCTTTTTCGAAAAAGTATTACATATTTGTTTCACGTTGATTATTTGTCACATATTTTTATTTTTTTTTTTTCTAATAATCCAAAAAAAAGATTGTTTTTGCTTATATCATAGAATTAAAATAAATAAATTATTCTAAAGGTTTACAGCGTTTGTAAATATGTTAAAATAATTTACTATTTAATTTTTTATGCATAATTTAACAAATAATTTTTATTTATGACGGTATAGTTATTCACGTTAAATTTTTTAACGTTTAACTTTAACACTGCTAGATCATAGCAAAATATTTCAAATTTGATGTATAATATATTCGTAAAGTACTGTAGCGCGTAACCGTATACCATCCAAACATCAATACTCCTGTCAATGACAAAGAAGCACAATATTCTTCAATCGGGAGTAAATTTCTCCCTTTCGAAAATAAAAATCCGTCGACGCAACAACAATTATGGCAATCGATGACGAGCCAATAGACGACCTACACCTATCTCACTTTCTATTTGGCTCACTTTTTACGGTCCTCCAATAAAAGCGGAAGAACAAGAGAGCGATATAGTAGCAGTTATCAATACTTTTATCATAATTCAATAGCTCGGCGGTGGAAAACTCGCCGGGTAAACGGGCCCGATTTATGCGCCGAATCGAAAATTGATATTGCTGCGCGCGCAAGCCCGCGCGACAGACAAATTTTATCGTCTAAATTTAAAAGGAGCGATTTATCGTTCCGACTTTTTTTCATAGCGAACCGCTCGCTCGATTCTCGTACGTGCGACTTTTTTGCACTCGCGCTTCGGCTTGTGAAGTATAAGAAAAGGTTTCCCGGTGAACTTTCGGACTACGCGTGGATTTGGATGAAAAAAAAAAACACGCGGGGAAAAGAGAGGAGAGAAGCGGGTAGTATTATTATTAGTAGCGAAGAGACTTCGTTCTATTTAAAAAGCCGCCAAGTGTTATTAAAGCCTCCATAAATCGCTACTGTTCAAAAATTGTCTTATTTTTCCTTAGAAGGGGTTAGATTAGGCGAGGAGGAGAAAAAAATTTGAAACCTCGGATTAGAATGTGGGCTATGTCTATATACTCTTTTTGTTTTTTCAATTAATTTTTTTGTAAAATATTAATTTGAATTTCTGTCAAATCGCAAAAGCGATTAGTTTTCAATCGAGTAAATTGATAATTAAAAAATTCGTTTTTATTTACAGATTCTTTATCTGAATTTCGTATATGTTTAATGACAAAAGAAAATATTTAATACCAATCAAAATAATAACCTTTTCTTCGTACGTGTAAAAATTTTTATAACCTGATTTTTTAAACCGTTGCCACATAAAAATCAATTGCTCAATTTTCAAATAAAAAGCTCGTAAATATCACAAAAATAAATACATAAAAAAAAAGAACGTCGCATTGTCGACACAATAATAACGGTTTCAACATCAAAAATCCTTCTAAAAATATTCACGCGCACTCGTCCTCGTCGTCAATTAAAATCATCTTACATATTCTTTAAAAAAAATGTCTGATATCACTCATGAGGAATTTCCAATTTTATTATTCGCATTGTTCCACATTCATTTTTAAAAGAGAAAAATAATAAAAAAAAAAAAACAAAAGAAAGTTTACGCTCACGGACGATCCAACGGTCAAAAATCCTGGGGGCCGCTCGCCGCGTTCGCACGCAGTTTTACGAGCTCACGGCAGTCCCGCGATCCCAAATGTGTGCGCGCGCGAGCGCGAGCGAATGCAATCGGTTTCTTTTTTTACGTGCGTATGTGCCTGCACGAGGAGTCGATTCTCTCGTAAATCAGTCGCTCGCCGATGAGGACTCGCTGATCCACTAACACGATATTATTCAATGTTTCGCCCTTTCCGATATTTTTCTTCTTCTTTTAATTCGAGGCTCACGATCCTTTTACGCTGTATAAATAAAATAAGCTCTTTGTCGAGAAGCTTGTAAAAATTTGCTACAAGTAATAATTTTTGATAAAAATAATAGTTTTTATTAAACAAACATTAAAATAAACTTAGACTCAACTCTTCGTAATATGTTAGATATGTTATTACGCTGACAAGTCAATTATTAAAACTTTATCGTTTTCGTAGTAACTATTACCAATGACGGAACTGGCATCGAGTGCTTGCAACTTACGCAATTTAACTTTAGGCATCCGAATTGATACATCAGTGTTCTTTATCCAATCGACAGCACCAATTACAAAATTTTTACAAACCGAATCGAGCAAAGTAACATCCACATTAGATATACTACACGCCTCCACAGCGAAAAGAAATCACTCGGTACAGACAAACAGCGTGTAAGAGTCGCAGATACACACACACACAAACCACACACACATAAACAGGTAAAGTCTTGGTCTCCACCTCCTTTTTTCTCTCTAGCGCCGCCGGCTCCTCGTAAATAAGGCAGCACCGGTACGAGAGCGCGTCTCAATTCGATTTTATTGGCGTGTACTATTTACTCTAGGCACGAGGCGCGCGCGGGCGGTAAAAGCCGAGCTGTGCCTCCATCGAGTCTTACCACCGGAGGAGAGACGCGCGATTTACGGGTGCCGCACGCGTGTGCGTGTGAATATGTGTGTGTGTGTGTGTGTGTGTTTATACTCGTCTATACACTATGTCGGCGCAGATACGCGAGAAGAGAGTACGGCGGTAGTGGATATATTCTTACGGGTGTGGAACGACGATTGAGTCGTTGTGCAACGTGATTTAGACGTCGCGGAGGTGAGCGCCGACGGTTAAATTTATTACTTTGTCATTCGATGTTATTATTCTTTACTGGATATTATAAGGTTCGATTGGTTGAGGTACGAGTGCTTCGATACGTATCGAGATGATTTTTTTTTTTTTTTTATAAATAATTTTTTTTCCTCCTATAAAATAAATTTGAAACAAATGAGGATTTTATTCAAAATTATGTTTTTGTATTAGAAAAATTATGTACTTTTACTGAAGGAATAAAAAATACGTTTTAATTTGCATTTCAATATGACAATTTAGTTGTTGTAAGCGACAATAAAATATGTTAATTACGAACATTAATTTGTAGGAAAAATTATTGATTTTAAATTTACAATTCTTGATATGAAATTAATTATTAATGCTAATAAAAGCGAGAAATATTTTCATTTAACTTTAAATATACACGTAAATAATGTTGAAAGCTCAAAATTAAGAAGTATAATATATTTTAGCCGATCGATTAAAACATGTGTAATCGGTTAACCCATATACATTTTTCATTTTTTTCATCGTATACTTCATAAATCCAAATTTTGAAAATATCAAGTAACAACTGAACAATTGAAGTCTGATTTCAACAGTTTAAACGATCATCAATCTTTCGGACTAAAACATATTTTCGAACGTTCACGTAGACGATTATGGAGACAGTCGCGTGATGTCGAGATCGTATCTGACGATATTTGATTATACAATATAATACGTATACAGGACGCTTTTATCTCATTCATTCTTGCGCGATGTTAACGCTTTTTTCTCCATACCCTTGCAATTATTGACTCGTGCTTTAACGGTCGCTGGTTAACGAATCAACGAGTTGTTAATGGCTGTTAAGTTACTTACTTTATTATAAGATGTAAAATAAAAATATAGCCTTGGATAGTTTCTTTCTTTCGCAAATATTTCACGAGTTCTGCAGAGTTTAAATTGTCTGACTCTTGTTAATTCTTGTCATCCAATCGTTTCTACTTTTGTTATTAATTGGATCGCGTTATACCGGGACGTGTATTGAATTGCACCGATCTTTGCTGATCTTATGTTTTAACTCATTAATATGCATTTTATGTACGAGTCAAACGTCCGTTCCTTTATTAATAATGACGTTCGATTACTTTTATATTTATATTAAACTCATACCCTTTTAACGATTATTTTACCACTTTTATGAGTTCGTAAAGATTTTATAAATCACTTATATTAAAGATAATGAAAAGTTTATTTGAGTGCATAAAACGTTAAAAGGTTGATATAAATTTCTCTCCGATTCAGGAAATACTATAATATATCGTTGAAATAGTCGCAGTAATAAATAAAATGTTACACTTATTAAAAAATTATGCTTTCATCGGTTAAAAAGCATGAAACTGCAACATAAACATTTTTTTAAACTCGATGCTATTTAATCAAATGATATACGTTTAAAAAATTTTTGTTGTAAATACAAATTTTTTATAAAATCTATTAATAATAATTTATCATTTTTAGTTTTCCCTATTTTGAACTTACATTCCATCATTTGACTTCTTTACATCCGCGAGCACGTTACGTCTCCGTATTTATTATAATTTATTACATTACGACTTATCAATTCTTTTTGTCCTTTTCCTCATAAGTTTGTGCGATAAAATCTACTCGAGTTTTGATACTTCGTTTCAAGAAGCCGCGTCGTTTCAGAAGAATTATATTTATTGACAAAAATAATAAACTTTGCATAATTATTCTTTACTGTATTACGCTTGGATCAGATAAGTGAATTTTTGCGCAAGCTTTATCATTTAAGTATTTTTTAAAAATTTTTCAAGTTTATAAATAAATTCGCAAATAAGGCTGGATAAAAAGGTTTATCTGTAAATTTTTTCGGGAAAATAAATATTAAATATTAAAGGAATATAGTTATTAATTGATAATTCTCAATAATTATTGCAACGATAATAATAATAATAATAATAATAATAATAATAATAATAATAATAATAATAATAATAATAATAATAATAATAATAACCATAATAATAATAATGATTAAAATGTGATTTGTACAATTACTGGTTAGCAATGAAGAAAAATATTTCAAAACAAAATAAATATATATATATATATATATATAAATATATTAAGATAAAAAAATTTACTGATTAAATATTTATAAATAAATTTTAAGTGTATATTTTCATGTATAAAAGAAAAAAAGTTAATATTAATGTAGTACTTATTATGTTTAAATATACCTGAAAATATTATCATAAAATAAATAGTAAACAATAATTATCTCTACAGTTTTAGCTAACTCTAGAATACAGCATTAAACTATATTAAATCTTCATTAAAATCATAAAATATGCAATCATTTTCAGTTCAAATAATATTCAGCCCATTATAATAGTTAAACTAAATTTCCAGACTGTCATATACCCCTAAAACCTCATAAAAAATGTCAACTAATAGCCAATTCTAAGAAGCCAAAAATTAGCAAACGCAAAAACAAAGACAGATACAAACGGAGATATATAGAAAGCAAGGGAGAAAGAACCGGATAAAAAGACAAATATATCCAACGGAATAAGATTCCGGAGGTCCAGGGGGCCTTTCTCGCGCATGAGTTACGAGGCTCGTTTGACGTTGCGCGCACGTATCTCTATGCATTCTTTCGTTCCTCTTCCCTTCGCGAGTTCGAGGTTATTCTCCCCCTTTTTATATTCTGCATAAAAATTAGGGATGGCCCCGGTGGTGGAAGACCGCGCAGCGTTCATTTATTGTTTTTTTCAATGCGCGACGGCCCGGAAGGACAAATTGATTTTATCGAAAACTCGCGCGGCTTCTTTATTTCTGCGTATCTTTCGCAGAAATGTTTTTCTCTTTGCAAATGTGCGAACATGTACCAGCAGCGATTGAAAAGAAAGAGATTGAGTCAAAAATACGTTGCAGTGAAAAATGGTAACCTTATCAATCGTGATGGTCATGTTTGCTTTTGAAAGGAAGTTTCGCGCGACAAAGTTAATGTTTAAATGCAAATGGTCAATTCGTATATCTTTATTTCGCCGAAATATGGTATGCATAACGTTCGTTAAAATTTTGCAAGCTCTTGTATAACAAATCTCATTTACGCATATGAGCTAAATTGCAATTGCACAAAGTAACAAAGGAATTTTAATTACACGGCTGAAAAATTGCGATTTACTTTGGATGATTAATGCATCCGAATGGGAAAATGAAAATTATAATTTTGAAATGTTGTTTATGAGTATTAAAATAAAAGTTGATAAAAAATTTTGAGCAATAAATTTTTTAATTACAATTAATGAAAGTTAAAAAAAGTATGTACTTGACTTATTGACTGTAATTTCGAATTCGTAATCAATGACCTAATTAATTTTTAATTTCATAAATCCTCGAAAAACTGGTGATATTTACAAAATCGATAAAAATTCATCAAATATATTTTACTTAATAACACTTGCACTTGAAAATTTATTTTAAACAAATAATAAAATTTTTATAAAATAACTTTTTAACAAAAATCGATAAAATGCAATAATGTTTAATTTACAATGTAAACATTTTCACGCTCAAACAATCAGCATAAATAAAAATCCTTTCGTACACATTAGTATCAATTTCCAGGAGTTATAAACAACGAAAAAACAAACAAGACACCGAAAATACGTATTTAGCGCCGTTCCTTATTACCTCGCGTCGTACCTCACGAAAAATAATTTCAGCCGCGCGGACGACAACTCGTGGCTGTACTCGAAACTCCACGTAGTTGCGCTGCGTTAAGAAGAACTTATGTTTATTTAAAATCGAAGAAGCTCATTCTCAGCCCCGTGTACTTATTAGCAATAAATCAAGATAACACACGCATGCAGATGACTCTTAAGAACAAACGTGCAAGCGCACACGTACGTACGAACACAAGGGCCAAATTCCAAGTCGACTCCCGGCAGCGCGGATGTATTAATGTCCGTTGCATATCGGCATCGAGATAAGATCGGCAATAATAACTCGGTTCGCCGATTCGACTCGTTCACTCTCTCTTTCTCTCTCTCTCTCTCTCTGTCTCGCATGCTCTGTCTTTGTCTTTGCGTGAGCGAGAAACGAATGGGTGTAACAGTAACATATCTTTATTATGCCAGCTGCGGTAATGGAATTAGGTGGATGCGCGATTTTTAACGTCGGTACACGGTGAAGAAATTTTAATAATTTATATTGTTATTTTTAGTTATTTTAAAATTATTTTTACAAATAATTAAATTGAAACTTTTTCAAAAATGTTTAAAATATGTTGTATCTTAATTAAAATAAGTTAAAATGTCATATTTCAACATTATAAATCAGTTTTTTGATCAAATATTTACATTATTTAATGATAAAATACTCGATATCAAATAATCTTACATTTATGAAATTAAAATATTGATTATTAATGCTAAGAAATATTATTTCTAATACGTAAATAAATGTCAATAATAACAGTTATTTTATACTTGAAATAAAATTTTCAAAACGATGGCCAAGAATATATTTACGAATTAATATTGGATTTCAATTTTGGAAGGTTAAAAAATTTACAATTTATCGTAGGAAACATTAGTGACAGGTCAATACTCGTTTACGATACCAGTAATAGTTGGTATATGATAACGCTGACCCCGCTTTACGATTTCGGTATCGATCCGATACTACAAACTATATCTGGGGCATTTGATATTTTGTCTTTTTAGATACAAATTTTAACGAATTGTATCGGCGTTATCTAATTTATTATAGGTGGATTATAAAATTGTATCGTTTGATAATATCACAATACAAACAGTTCTTTTATCGATAATATTATCTATTGTATTGCACGATTATTAATTAAACCTAAAAAGAACTTATTAATTTGAAATATAATAGTGAATCCATGTCTAAATTAATTAAAAGATTATTATTCTCGTGGTAGAATTTAATTAAATGTTATTTTAAAAATTATCTCGTGTGCATTATTGTAAAAAGAAATATAAACAAAATCATCAATGTGTTTTTCTAAAACAATCACGACTGTTTAAAGATTTATTTTAATAAGCAATTATACTTAAATACCCCGAATGACAACAAAATTTCCACACACTATTAAATCATCGATTTTGCCGTCGGCAAAAAAAAAAAAAAAAAAAAAAAACAACGAAAAAGAAAGTCAAAACATTAACGTTTTCCGAATCACTTACTTACTCGATGTTATCGGTTATTCTTTCGAAAGCTTTCAAACGCTCTTACGCAGCTCTTATAATATACCTTCCCCGTTAATATGCAGTATTTTTATTATTCTTTGCAAACCTCTCTCTCTCTCTCTCTCTCTCTCTTGCTCTCTCTCTCCATCTTTTAAACACGCGTGCGGTTACAGGATTCTCTTCTTAACGATACACCCGCCAATCGGTTTACGCGCCACCGAAGTAATAACCGCGACGACGATGAAACACCTCGACTTTATTATCGTTCCGCATTAATGGGTTAAGAGTCATAAGCGAGTTGAGAATCTATATATATATATCTCTTTCAACTTCATAATTTTATCATATCTGCTCATATGAATTCCACGAATGTAATAATAAAACGTAGATATATGACTTGTGCCCCACCTCTACTCCTCGTTTTTGATTGTTCTAAAAGTAAGTTAAAGTTGTCTTGTTTCAAGTGTGGATACTTCTTTCATTATTTGTTTTTAAACGAGAATCTTTATTTTTTAGTAAACAAAAACTATTTGATTGATTTATATAATCGAATAAATCAGTATTCATGGACTACTAATATTGATGCCGTATTAATTAAATAAAAGTCCAATAAACTTTCAAGAGATTCTTGCATATGTATTTTTATCGGCATTCGTTAGCGTAAAACAAAAAACTAATGCATAAAAAAAGTTACAGGCGGTTTACATACAAAAGACTTTCCGTACGATGATTAATCGTCGAGCAATAAAGTAGATATACAGACGTTGAGAAAAAACAAAAGCAGAAAGTACGAAACGGGCACCTAATAAGTAAGCGATATATATATATATATATATATATATATATATATATTAAGCTCGATGTTTACATCTGGAAATAAGGAAACTAGAAAAGAGAAATTATTTTGACCTGTCAACGTGATGGCGCATGGAAGAAAGAGAGAGAGAGAGAGAGAGAGAAAATGAAGCGCAAAATGGGTCACGTTTTATTTCGAGCGAGAAAAGCAGCGCGCAGAGAAAGAGAGAGAGAGAGACTCGCGCGACGGTGGCGGCGCCTAAATATCTCTTTTTTAAAAATACAGGGGGGAACTTCATGAATCTCGGACTTTTTTGCGCTCTCTCTCTCTGTCCTACCGCTCTATACTCTTCTCTCCACGTTTTCTCTCCGCTTCTACTCGACCAGTTGTAATTCACCTTTATAACGACGTGTCTAAATCGGTGCTCTGATTGCAGTCTATAATTTTTTCTTTTCTCTTATATTTTTTATTTTCGTTTCCTTCTTTTTTTTTTTGTATTCCTTGAAACATGCTTTTTGAGGAGGAGGAGAGAAAAAAAAAGCTTTACTAGAATAGATGAGATTGTTCGAGTGACCCCGTTTGAATTCAAAACAAATGGCTTTTCTAGATACCGAATCGAATTAAGATGTGATTTCATGAGGAACTGAGCTTTTATGATATAAAATTAAACTTTCGATATTTTCTTAAACGGGAAATTCCATTGAAATTATTGCCTTGCGTTATTTCTTATTTATTGATTCACCTACAGTGTACTGAAATTATATTTTTGTATAATCTTCTGTTGTAATAGTTTAAATTACAAATCTTATTACAGCTAACTATAACGGTTTTCAATTCAAAAAAAAAAAAAAAAAAAAACTAGTCTAAAAAATAAATACGAATTAAAAAAAACAACTTGCGATTTTCAACATAAATTACATTTACCTAATAAAAGTAAGTCATAAAATAAGTACAAAATATCACAAAAAATGCGTTTTTTCAACTCAGCACTCGACCATTCAAAAAGATGCAGCGCGAGAAAAACAACTTAGCGGTAAAACCTCTCTCTAAGTTCAAAACACGCACGCTCATATTCTCAGCGTGAAATATATCACGGGACAGACTCCATTAGCGCTCAATCAATGACAACGGGAGTTAAACGCACCTTGTGCATCGGCATTGGGTGTAAATCAATGCGGGAGTCCCCTGGATGAACAAAAAAAAAAAAAAAAAAAAAAATGAAAAAAAAAAAAAAAACGCGCGCAGGGAAAAACTTAACGTTAGGTCGTGCGCCACGTGCGCATACTTCAACGTCGCGCGTCTTTTTTTATTTCTTTTCCGATCGCGATCTTGTTAACCTCGAGCTGCTTACCAATGTGCTTATTTCGTCGAAACGCAGCAATTAAACAATAAAATGTTTTAGTAAAAGATAATTTCTAATGTATTCTGAATTGTACCTTTAGATAAAACGTTTTAGTTACTTAAAAGAAATTCGTTTTTTTTCTCACAAAGAATTTACGTTGAATAATGAATGCAATCAGGTTTCAGCATTTTATTATGAAATTTTTACTGCAATATTATAAATTATGACAGTGAAATTTGATATCGGGATTCTATAATATCAAACGCAATTATCTGAATTTTCTGTAACAAAAATACCAAAAATTTATTTTTAAATCCTGAATATACGAAACTAGATCACGTGAAGTACTAAATTTTAAATGAACGAAATTCGAAAAACAAACAAAACTTTGAGTCAACAATTTTTTTAAATCGGAATACAGAATTTTAAATTACAAAACTTTAAACACACCGAAATTTTTTCTAAAATAAACAAAATTAATGCGTCTCCGTCGCGTATACATACACATATATTTTGTAATTTCGAGTTTGTTTTACTTGAAATATCGACACTTGAAACACGTTCGCTCGTCCGCGGCTATTTCAACCTTTGATCGTCTTATTTCTTTTCTCGTAATACAAACCCTTGCGTCGGATCGATACGCAATTGTGAGATAAAGAGAGAAAGATCGCATTATGGACCGGCAAAAGAAGACATCGGAGGAGTCCGCGAGATTGCAAGCGCCGCCGCAGCGACAACATCGAAAATATCAGCATCGAGCAATCCGATCGACACGGGTCCTTTTCTTTTCCTTTTTCTCTCACTCTCTCTCTCTCTCTCTCTCTCTCTCTCTTTTTCTTTTTTTATTTCTCTCTCTCTCTCTCTCGATTCCCTCGTCTCGAACGTCTTTATCGCCGCGGGCACGCGCGCTAAGGGACAGCGCCATAAATTTTGGGACTTCTATTTCGGTCGCAGAGCCGCGTGTCTCTCTTTCTTTCTGTTCTTGGTCGCTCGTTCGAACGTCTCGTTAGCCGCGCCACCGCCAACGAAGCCGAGTGGGCGCGAAAAGAGCGCGATATTCGAGAAATTCGATTGTTCTTGCGGAGAGGCCCGCAATGAGATGAGAAGAAAAAAGAATTTCAAATAAGACAAATGTGATTTAAGAGTATGGAGTAAATTTCTCGTGTTCTTTCGACAGTTATTTACTTTAGAAATTTGTAAGCGTTTAGTAAATGTACTTGAAGCGAATAGTCGGTAAATAAATTTTTTTTAATGTTGTAAGATTTTTTAATAATTAAAAATGTAAATGCAATTTTTAAACATCAATTTAATATTAAGAGATTTTTTGCGAAGAAAGAAATTTTTTAAAGAGATACTATTATAATTTCTTATGAAAAATTTTTATAATAAACTAAAATCGAATTTAAATTAGGATAGTATTAACCAATAGTTATTTTTAATAAACACTTATTACAACTAATCTAATCGGTAAACTAACACTAAATTAAGAACAAGCATAAATTTTAAAAATATAATCCCATAAAAAGATACATAATCTTATAATTAAACAAAAACAAAAATAACAAATCTCTTCACTGTGTTTACGTCATAGTCATATATAAGCACGATTCGCACGGTTATTTAAAAAACGCCCAATTAGAATAAAACGCACATGCCGAAAATTAATTACGCGAGAGGGAAACACAGAACTCGAAATAAAAAAAAAAAAAAGAAAAAAAAATTAAGAAAAATAAACTCGCGCCCGGATCCAAGAGTTGCAGTATATCGCGCATTTGTCGGCGCGCGCGAACCGTTTTTTCTACCGGTCGTGTGTACATATGCGCAAGGTTCGATCGGAATGTACAGATAGGCTCTCGGTCTCGAAAAAAACTGGTCGCGCGTTCTTCGTCGAAAAACGCCCGCGTCCTTCGCTCACGCTTCCTTTAAGAAGAAAGCGAGAGTCGCTTCTCTCGCTCTCTCTCTCTCTCGTTTTTCCTCCTCTCTTTTCGAGATACCTCGTGTACGTACACGTATGCGAATTTGTAACTTATTGAATCGAGCAATCGTGCGCGCGCGCGAATAAACGCTAGTACCTGCATTTGGACTTTAGGACGAATCAGGAGGTGCGAGCAAAATCGCTGATTTAACGAGAGATACTCGTCGGAGTGAGCTTGCAACATTTTTCATTTGGTTAGGAGATGTGAATGATTTTTTTTTTTTTTTTTTTTTTTTTTTTAGTGTAAAAACAAGTTTAAAGTTGGATTTAAAAAAGAAGTCTAATTAAATGAATATGAAAAAAATTGTGAATCTAAGAAGCCGATATTTATTTACCTCACTTAACCAAACATATAAACATTGCTGTTACATTAAGAGTGACATTGCATCTTATTAAATTAATTTTCAACAACAATATTGTGATTATTTTAAATTAAATTTTCCAAAAAACCAATTGATTAATTAATTTTAATGGCTTTCTCGATTATTAAACTTGCACATAAAACATTCTTAACTTAATACTCATCGTTCCGTAACGCTGTAACTTTAATCGCAAAGTACCGTTAGAAGCGTGAAAATTGTCAGCGATGTATAATTTCGGGAGTCAATTATCGCACGCATATTTCCATAAAGAAGACCGCGACTCACCGCAAAGAAAAAAAAAAAAAAAAAAAAAAAAAATAAATAAATAAACGCGAGCATTCCCAACTTAATCCCGACAATATACATCTCTTGCGGTTCTTAAAACGGCAATTACAGCCGAAACTCATCATAAAACCATCCTCGTTATCTTAATGATAATCATTATTGAACAAAACTCCGCAGCCGTCAAGATTTTTCGCGAAGATAAAGAAAAAGTAAGCTCGCGGCCCCTGGTAACGCGAGCCGCGCAGGATCGCGTACGCGCGCAAACATAATGCAAATCCCGCGCGCAATAATACGACAATCGAACCGCGAAAACCTCCAATTTCACGCTCGCCATGTTATATACCGACTCTTGCTTCTCTCGTAACCCAAGACAACGTAATGAGTGAACTTCGTAGTCCTTTTGTATGGCGTATATACACTTGGGTGAGGATATTTTCGGCTCGCAGATAATTTTTTTCGCACGCGAGGCGCGGGTGAGCGAACGGCTTTCATTCGTCCGTCGCGCGCGTGTAATTTGACTTTTACGATTCGACGGTATAATCGAGTGGCTTTTATGCGCGAAATTTTACATGATTTTTCGTGTTATTTTCCGTTCCGTATTTTACGTTTTGAGTAAGCCTCATCTCGATGAAATCTGTGTGTTGTGTAAGATATTGAATTCATCATAATTTCAGGTAAATTTATTTTATTGTAATTTTTTATTATGAGAATTTTTAATTTCCCGAGTTTATGATGAAATAATATATGCAGTTGTAAAATTTTACAGATTTATGGGCGAAGGTTCAGCTGCACTTAAACGAAAACAATAAATGTACGTTTACAAAAGTACTGTTTTCGTTCTTTTTTTACATAAATTAATTTATTATTTATTAACCAGTTTCAAAAAATGAGTTAGCATAAATAACGCGCAAATTGCCAAGAGAAGCAGCTTCCTACGCATATCGCTTCAAACGCCGCCAAAAATACGTGTCAGAAAATCCTAATTGCCTTGAAATTTCAATTAAGCCCTTCTAATCTATTAACTTTTCTAAAAGCTTACACGAATTATTAACGAGCCAGTCTTAAGAAACCTAAACAATTTTCAACCTGATCCCTTTGCCAAATTAATTTACCGATCGGCGCCGCGGCAACAAAAGCAAAGCTCCCGCAACCAGATAGAACGAGCGGTAAAGAAAAAAACAAAGTATACGGGAACGCTATCGCTTTTGCGTACACAATGCGAAGAACTCTTCCTTTTTTCGAGAAACACGCGGGGGATGCGAAGAGGAGACTCTCTGACAGGCACTTCACGAGCTGTGAAATTTAATTCAAAGCCACGAAACCCGAAGACAAGGGACGGCACGAATATATACGCACGAGCGCGTGCATCGCGGCGCCGACCAACAAAAACCAAAGAGAAATAGAGGGAACGGCAGAAAGAGAGAAGAAAGAGGCACACGAGAAATTGATTTAAGCTTATTATGCCAGAGCTAACGCAGGCAACGTGTCGGAGAGACGGCTTTAATAATTTGCGAAGGAGTGTAATTGCGTCGTGTACGTATGTGCCTCGCTGAGAGAACTTTAAAACTCACAGGAATATCGAGATTGTTAGATACGTAGGAATTTGAGAATAATTTTTTTATAAAAATAGTTTTCGCTATTAATGATCGTACGAGTGGTATTTTTAATAAAATTCTACATTTTTAAAACGACGAAAAGAAATTTTATGCGGCTCGGTATGAAGGGGCAAAAGAAGTATTTATTAAAACCGCAGGATAAGCTCTCTAAAAGGCCTCTTACGACGAAATTCGTCAAAAATGCCAAGCTCGAAACCTTTCATGACCGCGCGCGCGCACGAGCGCAGACGTCTCCCGCAGAAGAAACGCGAGAGACAAAGGGACCTGAGAGAAAAAGAGAGAGAGAAAAAAAATAAAGAGCCAACATTGTAATCGCACGCGTGTGGGAGCATTCGAGAGCTCGTCTCCGTATACATATATCGCCGGCGGTCGCGTGCCTCGCTCCGTCTCGTACTTTCGGAGGGAGGAGGCCGAGGGGGAAGTTAGTCGCGATCCCAACGATCCACACGCTCGAAGCGTACTATACGGACGTCGCGTACGTTGATGCACGGGGGAAGAGGAAAAGAAGAAGGAAGAGGAGGAGAAGGAGAGGTTAAAGGTCATTACGGCTTATGCGTGACAGGACACGCATGCGCACTCGCACGGGATAACCATACGGCGGGCATCGGTGGTTTCGTCGGCACTTCCGAAATTGCAAATTAAATTTCGGCTCCGGTGTGCCGTGGGAGTGACGCCCCGGGGGGTTTCCCTCTATACGCTCACGCACGGCGCGAGTACGCGCGCGCGCGACTTTATATCTCATTCTACGAAGCGGCCGAGTCCGTGTAAAAAGAGGCGCTTGTGTTGCTTAGGGTTTTTCTTATCTTATTTTTTCGTTGCTGCAGACGACGAAGGGAATTGTTCTCTTTGAGAATGATGAGTTTACGACGAATTTGATGCACGTTTATTGTTGTTTGTTGAGAACGAGAGGAAGGGAGTTGAAAAAAGTAAGAAAAAGAAATTGGAGTATATTTGAATGAGCGAGGTTGAGATTTTCAAACGAAAATTTTTTATAATTGCTTGATTGCGTTAAATAATATAATAATTAGCTATGCATTAGATAAAACCATTGTTCTTTTTAGGTTAAACAATATGTTTACGCATGAATCTCTTCTTCACATGAACTTAAAAATAAAACTTTTTATTGACATTTCGGTTTGTAGTTTTAAAAATTGAATAACAATATTGAAAGCGTTAAATAATTCTACCATTTAAAAAATTTAAGTATTATTCGTGAAAAAAAAATCCACTGGAAAAAGAGGATCAGTGCCAATTAAAATCAGCAACCCGCGAATGACCGAAAACCGTGTCGGACGAAACCGTGCGCAGCCGTATAATTGGCAAATGGCTGTGTACAAGTTCTTCGGTTAATTCTCTCCGCCGATAAACTTGAGTGTAAATGTACAAACGTGGCATGTGGTGAAAACAAAAATGGCCCCAATTATATCAATGTTCTTTTTTATTTATTTTTGGTCCCGTTTAACGTCTTTTAGTTCATTCTTTAGAATAAACTAGTATAACACTGCAGCTAATTTTAAAATATTATATAAATTGTTTGGTTGTATATTTTTGCATAAAAGCAAGTTAAAATTAAAAAATTGATCCTACATAAATAAACTTCGAAGAAACGTGTACAAGCTTTGTATTGCAAAAGTTTCCTTAAAATTTTAAGTAAGACAAAAGTACGTAAAGTTGCAAAAAAAAAAAGTCACAAAAGATCTCCCGCAAAAAAAGAATTCTCACGAAAGGTGCATTAAAATGCGATAACCAACACAAAACATGTCCTAAATTCTTTCACCGGCTGATTCGGAGAAAATCATACTCCGTCGACGCGATGGGCCGCACTGGTACGCGATATATTTTCCGCAGCTTCTGTTATTTTCTCTCCCAGCCACCCACGCGTCTTAACGGAATATACGTGACCGCTCGTACAAGAATATATACTACTCGGATCGGCGTCTCGCTTGCTAATGTGCGTAACCTTATTTAATTAGCTGTTGGACCGGTAATTGCGTGTATCGGTTAAAATATCCTAAAGGTGCAAGAGTCGCCGAAACGATGCTGCAATTTAATGCGACATGTTTACTACTACATTGTGTTATTTGTTATTAAAAAATATCATTTCTTGAAAACGTTTTTAATTTAAATGCAAAACGTTCTTATTTAGTATATCATTAAAATAAATTTCTGAACTTGAATATATCTACTTTTAGTATATGTAATTACACTTTTAATATATCTAAATAATTAAGTGCAAAGATAATTTAGTAAGCTAAAAAAAAAAAAAAAAATAATGCACTGATAAAAATAATTTACTCAATTTTGAAAAGATCGACTCCTTCAATTTTTGTCTAATTAAAAAAAGTCTGACAAAAGAATTAATAAACAAGACACTTTTTCCAAGCGCATCGGCAAGCTCTCACTTACATAAACCACCTCGTCAACTTGCGTATCTCGAGCTCACATCGAGCGATTGATGAAGAGTATACGATACCATATACATATACAGACATGCGACTATTTTCCGGTGGCACGTCGTTACGTGCTTTACCTCACCGATCGATCTTTAACCCGTAAAATCGATCGCGGCAAGCTTCTTAGACAGACGTCACTTGAGGACGTAAGATGTTAAAGATAGACGGGGAGGCCAAGAGGTGACTCGGGTCGAGGGCGAGGCCGCGAGGTTTATTCTTCCGTATTTTTAGCTCCTCCTTGCTGAAACTATCGCGTGCGCGCGATAAGCTCTAATTTACAATGATCGAAGAGTTCCCTGTTTTATCAAGTTAAAGAATGAGTTTTTTTTTTGCTTTATTTTACAAAACGTGAAAATTATTACATCTATTTACTTGGTGGAAACTAAAAAAATTTTTGCATGAATGAGAAATAATCGTAGAATAATGAAAATTATTTGACTTGTAATGAAATTTTCTAAAATATTTAAACGAATTTGTATTTGTTGTTACGAGAAAAGAATAAAAAATTTGAAATATTATTTTTGCCTTTTTTAAAAGAAAATAATAACTTCCACTTTCTTGCCTTCCTTAAGATTAAAATATTTCAATTCGTGCAAGTCTCTCACGAATCCTCTAGAATTCAACCCATCACCTCGACTAAAACTTTTTCCATATTCGTTTGTATCCACCGCATATAACGCAACACAATAACAGCAACACCGATAAATCGCGAAAAGTCTCGCTCGCGGACAGCACAGCGAAGCCCGAATTTTTCGAGCGTCGTCGGGTCGTCGAAATAACACATCCCTTATAGAGAAGCGTACATCCAGGGCCGTATTCGTGTCGGGTAAACAAAAACGATTACTCGAGACTCGAAAATCGAACCATATATTACCGAGCGCGAAATTAGTTCGGCGCTCCCTCTTTTTCTCTCTCTTTCGCTCTCTAAAATGCTCTTCACTTTTGGCGACGAGTGGAGGGGGGAAGAGAGAGAAAGAGAGAGAGAGAGAGAGAGAGAGAGAGAGAGAGAGAGAGAGAGAGAAAGAGAAAGCACATTGACCTAAAAAAGAGCCGAATTATATGTGCTGTGCACCCGTGTGTAAATCAGCTTGTGAAACCGAAAGCATATACTCTCTTTCTCTCTCTTCTCTCTTCCGGGGCAACTCCCTCGTCTCTCCTATTTCATTAATCACTTGAGCCAATTTTGTGCTCTCGTTTTTTCTATGCACCGTTGTAAAGTTTGGCGATTTTTTTTTCTTCGGAGCAATGAACGTATATACGTACATATATTATATATAGATATATGTTACATGTACATCCGATTGTTAATATAGGTTGGAATACTTTCCACCGATATCCATGATTGCATGAGATAAGTTTTTACTTATTTACCTATTCTTTTATATTATACATACCTACTTATTATTGTATTTACCTATTTTCTCATAAGTAATACATAAATATTCTTAAAAAAATATAAACAATGCAGTGTCAATAATTAAAATTCTATTCAAAGTTTCATCCAGCAATTGATGATTACGTTGGGGTAATTAAATTCTAATGAAACAAAATATTTATCGTATTTCGAAAATTAATATCCTTCTTCAAATAATCGACATGAAAATTCGGAGATTATAATGATATCTCTCATTAATCACAATACGAGCTGTATAGTTGATTGCGACCTTCTTTTACCTCTTTTCTGATGAAATATTGCATTTTTCAAATGCAATTTTCTTATGATTTATGAGTGACCCAAATGCTAATTTTTCAGTGATCGTTGCAGCTTTTCTACTTGATTTTTAATCACTATCTGACAAAAATGGATTATTAAGTGCAGAATGAGGGAAACGAAAAGAAATACAAATATCAACGTGATTGCCGAAAATTCAGAATATTTGTAAGATTTCTTAATGGGAAAATTTATTGTGAATAAAGCTTTAATCACCAGAAAAAATTTTTTTTTAATTTTTTTCTTCATTTAATGTTGTACCAATAAGGATAAAAAGAAATAAAAGTAAAAGCATAAAAAAAAAAATAAATAAATAAATAAATAAAATGGCTTTTGAAATAATATGGCTTCATTAAATAAACGCACTTATTTTAATTAAACAACAACTTGATTCTTATCGTTCTGTTATTTCACTTCGAATCTTCATTCTCTCGATAAAATTGAAGGCGTGTTAATTCGATTGAAAATTGAGACGCATTCAAGAGCGAAGAGTAAATTTTACTTTACACTTACTATTTCCTAAATCTCATGTAGAATTGAAACTCTGACGTCAATCTACCGAAGAATGATACTTCTGTCATTGACTCAAGGTCTCATAATGAACGCCTCACGGCTGGCATTCGAGTACATAACGATAATGATGACTCCAAGACACCTGCTGATGACGTTTGCGTTGATTCATATTCTCCGAAGCCCCCTCTCCCTCCCTCCCCTCAAAAAAAAGCCATATTTATTTTGCGCAAAGGTAAAAACATAAAAAGCTTGTTTTAAAAGGCCAATGAAAAGGTTGAACAGTTGGCGCGGTGTAACCGAATCTTGTGCTATAATATCGGCAAAGTTACAATGCGCGAGATGAGCTCGCCGAAAATTCCGATGGCGTGCGGATGTGACTTTTTCTTTTTATTGTTTTATTTTTTACACACTTTGCATGCCGTTTACTGATCGTGGTTAAATTTACAGATCTTAGATTTCAAAGATCTTATGGTCTGATATGATAATTACAGTGTGCTAAAAGTTTACTAAGAAAATAAAATTTTAAAGAAAAAGGAACAATCGTCATTGTGGCGTAAGTCCAAAAGATCGCGATCTCCTACAATACATTTTAATATTGCCAGTAGTGCAGCTACATTGATGTAAATGTGCGTGGGGTCAACACAGATACATTTGTATCACGTCGATGATGTATTGTTAAATCGCCTCTCCCAATTATGTGTTTCAATTGAATCTCCGATGCTGTCACGAGTACCACCGGAGTAGCGTTTATATGAATGTTTATTGGCAAAATGTTTATGAAGTTTGTAATAAAAATAGTTGAGTATTCAATAATTAAACCTATCTAAAGTCTATTTGAGTTATAAGCTAATAATGGAAACAAAATGAATTTATTTACATTAATTGATAATTATAATAACATGAAAATAAATTTTTTTTTAAATTATCTTCAATACCTAAGTAATACTTTAAAAATGCAAAAATACTAATTTTAATCTAATCCTGTATCCAAGCATTTGAAAGAGAAAAATATTATTCTCTGTCTGAACTGTATCTGTCTAAATCTCAGTACGATGCTAAAGTAATTATTCTTATAAAAATATTATTGAATAATTAATTATTGAGTTCAACAACTTTGTAAAATAACTTAGAACATATTAAATAACATTTTTATGCATTCAAACGTAAAATTTAAAAACTATTTTCATTTGCGGATGAGAATTTTTTGATTATTTTAAGAGAAATGATTTAAATTGCGTAAAATATATCGTAGAAGATAAATTGCGGATTTTAGCGTGAAAATTTAATTACTAAACGATCTTCTTGATATAAAATAATTGAATGAGTTGAGAAATAATAAAATAAATTGTCGGAATTTAAGTAAGTCAGGAGATTGAATGACACAAAAATATTAGGAGAGATACCAAGATCGGTATCATAAATGTGTCAATTGATTGAGCCCTGAACTCTGTAAACTTTGACCTGTAATGACTGCGACGCGTCAAATTCTTTCGCAAATTGCTGTCTCTGTCGTTATAAAATAAAGGAAAAAATCAGTTAAAGTAACTTATGCATTTACGACTTTTTATATTTTTTATTTATGAAGTTAAAATGTCTAAGAAAATAAAATAAAATTTTTAAATTCGAATATAATGAATAAATACTTGGAAATAATTTTCAAAATGCTGCAAAATAAATAAAATTTTCAAATCTCAGTTAATAAAATTAAAAAAAAAAACTAATTCACGATATATATATAAAAGAAAATGATATATGATATATATACAGATTTTTCACACTTATTTAAGCCCACACGCGATCACGTTATTAAAAAAAATCCTTTGTCCGTTCACAAGCCATGCGACTTCCCATCGCTAGCAAAGAAGCGAACAGCTCACGAGACTCACGCGCAACATTTCATCTTCAAAATCGCGAAAAGTCAAATAAACGCCGGAGCGTCGACCCACGCATGGCGATATTTCGTCGATTTAATTTTTTTCGCGCGTCACCTTCCAACCTAACCGCCAGCCCTTCGTGTATATTTTTATTTATTGATTTTTTTCTTAATTTTTTTTTTTTTTTTTTTTTTTTTGTAACGACAAAAGTAGCGAAGTTTGTCAAAACGGAACGAAAATTGCCCACCAACCAAAATAGGGTTTGACGCGTCGCGTAAGACTTATGGTGATTGTGTCGAGAAGAGAGAGAGAGAGAGAGAGAGAGAGAGAGAAAGACAAAGAAAACGAGAGAAAGAACAATTAATTTGCGTCTTGTTTATGCGGGCGAACGAAATTAAATCCTCGCGGAAATAGCGTAAGGCGACGATTAAGCGTGTGAATTCCCTTAGAAAGTTAATAATCGCGCGACGATAAATTTAAAGCCGTCGTACATCGAGTCGATCGTTATTTCGCATCGAATTAACCCGCGCGTACAGTAATATTTTATTGAATTTTAAATATGACAATTAGCCGCGGTTATAAATTCTCCAACGTCGATTTAAACGTACACAAATATAATCGATCGTTTCGTATTTACACGCGCGCAATAACGAGTTCGATATATTTCTTATTGAAAAAAACCAGGGTTTTACGAGTCCATGCGTAAAATTCAAAGGGACTTCTTGAATTTTTACGAGATTGCTGACGGAAGTTTTATCTCCTGCTTTCGCATCCCGAATATTGCGCAGTATAATGAAGGCGCCTCGGACAATATATCGACGAGAGGGAGAGTCACAACGCTACTCCGAAGTCGATTTAGCATATGAATGGCCAGGAGTATGCGTAACAAGCAAAACCCCGTAACGTGAGCGCGAAAAGCAAACAATAAGCGTATTCGGTGTATCTACGTAGATGGCCACTCAAAGTTTGCTTCGGTAACTGTTTTGAAATTTGATAATGAAAATTATTTTTTACACATGGAATCATCTATTTATAACTTATAGCAAATTTATTCTCGTGAATGTTATTTTGTATTTATCTAATTATAAACGTTTTTTATTGCAGGTGAGTTGCAGAAATATGAATTTTAAAAATGCTATAAGTAAGTAAAGGATTGTATTAATGTATTTTAGAATAAATAAATTTTATTTTTAAAAAAATATCAAATTTCGCCAAATAATCTGCAGTATCGAAAATTATATTACCGTTCATAAAATACCGGCATACGTGCGATAGAATAAAATCTCGATTATCGGCTAAAATAATTCAGTTTAAACAGCGACCTATTCAAATACCCATAAGCATTCAACCACCCTGCCGATTCTCCGACAAAACTCCCCAGTGCATAAATTCCCCATCGCAATTCGGTTACGCTTCGCTTCGCACTCGGGCGCAAACGCACTTTTGCCCAAGACACGCGGGGCAAACACACCACGGGCTAAAGTGCGACTCAAGATGCTCGGACACGCTTCTCCGCGCGGCTTATCTCCCCCTCGGTATAAATTTATTAGATTTACACACATACACAGACATGAGCGCGTATTCCGCTTCCGAGCTCGATCCGAAAATTCGCTTTCGCGCGTTGTTACACGAGAGTAAGGGAGAGTCGTAGAATTTACTCCTGATTTACGAGGAAGCGAAGCGACGTTGCGCAGCGATCGATATTTGGGCATACAGGCCGGTTGCACGCAGACTTTGCTTCTCTTTGCTCGCACAAGTATTTGTTTTATCTATAGACTGTTAATGCCGTTATTTGATTTTCGAACCGAGCGTTGAATATAATCTAGGTACGTGGAAATTAATACGACTCGTCGTTCTTGATCATTTCAACGTTGATTTTTGAAACAGTGTTATGATTGGATTAGTTATGCTAAAAATATTTTTTAGAACATGATTTGAAAATAAAAATTTTAAAGTCTAACGAAGCCTTAATGAAAGAAAAACAAATTTAATTTACTCTAAAATAAAAAAAGATTGTTCTTCTTCTAAAAAAAAAAAAATGAACGAAAAAAACTCAATTACAAATTTTACTCGTAGGTATGAAGCAATAAAAGATTATTAACGATTACAATCACTATAAATACCAATTATTCTAAATTATTAGAAGACCACCGCTAGATAGATATTTAGAAACTCGCGTATCGCGCAATAAATACAAGCGTAAACTTTCTATTAAAAAAAAAAAAAAAAAAGAAAAAGAAAAAGAACAGCAACGCTGTCCACGTTACATCCTCCTCGTTCTCTTGCTCTCTCTCTTTCCTCTTCTCGTTTAACTTTTTTTTCGGCCTCCTTCTCCCATACATAATACATCTCGTTTGGCGGCTTGTCCGCGGGCGCGCCGTAGGCTGTAAACATTTTGGCACCGTCGTACAAGAACAATAATTTAGCGCGGACGTTCGCTCTCGCGCGCGTCATCATACGTACCTTTCCATGTGTGTGCGTGTACAATCACGTACACGGACACCACTTAGTCGGACTTGTCGATTTGCGAAAAGTATAAGCCGGCCGTGTGTGGATATACGTACCGAAAGAGATAGAGAACGAAAGAAAAAGAGAAAGGTCGTTCACCAGGCGATTCTCACGCGCGCGTTTGTGTGCTTTTTTTTCACGTGTGAGAGTACATAGGTCGGTATTGACGTTGTGTGTGTATGTGCGTGCTGAGGGAAGAAAAAAAAAAAGAAAAACGAAAGATGGGCCTGGATTGGTTGACGAGGAAGGGCTGACGGTGCGTGTAATTACGAAAGGTGTAACGAGTGGGGAAACTGCGCGCGTAATTCGGTGCACACTTTGTCGATACTTATGGGACTGCGAAGTAGATACTTCTTATCCAACATACTTTCAGTAATTTATACGCAAACAAATTACGTATTTAAATTGAAGAGAGTATAATTTCCTTCTAAAACCATTCGATCCAACGTTATGAATGGTTTAATTAGCAAGATAGGGAAGATTAATGTAACTTTACTAGGATTTATTGACTTTTTTTTTTCTTTTGAAGAATCTAACAAAAAAAAAAAAAAATTAATGAATCGGCAAGATGAGAATAATCGAAGAAATAAATGGGATTCGTGAAAAAGCTATTTATCATAATATCATTTACATATTTTGATGAAAAGGTAACATTGAAAAACTATAAAAAGGGATAGCCGAATACTTTTAAAAGGCGTAATGTATAATACGGATTTCAACCTTCAAAATATTTATTTGGAAAATGATTTACTCTCTCCTGTGATTTACGTTAAACCAATAAATGTCACGTGTATAAATTCTTAGCACTTTTGTTTGACGAACGCTATTTCGCTACCGACTTGAGCATATATATGCATACAATATTCATTTGTTTTTACTAAAATGATAATGAAAATTTAAAATAGAAGTCATGGACACTTCTAACAACAAATTTGAATGTTTTTAAACTATTTATTCGTAATAATATGTTATGAAAATGTCTAAATTTGATACTATTTATGAACTGAAAGGTATATTCAATATCAAAATGAATAGCATCGATTCAATCCTTTCAATAACACTATCAATATCAGTCTAAAAGTTTCTCATGATTGTACGAGTGAATTACTCGAAAGAAAAAAATAATAATAAATAAAGCTATTTGTGATACAAAAAAAGACTGACATTCAAGTTAAAATACAATAAGAAACCAGTTCCTTGCACAACAATGTCAGTCAAGCTTTCACCCTAGCAATCTTTTCTCTCACATCGTCGCTAACCTTATTTTCCCCTTGATCGCGAAGAAGGCAAAAATCTCCGTCTTTTTCCCTTTTTTTCTCTTTCTCTATCGCAATACTCAGAATCCAAAGAATCATAGACTACGCACTCGCTCGATTTGTGAAAATATCTTACGCGGGGGCGTGAGCGCCGCCGTCTCGAAAAGTAAATAAGCCGGTCTTACGCTTAACGCGTCGGACTCCCTTTGATGGAATTACCTCGCTCGTATAGGTTCCTCTTTTTTTGAAAAAGCAAGAGAGAGAGAGAGAGAGAGAGAGAGAGAGAGAGAGAGAAAGAAACAGAAAGCGCCAGTTCCTGTGGGGAACTACTACTTCCCCACGCCCAAAAACGCATATTTACTTCGAGGAGATGGATATTCACGGGCGCGCCCTTTCTGACGGCGAGTTTTTTGCGAGGTCGGTTTTTACTGCGCTGAAATGAAGATCATAAATGAAATTGAAGACTTTTGTTTAAATTTTGGAAGCTTGATCAATGGTTCTTTTTTTTTTTTTTTTGTTAAATTATGTGTTTGTGATGAGTTATTGATTTTGAACAACGGAGTAATTGAATATAACAATAGATTTGAAAATCAATTGTATTTTATAATTTTAATAAGGATGTAATCAATTGGAATTGAATATTTAACTTATAATGACGTGCACTATAATCATAAATTAATCATTATTAATCACATCTAAAACATGTTAATATGAGAGGTAAATTAGCAATATTAAAGTAAGGAAGTGAGAATTTTGTTGCCAATTAAAATGAATTTATAATTATAATTTATATTAATGTCGAAATAAAGTTAGCTAAGAAACTGTAAGATACAAATATCAATTTATTCAAAAATCGTTTAAATATCAACACCACTTCTTAAGTATATCAGCATTCTTACATCCTTTTAAACATGTAAGAAACGTGATTCTTTTATCTAAAATCTTAAAAATGCTTCGGTTCTTTTTCAATCACTGATACAAATTGTAGTTTACAAAAGCTAATGCAGCATTAAAGTTGACTTTTGCACCCGAAATCAAAAACGCAACCATTACCTCCTCATTAATTCAAGAGCATAGACATCCATATAAAATTCAAAGTAACAGCCGTACGGGGAGATAAAGCTCGCCTCTCATAAACTCGACGAAAAAAAACGGCTTTATTAAACGCGCCTTCTTTTACCACACGTACTTCTCCCGGTAAATAAATTTTTCTCAAACTCCTCGTAAAAAAAGTAAAAAAGTCTAAAGGGAGCAAATCTCTCGCGCAAATACCTATACACGCTGTGGTTTTACGAGACGCGGTTGACTTACCGCTGGTGGTCGTTAAAGGCGCCAAAGAGCTGAAGTAAATCGCTTGCACTTTGCTCGGAAAAAGAGAGAGAGAGAGAGAGAGAGGGGAATAAGAAGAGTGGATGTACGCTGGGATTTTATATAGTAATTAGGATGAAGTGAGAGTGCGCGCTTTGTGCCACCCAAGGCAAAATGGCCGCGCGAGAACGTCTCTATTAAATGGCGGATTAAGTCGCCCGAGCGAGAAAAGGTAATCACGGGGCAACGGGTACGTTGTGTGCCGTCTTAAGTAAGGCATAATCAACGTGGCTTTCACGGAAGGAGATATTTAAGTGAAACATTTTTTAAAAAATTGGACGATTCGGGTGATTTTGAATTTAATGCATCAAAAAGAAACAAGAAAGCGTTTTCGATATGGATGATCAATACACTGTTGATCTGATTTCACAATAAAAATGAAATAATTTCACGTTGCCCATACACATTTAAAGCATTAATCTAAAATATAATTTTAAAACATTTTTTAATGTAATCTATTAAATGTCTTTAATCTTGACGAATAAAAATTACTGAAATCAATAATTCATGTTTGACCGACAAATTTAATACATAAATATTTTGTATCTATTATATCTTAATAGCTCATACTATAGAATCCGAGCCGCTTCTTTCAAATACATAAGCGCGCACATACGACGAACTTCTTATGCATTAAAGGCTTTTAAGGCGATTAAAAGAGTGGTAATATTGCCGAGAGCATTTTTTCGACTATACTCGTATGTAAGAGAAGCGTACGTGGATTTTGCGACAATAGAGGGACACGAGAAGAGCAATGCAACACAAGTTAACTTGCAGCGCTATCCTCAAAAGGTCACATTACACGATGCATCTCTTTTCTTCTCTCTTCCTCTCCGCCGGTAATCTACGACGAGCTCAAAGGTGAAAGAGAAAAAGAGAAAGAGAATGAGAGAGAGAGAGAGAGAAGGCAAATGCAATTTGCCGGCGGGAAGAATGCAGATGATTGAAGGTCCGTGAGCGCTAATGATGCCCAACTGCTACAAAGTCAGTGAGAGAGTCGTCGAGTAAACGTTCTCTTTAAGCTACTTCCACCGGGCGCTTGATTTCATTAGTGGCGCTGGTAGCTCCAGGCAGCCCATGGTCTCTCTTTCTCTATCTCGACTCTTTTCCGCCTTTAAAAGCATTTTCACGCTGAATTTCACCCTGGAATTTAGCACTTGACGCTTTCTTCCTTTTTAGCTCTCTTTTCTCCGTTATTCTCGTGAACTTTTTTGAGTTTACCTAAGTGCACCAGAAATGTTGTTACTCCAATTTTACGAGGATGTCTTTAATCACTATAAAACTTGATTTTGACTATCAAGTTGAAAAATTGACTATCCTTTGTGTTGACAAACTTTTAGATTGGCTGGATTTCACTCATTCTCTACTTCTGTACAAATAACATTTAGTAATTGACTCGATCAAACTGTACTTTTAGCACCGTATTTTAAAAATTCAGAGTAGGTCACTTAAATTTTTTAAGCTGATGAATAATTAAAAATTGATTTTAATTAAGGGCTTTATGTAGACTGATGAATTTTAAAATAAACAACAAAAAAGTTAAATTTATGCAGTTACCGATTAAATGTTGATAGCAAAAATAATTTATTTGTATGTAATCAAAAAAGAAGAGCCAAATGAGAAATTTTGAGTACGACATGAAATTCTCGACTTATCTCGAAAATGCTTACTCGGGCACGCAAATGTAGCTGAACGATAACTATTCCAACGTGCAGGAGTTTAGCCATTTTCGAGAGGTATGGCTTTATACTTACGCATTAGATCATCGTGCACCGATGAACAATGAAAATTACCGAGAAACGTTGTGCCTCTTTGTTAGCACGCATGTGCTTTGAACTTTGTTATCGTATGTCTGCTCTATTTATTTATTGTATGAAATAATCTCGTAAAAAGTAGAAGGGATTGAAGTCAATTTTGAGCTTTGATATCGGTCTCTTGCTCTATTTATTTTTCAGTAGATATAGGATAATTCGAAAGGAAAGATAAAAGGATATTTTTAGAAATTAAATAATGTATTGCAAGTCGCAGCAATTTATTATAAGCTACGGCAAATTTGAATTTATTGCCTACTTCATCTTTTTTATTTTCACTTTAATTTATAACGTAATAATGAAGCAGAAAAGCTTTTACTCTTTTAAAAATGAAAAATTCCAAAATGCATTTTTAAGTGATCATGGAAGAGGTCATCCATCTCTCAGGTAATTGCGTAAAAAATTCGCTAACTCGGTTAAAACCAAAAAAATCACAGATCGAAAATAATTAACTCTATCTAAAAACAAGAATGATAAAACGATTGCTTCCGTGTTTTCCCACTGTTCGGTCGACAAGTCCACCAAGAAATCGACAAAGAGGAACACAATTCCGACGAGTAGCGACAAAACGGTGTGAAAACTGGAAAACAACGAGAATTTTTGGGTTCAATCGGTGAGCTCGATAATTAAATCCCGTGCCGAGGCAAATCCCGAGAGAAAGAGAAAGAAACAACGGAGTCGAGGAAAAGAGAGCGAGGATGCTTGGAAACTTGCCACGCGCCAAAGGAGATGGATGAGGGCAAAATCAAGAGGGATGGAGCTTCGAGAAGGAAACGTTGCTGAATTTCCGATGCTCACTCTGCTAGTTTCTTATGACTCGGCAGTAGTAGCAGTAGCAACGACGCGTATTCCCAAACAAAGGAACCACGATTCTTCGCCTCTCTCTCTCTCTCTCTTTTCCCTTCCATCCCGTCTTGTCCGGTCAGAGAAAAGAGGGCAAAGATATCAAACGATGACTCTCGGTTTTTACTACAGAGAAAGGAGAAAGATGGAAGAAGAAGAAGTATAGATAGATGAATTTTTTCAGTCGTATTCTTAATAAAGGTTGATAGTTAAGCTTTTTAGAAAAAAGCGTATCGTCTAAATTTTTTACGTGAAAGTTGTTCTTCCGAACACGTTAGAGTTTGCTTGAAACAAAAGGTAAATTAAATTAGTCGAGAATCCTTTGGTGAATTCAAATAGAGATTTACTACCGGCTATCCTCGTAAACTTTTAAAATGGTCGCGACATGATGTGTGAGTTAGAGCAGTTTTTTAAAAATAAGAATCTTCGCTATAAAAATAGATTCTTACATACGTGATAGATTTATTGAAAGCTTTTAAAAAATTTATTCAAAAGTATTAACATGAATTAATTATTAGTTTGTTAAATGGTAACGATCGATCCGCAAATAAAGAAACTCGCGAAGAAGAAAGAAAATCGCAATAGAGTTTCAGTAGTCCGTGACGCGATCTTCGGTTCTCGAGTGGTACATTCGCGTCGTTAAATGTTCGGTGATCGAGCGCTCAGGTTTATACATAGAGAGGCGCCAGACCAGAAACAATTAAGCTGACTGGGAACTCCGCTATCTTTCGCGAGCACTCGGTGGCTAGCTCAAAAGGGCCAGTCTCCGACAAATTAGCTTTCGCTGAATGAACGGATTATAGAGAAACATCCAGATTGTTATTGCAGACAGTCAGCGTGAATAGACTTCTGGGACTGCCGGGCTCTTGACACTTTGATGTCTTTGTGAAAATTTGAATTTGGAATGGAAATAGTAAGATAGCTGTGGAAAATGAAAATCGTTTGTACAGAAAATAAAAATATTAACTTTACAAGTGGTGATTTTATTAATAGAAAGAGATAATGATTTATTCTGCATAAAACGTATTGGGAAGCAAATTTCAAATGCTTTATACGTTGGCTTCAATTATCTCAAGGATACTTGAATAGTTTTGTTTAAATGGCTTATTGCGCGTATTGAATACTAACGATAAAAGTCTCTCAGTGTTGAAAGATTTTCGCAATTATACTAAACTAATTACTTCGAGGATCATTGAAGATTTCGTAACTCTCAAAAGTAACTATTGTCACTATTGAATAACATACTTGTAATTTTAGTTACGTCTACAGCGATTTCAAACAAACTTAAAATTTGAATTGACGCAGGCGTTTTCTAGTAATTGACCATTAAATACTCTTTTTCGTGACTTAGATACTTTCAAATGATAAAGATAAAAATATGTCTTTAACTGTATTTACATTGACGAGGATGAAAAGTTAATTATTCATCGGTGTCGAAGACATATTAAAAAATGCATATTTTATAACCAACCCTAAACGGTGTTGATGTTATTATCTTTTGATATTACATGTATAAAAAATATTAGATTGAAGACTTGCTTAATATAATAGCATAATAATAATAATAATAATAATAATAATAATAATAATAATAATAATGATAATAATAATAAAAAAATAAGTTTACCAAACAAAATTTTATTCCCCACTTATTATAAGATTATACACTTAGAAAGAAGAAATTAAAGAAACAATTTTTCGAATAACCGAGAAAATTTTATCCAACTATTTTCTAAGTTGTTCTGGATTAAATTTGTTAAAAAACAATTCAAAGATTCTCGATTAAAAAAGCACAAAAATGCGATTTCATCACTTCCGTATGTATGAACATGTACTAAAAAGTCCCACTTTTCAAGCGCACACTTTATTCAGGCACACATGGCCACTGGCCAATGACCTACTCCAAAACTTTCCCGAGGACGTAGCGTATCACTAAATTTCAATTTTAAGAAATTCCGTTGTCGTCGTTGGCCCCGGACGCGCAACAACTGCCGAGAATAAGAAAAGGGAGCGGCAAAAATATGCGCTACGTGCGGGAAGAAACAACAGAAGCTACATGGAAAAAGAACGACGACTACGACAAGAATGAGAGTAGAGAAACAACAACAACAGTTTTCGAAAGCGATCACAAGGAGAGGCGGGAGAAAAGATAGGAGGAGGGTGGAAAAAGATATAATCTCCACGCGAAGGGTAGACTAGTGGAACTCGTGCATATTTATGAGTTTTCGACTAGTAGTTCCCTCTCGATGATATATGTACCGTGTACACGGGGGTGTATCCTGTCAAACTGTTTGCGCCGTTTGCTACCGGAATCGCGCGTCCCGTTCGCTGCTTGTCGTGCGAAGGTATAATGTGCATGTGTGCGAGGAGCAAAGCGCGAGGAGATGCTTGATATTGTTTGCTGGGTGCATCGAAATGAGTCGATTATGAAAATAACCTTTGAAGGGATTATGCGTATTCTATTGCACGGGGATCAGTGATATAATCGCGGTTTTTACGCAGATTTAAATTGAACTCGTTGAGTCTTTAAAAGGATTGGACTACAACTCACGAGCGAGAATTGATAATTAATGATACAATTGTATATTCTTATCAGAACCAACTGACGAAAATAGATTTGGATTAAAAAATTTTAAAGCACAAATTAGTATAAGGTTGAATCATTTTACTTTTTGCAGCCGTTGAAAAAATGCAGAAATGAATCGTGTATGATTTGAAATCAAAAGAATTTAAAAATATTATACATTAGTTTATTAATACTCTTGAACAAGTAATTTTTAGTTGCAAGGTTTTTAATGAAATTATATAAAAACTTTTAATAAACTTTTACAAATAATGGTACAAATTAAAATGAAAGTAACTGGATTTGATCGCCCAACAATTCAATTAAATTCACGTATCGAGATGACGTAACAAAGCTTCGCACCCTTCTAAACCTCAAAAAAAAAAAAAAAAAAAAAATAATAACGAAAGAAAGAAAGCCGTAACTCGCAGACAAATCCATGCAGAATCCAGTGGCGCGTGCGGACCGTCCGAAAAAAGTATAAGAGAGAAAGAGAGAAGGCAAGCGTGACGACGGGGTTGGTAGCGGGTATATAACATAGTGGCGCCCGCGGCGCGAATGATTCGATTAAACAAGAAGGGAACACCGCGCGTCCATGGACAATACAATTTTCATAATGAACGAGCCGTGATACGCAATTTTTTGCACGAATGCTACTGCCACCATCGTGCTCTCTATCTTTCTCTCTCTCTTTCTTTTTTCATACACTTTTGCACGAGCTCGACTCGCTTTATTCCTCCACTCCGCTTGGACTAAAGCTAGCGGCGCGTGGCCTGCGTTGATTCCGAGTCTTTCCTTTTGCGAAGACTGAGAGAGCGAGAAAGAAAGAACGGCGTTCGCGCTCTTGCTTCGCGTGCCGTAAATTGCCTCGCGAAAAGGAAAAAGAGAGACAGAGTGGACGATTGTGTGAGTGGACGGTGTACGTCGGGGTTACTTCGTGTTCCTATCGTGTATAAATGTGTGAATTCGTTGGTAATGCGTTTTATTTTTTTAATTTTAGTCATCGAGAAAATTTGATATGAACAAATCAACATCAAGTGATTATAAAAAATGATGTATGATAATTTTAAAAAGCGCACTCTAAATTTAAAAAAAAACGTATTATTTTAAAACTTCGATTTATCACACGATCAAATAATTTAAATACATTTGTGAAATAATTTATCATTTTGAAATCAGTTTAATGTAAATTAACGGAATAATTAAGGTTTCATACCACGCATATTATTCTTTTATTTTAAAAAAAATTTTAAAAAAATTATTCAAAAAATTAAACATAAGCCTTCGCAGCTGAATTTAAATGGTCGATTACGAAAATATCAACGTGAATTTTATGTTAAAGTGACCCATATGTGTACACTGCGCTGTCGAGAGCTATAATTACCCTTATTGATTTTGGTTCCCCAAAGGTTCATCGTGTCTTCACCCACCTATACTTCGCACAGTCGGTCTCGTCTCTTTTTCATACAAGTTACACCAGCTCAGACTGTATTGTGCTTTAAAATTTATCTGCGATTCGTTATTAAAAGATATAATTTTACAATTTTTGTCAAATCGGTGCTTCATAAACAATTCTATGAAAAAAAAATTTCTTTACATATTTCAAAATATTTGAGATGTAGAATTATTATAGGTAAATAATATACCTTATTTATAAATAATTAATAATTTACAAAAAAATGTTTTTACTCTTAGAGAAATAAAAGTAATATTATTTATATTGTACGCAGCATCTAAATCTCTATAATCTTTATAAAAAATATCTTTCTAAATGGTATAAAATCTACAATTGAATAAATATTATGTTGCATCCGTAAAAAATTTCCAAATAAATCGTCAAAGTCTATTATTACCAAGTACTATATTATTTGGTTTAATCAATATTGTTTATGAGATTAAATAAAATCTCACAATAATATATTACTTGTAGAGTATAATTCAATTTATATCACATTCATGTGAACCTAAAATATTTTTTTTTTTTATTCCTAAGAATTTTCATCAAAAAATAAAAAGAAAATTTGGCTAAAATTAATCACAAGATCGCGGTGTATGCACCGATTCTTATCGGCAACACTTTACGGCGGACTAAACGTTAATAGACACGCAAAGGAAGCGCTCGAAATTTTATTATGGACTCGACATTAAATAACCGAGAGCGCAAGAGCACTGTAATCCCATCAGTGTTAGCTGCACCAAAACAAAACAAAAAGCTTATTATTCGGAAGAGAGAGAGAGAGAGAGAGAGAGAGAGAAGGCGCTTAACTATGGCGGATCGTTTCGATGGGAAGGAAGACGATATACATGAAGTCGCACACCGATGGGAGAGAAAGAGCGGCATTTATAAAAGCGCCGTGCCTAAATTAGGCAATTTACACGGTGCTCCACTGTTGATGCCGGTGGTGGCCGCTCTCACACGCTCTCTCTTCCCTCTTTCTCTCTCTCTCTCTCTTTCTCTCTCTCTCTCTCTTACTCACTCACTCTGCAGAAACCGCAGAATTTTTAGTTCCCCGAACGCGAGCGAGCTAAAGCGCGACTTTTATTAGTTTTGAGGCTCCTCGCGCTTTTGCTGCTGATGCACGGCGACTTGTCGAGTTATTAGTCGCTTCGTTTCGAGCTTGTCTCTTCTCCACCAATATATATACATATATGTATGCACGTACACAAGTCTATGCGAGAATGGGGCTGGCGGATAGCCGAGCGAACTGAGAGTGGAAAGAATTAAAGAGTCGTGAACGATGTTAACTATTAACTCGATGGGTTTCAATGTTACTTTTAAAGGTATATTATTGCTTTGAAATATCGCATTGTTTTTTAAATTGTTATTTTATATTGCAATAAGTAAACATGTGGTAGGCATCTATAAAGAACTTACAATATATCACTGGAACAGAAACGAAAAAACTTTTAAAATAATATATTTTATCTTTTTAATAACATTGAAATGTAAATATTAGAAGATAAATGTGAAATAAATCATATAGATAATTAATAAAATTTATTGCAAAAGAAATATAATTACAGCTCATAAAATCAGAATATCCTAGAAGACAAATAAAAAGAAGATATAAAACGAATTTTTTTAATAATTGAATTGCTAGCTTTAATCAAAGATACATATATTGATTAAATTATTTTATAACTATCTGTTAAAAAATAATTTTTATGCGCGCACATGTTTCTTGTTCATATAATTTATCAAAAACATAGTCCTAACGAAGTTATCAATAGAAAGTTTGTCTTTTATTTAAGTCGCCAATAAAGAAAACAAATTTCTTTTTTATTTTATAGATATCTTTAAGAGTTCTAGAAAAATGTTACACACCTTACAACGAAAAATCCTTAAAATCATTTTTATTTATACACTTCTATAAAGAGTAGCGACATAACTTTATAATAAAATTTATCTTACAAATAAATCGAATTCCAGATCTTCTACAAGCTTGACGAAGAAATACCGCCTGTCTCATTAAATTAATTGACGATTCTACCATATAACAACGCAGTCTACTCTCTCGCTTTTATTCGACAATCATCGGATCTTTACCTACAAATTGCGCGAAAAATTTATTAGCTATAACACTTTGCCCTTTATACGTAAATTCGGCTTTAGGTTGCACCGCGGCGCTGCGATATATCTTCGAAAAGCGAATGTTAAGGCAAAATCCTGTAATTAGAGATTTTCGATTCTTCTCTCTCGCTTCCTCTTTCTGTATTTCTCACGAATTGATGTTGTGTCGCAAAGGGTGGTCCCTCGTTAGCAAAATAATCGCTTCTCTTTTCCCTGTGTTTCATTTAATGTCCCGCTTTTTCTTCCGTCCGCGTCTAGTCGCCGTTCGACGTCAAAAAATCGGCCGGTATTAATTTACCCGCCGAAAAACCGATTAACAATTATAAAGGAATTCCAAGCGGCAGCCGTTTAACTTTTATATAAATATCCTCTAATTAGGGAGCGAGCTTTGCGCTCGTTTTTGGGGTAAACGTCGTCTTTTTGTTTTCTTTTTCTTGGTTATGGTACCTATGCTGCGGCGAAAGAGAATCCTTTACAAACCAACGTATATTTCATTTGCTAAGTGCGGAAACAAGCCGAAAAGTATTTGCGATTAAACAACTGAGAACGTTAGGAGCGCCGATCGGGAAGATTCGATTTGGAATCAAGTGCTAAAGCAGTACGTAAGATTTTATTCCTTAAGTACAAGTAAATTTCAAATATAAAATTTAAATCAATATCGAATGACTGCACTTAAGAGATTGGAAAAAAACTTACTATTTTTTAATTTCACCTTTTTTCATATCGGTAAAATTATTATATTTTTAATGTTTAAATATAGATTGCATATACCATCAAGTCTTCAATTTAATCCAAACTGTTTTGAATAATATTCTAAATTTATACGATCTACCAGTTACAAAGAAATTTCTTTCTCGCCTCGTCAAATCAATTCAATAATACCCATCATTCATACAACATAACCAAAAGTATACCGCATAGAAAGGAGCCAACAAAACTAGAATAGCACAAGTCGCAGCCGTAAAGGTGCCAAAGAACGAAAGAGTTTCGCTAAATGACGCGCGTGCGCGCGTGTGTTTTGAATAGCTCGCCGCTACTTCTGGCCCGGGAGATTATCCTTTTTCGCAGGTCCTTTCAAAATCGTCGGGCCGTTCTCGAAGAGAGCAATTCTCGCATAGACCTGCGATAATCCATTTCCGTGTGGGCAAAGACGCCTGGGAGGTAAGGACTTCCCCTGATGTATGAATTACCAACTGCGCTTTCTGCGCGCCTTTTCACTGGGGCTGGCTTTTGTCGACTTGTTTAACCCTTTTCTTAGCTTGGCTTTACAAATAATGTTTATGGAGCTGCTACTTTTGTACCGGTACTGAATGCTAAATTTTCGTTTAAAGCTCTTTGCCTATTTATAATATTGATGATATTTATTTGTATTTTATGAATGGACCAGATATTCAGCTTATTGTTTGTTTCGCCCATTTCAAATGTAGCTATTTTAAAAATTACTATAATAAAATAATATAATAACAAATTATAATTGCTTATAATTACAATTAAAATTCAAATGATATCCAACGTTCATTTTCCAACTATAAATCATGCGATTAAAAATAATCGGCACTTGGGTATATATTTAAACTAATATTTTACACTTTATTTCATAGTCAAAAAGTCGTAAAACAAGCCGTTAATTTAAAAATAAACTAACTACCTTACTTTGATTCGAGACACACTATTCCCGGGATGAGTTAAAGCGCGAGCTCCAAAGTGTCCGCGACGGACAAAATGGGATTAAGATTTTGGACGGACCGAAGAGGTCGAAAATAGACTTCGGGGACTGGTTAAAAAGCCGCGAGCTGTCTAATGAAAAGCCCAAGCGTACCGCGGGCGCCGCGCGTTATATGGATTTCATCGAGCGCTAAGCTGATTAGCCGGTAAAGTACAGCGCTCAAAGTCGTTTAACGCACGATTATCTCGGCTTTGCTTGGTACTCCGACTGGTACTTATAATACGGACGAGAGCTTAGAATTTGTGCGACACGTAAAACGGGATTTCCGAAAATGAGCTTTGAATTATATTGGCTCTACTGGTTAATGGTATGAGTTTTTGTCACAACTGTCTACGGCCATTTGTGATCGATAGATCTGTAACGCTTTAATATTTTAATCATTTAATTTTTATTTAAATTTGTCTTTTTTCTTTTTTGTTGTTGTCATTGAAGAAATAATTATAACTAATAAAAAAAGTTTTTAAATCAATTATTTATGTTTCAAAATATTAAAAGAAGTATCCGCTACTTTTAAAATTACTCTTATTTATAAACTCAAAAAACTAATTTTAATCATCGAAAAACAAAAATAAAAATTTCAAAAATATACCGGCTACCAAAATAAAAAAAAAATTCCTGCAACACTGAAAAGAATTTCCTGATAATACATGCCGAAAAACATGTGTTCATCTCTCTTCGTCATTCCATTTTACTTCTCCCCACTATCCGACTTGACTTGAGGCATACTAACGCGCGCGCGGGTCGCGAGTTTTACGGTTCCGTGGCCGCGATACTTATTTGCATTTTATATTTATCGCGAACGAGGTGTCCGCCAAAGATGCGCGGGAATTCTCTCTCTCTCTCTCCCCCTTTCTCCCTTTCTCTCTGTTTCTCTTTCGAGAATGTACACCATGCGACATGGGAATTCCCGTTTTAACGTTTCGCGCGTTTGCGCCCGCATTCTGCTGATGGTTAAGGAAAAAGCAAAGAAAAAATGCGATGAAAGAAGTAAATGCCTTTAGGTTGGTAAAGTGCCGAGTTTTTCGATTATCCTTGTTTGTTATTCTTATGAAAAGATGTTTGTCTTTGATGAAATAATCTGCATTCGTTGGTATTGTATAATATTAAAAATTTAATATTGATTATTACTAAAACATTTTTGAATAAGAAATTTAGCATAAAATTTAACATTTTTCAATGCTTATCTTAATTTATGAGAAACCGTAAATAATTTGTGAAATTTACTGACTTAAAAAAATTCAATGTAATAGTTCAACTATGTATGTACATATTTTTTCAGCGATGATTTATAGTATTTTAAAGAAGTAACTAAAATACATTTCAAGTTATTTAAAAAATAGATTTTCTATAAAAACATTTTCTCGTTTTAAATCTAATTAAAAATAAAATACGCGCTTATAAATTCGAGATTGATAAAATATTTGTTCTCTGAACTTGTTTAGACTCGGCGTAAATTAACCATGAAGAGGCGCTACTTTAAACTTATATAGGAATTCGTTACTCGATCGTATCTTTCGAGAATCTGGTTTTCAGTTATCGGAATAAATACAAATCGATGGGTGTAAAGTTGCACACTTCGCGGAAGCACCGAAGAAACTTCAAAAAGCCTAATGAGCCACGCGTTACAATCCAAAAATAAGCAATGTAATTACACGAGCTTTGCTCGCTTGGTTCGCATCCAATGAAGTCACAAACTACTGCCGCACCCTGGAATTGAAATCGCGGCGATTTTTTTTTTTTTTTTTTCATTTTTTTTTTAATTCTCGAAGAATCCGGCCAATAGTTACATTTGAAAAATATACATCCGAGATAGCTTTTGTTTTTCTTTTTCTTTCTACAGCGTTTTATACTTGTAATGAAGAAGTTTGTGACAATATTTTCGTATGTTAAAATTGGCATTAACATTCAAATCGGGGTGGATATCGTGAAACTTATAATTTGAATACTAAGTAGTAGTACTAACGACTACGATGGTTAAATTACATTTCTGAACTATATTTTTTATGCACACTTGTAATGATTAACAGACGTTCGAATTTGTTCTTTATGTTAGATACATGCAAACCATAAAATGAAGCGCTGAAACAAACCATAGCCGTTTTGTATCTTTATATTATCTTTTTTCCAAGGTAATGAGTCGGACGACAAACGATCGAAACCCTAGACTACTTTATATTGGAAAATTATTTTATGTTTTAATCACAAAAATTTTTAACCTTAAACTGCTTAAAAATTATATTTCTATGTATCAAAATAAATGTATAATAACGAATTTATTTCTCTAAAAGAGAATGTTGAATAAAAATAACTTAATATCGAAATTGTCAAGTTGTGTAAAATTATTCATCTATAAAGAAAACAAATGAAAATTTTATACATTACGATGACACAATAACACAAATTCTCAACGCGTCGACAACTTTCTCATCCGCGATACTTTTCTTAAATGCGATCTTACATAGCATACATACAACTTTGCATAAACATCGTAGATTAAACAATTATTCACAACTCACAAAATACCAAAGTCTTAACTGGGTAAGAGAAAGAGAGGGCGGAACCTTCCCCTTTCCGAACATAAAAAAAAATAATGTGTCGTCGCGCGCAATCGAAAAACAAGCGATAATGCATCGACGCAAAGTTTGCAGCTGTAGCAAACAGTAGTCGACTCCTCTTTCTCTCTCTCTCTCTTTCTCTCGCTCTCTTTTTCGCCCGCTCCGTCCCTCGCGCCAAAGAGAATCGCGTATGTATCCGTGTGTAGGCGCGTCGATGCGGCGACTCTGAGAGAGAAGGTCCCTGCCCCGCTGGCGTTCGCGATCGATTATCGATCCGCGCGCAAAAAGACTGAATTTGTTTACAGTTTAGTAACCCAAATAAGGGCCGTAGCTCTTTTCACTTGATATCTTTCTCTCTCTCCCGCTATTGCTTTGCCCATCTTGTTCGATGCTTTTCTCTCGTTCGGCTCGATTCTGAATTTTTCTATGTGCGAGTTACTACTGTCTGCTTTTTTTTTTTTTTGAAAAGTTTCTTTGTTTCTTTCAGCTACTTCTGACCATAGGGCAATCACTTTATCTGTGCTTCGTGTGCACGGTTAGCTCTATAATCCTCGGATCTTTTTCTTAGTGTTTCTGGTTTCTTTTCTCTTTTACTTTTCTGCCAAGACTACTGTACCCTTACACAAATACTCAACACCAAGTTTATATAAATACATTTCGCGTTTAATAATATTGTTAAATGTACATCAATAATTTATATTATATGACAGTTTTGGTCAAATTATTAATTCAAAATATTTCTTTAGCAAAATAATAATTTTATAACAATGTGAACTGAAATCGATTGGCAATTAATTTACGTCATATTTAGTAAAATAACGTTACGTAAAAAAGCAAAAAATAATTTTTTAATTTTTCTAGCTTTACAAATTTCATGACCATTTTTTCACCGTCCATTACACTATCCACTTTTTTTACAGTCGATAATTTCGTGATAAATAATTTATACCAAATGCATCAGCTAATTTAATCTAATTTAAAAAAAACGAGCTGTCAATCCAATTAACTTTTTTTACGTCGCTTGGATGTATTTTCAACTTACTTCCATTTTATAATCTACCTCTTCCCAGCGACTTTTCATTTTTCTTCGATCTTCGACTCGTTTTTAAGCAACATCTCGCGCGCCCGCTGCACCAAAAATTCTTTCCGACAACCAGAGATGAAACGTATAGAAAACAAGCGGAGGAGAAGCGGTAGAGAGAAAGAGGGCAGCGACCGATCGGACCGCGAATGCATTTGTCAAGCAGTAAAACAAATTGGCAGACAGCTCACAAATACCGGCGCTCGCGTACACCTCTTGTTTCCTCTCCCCTCTTAATCCTTCTCCGTATAGTACAAACGTTCCGCGTAAACTGCCTTTGAGTAATGTGTTGTTCGGCCTCGAGACACCTCATGTACCCCGCGCGCGCAATTTTATAACCATCGGGTGAAAAGGAGGAGGACACACCTTATACATTCGAAGGAAGTAAAGCTGTGACTTCTTTTTTTTGGGGAGAGGGGGAGGGAGATTTTGTCGTTACACTGATATACTCGTACTTTGACCGAGTTACATGGAAAAGTTCGCGCCACGCAACGGAATCCGTTATTTTCGGGCGGTTTTCAATTTGTGAGACCACTCGGCGGAAACTCGACCGGGTTTCCGTACGTGTTTTCGAAGGGCGGATAGATTTTGAGAAAAAAGCGAGTTTGAGAAAGATTTTGAGTTTTTAAGCAAACCGAAAACTTTCAAAATCATGAAGTAAGTAATAATTTTTAGCCAAAAGTTGTTCGAAGTGGAATATAAGTTAAACAAACATTCTTTGTTCTCCACGAATTCGTATTAACACGAATTGCCGATAGTATCTAAACACGATTTAATAGACCATAATAGGCATCGAGCCAATTACCGTCTTTTCCATATCCATCCAGCAGTAGAGACACGAAACCACGAAACGTTACATCTAATTAGGATTTAGCCTAGCATCCCAGAGCGAATATTAGGGGAGAAAGAGAGCGTCCTTATCGAAGAAATATTCCACCTCTACCGTTCGTATAAATATTAGTATATGCGCAAGCTTGCACATTAAACGGAAAATGGGTGGGAGAGCCCGTAAATAATTAAATGGGCGCGGGGCCAATGACTGTGTAGTTTAGCCTACTTGGCACCTTCGACGGTATCGCGAGGCACTAACGATTGCCCCGACGAAGCTTTGCTCGCGTTTGGTACGTGCCGTCGCTGCTGCGATACTGCGATCTATTCCCTTTCCTTCTAACCATCGTTATATGCGCAGGGAGACTACGAGCGAGTATTTGTAATTCGGTACTCGATTAATCATCTCGCGTAATTAGCTTAGCGCGATACACGTTATATTGGTTAGTTATTCTATGGACTTCGTGCATCTAAATTTATAAATTCATAGTTAAAATTATTAAGCCGCATTTGCTTACCCATTGTATTTTTTTTTATCCAACTCTTACCAAGGCGTGAAAACTTTTAGTATCTGAGCTTAAAAAGTATACTGTTAAATGGCGCTCACAGCTTTACCAAAAATAATTTCTCACAGTCGCACGAAGATCCTTCACGTCCACTTCATCCCATTGTACAAGGTGTGAACGAACGGATTCGTTTCCAGCAAGGAAAGAAAGAAAAGCCACACGAAAAGTCAGTCGTCGGTGCGGAGAAGATGAGTTAGCCCTTTTTTTCACACAAAAGTTTGCCACTCGAGTTCGTAACAACTACTCTAAACGCAACGAAACAAGGCGTAACGAGTCGAAGGAAATAAGGGAAGGTAAATATTTTCCCCGGGGGCTTGATATCGGCCAATTCCTTGTTCCACGACTCGTGTGGTCCTGCAGGACAACATTAATCCGAATGACGATTCATTTTTCCTATAATACGCTGCCTCTGAAAGGCCGCTTTTCCTTTTTTTTAATCTTTTCACACGGATTTTCTCACATTTTGAATGGCAATACGCTTCACAATCGCGCTTCCGTGAAGTAAAACACGTAACAATTCGAAAAATCGTGTTGTTATAAGTTTAAATGATGTATCCAGGATATCGATCCTTTTATTATTCACATTTGTTGTCACACAGGTATATATACAATTAATCATTCACGATTTTATCCAAACGAAACAAATTTTAATTATATATTCTTTTTTAAAATTAATAGAAAATTTAAAATCCTGTCTGTGAATTCTTTAGGTTTGAGATTGTACTTTATAAAAATATATTATAAATATTTATATTGCACAGTATGTCAAACAAAATCTCAATAAATCCAATATATATCTAGACATAAAAATTAAAAGTCAAACGTTTAACACTTTGCAATTATTTTTCAACAATCATTTCTCGTATCTCCTATGCCCCTATCGCGTTCCGCGGTACTTATTTGAAGAAGAAAAAATTATTTTCATGCCCAGCGGGAAAACAGATACTTTATGATTTATTGACTCTAGCGTCGCAGCGACTACGACGACAACGACGACATTTCCTCGCGCGTATTACCTGTCAAGATCACGAGGCGCCGGAAGGTAACGCGTGCAAGCGCTTTTTTGTTCTTTTTCTTTTTATTTCTCGTTCGATTCTATCGTACTGTTATTTTATATCAATAAAATGGATTAGAGGAAAAAAATTACTCCCTGGATTAAAGATGCTATATCAAGAAAGGTTATTTTTGAGAATAAACGTAGTCGTTGTTTTATCGTTGTGTTATTGAATTTAAAGGTGAAAAAGATTAACAGTTAACGAAAAAATTATTTATTGTGAACAATGTTTATATTTGTAAATTATATTCATAGTTCATTGAAGTTGGGTGGCTGATATTTAAAAAATAGAAAAATATTTATTTAATACGGCTTAGTTAAGAAATAACATAGCTGATAAAATAAAATACACATAAAGAGACTTGATAAATTTTCTAATGTGATTGTATTTATAATTTACATTTTTTTCAAAGATATGAAAATAAATTAAACCAAACAAATAAAATGCCTAAGATAAAATAATTTATAAATTTCAACCATCAATGATAGTACAGTAAAATTACTAATAGCACAACATAATACGTGTAAAACTTTTTTTCTTCAACTATGCGCAGTCTTATTTATATTGACGGCGTCGCTTTGATCTTCCACGCTCGCTTCGATATCAATGACGATAGCGCGATTCTTCGAAAAAATATAACTTAAAATTTTCTAGATAGTCAATGTGTTTTTCTTACGTTATGATTCAGTGTAAATCATTGCGACAATGAGGGAATTTCTGCGTCTCTCTTCAATTTTCTTTGCGTTATTAAATAAGAAATAAAAAGAAAGAAATATTTCTTTATACCCGAAAAATTTTTTATCGGTAGATACATCCAGCAAAAAATGCTTTGTGATTTATATAAATATTTTTACAAGTTTACGTACAACAATTTAAATACAATAATTATTCTTCGGCAAAACTTTCTCTTTCTCTCTCTCTCTCTTCCAATATTGAGTTATGCCTAAATCGTTTATATAATGCATCCTGAACAAAGTTCTCAGCGAGCTACTACTCTTGACCGACACATCGAGTGGTCCAAAGCACAAAGAAAAATTCTGTATACTTTCGCATCTCGGGGCTCTTACGTATTTTCATCGGTCGCTCGATGGGCAAACAGACGCGCGTATAATATATACGCTTCCGGCTTGCGAAGGCGGTGGTGAAACCATCGTGAAAACGATTTTCTCCCGTTCAAATATTGAAAGCGAGTGCGCTCTTACGAAAACAGCCGAAGGGAAGATAAAACGTGCGCCGGCGGATCCCTCCTACGTATCTACTTTCTTTCTGCACGCGACTTTGACAACTGATCAAAGGAGCCGTAAGCACGAATCGCGGGTATTATTTCCGTTATCCGCTTTACTTTTACTTGGTGCTTTTTTTTTCTCTTTTCTATGGATTTGTACTCGAGTTTTCGTGAGCTTTTTTAGTCACTAGACGACAACTATTAGCGATGGTTAATATTTATAAGGAATAAATTATTCTTTTGATCTTATTCGTAATGTTTGTTAAATTGTTTTCATTACCGAATTGTTACATGAATATTGCATTGTTTTTGTAACTTTGTTTCATTGCTTTAATTTATCAAAACACTATATAAAACAATTCTTTTTTACAAAACAATAAAAGATAACATCGTGTGATAGCATAAATTAAATCAACGATTACTTGCTTCGAATCACACTAAACCTCAGTTTGTCTAAAACGTATACCTCGCGGTGCAGCGTGAAAACACGAGCTCGGTATCCTGAAGCGCACATAGCGAAGTCGCAATTCACGCGTACACGTGAGGGAAAGAGATTAACGCATCTTTACACACAGTCAGCGCGCGTTATCTCAGCACCGCGATCGGCAAACAGTCGCGCGCGAAACATTTTCCGCGATCGCTGAGAGGCAGTCGATGTATGTATATATATATATACATATGCAGATATACAAAAAGAACGAATGGAATGTGCTGCACTGAAACAACAGCGACCTGCGGGAGCTGGGAGGAACGTGTGTTTTATATGTACATGTATCGCGATCGGCAAAAGTTTTATCGTTCGTTCACGCGCCTCGTTGATTCACTTTTCGTATACCTTTCCGATTATGTAATTCTCGGAGAGTGCTTGATTGTGTAGTTAATAAGAAAAGGACGGAATTTTTAAGCTCCTCGTCATGTCTTATTGGAAATAAATGTAATAACAGTTTTTTTTCATGATAAAGAAATTATAACATTGTTTGATATATTTTCCACGGTGATAATATACTTACGAAATCGTTAACTTGTAATAGATTGTGTAATAATATATAACTATTATCTTTTTATCAAATATAATCTTATTAGATTAAAAAAAACAATTATATAAAGTAAACAATTTCATCGATCATTTTTCAATTTATATGTAATAAATATCTATCACAATTTATAAAACAAATATTTATCTCACAAGAAAAAAAAAATGTTATACGGCGCCATTAACATCGGCACTGCACAATATCAAATTGCACAAAGCTGCAAGAAAAAAATTGAATAAAAAGTAGAAAAAAAATATATATATATTCAGCTTACATTGAAAGTTCAGTGAATCCCTTAAATCGCCGGTACTCTCGGCGACGCGTGCCAAGAAAAAAAAGAGAGAGAGGAGAATAGCGGCGGCTCCTTTAAGCGACGGGTGCGCGGCGCACACGCGATCGCCGAGGAGACCTCCGGGTAATATGTATCAAGCCGCACCTGCCTCCGAGGCATCCGCGTAACCGATCCTACCAGACCGCGTCTGCTTCCGGTATCCCTTGTAAGACGAAGAGTCTTACCGAGCTACGTCTCTCGGAAGCCCTTATAACCCTGACGAGATACATTTTTGCCTTGTCTTTAACAACTTTTATTTTTATACGCGCTTGTGTATGTGTATTTGATTTTTATACTTAATGTGCGATGTTTTTTTGTTTTTTTTTTGTTTTTAATTTTTTAAATCCCTCGTTGAATTAATTTTTTTTTTTCCAATCGATTTTCTTTATCTTAAAATTCCGTTTTATCTCTGGATAACTCGCCTCTTTTCTTCATTTGTTACTTTCTCAGACTTATTCGACGTGGCACTAATTTTCTTTTTTTCTTCCATTTCGCCATTCCTTTTCCCTTTTCTCGTCGAGACGCTCAAACTTTACGCCGCAGTGGTGCGGACGTGAGTAAATACTTTTAACCAGGCGCACTACGTGGCTCCTTGCTTTTCGTCCGCATTGTACGGGCTCAGACTCTATAACGATCTTCCTTCCTGCAGTGCGACTTATTTTCCATTCTGTACCTGTTCGCTTTTACCTTATTCACCGTAGTCTCACTTTTTTCTATTTTCTTCCGACAGAAAATTTCACCGATTTTTGTTAATTTTTTTAACGCCTTTATTTATTTACCTTATAGATGACTTAACAAAATGAATTAATAAATGAAACTTACGTATGCGATATAAAGTTAAAATACCGTTTGTTTTTCTTATCAATAAAATATATTAATAGATAGCAATAAATTGACTGCACTGAACGCACTTTTTCCTTTCTTGTTTGCCAGAGTATTTAATGTTTACACGTCGCATTTCACACACAGACGACTGTGTGCTTATACGCACCGAAGTACATTTTTCTCTAGTTCATAAGTTTCAGCTCTTCGACTAATAGTAAATAAATACTCGATTCGATATACAAATAATTTAATTCGTTTATACTATATAAAATTTTCACATAATTCTGAATTAATTAAAAATGCGCATTATTTAAGATAGAATTAGAATCTTCCGACGGTACGTGCGAATTCCAAAACATTCTTATCGGTAACGTGATGTATGTTATATTTACGTAAAGCAATTATTATGTTTTGGTATAAAAAAAGGAAAAAATGTTGCTATCTACTTGTCGAACATTAATTCGCATGTAATTCATATGCTTAAACGAAGGAGGCAAAAAGATCGATGCGGTGGCACCATTAATGAACATTTTCTTTTTATGTGTCGACAGTATTTTACATATTCAGAGGTAAAACGTGACGTAATGTCTTACATATACATATACATATACGTGTGCAACAACTGGTTTTATCCGTTAAGCGTATTTTTAATTAAAAATTCAGATGAAAGAAGTTATTAGAGAAAGTTCATTGTGTATTTGAATGTTTTTTAAAACTTTTGCAATAACTTGTCGAAAAAAACAATTAACATTAAATACCATTAAATAATAGCTTACTTCATTTTATCTAAAATTATTGATAAAATATTTCTGATCGATAGATATCTATACGATAATAATAGTTAAAGTTTGCAGAAGATAAACTTCTTTTCGCTTAAAAATAGTTTATAATAAATAACGATCTGAATTAAGTTGACAGATAATTATAAATAAAAGCGATTAATGTTACCTCCAAGCACGTGAAAGGGATTACGATTACCTCGAGTGACATTTCTTTCTATGCGTGATTCGAAGATTATCCGCTGCGCGATATTGCTACTAATATTCTTCGAGAATTAAATTTATAATTTTCCTTTTTGATAGAGGAAAGCTTATGGCAGGATAATGTGAAAAATTCGGAGAGATTTGGTTAATCGCTTACGCGTTATTGAAATAACTTTAACGATATAAGGCTAAGGATTTTTTGTTTAATAATAAAATGGTTTTCAAATCATTTTTAATTTTGCATATCTATAATGCTTCTGTATTTACGGAAAAACATATTTTTTTAAGATGCGTTGAAAATAAGAAAGTGTTTTTTTTTTTTTTTTTATTTTCTTTCTAAAATTTGAATAATTATTCAAAAGATAAGCTTTTATATTAAAAACAACTTTTTATACAATTTTACGATAATGGGCGACTCGTGATGTAGCAAAAATAAATTTTTTGAAACGATCGGCTACTTGAAATGTTTCCATGAAAAGGAATTTTTGTTTCAAGTACTTTACACGAAGTTAACCGATAAGATCAAAAAAAAAAAAAAAACTCTAATTTTATTATTTAGAATTAACAAACAGCGGAAGATAATACTTAATATTTAGATTTTTTAATTTTTACGTAACTATCACATATTTATACGATTGTAAAAAGTATCAATTCAAGAAATGCATTTTATCTAATCCAATTTAGATATTTCAATTATACGAACAATTTTTTCAGCGACTGATTAAAATTGGTCTGTGAAACACCTTTTGCGTTTCTAATTACAGAAATTTCTAGGAATTCATCCAAGTTGCATCGATAATCTGACATCGTATGATCTAATCATCATGCGGAACAATAATTATATAAAAGCTTTATTTTTGACGCGCTGTATTTAATTTTCATATCTGACATTCTTTTATTTATCTCTTTTATTTTATCAATGACTTTATCAATAATCAAATTATATTAAATGCCATTTAGCGTAATAAAAAAATTATTTATTTCCGCAGGTGAGTCACAAAGAATCGCAACAATGAGGACACCGGATCATCTTTTTATCTCTCTCGAGTTATTTCGACTCTACCACCCGCAGCAAAACCGCAAGTCTTAATAAATACAGATGTAGAAATTTTATCGATTAAAACTTTTGTCAAAATCGCGCCAATAGGTCGTCCACATAATTTTTGCTTTATTGGCGTTTATGACGCGCGCGCGAGACGTCGATTTCGAGTACCTATATACGCATATACTATAAAAAGCCGAAGGTGTTGATCGTTCGTCGAAATTCAACGGCGCAAACGTCAATCACGTCAAGATCGTAAATTAACGTTGCATAATCGCAATTTCACGCGCTTGTCCCTAAAATCCGTAGTTATCCTTTGCGAAATGGAGTTGTAAAAGTCGTAAATTTGGTGATCTTTTGTAAAGAAGTCGAGTAAAAAACTTTCTTAAAATCGCATTACTCGATTTAATGGGGCCATAATTTCTGAAAGTTCTTTAAAAAAAAAAAAGACTTTATTGAGAACTGCAAAATGTATATTAATACATGCGGCATTAACATTTTTTTTAATCTATTTATATAAAACATGCGGAGTTGTATATAACATTTGAATTATTACGCTTTGGGCATTTAAATTATTTTAATCTCATTTAAACAGTCATTAATTTTTTTTGTTTTGTTTTTTTTTTCTTTTTTTTCTTTTTGTGCTTTTAGTATAATTTAATGCAAGTAATTTATTTAAAATCCACGTACTTAAAATATAACCTTTAATTAAAAAATTTCTTAAAAAAAAATTGTACCGGATTTAATTTTAAATATCTTCATTTTGTAAAATAAAAACAATAAAGTTTTGACGTTTTAATTTAAAAAAGAACAATAATCTTCAGCATAGTACCAACATAAGAATGCGTCATAAAAATGTCATAAAAATCGAATATTTTTTCATTAAAAAATCCAATATTCAAAATATACATAAATATTTGATATTTTTTAATAAATCACCTTAAAACTTTATATCAAAATCAGTCACCTTTTCCAAGCACCAAATATCACATTTCCAATTCGGAATATCGCGACACGCTCGACGTCGAGCTCATCAACGCTGTGTATACATATATGGGATATCGAACGACGGCATCGAACACGTTTTCACAAACGCCAAGGAGAACTCGGCTCGGTGTACGTACGCGGTGCGCGTCAGCCGACGTGTTTCCGCGACGACGTGACTATTACCGCGACGTAAAATCGCCACGTTGACAAATCACCTGCTACCGGACCCTTGCACCAAGTACATATCGCTGCGCGACATAAAAAATATTCTCCCGTCTTTTTCTCGCGCCATTCGAACATCCGCATAATGCACGTCTTTAAATAAATTTTGTTTTGAAATACGTTCGATTGATTTAAATCAATGACATTTTTTACCGTCCGAGCTTTTTAATCGAATAAATTTAAAATGATGAGTAGATGTGTTTTTAATAAAAACTTGTAAGTTTATGCTTTTGTTATCGGGGATTTAGTTTTATATATACGTGATTACACTGTAATGTGGAACTGACGATAATTATATCGCTATAATTTTTCATTGTTGTACATTTTATAAATATGTTAAAAATTGGCGGTGATAAAAATGTTGGAAGATTATCGGCGTTTTGACGTCATGATGTTTGTTTAAAGTTTAAATACGTTATACAAATAGCTCATTTTTTGTACGAAAACGAATATAATTCTACAAGCGAGAAAATTGTTAAATCAAAATTTATAAAAAATGAGTATTCGATTTCTAATTCAAATATAAATATTTATTTATATAATAAAGACAATTATTAGTTTTTCAATCGAAGTTGTCATTTTCTAAGTCATTTGAATTATTTAATTTTGAACATAATGATGACCTAATAATTTTTTCAGAACCTTATGTAGTATACCAATGTCAAAAGCTATGTACCGATAAAACCAATAATCGTGTACTAAATACCTTAAATTGAATTCTCTAAACGAACAAGATAAAATCACCATCAAGTGATCGCAGAATCCCCCAAAATCAATAAAATAACTCACTCTCGTGTTCTCATTTCTCTCAACTGCCAAACCCTTCTCTTCTCCCACTCATCCGACATCGACCAATAATTCCTTCCATACGTTCAGCGTCCAACTAACGCGAGCGAGTAAAGAGAATACGCGGCTTGCGTAATTCTACGTGCACCATTTGCCGCTCTGTGCGTGCGTTGTACAAAGCGAGACAAAGAGAGAGAAAGCTATGGGGAGAAGGACAAGGGAACGTTTATCGTACGGAGCGTCCCATTTGCGTAATCGACGGCGAGCGATATACAGCTCGTCCTAATTCCGCGTACGATATCTTCGGCGCTCTTCTCTCTTATGCACCGGCGATGCTTCATTGACGCGTCTGTCACAATATATACACGTGTATGTACACGCTCTCCTCGATAATCGATTCACGCGCGAGCGTCGTTTGCCTCGCGTAAACACGCGCATGTATATGCATATGGACGCGGTGTGCACTCGCGCGCGCGCGCGCGTGCGAGAAGGTGATATTTGCGCCTCGGGGTGGGCGTGTCTTCTCTGACGCGCGATAATTAGCTAAGTGCTCATTTCTGTTTTTGTTCTCTCTCTCTCTCTCTATTTCTCTTTCCATTTTTTTCGTTTACGCTTTGATGCACGTTTGCATGAGGCTGTTGATTATGGGTTTTTTTGCGTGTATACAAAATCGTTGCGAAAATTTACAACGAATAATAGAGATGTGACACACTCTGCGTGTATATCCTATCGATAGTTTTGATCGATATAGTAGCGAAAAGTGTTTGGTCCGTGACCGATTATATCTATGAATGATGACGAAACAATAGAGACGAAGAGCTGGTGTTGGTATTAATTTTTGAATTTCAAACAAATTTCAATTTAAAATTCGTTTATTTACAGCTGTAGATTTATCATTTTATATCTAAATTGACAATGATGTAAAACATTAAAAATAATAATGAAACAGCAATTTTATAAATTATAAATAAAGTACTTTAAGAAATAAATATTTTTCTAACAAAAAACCGATATAAATAACTCATTAAACATTAACCAACGAGCATTAAAATTCTATTAAAAAAACTTTAAAAAACCTATTTGTTGACAACGAAGAGGATTATATCACCAAGATTCATAAAGCGCTCACATAATTTACACGCAGCATCTCTCATCCTCGACGCGCGCGAGCGAATGAAGGACCGCGACGCGATTCTAGAAATCCATCATCGCTCGGTGACGTCTTGGATTCTTTGTAACTTCAGAAGCAGGTTATGGCAATCGAGACGCTCCTACCGCAACTTTACGCGAGACTCTTCTTTTCAGCGTCTCGTCGCACGTCGCCGCGAGAGTCAAGGTGGGATAGTTCAGACGATATCTTGCTCGCGAACGGTTTATTGTTCACGGAATTTTGAAATTAACTTTTTTATCCGATATACTCTATTGCGCGAGTATTAATAATTTACGATCGATTTTTTATGAGCAATCGATTTTAAACGTATGAAAAACGTTTGCCGAGACATCAATTGTAGGTATGTAACGCGTAATATTTATACATTTATTGAAATTAATTAATTGTTTGTTTGTTTATTTTGCGCTGTTCACTTTAAAACGACAATATTCAGTGAAATTCAAAACCGTCTAAAAGTAAAAACAACTTTCTCAACCTATTACACGACTTTTCCAACTCCTTGCCGAACAAACAAATTCTTCAACGACAATAACGCTCTTACAAGTTATAGTCGCATAGTACCACTGCAACGTGCAAAGGTACACGCATTACATTACACGCCAACTTTTACAGCTCGAAAAGCAGTTGCGGCCGCGAGCGCGCGAGTTATTTAGCGCACGGGCTCGCGTCAATGGGAATCTTGCGAACACAGAAAACAGAACAGCCCATTGAGTTCGCGGACCTGTTCACTTGAAAAGTTACGAAGGTAGAGGAGGGTATTATGCTAGACGGTTCGTGGGTCTTACTGAAAGGGTATGACTGCGCAAGTGCAACGATTGTCGTCGTTGAAAATTGTGCGGCGAGCATACCGAGCTATATTTAGAATGAGGGATTCCTTTGACTTTATTGCGGTTACGAGGTTGAGATTTTGATTTGATTAAAGGTTGTAAAATGGTGCATTTTATTGTAGCGCTTACCACGTGATGTTAATTATATTAAATAAATTTACCAATACGAGAAAGTGGATGTTAATTTTTTCATCATTCATTATATATCATAATTAAATGAAGGTGCGGGCAACTCGTTAAACCATAAAAAATCATGTTATATAAATATGTGATGTGAAAAATTTAATGTATAAATATTTAGGAAATCATTAATCATAATTTAATAGGATATTATATTTAATGGTATAATTAAATTACTTACCCTTTAAAGTTGATTCTATAAGTCACATTCAATTCATCCACTTGTATTGTTGTTTTTACATTTATTTAATCGCTTATATGTTGTATTTTTCACATTTAATTAATCACTCATACTGCTGTTTTCTCTCGGAATCTTTCTGTAAAATATAAATTTAATATCAATATAAAAATTAATTAAAAATTGTTTAAAAATCATTTAATAATTTTTTTCAATATAAAATAACTATTTGTATTATTTGTAACATAAATTTCAAAGTGTTGAGTTTGGACCAAACATACTTTAATGGGACATATCTTTATGAATAATTAGTGTATGCAATTAAAAAAAATCTAATGGGTATTGTAACTCATTCATTAAATTTTATACTTCATCAATTAGCTATTCTTATATCTTTTTATTAGAAAATTACTTTGATGTATCCCTTTCAACGAATGAAAGATTGTTACCGTAATTCATACTTTAGACTTTGAAGCAATAATTGAGCACCTCTAAATTTGCGAGGCCACACATGCAGAATTATTATTATCGTTTTAGAGCAGCTTCTTTTATCATCCGGTCCCTTTCTCTCTCGCGCGCGGAACCGCGACGGTACACAGAAAAAAGTCTGCGGTGGGTCTCGCGGTAGCAACAACTGCACCGCCAAATATTCTACGGTGCTACACAAGTCCTGGGAATTATTCGCCGCCTTTATTGGGATACTCCTTTACGTAGATTGTATCTCTCTGTCTCTCTTTCTCTTTCTCTCTTTCTCTTTCTCTCTTTCTCTTTCTCTCTTTCTCTTTCTCTCTCTCTCTCTCTCTCTCTCTCTCTCTCTCTCTCTCTCTCTCTCTCTCTTTTCTGGTTATATTATGGCACGGTGAGTTACGACGGATTTGCTTTCGCCGCTGGGCGGTTCCATTTTTCTGGATTATTTTATTGTCTACGGCCGTAAAGTTGAGGGAATTTCTGCGAGTTTGTTTTTTTCTTTATTTTTTTTTTTTTTTTATTTTATTTTTTTTGTTTATGTCTATTAAAAAAGCGAATTAAATAGAGGAAAGAAGCATCTTTTTTTATACTTGGAGGAGGATTTTTACAAGGTAATCAGAAAGTTTGAAAGTTTATATGTGTACCTTTAAATTTAAATTTATCGAGATAATTTTATTTATATGTATTATCAGTTTACTGTTCTACCTAAAAATTTCGATGATTTCGATAAGTTTGAGCTCAAATTTTAATCCACCGATTTCGTTCACGAACATAAACGCTCGGTCCAGTAAAGTTGGCACGATTTATTGAAATTTATGTCTCGCGAGAAAACTTGATTTTGAGTTATATTTTGTAAAAAAAATTTTAATTTATTGAATAATAAATTAAAGTTATGACTGCAAACTTTGCAGCATAAATATTCATGAAGAAAATTTACATGAAAGTTTGCTTGAATTAATATCAACAAACATTTAGCTCTCAGCTTGAATGAAAGGAAAATGACTTTTCATTTTCTTAGAATTTAACAAGTAAATGTAAATTTTATCACCCTAATAAAGCTCATCATTACAACTGTTGCAAAAGCGAATAGCTATGTAAATTAGAGTGGAAATCGATTTTAAAAATCTTGAATTTTCATCATCATTATTATATATGGTAATTAATACGATAAAATATAATCCATACAAATAGAACATAATTTACTAGAAAAGTAAATAATAATGACCTTAATAATTTTGATAAGTCTAACGTAAAATCTTAACATTTGAATACAAATACTTTATACGATATGCATAAGATCGAATGTCATGTAAGCTTAAGTTTTCAATTAATCACAATTGTTTAAAATTCAAAAAAAAAAAATATATATATATAAAAATCAACATAATAAAATATATATATATATATTTCTCGAAGACGCGTGAAAATTTACGTCTAATAGAATAAAATCCAAGGATCGTGCAACTTTGTTGAAATGCAAATATTGTCTTAGAGACAATGTCATTGACATTATAGAGACAGCCGTAAAAGATCATATTTTACGTCGTAATGGTTCTCCTTAAGTAAATGATTTACATCACAATTAATATTTGTGATTATTAGCGGGATTGAAATTTTCACACGTGTGACGTCATTCATCGCTTGGGTGGTAGTCGATATGAGAAATAAAACAATTTAACATACGTATCTTTGACTGCATCCATAAAAATTGCAACATTCGAGAAGTGTCGTTGTATCCGATAACAAGCGAAGATTAAACGAGACTCTTAATCGAGTTATATACGCGAAATCGAAAAACAGGAAGAAAAAAAATTCATTTTTAAAATAGTCGCTAAATTTTTTTATGATCGAGAATCCGATGGCTACTCATCTTTTGCCTCTTGTCATTTTTTTTACTTTCATTGTATGGACTCGCGGTGTCGCTAAAAAAAAGAGATGAAAGAAATAACGTCTCTTTCATAATTTATCCTCGGCTGCATTTCTTCGGGTGAGATGAAAAAGATACCGTTGGTATATGTATATATGGGTGGCTGTGTTATACCTCTGCTTAGCAGGAACGTCTTTATTTCGCAATTCAATAAAAAATTTATTAATTAGTCAAATAGCCCAAAGAATTCTATTTCAATAAAAATATCAATGAATTTGGTTATTCGAGGAGTTAATTATTATTTATTTGGTGCATTTTTTTTTTTTTTTTTTGATGAATAAATTTGAGATTAGCGTTTTATGTTGTTAAATTCATCAACTAAATAAAGCTTCTTTAGCACGTGTATATAGTAAATTAACAATATTATATAAAAGTGAAATGCGCCCAAGTATATAAAAGAAAAAAAAATAATGATTTTACAAGCCATTCATAGTTTAGCTAAAAATTTTATATCAAAACGATAATAAAACCGTAAAATTCGCAACAAATAAGTTTATATTACATTTGAATCTACCTCACGTGTTAACTTTTCACGTATTTCAAGCGCAGAAGCGGTATATTCTTAACGTATTAAACGCCCACATTCCAGAAGCAACCGTAATAATTGTCTTCTTCGTTTTTTTTTTCTCTTCTCACATCTTCGCGCAAATCTTCGTCATCGTTCTCGGTAAAAACTTTGCTCTTTTACCATATAAAAAATCGACGACGAGTAACCGCATCTCAACGTTTATACGTTTACGCACGGTACGTCTATTGACGCAAGTTACACGCGGTAATGCCGAATGTATAGTATAATAAACAATTATCGCAAAGAGGAAAAAATCTACCGGAGTTTGCGAATATACGGACCACGCGTGAGTATCAATTTTAAAAGACACGTGCAATGCGCGTTATGCGGCGAAATGTAAATAAAAAAATGAAAGATACATATATATATATATGAACGTGTGCGCGCTCACAAGCGTTCGGTGCGAGTATACGGCAAAGCGCGGTATTGAATTACTCGCGCAAGGAGTCCCATGGGCTTGCGCCAGAAGGAAAAGGGAATATAGAGACTAAATAATAATGGATGGTTTTTGAGAGAAGGAGATCCAGTGCTTAATGAACGGGTTGTCTATAAGATGGAGGAGGAGAAGATAAAGATAATCTTTTTAAGTGTTTGATACATAAGTATGAATAATGATAGATTTTGATTTATTTGAAAAATATATTTTTGCTAAATATCAAAAATGCTATCGTTACGTCAATAAAGTTGATTAAAAATTGACAAAATCTTCTGTTAAAACACTCGATGTCCTCTTTAACAATATCGGAGAAATAAAGTAACTAGCCTCACATCTTATATATATAGATATATATATATATATATATATATATATATATATATATATATTCGCTTATACGCAATAGAGTAAGGAATAAGAAAGAGAGAGGAGAAGAGCGCACGCGTTTAAGGGCGCGTATAATACAAGAGAGGGGCCCGCGACCGCAAACTGATTAAATGCGGTCTGCGCAACGGCGTCGGCGGCGTCGGCGGCGGCTTGTCCCCGTATAGCCAGTGGTACACACACGCGCTCTCGACAAACTTACGACCGTAAGCCTTACGAGAGAGTCGCGACGACGATCGCTACCATATATACCGCGCTTATTACACACGTGCATATAACGCTTATATTGCTGTTTATGCGGGAGCTACAACCGTTGTTTCGTTTATGCGTATGGGATGCTAATTTTTAATATTCTTTTTTCTTTTTTTAATTTTGATTTGCTTATTATAAAACGCCCGTGGTTTTGATTATGTAGGTCGTAAAACGGACGTTAACTCGCAACTGACTTTAAAAATCCATTATTGAAAAGAATTAATTTAAAACAAAACGTAAAAAAAATAAAAAAATTTTCCTGCATCGAAACATCGAAGCCTTTTATATACGAGTATACTCTCTTCAATCACGCGCTCGCTTACACTCACTGCAGGCTTCGTACAACTAGACACATCGAGGGCGATCCTTTGTCCTTCGCAGCGCGCTTATACACACGCAGTGCCGAAAGGAAGCAAGGCGCGGCGTCGACCTTGTTATTCGAGAGCAGCCTAGAATCTCGCCCTTCGAGAGGGAAGAAAGGGCTCGAGCCGCTCGCGTACACGGCTGTATTATGTGATGCTTCCAGGAGTTCCTTTGTAAAAACGCCACCGATGCTGTGTATGCTACTTGCGCGTCTGCTCTTTTTTTTCCCTACCCTACTATCTCTCTCTCTCTCTCTCTCTCTCTCTCTCTCTCTCTCTCCCGCTTGCTTTCTTTCGCCACGATACAACGTACGTGTATATGTACGTGAGCGCCAAATCGATCTCGTTGAAATTAAGAGTTGAGTTTCAATGGGATTAATGCGCGCCGCTCGCTCTGTGTTACGTATACGTATGAGGAGAAAGTGTTTTTTTTTCCTTTGGGATTCGATGAAGAAAGGAGTAGGGGTAGGACGATTTATCAAGCGGCAATTTTAGTTTGATCTGAGGTTTAGTTTACAGAGGAAATACGCGTTGGGTTTAAAATAATTTGCTCAATATTGCCAACTATTTCTTAACGTAAAAAAAAAATTTTAATTAACGATAATTTCAAGAATTACATACAATATGCTAAATTTTATCAAAAAAAAAGAAAAAAAAAATTATGATAAACAATTTTATAAAAATAATGCAATAACAAAAGTAAAAATGTTATCGCTTGACTCATAACGGAAGAACTTAAAAATAAGTACACATATTCTGATTTTACGTCTTCTCATTCATGAACCAAATTATTATGTTATCATTTGTTTCTATTATCTAGTTTTCGTTTTATTTAATAATTTCAAGAATTTGGTTATCTCATCAAAGTAAAACGTGTCATTTCCCTCATATACAATGAGTCAATAAATACCAAGAAAAGAGATTCATAATTTTAAATTAGTCACATAACAATTATGGCACTAATTCAAATAAATATCTATAATTACTCTTATAATGCAAAGTTTATAACTGATTTGAGCCTAGAATAAAATTACTGATTTCTATATTTATTGTAACTATTAATAAAAGTAAAGAATTCTATAAAAATGTTTCTTTAAACGACAAAACGAAAAAAAAAAAAAATTCTCTCTTCAAATACGAAGCAACATCGATGGTTTTCCCAATTGAATTATAATGATCTGGCTCTCTTCGCCGTTTCACGGATTCTTTCCTTTTTGCACCTAATTTTGACAATAAAACCTGCGATCGATACCTACCCACCTATACCTGTATCTTTCTCTATCCTTCAACGGCGTTAGCTTTCCCTGAAAAAGTTTCCCTCCGTAAATTTTGAAGCGGTAAAGGAGAGATCTCGGTCCACCTCGGGGCTTAGCACGGAGGAGGGCCAAGAGCAAAAGGCACCGGAGGTTGGCTATGATTTATAAGGAGGACAAGTTCACGGCGGACACAGGTGCCTTTCGCTTTTCCGCAGAGCTGGCACTTGTCGCCTCTCGTTGTTGCTCGGTAATTGAGCCAACGATTTGCAGCTCTTGTGCTCTCTTTGCTTTAAACTTTCTTCTTGTTGTGCTAGGTTTATTTTATTATTTTTACCGTTTTATTTTTTGCTCGTTTCTGGATCTTACTCGCGTTTAAACTGTTTTCGATAAGGTTGACGAGGAGCGCTAAAGTGACGGACACGAGGGATAAATTGGTATTGGAGAGGTTGAAAATAGTGGTTTACCGAGAGTTGAGGAGTTCGAGAGAGGAAACTTGAGAAGGCGTTGATGCAGATTCATCGGAGAAAATTCAAATGGTTAGTATACACGGATGAAATTGCATGTTTACAATTATTGTATTAAATAAGCAGTAATTTAAGGAGAAAAGTAAAAAATTTCAAGCAGTTGTATGTAAACAATTTTCATTTTTTAAACCTACATTTAGCAAAAAAATACATTTTTTTTAACGAGGTCAACAAAACAATATTTTAAGCACAAAAAAAACTACAGACTTTCAAATGCCAAATTCCATTGTCATCTCGAAAAACCAATTTATCCTCTTTTAAGAGAACACGTCAGCCGTGTATCCATTCCACCATTAAAAGAAGTCACCCGACACGACCGGACGTTCAGAATCACGCAAGTTAGGTATATAAGAGAAACCAACCACTGGGCGCAGATCCGGACTAGATAATGGCTCCGTTTCGCAACGATCAAACACACCGATATATATCTGTAGCCTCTCGTTATCGTCGGAGGAAAGAGGGAAAAGAAACTCTTCACGGAACTTGGGACATCGGAAAAAAGCTTTTGAAAGAAATACTGATAAGTGAATGGTTGACCTACACGTATATTTTTTTTTTTTTTTTTTTTTTTTTACTTCTGTAACGTTTTTTTGGGGATGATTATTTTTTGTTGTCAAGAAGAAATAAAGATGCACCTGCTACAGTTTTATGGGAGAATTTTATTGTTTTTTTATGGGAAATTTGCGTGATGACGGTTTTAGGAGTGTTTTTCTAATTCGAAGAGGGTTTTCGCATAATTGAGTTATCTGCTTTGCGTTTGTTTCTCGGTATTTTATGACTAACCGATAAACTTTTGTATCATAAAAATTTTTGAAAATAAATAGTTTTTACATAAATAAAATATAATTCGATAATCGTAAAAACTTTCTTTGAAATTAAAAAAAAAAAAAAAAAAAAATATTTCTAGTTAAAGTTGTTACGTAAAGGAAAATATTACTTAAAATGTTAATAATACGATGTTTAGTATAGTATAATAATAAATTTTCACAAGTTAAGAATTGACACACTAAATATCCGAGATTTTCAACGATAAAGTGGTGAGGAAGTCTGAAGAAAAATTGCTGGGTCTCGGACGAAAAAGTAAAGCCGTCGAAATTTTTGACAATAGTAAAGCGAGCGTCGAGAGTTAATTGCCGAAGTTGAACCGTGAAACGACTGCGTGTGTATCCATGACCAAGTCCCTTTTGTCATTCGTCAAAAAGCATATACGTGCTTTCCTTTAAGGATGCCGTTACCGATCCACGTGACTAAACTGTCCAGTAATTTTTCTCTCAAAACAACAACTTATACGAAAAAAAAAAAAAAAAAAAAGAAAACTTGTTTTTGGATATTTATTTTTCCGATTATGATTGTTTGATGTTTTTATGGTTTTGAAAGTTTTCTCATTTATTTGGTTGGAATTATAATTTTCTAAATTTATCTATATTATTGAATATTGTAAATAAATGTCGCAAGTTATAAGTAGTCAACATAAAACTTTTGATTTCTGTAACAAAATTTATTACCTCATTTATTTTGTAAAGTCGTTCGTTATGTTATCCAATATATTGTACCAATCTTTCTTTATCTAGTAACAACACCATCGTTTCGTAAAAATAAGCAAAAACTTACAAGTGTAAAACGATTCGCCTATTCGCGATAAGCCAATCTGTCCCGCTATCCACTCAAAAACTTCTCGTAAATTATAATTTTTTCTCCTCTCACCATTATTTCCACAAATACACAATCTCCATAATATAAAAGAACGCGAACCATTAAAGAAAAAAGCAAAAAACAGAAAGAGAGAGAGAGAGAAAGAGAGAGAGAGAGAGAGAGAGAGAAACGCTCGCGTGCGTGTATAAAAGGCCTCGAGCATCGATTGATAATTAATTATCTCGTCGAGGCGGCGTCGAGCTCGCGTGCGTGCGCCACTCGTTTTGTCACCGAGCCGACTTTTCGTTTCCCCTCTGTCTTTTTTCATCCTCCTCTTCTCCTTCTATGCACACTTTTCAGTTTATTTTTCGTTTTCGTTTCGTCTCTCTCCTTCGTTCTTTTTCTCTGTTTACGCTCTCTTTTCGTATACGAGAGTTTAGGTGTCCTTGCGTATTTTAGGAAATAGGTGACTTTTTTTGTTGGTAACATAAACATTCAAGTACGTGCGTTTTAAAGATACAAAGGGCGTAAGGTGTTTTTAAAAAAACAATGGTTGTTTAGTATTCAACGCAATGTATCTAACTAAAGCTTCTTGAAATTTATTTTGTAAATATTAGAAATTGTGAAAAAAAAAATTATTCTCGCTCAAGACTTGGATAATCGGTGGAAACACCAGTCGTAAACAGTGTAACGACAAATGAACCATGCAATCAGAGTAAAAGCTAACAGAGGAATTAAATATTTGCGACAAGTATGACGGGATCAAAAACTCGTTTAATCGTTTATAAATAAAGTTAAATTTTTATAAATATATATATATATATATATACATATATAAATGCGGTTTGTGTTTTATAAAGATCTCATTTGTTATTGCGCTCGATTATTTTGCTCGCCATTGATGTAATAATAACGAAAAAAAAACAAAAAAAACAAAAAAACAAAAAAATCGAGAACCTGACTTGAAACAAGCCGTTTTGCTTTCCCGTGAAATGGCCCATATATCTGCATATAAATATTTTGTTAACGTTTTCATTAGCATAAATTTAAATACTTTATGTACGGCAATACTTCTCTCTATTTTTATTCCTTCAAAAAAAAAAAAAAAAAAATGAACGTTTGCAAATGTTCTTTTCATCATTCATTCAGCAAGTTCTCATTGATTTTGATTCTAGGGCATGATTATTATTGCTATAAATAAATTATTGAATTTAAATGGTTTATATGAGGTAATAAAATTTTATTCTATTCGTAAATAAAACAAAAAATTGTTCTAATTTGTAAACTGTTTTTTCACTTAATTAAAATCGTTTTTCTAAATTTTGAAATATCACATTATTTATTAACGTATTTAATAAAATTTCAAGGTGGTTTCAATGCTAATGGGAATCATATTTAAAAAAAAAACGTAGATATAAATTCATTATTGCCTACGATTTTATTTCATTTATTGCGTTTTTATTGCATATTTCTTTAATAAATTAAACATTACCGAGCCCATACATACAAAGCTATAATGAGATATAATTTATTTATCTCTCGCTAGACGCCAATTTAGTTCCAGATTAAAATAAATTCAGGCGCCAGTGATAATCGGTGCACTTGTTACCACATATACATATATACGCATTTTGTGTGCCAATTTTGCCAATTAACTGAAATATCTCCATAAACTTTAATGATTGAAAAGTGTTGAAAACCAATATATCCACATTCATCAAATACCAAGCAATGTTATTTTAAGTTTATTTTTTAAAATTAATACTTTGGACAATTAAAAAATGATATTCTTCAATATTTTTATTACATAAATAAATTTTTGTACAATAACGAATAATTGTAGGTGAAGCTTTGTCAATATCGTGTAAACTTTTCAAAGCAATTGAAATTCAAATATTTTATAATTTTACAAAAGTAAACGTTTTTATAAAACCCTATATTAATACTGCTACAGATAAATTTAAACAAGTTTCACAAATTACCTTTTAATTTCTTAATCCAAAAAAATTTATTACAAATTCTTAGAAACTATGCAAGATTCAATAAATATATTATGGAAAAATTTAATAAGCAAAAAGTATCTTTTTAAATTTGGTTAAACTTTTATGATGTATGATTTATACATTATAATTTCAAATAATAACAACTAAATCCGCAAATGCTATTTTATCGCTTAAATAAATAACAATTACACGTTCCTAAACAAACTCATCGTGACAAAATGACTGTGACGTATAAAACAAGAAGCTGCTCCGTTAAATACGCGGGCGTTGCGCGAGCCCTAGGGGCTTACCAGCATTAAATAAATACGAGCCGCGCCGACAATAATCATCGCATAACGATCTCGCGTCCGGTGGTTGACTCGCGCGCTTTTACGTAACCGTTAATATCTGGCGCGTGGCGCGTACGTACACCGGCCACCGATATAATTATGCACTATCACTTTCGACGAGGAATTCGCCACTCGGTGCTCCGACGCCCGAATTATTAATCGTGCGATCGGCCGCGCGTACACGCGCTTGTATTTCTGCTTACTGTGATTCGTGTTTGTGCGCGTTTTATTTCACGAGGACACTCGATAGTTTTGAGATTTGGAAAGCGCTGGAATTATATTGTCGTGGAAGGTGTCGTGCGATCATAATTTGAAAATTTGGTGAGTTGCGGTTACATATAGATATCTCCTTTGATTTTGTAATTATTTTCATTAAAATGTTTATTCGATGTATTAATAGTTACGAGGGTTTAGTTAAAAATATTACCGATATTATCTTGATACATATCATAAAATTATTAAAAATTCAAATTTGAAAAAAAAAAAATTGTAAATTATAACGCGTTTTAAGTATCTGAAATTCCAATTTTAAAAACCTTGACTGTATCGATAATGGTTATTGCATCTACATTCCTTAGAATAGAAGGTCAAATATTAAATTATTACTAAAAAAAAAAGAAAAAGAAAAAAAAATGTTTTGAAGATCTTTTTTTAAAATTGCTTTTTAAAAATGTATTTTCAACCTTGAATTAATATGTAGTTTAAAATTCATTTCCCTTTATTTTAATTTTAATTTTACATTTGTTCTTGAACGCACGATAATTTTTGGTGAAATCGAAAGAAACTTCAAAATATTTAAGTAACATTGATAAATATTGCATTTGAAAGAAGTTGTTTACAAAAATTGTACTGCTTTTGCGAAAAATTAAGTCCTATTTTCATTCGCCTAATCGACGTCTCTTGATCATCTCATCGCGTCAAGTTGTTGAACGCGGAAAACTGTTATAGCGCTTATCTCTCGGACCCACGTGATTTCAGCGGTGGAATCTAGATATTGTGTTTATTGAGTAGCCCATGTGCGGTTTATTATTTTTTTCTTCTGTTTTTTTATTCCAATCGCGATAGATTTGAAAAACGACATTTTTTCAAGTGCTCTTTTAAAATAACGTTAATATATGTGTACATACTTGTTAAACTTAATGATTTTTTATTACTAGGGACAATACAAATCAAAGTATATTGAAATATAATTCAATATTTTAAAATATAATCTTTGCTTAATGTTTTGTGTCGATAGCACGCAATGTTGCTACCGGAAAGAGTGATTCTTTTTTTTTTTTTTTTTTTTTTATCGAATTCGTAGAAAAGCAATATTATTCCGCTTTTCAACGCCGGCTCAAATCAGTTCAATAAGTTAATTTATTTAAATAGATAGAAAAATTTATGCGCCCCATGTCGCACACAATTGAGCGAAATTTACAACGTCACATTAATTAAGCGAGCTTACTCGAATGCGTTTATATTTAGAATCGTCCGATTCACGCAATCAACATTTTTTTTTCACGTGATTTACGTGTACATGTGAGATACAAAAAAGAACGAACTTTTAATCGTCATCTATAAGTCAGAATAATTTTTCACTTTTATATTTCCTCACAAGGATTCTTTTGTATAAAAAGAAAAAAAAATAAAAACAAGAAATCCGGTATATCCCCGTAAAACAGAAAAGATATACAGAAGCATCGAGGGGTCATCGATATACACTTACGATTTATACGCAGCATAACATACTCGCAACGTCGAAAGAAGCGCGTACGCGGTTAGGTAGAGCGTCGCTTACACGTACGCGTGCCGTTTTATCTTCGAGGAGGTGGGGGAATCTCTCCCGCGTGCGCTCGATGCAGGTATATAATGTGTGTATACGCACACGCGGCGCTCACATGCAAATACATTGCACGATAGTTTATATGTATACATAGATATATGTGTATTCATCGTACAAACGCAACCTCAGCAAAACGCCGCGTGGATCTGCTGGTGCGCTTTCTTATTACGATAATTCGCGGGATGTCGCGATAATGCGTCAATTTACGGTAGTGTATTATTTCTTAAACTCGACTCTGTCTCTTTGTGTATTATTAGTTAACGCGTGATTAATTATTTTTGATATCCGCATTGTTTGACTTTTCATTGATTTGACAAATACTTTTATTTAATGACTAATTAATCATGCATTGATAAGAAAACAAACTGTAAAAGCGATATCATGTGACACGATCTGTTTAATAGGTTTATTTAGCAAGTATTTTTTGCCAATTTGATATTAATATATCCGATATTGTTTAGTTCTAATTCATAAGCTTCTGCTACAACTACTGATAACACAACGCAACACTTGACAAGATTATATATTACAATACCGATAATAATTTTCCAGCAAATCGATCAACAAACCTAAATTTGTGTAAAATAAAAGGTAAAAAATTTTATTGATCGGAAATTGTACATAATTTTAACATCGATAATTTAAACCTTCAAAAAATAAAAACTCTCTTACGTAAAATACTTCCAGATACGTAAGATACACGAATACGTGCACAAATGACGAAGCCACACACCGCGAGGAAACGAGAAAAAGACAGAGTTACGTATACGGAGCGATGGAAGGGAGTTCACCATACTTACTCGAGCGAGTGCGAGCGAGAAAGACGGCAGCGGCGACGAAAAAAAGACAGAGGGATAAACGTTCCCTCTCTCAACGCACCGCGCGACGAGCGAGAAACGGAGCGAGAGAGCGCCGGACGAGCGCTCGAGCGAGAGAGGGGCCCGAGAGAGAAAGAGAGAGAGAGAGAGAGAGAGAGAGAGAGAGAGAGAAGGAGAAAACGCGTACGTTCGTACGTACGTACGTACCTACTACTCCGTGCGCTGGAAAAGTAGGGTGGGGAGGGGGAAGAATACGATAGGTGCTGCGTAGAAGCGTGTGTGAGTGCGCCAGGTAAGCAAGAGAACTGCTGCCGTCGGCGTATAGCCGTCGTCGTCGTCGTCGTAGCCGCCGCTACCGCCGCCGCCGCCGCCGTTCCTCGTCGTAGCGTGGGGCTGCTGACGTCTCTTGGCACCACGCGCGCGCGCGCGCTCCTATATATCGAACCTACCTACTACCTGCCCGCGCCTGCCTACCGTACTCCTCTCTCTCTCTCTCTCTTTCTCTCTCTCTTTCGGCATTATAGCAGTAGTACACACGAGAGTACGGCGCATTGTCGGACTCGCACGCTTGCTCGCTCGCTTGCTCGAGTATTGCCGATTCAGTGCCGGCGATTGATCGATCTATCATGAAGGAATAAGATTGCCGAGTGCCTTTGCCGCCGCTTCGTTTACCTTAGCTCAGCGCGCTGAGCAAAAGGAGCTAGAGCTGAGGGTTATCATTAATGAGGGTGGAAAACGGAGCGAGCGGAGCGCGGAGCAGAGCAGCGGGCGCTTCTTATCCGGCACCGGTGGCCAACCAGCTGGACAGGAGACAACCCTCCCGAGAGGAAGAGGAATCGGTAAAGGCGACGGGAGCTGCTCGTTCTCTCCTGCGGCCGCGAGCGCTACTCTGCAGCAACAGCAGCAGCAGCAGCCCAAGTCCTGCTATACGGGCGCTGCCGAGGCGCTGAGCGGCCGCCGCCGCTGCCACTGCCGCCTAAAAATCAGTGCGCGCTCGGCCGCCTTCAAGGTAGGATCTCTCTCGAGCAGCCAGTGAGAGCTCTTCTCTCTTTCTCTTGTACCGCCGCTCTTGTCGATCGCTCGGCGCATGGGGTTGGCTCGCGCGCGACGACACGAGGAGAGAGAGAGATCGTTTCTTTCGTTTAACGAGGATGAGACTGATCGGGGCTGAAGAAACGTCTACCGCGTCGAGGAGGAGCGAGTTTGTCGGCGGAAGGTGCCGCAGGTATTGGAGCGCCGGGCCGGACTCGCGTCGGATTGGTGTCGACGGTGTCTCGAGGTGCTGATATGCCAGCCGATTCAGTGAAAGTGATTTCGTCTATAACGATGATTGTTGTTACTATTTGGTTCCTTTCGTAAAAAAAAATAAATAAAATAAATAAATAAATTTGTAAGTGAGCAGAGTGCGAGCGATCGTCGGTGGATGAAGTGAAGGAAAATCGCGGTGTGCGCGTGAAAAATCGACGGTAGCTGCCGCTCCGCGTTTATCGCTCGCTCGCGCGCTCATTGCAGTTTGAAACATTGCGCGCTCCTCACGCTGAGAGCCGTGCGAGAAGATTTCTCTTGGTTTTTTTTTTTTTTTTTTGTTTTGTCGTTTTTGATTCATTAAGTGACTAAGTTGACCAGTGTGCCAGTGTTCGTATTATCAGTGTGTTCATAGTAAAGTATAGGTTTTATTCTTCGTATTATTTTATAATCGCCGATTGCGTGACTACTCGGCTCGAGCTTGACGAAGTTTTTTCTGGTGACCGCGGAAATTTGAAAATATTAAATATATATAGAAGAGAGTGGATGAAAAAATAAAATCAACGACGTTTTAGATCAACAAATTTATTGGAGGTGCACCGAAGAGAAAAGAAGAGAGAGAGAGAGAGAGATAGTTTAGTCCGGGTGCGTGGATGCGTGGATTTTGAAAGCAGATCCGAAGGCCAGCCCGACGCAATGCGTCGACGCTGCTGACGCAACGCGCCTGGATGCGTCTCACTTTAAGCACGTGAGTTTTTATTTTATTTTTTTGTTCTTTTACATTTGTGCATTACCGTCGTTTCGTTTTCATTGTCGAGGAAAAAAGTTGCACGTTTTATTAAGGCCACAAGTTTCGCGGAGATAGATTTCGAATCGGCATCGGACTCGTGACAACGACGAGCGACGCGCGTACGATCGACGATAAAATACTTTTTGAATTTGGCGCGCTGAAAAATAATTTACATTTTCTTATTATATTTTATAAGCAAAATTATACAAATTTGGAAAGTTTTATTTTTTCGCTTCGTTTACTTCAAATTTTCTTAATGAATTAATTTAAAAAATTGATAATTGAAAGTACAGTTAATGAGTGAGCTTAATAATATTTTTTCAAGTGTCAATAATGAGTGTAAAAAAACTTTTCAGTTCAACATTTTTTAAGATATTCTCAAGTTAGCATAAAAACCTGATCAATAAAATGTTTAATTTTACATTGAAATGAAATTTATCAATATACAGAGACGAATGATTAATTTTTAGTTTTGAGTAAAAAAATGTATAAAATGTTTAAGTTTTCCCACTTAAAAAGCAATTAAAGAGTTGAAGATATTTTTAACTTGAACGAAGCTTATAATGTTTTAAAAGCATCAACAGAGAAATTATCGGTTTAAAAATAGTAGCAGCTTATACTCGAGTTGAAGAAAAAAAAATTGTTATTCGATTAATATTAAAAATAAAAAAAAAAAAAAAAAAATCACGTAGAAAGAAAAAGTGATTCAGACAGTAGGGTAAATCCAAGTCACTAAGTATGGACGAGTAACTAGCAATTTTTCTCTCTCTCTCTTCCTTTTCCGTTCGTTCTCGGTCACTCGATTCCCCGCTAAGTTTTCTCGGGTGGACAGTGCGCGACTAATACCCGCGTAATAGTGTGCAATATACGTGTGGGTCTGTACGTATTTATGCGGTACATACAGTTTTCTCTCGGCTCTGCGGCTTCCCGCTCGCGTTTTCTGTTTCCTCGCCCTTTCTTTCGCGCTCTTTTCTCGCTCATTTTTTTTTTTCTTTTATTTTTGCTTCCATTTTTTTTTACTCTTTCCTCGCACGTTATGCACGCGCACGACTCGACTAATTTTTTTTTCTTTCTTTCTTTTTTTTTTTTTTTATGGATATATATATATATATATATATATATATATATATATATATATATATATGCACACCTTGGTACGATGGAGTTTGAGCACGCGACGTCCAATGATCCTTATAATAAATTGCGGAGCGAAACATAATAATGACTATAATAATATATTTACTTGTGTCTAAATTTTTCTTGATAACGTATTTTGGCATAAGCAAAACACTTTCTAACTTATATGTATTTATTAGTAAAATTTAAATCAGCTGAGTTTAATCGTAAACATAAAAAAAAAAACTTTTAAAATTTAAAATTTTTACAATTCATTGAAATTGAAATCAAACCCGCTTATTAATTATTATTTCGCTAATTTTGTCAAATAATGATTTTTGCTCGTTGCGTGTACATTTTGACAAAATAGGTAACACTCTGATAAAATAACAGCAAAGATAATCATGCAAATAAGATATACAAGTAGAATAATGACGCTTGAAGTTTGAATGAATCAAGCCATTTAATATCACGTGCAATAAATGAAACGGGTGTAGAAAATTTATAAAGATGGAATTCGATGATACACATTTTTTCACTATTTATTCATATTATTTTCAATTGATAATTATTATTCAAATAGTTGGATAATTTCAAGGTCTGCATGACGGTGATTATTTTTGTTACAAGTTTTGTGTCTACTTTACGATAAACTTTGATACTTTTATCTTCGAAATTGAAATCTACTATTATTTTGCCCGATCTATTCGAGTATTTTATAATCAATTTGATATTTCGTAATCAGAAGCCAAATAGAAGTTATCTTTTATTATTACAATTATTGCTGAAGAAAAAAACTTTTTTTTGATATTATTAATATTTAATCTCATCATAAGACATCGTAATCTTTTTGCAAAAGTTAATCAATTAAATACTAAATGTTTCGTCAATTATCGATAAATATATCAATTTTAAAAATCATATATAGTTCAAATTTCATTCCAAGTGTGTGAAAAGTTTTTACTGTCCCGCGAATAAATAATAAATGTGGAAAAACAATTATATCCGTGGCACATAATATTATCGATATTAACGTATACAGTCGGTATAGAATCGAGAAACAAGCCAAAGTGCAACACGCCGTCGTTTTTCCGAGCGTTTCATTTTCAAAGCACGCGAGCTCTGCTCTTTTTCTTCTCAAACACCGGGGCGGAATTTCAGCGCGTTTCCTACCCCGAGAAAAGAACTCGTTACACGCACTGGCTGGCGTATAATGTAACGAGCCGCTCGCGGGTACGTATCCGTTGTTCCCGCGGAATATAAAGAGAGTGAGAAAGAAAGATAAAGACGGGCGAAAGAAAAAGGGTAGAGAGAGAGAGAGAGAGAGAGAGAGCGGTGACGTTTGCGCTTAGGGGAGCGAAAAAACGGGACGTGCGTGACATTGTCCTATCGCGATTGCCTTAATCCTAGGCTGCCTTTTTCTCTTTCTTTCTTCTTTATCCTGGGTGTTTTTTTTTCGGGGGGCGCACGCTTTGTACAAAGCGGCAGCTCGCGATGGAAAAAGTATCGATATTGTTTCCTCGCTTCTGTTTCTGCTGCTGCGGCTGCTGTTGGCGAAGACTTTGCAAGCGATTATTTTTGTTTGAGATGCGCGCACTTTGTTTCGGCTTTGTGCGGTGTCTATCGTTTAAAATTTTTGTTTATACAGCGGGACCTATTAACTTTTAATTGGACAAAATATTTTGAAATTTTTAACAGTCAAATGGCGAATAAATTACTTTAATTTAAAATACGAATAAATTTATTCTTTTATTGATTATTTTTAATTCTGAAGAATTATTTAATTTTTCCTTTTTCTTAACTTTTTTAATGAAAAATATGATTTACATCTTTCTTATCTTATTGTATCAACGATATAATAATCGATACAAAATCATTAATTTTGTCGAAAATACCCCTTCAATAGTAACGGCAATCAAAAATCTATAAGCCGCGAGTACAAAAGAACTTTGTTTCTCCCGTTTTTACTATCAAAACTATCGCCACCTTTATTTTCGGCGATTATCCCACCGCCATACGCTAGTTCATTTATCATTGCTTTTTTTGTCATCATTGTGATAATTCAAGCGCACACATACATATACGTGTATACGTATACCCGTTACTGCAAAACGCATTTATGGTTGTACTTATCCTTTGTGTCGTTCTCTCTCTCTCTCCCTCTTTCTCTCTCTTTTTCTCTCTCTTTCTCTCTCTTTTTCTCTCTTTATACGCTGGGATTTGCGCGCCCCTCGGTAAAAAGGTGCTTCTTTACCTGAGCGTACTCGTGTCTGCTCCACATTTCTCATCGACGCGATGGGGAATTTTTTTTTTCCTTTCCCTCGCGCTTATCGAGCGTCTTTGTTGCCTGTTGTATCGGACGGCGCACAAAAGAAATCGATCGTTGACTTCTTCAATTTTGCCGTACGCGATTTTTCGACTTTTGTGCGCTGCGCGATGCTTCTGCGTTTGTTACAGGGATGCGTTTATTGCGTCTTAAGCACGCCGATGGTATACCAAAGAATAAAATTTACGATCGGTGAATTATACTATTGCGATTGTTATTTTACCGTTTCACTTTCTTTTGTAGATTTACTTACACATTCTATAGAATAAGGTCGCAAAGTAAATATGGAATACTTTCGATAATGTGAATAATACATGTAAATTTGTAACAAAATTTATTGTACGATAGTTTTTGTATATTTTCTAATAGATTAAATATTAAAATAATTAATTTTTATTATCGAAGAAAACTAAAATATGTTAATATTTTAAAAATAAAATGATTTTGTCTTAACCTATCGCGTTTAATACCAAGATAAGAAAAATTAAAAGTAATGATTAAAGAAAAATTGATTGAATATTTGAATTGTTTTTGAAATGTTATAATTGTCAAAATAAATATTTGAAGAAATGTCAAATAATTTTCCAACCAATAAATTTAATGATCTTCCAAGTATTAACAAATCATATTTGTTCAATAATTCACACAACTGATTATATTAATTACAACTAAACTAAATATTTATTTTATTTTAAATAAACAATGAAATCACAACTTTTAAATTAAAAAAATGTCATTTTTACCGACAACCTTCTATTATTCAATCGCATTAATCATTTATTTGCATAATCGATCTCTCGATCAACCGATAATTGTTTTGTCTGATACAACAATGTCAGTCTCTCATCTCATTCTCGTTCAAGGTCATTAACTTATCGTAACCTAAATTGAATAAGAAAAAAAAACTTGATAACTCGGACAGTAATTTCTCTCTCTCTCTCTCTCTCTCTCTCTCTCTCTCTCCACGCTGTTGAACTTTTGACTCGAGCGATACGCAGGATGACGGGATGACAGATTACTTAAGAATTTAGAGATTGAATTTGCCGAACTAGCGCCAGATCCCTTTCGCATGCGCGTACGCTTCGATTCAATTACCGAACGTTGAGTTTTTGCCAATCGGATATTAGTTTGATAAACGATCTATGGATATAATTGAAAGAATATTTATTAACTTTCTGGTCAATACGTTGTTTATGCATTCTCGATTGTCTTGCTTATCAAGCGAAACGTCGGAGAAATAATTTTAAAAAATTTGTTAAAATGTCATTAAGAGATAAAAGTTTCATAAGACGCTAATTAATTTTGTTATTTTATAAACATTTGCAATGATTCAACATTTCGCTGATAAATAAACTTATGATTATTGTGCATTATGTATTCGCAAATATATATTTAGACGATTTATATTTTATCATCGGATGAAAATTTTAATGAATAATAAATATATTTTATTAAAAGTTAAAGAGTACTTTAAAATGATTATCTCAATAATACTTTACTTTCTTCACGAGTTATTAAATTTTAGCACATCATCAACACTTGATAACATTTTGAATTCATTATTGTAATTGAATTATTATATATATTTAAACTTATGATTAATGTCAGCACTGTTGTTATCTTATATTTATATTAGAAATGTAAGATTTGTTTTCTTGCCATCAAACAATTATTAAAAATAATTCTTTAATGCTATAATCTTTCGGTCATGACCTACGATTGACAATTCAACCAAATATCAAAACATTAAAAAAACTTCCAGTAAGATTGTTTATTATTTACTACTTCACAATTCCTTATCTTATATAATAAAAGAGTTAAGCCATAACAGCAGAAATGAAAAAAAATAGATAATAAGAATTTTTCATTATACCTAAATGTAAACAAAAAAAAAAAAAAAAAAACAAATAGAAATATATCTCTTAGTGTTTAGTTGATTATTTTTTATTGATTTGTATTTTCACATCCATATATTCAAATAATTATTATCATCGTTGTTTCTAAATAATTGCTTTTTATATTTAAAATCCTTGACTAATCTTTTGTTTTTTTTTATTAAAAATGAGTAGAATTAAAAAGTAGAATAAATTCTGTTATCAGAATAAAATTTATAGAACATAAGATTAAAAAATAATAATTCTCTTATTAATGTATCAAAATAATTCTGTAACAAAACTAAGTTTATATCTTATCAGCAATGTAATTTTTTTAAACTTAATCACGTTTTAAAAAAGCCGAAAGAATTTCTTAAACGTCCCATTACAGCATATTTTTTTTAAATCGTTTTCAATGTATCATGGGTTAATTTAAACGAATAAGGAGCCGAAAAAAATGAGCCGTGATAGATGACAAAATTTCACGCGTGCAAATTTAATCGAGAAGAAGAGAGAGAGAGAGAGACAGAGAGAGAGAGAGAGAGAGAAGAAAGAAAAGAGAGAAGCTTCACGAGAAAGGAAAGGCATTTTAATTACGGACTATGGTCAGCGCTGGCACAGAGATAATCGAAAATATCGGCGTTATCGCGTGCAAGTGCTCGTTGCGTACTTGTTTCTCTCTCTCTTTCTCTGCCTCTCTTTCTCTTATGTTGCCGCGGTTGATTTTTCCATCGATACGCAAGTCGGCAGGAATAGATGACTATCTGCGATACGTAAAAACGAGGTGAATCAATTATATATTCGTCTTACTTCTTTCTTAACATATTATTCTTTTTTTTTTTTTCGTTTTGCTTTTTTTTTTTTTATACGAGAAAAGTGTTATCTTTGGAGTAGGTATCTTCTTATTCTTGATTTAACGAGCCTATTATGAAAGATGAATGTAAGTACTATCATATGAATAATAAGAGAAGGGAATGAAAGATTCGGAGATGACTTGTACGTATAGTGTTTAACGATTGGTAATGAAGATATGAAATTCGAAGTATTTAGTCTATCGATTTTGGTGGTTTTTATAGTTCTGCTCGATAAAAATAATTAATAATCCACTTTTTTCAATAAGTATATTGTAAATTAATTCATCGATCAATGGTATTCTTAACAGTAGCAAGAAATATAAAAAATAAGTTACTTCAACAATTAGTATGTAATATTAAAATTTTAATCATTTTTATTTATAAAAAATTGCATCATAAACAAAAAATTATTATAGTGTTTATAAAATTTATCATAAAAATGTAAATATATACGAATGTTTCAAACAGATCGATAAAATTATCAGCTCTTTTTTTACTAGAATATGTAAAGAAAACGCAGTATGAACGTTTGCTAATTTTAGAACGTATGATATGTATTTAGCCGAAACTTTTTTTTTCTCAAAGAGAGTCGAAACATCAATTTTACCAATAAAACCGCTTTCTTTGTCTCCCTCTCTCTCCCTCTTTCTCCCTCTCCCTTCCTCTCTCTTCTTCTCTTACATGTTTGCTTGCTTGCGTACGCCATAAAGGCCTTCGCTTCAAAAATTATAAGCGTCCGATAAATTCAGCAATTTTTCCAATTAAGTTAAGTGCAACGCGCGGTATCGGCATAATAAACGACGCGACGAATTTCATTGTTTACAAGCGTCGATCGCGAAGATAAGCCGTGAGTGTGCGATTAATAAAGCGGCAGCAGCGGCGGCGGCAATGATGGGGTGGAGTAAAAAAAAAAAACAAAAAAGAAAACCGATGAAGAAGAATAAGCCATACGCGCGTGTGTGTACATGTATACAAAGAAGTAAAACAACCGCGCAAGCCGGTAGCGATATTATACCGAGCAGAGATAGTCCGAATGAAATGGAAACGCGTCGATCGTTGCTTTTCGTGCCGCTCATTTAATAGAATTGCGAGGGCGGTTACAAAAAGACAACGCGCACGCGTGTGTCTACGCGTTCGAACGCGCAGGCTTTTTGGGAAAATTTACGGCGCGAATTTTCGAAATTGCATTCGGTGAAAGGGAAAACATGAGCGATTGCCGAGCAATTGTAAAGAATCGCGACTGCCGCTTTTGCTGCTGCTGCTGCTGCTGCTTGGGGAAAATGGGTTTTGATCGGTAACAGGATATTGTTGTACGAAGGTTAAATAATTATTTACGGGACAAGTTTTTAATATTGAGTAAAATCATGTTTTCGATCTTTTTATCTTATTCGCGACGTTATATTTTCGAATAATGTTAAATAAACGATGGTACCTTACAGTCTTATTTACTTTTATTTTTAAATCCGGTTCTCGTTTAGCAATTAAAAATTAATATTATGATTATTTAAATCCAATCATAGAATAATGTTATCGAGTCATATCGGTTAGATTAAAAAAGAAAATATTACATAAAGCATTTCGAGCCAATTTACATAAAGATGAAAAATATTTGCAATGTAGCCTTATTTTATCTCGAGAGCGATATATTACAAAGAATTTTTTAAATATATTTTATTAGCAGTAATTAAATAATTATTTAAAATTATATTTACTCTTTTCCACGTATACACAATTATTTTTATTTATTTGCAGTCGTAAAGATTAAACAAAAATCTTCGTAAAAATGTCAATGTGATATAGTAACATTATCATTAAGTTATCGATAAAATTTTTTTAATCGATTAATTTAATTCATTGATGAAAAATTAAGATACATTATTGTGAACAACTAAAAGCAAAAATTCATCACTTTTCATAAGAGAAAAAGAACATTGCAAGAAAATTACCGTCGCAAGTATTCAAACACAGTTAACTCGTTAAAGATGTTCACATCTTTCGAGCGGTGCACGCGCGGCTTACATTTTGCGATTACGGAACAATTAGGTAAGATTGCAAACGATTACGTCGCGGAGAGGGAACGAAAAACATTCCAATGACGCAGCACGTAAGCACATATGCCGTATTCTGATCCGTCGAGATTTTCCAAGCGGAAAATCTTGCACCAAATTACTACCGCGTTGTTATTATTCACGATTCGCGCGTTCACGCGTATGCAAAGAGTCTTATCTACAGTGCGGTAACCCGAAGCTGTTTAAACAGGTGGCATAACGTCTTAATTCGATGCGTGCCGCGAGCGTGACTACGATCTTTCTATTAATTATTACTCTTTCTTGTTCTTTTTTATAATTTATTATTATTGTGATGCTGAAAGTAAGCATCATTATAATATTCTGTTTTTTGGTTTTCTGTTTGTAAATATAAATTTGATTTGTTAATCGTTTAAATGTTGCATTTTTTTAAAATTTTTTCATCAATTTATTGCAGATATTGAAATTTGAAAAAAGAAATTTTTATTAATTTTTTGATAGTTAATTTTCTTATATACGTATAAAGCGTTATTAAGTCAATATCTAATTAATGACTAATTTTCTCATTGTGATTCTTACAAGTAGCATTGGAGTATATTGCTAAAAGAATATTTCATGCAGTTTGATATACTTGTCTTAACTTATAATTTATTATTTATTTATGTATAAAATTATTATTTTTTCATCAATTTTTTTTATAAATTCACCAGAATTATTCAATAATTATAAGTTATTTCTTAATTTTATACAATTGTTAATTTTAAAATCTCTTACTTTTAAAACATTGATTTGGGCTATGTTAAATTAATTGAGATGAAATTATTATTTCATACCAATCGTTATTTAATCTTTCAATAACTCTATGTTTATGAGTCTCTATGGTTTTTATGAGTAATTTAGTTATGATTAAAGTTATTATAAATCACATGCTGTATGAAGCGCATATATTATTTATTGAATTATTCAATAAAATATAAATAAATTAATATTAAGCTTATATGGGATATTTATATATAATTTGTTATATATAAATATAATTTCTCTAAGTAACCCAATAAACATAAAATTCGAATAACTAGCCTATATTAATTTACCAATAATTATTTTAGAAAAAATGTTAACAAATATAAATTAATATTCAAACAGTAATCGGTGAATTTTAAAAACTACTAAATTCTAAAGCAATCATACCACAGAAGGTCGAGCAATCAATCATTACTTTCATCAAGCGGTAGCCGTGCGTATTTCACGCGCGACTTTTCACGAAAATAAAAACAAGAACAAGGGAAGAAAACGAAGCTATCGCGAATCTCTTCTCTTACCGAGCGAAATATCTTTTCGAAACAAAAAGGTGCTCGTATAACTTACACCTTGGTATCTCGATATCTCTCCGCAGCTTCTATATATATACGAAGAGAGTAACTCTTACTCTCCGGGGAGTACACTTCGCGCCCGCGAGTGATTTATACACCCATAGGCTCACACCTCGAGTCTTTGTATATACATATATATATATACATATCCGTGTGCACATAAACGATCGCGCACTGGGTTACTGTGCTGCGCGCTTATTACTCGCGTATATTATATTCCGGCAGGCGCGTGTCCGCCGCCGTCAAGGCGATTCTCGTGTGTTTTTGTTCGACTACTACACACACGTGGAGATGAAAAATAAAAGGCATAAAGGGAGACGGGAAACGAGGAGTGAAGCGTAGGTGAGAGATTCGAGCGCGAGATTAAACGCGAAGCGTTTCTCGACTCTATTTTCTTCCTTGATCTAAATGGCCATAGGCTTTTTCGGACTGTGCGTTCGAAAGATTATGTATTACAAATGCGTCGATATGATCTTTCATTGATTATTTTTTATTTTTATTTTTGTGTATATTTCCTATTATGTTACTTCGAATTTTAGCTTGGGTAGCATCTTTTTTTATATTTGCCTTGGGTATTTTTAGCACAAGATTTTAATTAGGATGATTGCTTTTTGTGAACCATATTGATCTCTGTTTATCTTTATTCTTAAATATGTGTTGCGTTAATGATTTTTTTGCTTTCAGAAAATTAAGAGGCCGATAAATAAAATTTTGAAATATTTTCAAATAAAAACTAATGACTAATGAGTATAACAAAAATTCATTTAAATTTCATGTTATTATAGTCGTAATTACATTTTTATTATTAGCTCATTAATAAATCGACCTTAGTATTAATATAAGATGTAAATAATCATTGTATTATTTCTGCAAATGTAGGTTAAATAAGGTAATCTATTTAAAGCTAATTCACATAAACTTAAAATACATCCAAAGCTACACTTTTACTTTTTACTTTATCGAATCCATCAAACGAAAAAACTCAAAACTTCTTTAACGCAGCAATATAATCTGAAGTTCCTCTCGGTAGTATAAGGCCTCTCGCATCATTAATTAAGTTACGCCTGCGTAGTTTCCTTCTTTTTCTCAGTCTCGATACGGTTATATCGGCGCGTCTTTTAATTACACCGGATAAGTAGCTAATCGTGTAAATCGAACGCGCGTTATCCCAACGTATAAATTGCTTCCCTATCCTACGACGAGGGACAGATATAGAAACGTCGTCTTTGAAATTATTTATTTTTCGCTCGGATTTTTATTTTTATTCTTCATCTTTATTTTTGTTAAGTCAAGGAGCACGCGCTTTCACGAGAAAAAGATAAACCGGCTTTTAAGGATATGTTTGAGCGCCGTATAGTCTAAGTCAAGAGCGTAAAGCGTCAAGGGAACGAGTTTTTTTTTTCATCTCCGGGACCTTAGATAATTTTTTTGTTAAGCTCGCACGGAATGGTAGCTATTTCATATTACGTGAAACATTTCTCGGGTCGGTATTTTTATTATAATGGTTATATATTTAATTTACTCGAAATAAACTTTATCTGCGCGTACATGTTACACGAACTAGAATACGTGCGCGTATTCTTTACTCCTATCAGTATTGACATTTAAATCAAAAGATAATCGAGAAGTTCATGAGATTCTATTCGATTTATTAAATTCATTCATACATGTATACATCGTGTAATGCTTACACGAACGCGTTCAGGGGCAACAACGCAGATCCAACCCAAAAAACCAAAGTAGTAAAGTCTCGGGTATTCCCCATGTAGATGGCACTTTTGCAAATGAATCTCAGCAGCCGAGAGGTGGAAAATGCATTTTTTGGTCTCACTCCAAACCCTCCATTTTCGAAAAGCCATATCCTCGCCCGTCATAAATATACAAATTTTCTACCAACGTCTAGCGCATAACACATCCACGACGTAATTTTTGCTCGCGACTGTGCAACCCTAATGGATCGAGTGTGCCGCATATGTACACACACGCGCAAGGATACCTACGTCTTCTTTTTCATATATGCATGCACTCGCGTGCGCTTTTTTTCCATCCTCGCTCCTTTTCGTCGGGAAAGAAGAAAAAAAAGGAAAAAAAAAAATGTACGGCGACTCGTCAAATATTGTAAATCCCGACGTCGAGCATGTGCTAATATGAATAACAAGCGAACACGGGAAAGATTTTAGCGATGCTGCATGTATGTGCCAGAGGTTGCAACATCCGACCTGAAAGATATGTCCATGCAGCAGCGGCAGCAACAGCAACAGACTCTTGTCTCCTTCTTTCCCTCGCTTTCTTGGACGTCGTGTACACTCGGCTCGCTTTTTGAAAACTCTCGCGCCTTTATATACTCGCGTTCACTCGGATCACAGGCCTTGTTGTCTGATACTTGCTCTTTTATCTTTAGCAAAACAATATCAAAAGCCTTATTTATATTGCAGATAAAAGAATTAAGAAATTGAGATCAAGCGATTTACTGTTATAAAAAAAAATAAAAAATCTTTGCATCAATTTCAAATACTATTCGATAACCTAGTCGCTGTATTATAGAATTTATTTAAAAAATGTCTGCATCAAATGCGTAAACTAGACGGTTAACAATAACCTTATTTAGCGACAATGTAAACAAAATAAAAAGATTACCGATACAGCACAGCGCATCCCCCAACGATTCGCGCAATATTTTTTCCTCTCTGCTCGAGTAAACAGTAAACGGTATAAAGCTTATACTAAAGAAAAGGCACAACGGGGTGATAAACGTCGCGGAAAAACCGTTGTGTAAAGAGTGCACTTTTTCGGTATCGAAGTAAATACAGTGCAACGGAGAGAGCTGTGGAAAAAAGAGCGAGAAAAAGGAAAAGAGACAGAGAGAAAGAAAGAAAGAGAGAGACAGAGAGGCACCTGCTGTACCGGCGCGAGGGCAATCCAATCAGAGAAAACAAGGTCGCCGTAATACCATTATCTCGTTGCTTGCGTTGCCTCGTGTGTCACGGATTGATATCGAGTCTGAAACGACGAGCAAAGTAAGGTTTCATCGCGAATCGCGCGCTCAACGATCTTTCGAGCTCGCTCTTTAACGCGCTTGCGCTTATGTATTTTCTCTACCGTTCGAGTTATGCAGAATATTTCCGTGGAATATTATTGCTTTAATTTTCCAGATGCGAGATATCCTTATACATTAAATTTTGTTGAAAAATATATTTAACATATTTTTATTATCACTCGTATATGAAACTGATTTGTTTAAAATATTTGAATTTATAAAAGTTAAAGTTTTAATTTGTCGGCTAATTCAAATCAGTTTATATCAAACAGAAAATTTAATCTTTTGGGTAATCAATAATAATGTTACTAAAAATCATTCGAATAATTGAATGAAATTATAAAATATTTATTAAAAAAAAATTTATCTGTCTAAATCTATATTATTATACGACAATTATTCAATTATTAAATTGTTTATCAAGGTATAATCTAGAACCAACAATTTAAAAAAAAATGATACCATTGAAAATTATTTTATGTTGAATATTGAAATTTATACTGAATTTAAATATTGAAAATATTTTTGTCGAAAAGCATTAGAATAAAAAATAAGCGCTCCCGAAAGTATTGAATCTGCGATCAAACTCGGGTCACACGGGACATTCCAATAAATCCGAAAGAGGCTACAAGATAATTGGCCAAAAAATTTAGTCGAGCGCTACGGCGGCGAAAAAAGCAAGAGAAGAAGAAGAAAAGGAAAAAGAAGAAACGAACGACTTCTTCTCGGTCACCGATGTGCAACGTAAAACTCGCAGAGCCGCTTCTCCTCTTTTAATACCGCGGAGTCGCCAGCGTATCCAAACTTACATAGCAAAAATTTACAGTATGACTTTCCAACTTTTCTCGTCTCTCTCTCTCTCTCTCTCTCTCTCTCTCTCTCTATCTCCCTCTCGTTTCTACACGTACGTTTGTACCTAAAAATGGCTACGAGTATGTACAAGGGATCGATACTACTACTACGAGGGCATTAATCGGCATTCCATTTCCGATATCTTCCAGCAATGGCATAGTACACCGGGACTTGATATCCGCGAATCGAAAAATAATATTTTAAAACGAGCAACTTTATACGCTTACTACTCTCGCATGCCTATACTACGGCTAACAGTTGGAATAAAAAATTTACATATACCGCTAGTACGGAAAGAATCGTTATATTTTTGCATTTAAAGCGTCGCGAAGTCTTTTCGGTGCTCGATATTATTTTTCGCCGCGCAGGTAGCTCATTTTCGAGGCGAGATACTCATATACATTCATACTACTGGTGCGCACGCGCGCGTTCTTGTTAAAGGATATTTCTTATTCCAGCGGTCGACTGGATGTTCGAATTTACTGTTAATTCACTGTCAACTTCGTTTCCACAGAAACGTGTATATCTTGTGGCTTCTGTAATTGGTTGGGTGGATTTTTTAATAACCGAGCTGAATATGCCTCCCGTCCTTATATTGTTATTATTTATAAAGGTACTTATCCTGGTACAAATTGATCGTTATTTCGTTTGCCGATTGCTTTAATTAAATAAATACCTGTGCGCGTTCTTTGTATGTCTTCATTGTTTATGTGCTTCTTACCGACTACGGCAGAGAAATCAAGCGTTTAACAAATATTTTTTTTTGACCTTCAATTTTAATTATCGCTGGATATAAATATTTCATCTTTATTTATTATGATTTTAAAATTAAAAATTTTGTGTTAAGAAAATTTTATTCCGAAAGATTGAATTTAATTGTACTAAATAAAACTTTATCTCGAAAATATATAAAAATTTTTTAAAAATTATTTTTTAAATTATCTATGGAAACAATTAACAAATTTTGTTTTACTGTATGACTTTACTTAAAATGAATTTTTCTTATTAACATAATTAATAATTTATACATGCATATAAATTCAGAAATCTGTGTATCTACATAATTTCCATAAAATTACGCATAAAAATGAATTAAAATAATCGCTTAATATTTTCATAATGCCAACTTTTCAATCAAAATGCCACCTTATCGCAAAAATTCGAACAACATCATTTCTTTCGCCATCCCCATGAAAAAAAGAAGACTTATCAAAAACATCTTAACCGTCGAGCAGATAAAGACTTACCCTTTAAAAAAGAAAGAGCAACGTACATATCTTAACATGAAAGCGTTTGCACGTGTGCGGCAAATAAAAGAGGTACGAATATCTCACGAGAGAGAGAGAGAAAGAGAGAGAGAGAGAGAAAAGAACGATAGCTTCCTCGGTGGGAGCCCGCACATATCCATAAAGCATGCGCACGCGCGCACGCGTGCCGTGAAGAAATGCGCTCGCGCTCACGCGGCCTCGAATTCAAATGCCGCAGGGGCTTCACTTAGCGCCCCTATCGAGCTCGCTTAATTGGCCGAATTATCGATAGTCGACGAGAGAGCAAATGCACTCGCGCCGCGCGCGACCACCGAGAGAGAGAGAGAGAGTGAGAGAGCAAGCGATGATAGCGGTAATGGACCTTCTCGATTAATGCACCGAAGAGCAGCGGCGAAGAGACAGGGAGGTAAAGGCTTTTATGACGCGCTTCGAGGAAATCTAGTTACCGGGCTCGCCTTTATCGCGTTTAAAAGTTCGTGCGATTTTTGCATAGTGTGTGTGTATGTGTGTGTGTGTGTGTGTATGTGTATGGCCTCGTTTCGTTCCTTTATTTTTATTTCTTATTCTTCGTTTTTTTTTTCGCCGTTGCAGTTTGCCGAATGGAGTTATCCGAGATTTTCTCTCGGCGATTAGGTTATTTCTACGATTGTTGACGTCTCGGAATCTTTTAAATGTCAGCACTTAATTTGGTATGTTTAAATTAAAAATTATTCGAAGGTGAAATCTCATTTGTTCATTTATAGCGGATGTTTACGGTAGTAATAAAACGCGTCATGTTGGAAGCCTTTTATTATGCCGTTGTGCATTTTGATGAAGTTATACGCGGAGATACTTTAAAGGAAAAATAAAAGAAAAAAACGCATTTATTTTAATAATTACAAAAACGAAAGTAGGCCTATCATTAAGTACACTATTAATATTTAAGGTACGTCGATTAATTTTTTCGTTTTCATAATTTACGAGTTATATATTAATGTAATAATTGGAATTTGTAAGGTTTTATTAAAAATGTATGCGCAAGCTATTAAAAAGAACATTATACTCGAATTAATTATCAAACTATGACATTCGATTATACTATTGGTATACAATTTTTAAACATCCTTATTCAGAAAACAAATGTAAATTGCTACCGGTATTTCAAATCGACGAAAAAAAAACAGAGAATTAATTCCAACATCGAACATAATTACAAAACAATTTAATACTATTACAAGTAAACATTCCCATCGTCGGTAGAAAAAAAAAAATCTCACCTAATCGTTACATCTATTCTTACGACAGCGACTAAACCGTGTAAACAAGCATCATGTAATTGCCATTGTAAATAGCCACGCGCATTTATAATTACTCCATTTTCTAGCGCAAAAAAACTCACGCATTATATACGCCGCGAGCAAAAAATCCGGAAAACGTCGCTCCGTTTCTTCAAACGGCAAAGGCGTCTCACCTTGAGACGTACGCGTCTCTGTCCCACTCGACTTCCGGATTTCGCTATCCGCAACAAGTTTCGCGCCGGGAGAGAAAGAGTCTCCCGCCGCGTTAATCCGCAAAGTCTCGCGGGAGACTTACGCCCGAGAGAGATGAGAGAGAGAGAGAGAAAGAGAGAGAGAGAGATGAGAGACAGAGAGAGAGAGCAAGAGCCGCGTATAGCGACTGTGCACTTGAGAGCTCGGGAGTAACGGGGTTGAAAAACGAGCGAGGGAGTCTGCGAGAATCGAGTAATCCGACGGTACTTGTGGTCTCGGAGGTGTGCGCCTGTGTATACCTGTGACTAGTCACTTTCTCTTTTATTTCGCGTCGCGAACTATTTTTTTTAATAACTTTTTGGAGGTTATTTTCATATCGCAAGGTTTTTATTAAAAGTGTTATAGAAATTTTGCGCGAGAAAAAAGTTTTTTTTTTCATTTTTTTATTTATAATTGCATCGACAACATGACCATTAGTGACTACTATAACACTGATAACTAATTTTCATAAAATATAATTTGTAGTTATTACTTATTAGTTTTATATTGATTACAAGATTACAATAAATTAATAAGTTTACAGTTATTAAGTAATTTTGTTTTCTAAATATATATTTTCTTGATAATTTAGCATTGTTTAAAGGTCGCATTTTAATATTATATAAGTAATAGAAATAATGCTTAACAACTGTTGAATATATTTTATAGCAGAGAGTGGAAGATTTTTTAGTAGGATGTTTGACACTTGATCCGGTCTCGGGCTTGAATTTTCGCATAGTTTTAAGGTTTCTATTATTTCTGTAATTGTTATTGGTTGATTAAGGAAAAAAGTTTGTTTCCGTTAACATATCATTACTAGGGAAGTATTATATAATTCAATATTTTACGTATTTATGCAAATATTGTCTTATCAATTTTTGGTACTATCACTTGTAAAAATTTTATTCACTGTCGGTGAGACCACGTATACGAAAAGCTTTAAATAAAAATGATTCGTTTCATAATAATAGATTTGCGAATTACTTTAATCGGAAGCTCGTTTGTTCTTCGACGAGATTAGATTGTCACACGATCTTAGTACAAGATTATAGTTGTATCGGTTGACTGTAATCTTGCTATTATTTAACCCCAAAAAATCTTTAAGTTAAGTCTTGTCATCGCACTCTTATATCTTGTTATTAAATAACTTTTTCCATCAATTAAAAGGTTACTATGCTTTCGCTTATTCCACACGATAAGCGCGCGAAAAAAATAATTAAAAAGCTTAATAAATATATTTTCCATCTATTTTATGAAAAAAAAAAATACATTAAAAAATTTTGTTCAAAACCATAAAAGCGAAAAATATTCCTCCCTCCTTCCATCGTCGTTATTTTTAATGAAACGAAAAAAGGAAGGAAAAAAAAAAAGGAAAAAAAAAATTCCAAAACATCACCCCGGCAGCACAGTCGAGTGTCCACGCATGCTCGCGCATTATTTCTCTCCTCGAGACTCGCGCTTGCACGCGCGCGTACGTGCTCGAGCCTAGTTCCAGCACTCAGACGACGCTGTGGGCTTCTTTCACTGCGTTTACCAGTTCTACGCGTAAGAATTCCAGAGCGTAAAATAATATTTGAGCAGATTACACGCCAAGTCGAAAGAGGCTTTCCCGTGTAATCGAGATTCCCGTAAAATATTTCGCTCTTTACGTGACGCGACGACTTTGTGCACGGGACGATATAGATAGCTTTAACTTTTTTCTTTTGCTTAAACAATGACGAGCTGAAACGTATGTTTTTTTACGAAGCGCTCTTTTTTCTGTTTATAAAAAGGAATACTAATGTTTTGTCCGATGATGTGTAATATCAGGACTAAGTTAATCAACATATTATTATAAAATAATACGTTAGTTTATGTTACTTTTAAAAATAGTAAACCACATTTCAGTGGATCAAAAATTTATTATATAAAAACACGAGACCATCGAAGACTCTGTATAGTAATTTAAGCTTATCATTTATACGAATAAGCCCAACAAATAAAATGATAAATTTTAGTCGTAAAAAAGACGTTTCAATTACAAACTCTCCGCACCTCATCGCTAATGAAATTAAAAGAACATTGCTGGAAGAAAAATTTGTTATAACGAGCGCTCGCGTGCTTGCGCATTCGCACGCATGTATCTTTATGTGCCTGCGTTAATAACTTAGACGAAGGGACGCAGCGCTCGTAGGGAAAATGCAAAGCGAGATAAGTGGAAATACGTGGTAATGTTTAATTAAATTAAAATCAAGATACACCCTGTACACTTCTCTGCATTAAAATTTAATGATAAACGACGTCAAATTATTCGAACAAATACGCAGCAAATTTCTTATACAATCAGAAATCGATTATGCAAGGACATAATACGCGTACGACTGTAGTACGCGAGAAAAAGTATTCTGAAAATCACAATGAAGAAAATTCGCAAAGTAGATGCACGAGCACATGTATACAAAACATAAAATGGGCGTCGCCGCAAACAAAGAGTCGCAACAATAAACGACATTGAACAAACCCGCTTACTCAGGGTAAACCATCCGGTGTTAGTTATCCGAGCATATCGCGGCACGCGGGTTAAAGCACACGAAGTATTGGGTAACCGCGAGCTGCTCTCGCGTATAATCGCGTGAAAAATCGGCTTATCTATTCCAGTTATGGAAGCTGGTCGCAATAAGTGGAAACGAGGCTGATCTTACAATTTCGTACTCGCCTATACAACAGTTGTTACAGCGGCTCTCGATTTCCATCTTTGACTATACGCGCGTATAATATATGAGCGCGCGTTTTATAACGAAAACGAATACGCGGCGGTGGTTACGCGGTGTGGTTTCTGGTGAAACTCAAACTGTGTCAAAGTCGATTAAACGAGACATAAATAACGTTGTAATTTAATTCTCATATATATACCGAGCGATCGATGTACGTATGGATTTTATTCGAATAATTAGATTTGAACAACGCTCGGAGCTAAAAAATTCGTTTGTAGTAAATCAATTCTTGGCCGGTGCTGATAAGACAATCAAATGATGATAAAATTTTAAAATTAAAATTACCGTCTGAAATAATGTTATAGATAACTAGCAATGTAAATTATGAAAATTTGATTAAGACGAAGTTTTAGCTGAGAAGTAGATCATTTGTAAGGTATCAAAGACATACTCGTAGTTTCTAATAAATAATTTAGAATACCATTTTTTTATTGAATTTTAATTATAAAATTATTTTTCTATTGCTTTTGTCGCAAATTATCAAAAACACTCTGGCTAATTGAGCTATTTTTCTCAAGTTTACACATTAATCCAGGCGAATAAAACCATTCAAATATCTTCTCCTTTTGCGGTAAATCGCGCATAAAAAGTAAAGTACATACACCATCGGAGCTCTTAACAGCCGCGATGCGTAAAACTGCTCCGCGCCATAACTCACGCGCGTCGCGACGAAAAAGAAAGCGCCCCGGGAATATTATTAAAATACCTCGCGGTAGGAAATAAAAAGACAGCGTACGCGCGACACATAGACAACGATTTGCTGGAGCTTAGAGAAGAAGGAAAGTAGAAATAAAAAAAGAGACGAAAGCAAAAGAAGCAAGCTGGCAGGGCGATATAAAAGGGAGTCGCGTTGAAAACTGGCTTTCCCAAGCACAAATTTTCACAAGCAGGCAGCATCTCTCCTCCACCCCACCTCTTTCTCTCTCTCTCTCTCTCTCTCTCTATCTCTCTCGTATGCGTGATAAAGGATCCACGGCGCGGTTTCGCCAAACAACGCGCATTTTCATTGTTGCCCTACCCCACCTTCTTCTCCTTTCTTTTCGTGGTCTCCCTTCTCCCCTTTACGGTATATATCCCCGGGCAAAGAAAGGAAAACAGACGGAAGCCGCGAGAAAGAAACCGCGAGCAATACATTTGTCTGCGATGCTTCGTCTTCTTTTACGCCGCGTTGAAATAGACGGTACAACGATTTTTGTTGTGCTTTTTTTTCCTATCTCTGTTGTTAATTTTGTGTATTTTGAGCTTTGGACGGTAAATTTAAATTTTCGTGATTGTCGAGGAAAATGATGAATTCTATATCGATTGAAACATAATTACTTGAATATCAAAAGAATAATTATGATAATTTACGAAAAATTAGTACAGTTAAAATAGTTTTTTACTACTGCAATAAAATAAAACAATTTATTTTTATACCATGAAACTTTTATTCCAAGCGTGAATTAAATAAAAAGAAAGAGAACAAAAATTAGGGTTAAAACTAAAATCACCTAGAAGAGAAGTCATTTCGAAAATCGACCACAAAAAGCTCGCGCGCTCGTTTCGCTCGGTTGTACGGTCCAAGCTTTGCACGGGAGCTTTAGAGCTTTATTAGCCATACAGAGATAGATAGAAAGAGATAGATAGAAAGAGAGAGGGAGAGAGAGAAAGAGCCTCGGAGCCAAGAGGCTGTGTGACGGTCGTTAACCGCGGCGCATATCGCTTTGCCTTTTACCGCCCTCTGGGCTATTGCACTTTTTAACGTCGCCCGAGCCGCGACTCCTGGGACACGTCCAACTAACTCGAGCCGACGTACGCTCAACCTTAAACCGATAGCAGCATATGCGCCCTTCCCACCCCCTCCACCTTTTTTCCCGATCCCGTCGACCCCGGCGCGCACTACGACTCGCACTTTCTTGCTCGCGAGGGCAAGATCCGCGGTATTTTTATGAGACGACTTTAATGATTTTTAAGAATGTTTTTTCGAGGTTATCTTTTCTTTTTTTAATTTAATGTTATTATTCAACTTTTTAGTTTTATCTTTTTTTTCTTTTTCTAATATTTTTATTAATTACAGTTTAAGTATAATTGATTATAGTTTAAGTATTTGTTAAAATTGAAGCTTTTTTATATTTTATCAAATTTAATTTTTCTGACCAATAATAATTTAAGTTCGTTAAAAATAATAATGAAAGAAGCAGACGTTATCAATAAGTAAACAATATGAAATTCGTTTAAATGCTTAAAGTAAATACTCGTTGTCGCATTAACGACTGTTTGACTGATTAATTTATTATACATACAGTTTTTTCACTTGTTCGCAAAACACCAAAAACACTGTCAAATTAAAATTCAACGGTAAAATTTAAATTTATAAAAAGTTTAAAATGTTCTATAATGAATATTCAATTATTTAAATAATCACTTTACGCGTAGTTTTATTATTTATTAATTTCGAAACATTCTATTTGCTATTGATTTCTCAACTTTTACGATGTTTAAAAATATTTACTCATTTTAACTCAAAGATAGGTATGCATAATTACTAGATAAAAAAAAGCATGCGAAAATACATAAAACATTTAACGCGTATTATACATTAGTCGCGAAATAAAAATATTACTTTTTACTTTTCAAAAAATTAGTAAGATAGCACGACGATAGCAAACTGAGAAAACCGCAAACCTAACGCGCGCGAGTTATCCTCATTTTCCGTGTGCACACTAAATTAACGCAATCCCGTAGAAAATCAAACATCGAATCCGCAACTTTCGACAAAGCAAAGCTCGAAGTCTAAGCATGCGAGACGAACGAAGCCGCGCGCACGTGACTTTATATCGGCGAGACACACGTGCAAATCCTGCGAAAGAAATTCTCGAGTGGAAACGTCACGTGTACCCATGTACGTGGAAGTAAAGTCTCGTACGCTACATAAACACGCCGTCACATTTTTCATTCGATACCGTATTTGCGTTGCACGAGCAGACCGGACGACGATTTCTCATCTTTCGATACTAATAGCTCGTCAACAACAATCAACGACTGGAATTTTCGAGGCGCCGAAAAAATCGATCGCGGTGTCTCATGACTTACTGACCTAAAAAACGACGAAAATTATCACGAATGGTCGAGTCTTTAGATAAGAGTGTCGACTGTATACTTTGGCGAGCTTAAGTCGTGAAAGATAGATTTTCCGTTGGAGGTGAATAGATTTAGTGTGCCGTCTTGTTGTGTGCTTCTAGTAGCAAAGAGAATGAGTGACAAGGAAAAAATATTGTTGAAAATAAAATCGGATGGTTTTTTTATAATTTATAATTCAAAATAATTTCGTTTTAATTATTAGCTTTTTTGATTAAATCTACATCTTGACATCAAACTTATTCTAAAAGAATTTTTAATTAAAAATGATAAAAGCACAAAGTTTAACGATTTATTTTGTGCTAAATAAATAAAAAATTTATTTCAGATGAAATCTTAATTATATCACCCATACAAGACTTTTACATTTTTATAATCATTAAATTAACTCTTTTTTTATCTATGTCATAATAAGAAATCTCACACAATTTATATACCTCTTCGTTTTAATAATCAAAATATTTATACTACTTTTTTAAATAACAAAGTGCTTTTTTATTAAGTTCAATTATATTATAAAATTATAATCACTGTATAGACGAAATAGAATCCTAAACAAGCAGTAGTTGAGTAAGACTATAAAAAGTCGTTTATTAGCCTGAGGCGCAATCGGAAATAGCTTCATCTGCCCAATAAATAACCTTTTTTTAAACCTTTAATTGACGAAATATTTAATGGCCACGTTATTGCTACCTTTCCAAGAACAATCAAAAGAAAGAAAATTATACCATTATTATAAATTTTGTTTTAAGGTAATTAAAATCGATCGCATTAAATGTAACATTTTTATGATATATCTATAAAAGAGGTAGAAAAAAAAAATGCCAACAAGAAATGTCTTATCAATATAAAAGTTTCTGTAAATATTTTTTTAAGCCTTCTATAAACACTATTATCTTGAAAACACGATAAAATACATAAAACGAATTTTTTTACGAGCTTTTATAATTTTATGTAAGTTAAACGAGTTTTCATGTTGATTATCCTGATTACTTATAATAACCTTGCATATACTTTGTTTTCTAACCTTGGCAGTAAAAGGATATTTATATGATAAAAAAAAGAATTTTTAAAATTAAAACACTGCTCCTATATAATTATACTTAAGTGATCGTTATTATGTGCTGATTGCATAATCAATAAAAATTATTCTATCGAAAATCGAAGAACATTATCTCTAAAATCGTCTACATTTCAATGATATGACATTGTTAAGCTCTTATATTCAAGTTTTACAGCAATTAATAATTTATATGTATAAAGTAAATTTGACTAAAGAAATCATCAGATGCTACCGTATGTATAATAAAGCAGCAGCTTATTATAATCACGAAGGAAGACGCTATTATCGGTTGAGTAGTGTATCGAGCCGATCGTCGGCGATCGGATCTTGATTAGCGGAACCCACACACCGTCTCATTTAATCGCTGTGGATAAGCATCGCGCGGTACTCGCGGAAAACAACAAAACTGTCAACTGTCAATCATTAAGTCGTTGGGTGCGTGCCAATGCGCGTAATGTATACTTAACCGATCGCGGCCGCATTAGCTGTGAGTTATAAGCCGATTAGAGGCTGTTATTAATTTATTATTAATACCTTGGAGATATGTATTGGTGATTAAAAGTCTGGAAGGAGCGCACAAGAGTAAGATTTTTTCTTTACTTGGTTTATAAATAAATGATATTTTGTTTTTTCTGCTTAGTTTTTCTCTCTTTTTATTAAAGTTGAAGGAAATTGAATTTCATTACTATGCGCGTTATTTTTTCAAGTGTAATACATCTTTAATAATACCATAATCAAATAGAATAATATACAAGTCATCGAACTTGACCGTGATGTATTATTAATCGAAAAAATAAATACAATTTGATCCGCTAATGTTACAGTAAGAATGATATGAACTTATTGAAACGATAAAACTGAACGTTTTCGTAATCTTTAAATTTCATTAGCTATTACTTTACTCTAATAAAGGCCTACATTTTTTAAACTCCATTTATATCTGCATTTATTCATCGCGCAAGGGTTAAAAAAAATAATGTTTTAAAATGGCACGTACAACTTCGACTTGATTTTCCCTCGATATACTCGTAATGAACATTTCGATGGCAGCATGAGCCACAAAAACACATTCTCGTCGTATGAGTTACTACTATAAACAGCTCGGTGCATAATAAAATAGTTGCGCCTCTTTACGAGAGCAATAAGGGACAAACTTGAAACGCAAATTGCAAAAAAGTGTTGCAATGCGGCAAAGAATGCGGAGCGAGACTCTCTTGCACACGCTTGTGTATAGCGAGGGAGAGAAAACGAGGAGAAAAATAAAAGAGACGAAAGGGAACCCGGATAATTGCCGAGTACGCCGGTTCAATTAAAAAGTCAATCAGCCGTGGTTGCTTCCTTCACTAACTCACTTTCTCTCTCTCTCTCTCTCTCTCTCTCTCTCTCTCTCTCTCTCTCTCTCTCTTTCTCTCTCTTGCACTCTTCGAACGACGCTCCATTCTCGACACAGAAGTGACGGACTGACTCTTGACTTCTCGGTATGGATTGTAACCGAATTATCGACGTTTTTCCTTTCGTTCTACGCTTCGGGCTTTTTTTACTCGTTGCTAAACTTAAAAGTACGACACTGCGAATCGTGCGAAAAGCGAGTTTTTTTAAGACTATATCGAAAAAAGAAAAGAGAAAAAAAAACGTAACGCATGAATTTTTTGTTTTTGGGTGCAACCGGTCGCTTGTTATCGAATTACGATTTTAAACGTCGAAAATGAAAACATAATATCGGTAATGTAAAGGCTTATCTGTAGTATGATAAAGTTAATTACTTTCTTATGGTTTACCGGTCTGAAATTATTTGAGAATATATGTCTTTTCGATATTTATTGAAAAGTAACAAATGTTGGTATACACATTTTTTGGGTATTAAAAATATCTCTTTAAATATAGAGTAATTCATTAATGATATTGAAAGTCAATCAATTAGCTTCCACTTTAAAAAAAAAAATGTTTAAACTTTTTCAATTTTAATTGCAGTAAAGTGCCGCGCCATTATATTTGATATATTGCGTTTTGAGAAATCTTGTTGCGCCGTTGAAATGTAAAAGGACAGACGTTTCGAATTTTATTGCAGCAATAGAAAATCAACCGACAATATATCTTACACGGTCTTCTCGTTCCGAAAGTTTTACAACCTAGTGCTAGGATAGTTTAACAAACTATATCATCGTTATAGAAATTAAAAAAGAGACGACGAAAAATCCTTCTTTTAATGACCACTGCTGCAACATTTTTCTTAATGAAAACATCATCCGCGTCCCCATCGAGATTTACACGAGTCCAAGTTCGCAGCTGTTTCAACGGCTTCGACTCATCCTTATATGACAAAAGCGGCGCAGGATCTCGAAATAAAAGAGAAAAAGAGAACTCAAACAGCTATCCTAAATCCCAATTAAAAGCGAGATATCTCGAGAGTTGCTTTTCAAAGTAGAAAAGATAAAAGAGAAATGAGAGGAATCTGGCTAGTGTTAAGTGATTTACAGATCCTCAAATAATGCGAATGAATTTACAGGCGCCGCGAAGATATGTGCTCCCTCTTCCACTTTGTGAAGAACTAATCGCTTCTAACCGCCAAAGTATAAATTGCTCGTAACAATAACGAAGGTTTATTTCCTTCCTTTCCCTTATATAAGTGGATACGAATATTTTTAACTCGGGCTTTTTCGATTACTGTATTTCTCGTTGTAGTGTTTTCAATGTTTACGTTACTTTTTAGTAAAATAATCAAGTTAACAATACGTAATGAGATCAATAATAATTCATTCTATGCTGATTAAGAATTTTAAATATGGTATAGAAACTGTAAAGATAAAATAGTATATTATTATTTATAGCAAATAAAAGGTTTTTTGCTTTTAAAGATATATTCTAACAAATCACAAAAAACGCGATTTGTTAGAAATCCGCTTTATGATAATTCATTATTTTCTTTATTCAAAAGCGTGCGTATATCAAAAAATGTAATAAAATATCACCATTCTAATCGAACCTTCTAACAATTGATTTAACCACGACTATTTAACATCATGAGGGTGATGTATGCAAACGTACCCATCTTTATATGGAAAACCGGCGCATAAATCCAAGTGTTATTCGAAAAATTTACAAAAGAAAAAACGCATCGAACGATCGCACATAAATTGAAGATCGAAGGCTGAAACATGGATAATACGCCGACTCGATTAATAGATCTGCGGGCCAGTTTCTGACGGACCCCCATGATGTCCTCCACAGCTGACGTCATACGCGCGAGCTTCGATCACGAGATAAACATCAGCCTTTTCTCGTTTAATGCTCGCCGCCGCGCGATCGATCCATAAGGGGAATGCAAAATGATCTTGGTATACATATATATCGGCAGGTCGGTGCGTTCCTCGCGATTTTCGGAGCCGTAAGGTGAGCGAACGATTGGGATTTCGCATAAGATTCGACTGAATTCAAATTGGGAGTCGATCGCGAGTGAAATTCTGAATTTTTAGAATTTCATGTTCGTTTTTTATTGTTCGAATTTGCTCTTTAATTTTACGTCTTCATTGATTTAAAAAAGAGTTGGTGAAGTAAATGATAAGTTTATAATGATCGTTGAAAACTTTATTTTCCTATTAAAATTAAAAAAAATTGAAAATAAATGCAGTAAAAATTATATTACATTATCTAACGTAAATCTATTGATATAGTTTGCATCTACAGCTTAGCTTAAAAAAGCATATTAATTAAAATAAATAAGATAAATTCTTTTTAAAGAAATGAAAATATTTTTAGTATTCAACTTAACAGATAATGAAATCATTTATCGATCACGCTACTCGTGCATACATGATAAAATTACAGTTATCGCGATCATTAAAAAGTGTGTTAAGTAAAAATTCGCATATCGAGCACAGGAAAATTTATCAAAATGTTGAAGATACACCCATTATACAATCTAACACCTGATTTCAAATATAGACGAACGATTAATTTTTACCTGTAGCGCGAAATCAGACTACATTTTGTTAAATCGGTAGTGCTTTAAAACGATCACATATGGCTTAAAATTTTTTACCAACCGTAGCAATATTATCATAATTTATTGAATTGCACGAAACTCGTATTGACTGATATCTAATTAATTTCAAAGAAATATTAAACTTAATTATTGACTTTTAAGTAGTAAAAACAATTAATAAATTAATTCAATGGGTAAAAAAATAAAAACAAGTATGTAAGTGATCTTAAGTAGCGTAAGATGAAAAGAATAAGAAAAAAGAAAGAAAAAGAAGCGGTATTATCAAGAAAGTACTCAAATGCGCGTGATAAAATAACGATTAGCCTACACATACCAGCGGGAAATAAAAAAGCCGCAAAGTGAAAAATCTCAGAAGTAACCGCGCCACAACGATGATTGATATCAAAGCGAGAACGAGCAACACCGTAACAATAAGCATTAATTCGCGCTCATTTCGCTCTCCCCATCACTTTTCCATCCTTGTATCTTCCGCATAATGTAAATCCAACTCGTTAGCCGTTAATGTATTTACTACAATACCGGGCAAGAAAAAAAACTTGTGCCCTTCCGCGAATAATAATGAGTACTTTTGTCGCTTAATAACGGGCTAGAATATATTTGTTAATTACAACAAGGGGGATATGGCAAGTGTGTGGATTCAATCGAGGCAAATTGAAGGCGCGACGCGTCGAAAGTGTCGTTTATTACGCGTCGATTATATCAGCGCTAGCGTGTACGAGTGCCGCGGGGAAAAAGCCGAATTTTCGTGATGAAAAGGCTCAATCAAGCTTTTACGCGATGCGACGTTATATGTACGTATATAAAAAAAGAGAGAGAGACAGAGAGAGAGAGAGAGAGAAAAAACGGTATTTTATATTCAAGCGAGGGAATGAAATAGAATAAATGATTGAATTGGGAAGGAGACGGTAGATTCCTTTTGTTTACTTGTATGCCTTGCACGCGTATATGCTGTCACTAACAGATAATACTTTATTCGCAGGCAGTAGATTTTTGATTGATTCGAGTTTGATTGCAATGATAACGTTTTGATCAAATATTCAATTGAATATTTACACTTGATAATACATATTTTTTTTTATTTCGTATATTTATATTTTAAAAAAAGCTAATTAAGTCTTATCAACCTTTTATACATACTAAAAAATTATCAATAAACAATTAAAATTCCATAAAATTTATCATAACGATTACAATTATTTTTAAAGAAATAATAATAAAAAATTAAAATATTCGGTATTAGTTTGAAAAATTATCCGCGAGACGTGAAAACTCGAAAGAATAAACGAGAGAGATCCGAAACTTTATTAAACATGCACGGTCAAAATGCGTATTAAGAACAGGGACAAGGAGCGCGAGCATATATCCCCCAACAAACAAAACAGCCATAAATCAGGGCAACTCGCGCGGCCTCCTCGTCCTCTTGCCCTCACTCTCGCGAAATTCGAAAAATCTCGCAAACCTACATATCCCAAACTCCCATCGATAACTCCGTTCCTCCCTTCCTCCTACCTTCTCGGAAAAACTCGAAGCTCGGGCTGCAGAATTCGCGCACATAAACCTGTAGAGATATCGCTTTTCGTGGGCTACATCGAGCGGATCCAGGGCAACTGAGGGAGAGAGAAAGAGAAAGAGAAAGAGAGAGAGAGAGAGAGAGGAGGCGAATACACGGTTAGGAGGAGAGTTATACGTGACAGGATCTTCTTGGGTTCGATGGCCGCGAGCTCATACGGACAAAACAAGACGCTAGCCGAAGGCTAGCGCGACCAAGTCAGCGGAATAAAGTTTTGTGCGGCGCCGTTGCTGTTGCCGGCGCCCCGAAACTTGTGAAAACTGCACGAGTGCACCTTCTTCTTCTTCTTCTTCTTCTTCTTCTTCTACCGTTGCTACTACTTCCCTCCTAGAATAAGTAGGAGGAAAAGAACGCGATAGGAGAAAGAGAGAGAAAGAAGAAAAGAGCTGGTTCCGATCGAGTTCGCGGGGCTGCGTGCGCGCGCGCCGAGTTCAATTTGTAAACAGGACTCTCAATAATGGAGGATCGTTACACCCGAAGGAGCACGAATGCTATGAGCGTCTCGTATGTACGTACGAGATATGCGAATGTTGGAAGAGCAACTTGCACGCTTTCAATGCAATAGTTAGTTCTACCTTTTCAACTCTCTCTCTCTCTGCTGTTTTATGGGCTGTTTTTCTTGCGCACGCGCTCTTCTTTTTTTAAAAGGCTCATCGACGTTTTTTAATGACTGACTGCAAGTTTGGCTGTATTCAATAGGTAGTCGATATCGATTTCATAAGATTAAACTCGTGTTTTTACACTTGTTATAGTATCGTGAAACTATTACCAACTGTTACTTTAAACTTATGAAGTTGTTCATAAATCCAACTGTAATTTCATTATCGACCAAGAGTTTGTAACCAATTCTGAATAAAGACACGTAATCGATACAAAATTTTACAACGAATTGTTTATGTCTTTACGAATTAATAAATCCCAGAACGTCAGAATTATTTTCTCGAAAGAAACAGTTTGAAAGAAGAAACGTTTGTCTAAGAAACTATATACCTTTCTTGCTGACCCAGAAACCCTCTTCACACGAATTTGTTTGCGTCGAGTTATCGACGTCGAGCAACTTTTCGGATTTTTAGAATTTCGAGTTTCAAGATATGCATTCTCCATCTCTCGAGGTAGAGCAAAAACGACAGCAATGGAAACCAAAGGAGGATTTATATCTGTTTTGTTCGACGACACTCAAATGCGAGCTTTTTAACAAACGCCGGTACAACTTTTACATTTCAGGCGCAAGACTTTTTCTTCCTTAGCGCGTTTTTGAATTCGCTTGGAAAATGCATATTTTTGCATCGTGTTTGCCCGTGACGCCGATCGTATATTCACCCCGAAATTTTGGAGAGTTAAATCTCTTCAGCCAGTAACCCAAAAGGAAAAATTTGCACTTTCTGAATTTTACTCAAGATGCAATGTTTTTTGAAAATGTTACTCTGGTAAAGATCGGCGACATTTAGCACTTGAAAACATTCCACTTTAAAAATTTCTTTTGTTCGACTATGTTTTCAAAAAAGTATTCGAAGTTTCAACAGCTTCCCTTGTACTTTATAAAAGACAAGTCTCCCTGTTATTAAGAACAAACATTGGAAGTACTTTTTCATAAAAGTTACTTAAATAACAACAAATTACGGTATAATGTTTCCATTCACCTATAACTTTTCCAGATGTTATATTGATAACTTAATATCAATTTAACACTTTGAAAGATTTTTATAAAATAATTTAACACGTTTAATCTTTACCTCTCCAGAACTTTCTTGACTTTAATTCCAAGTCATTATTATTTACGCAATGTAATATTTATAAACACAAAAGAAAATAATTGATAGAAAAAAGTATACCGATAAAGAAGCGCATTCCTTAACAACGTCTCATTACAGTCTGAAGTCGTAATCGTTAAAATAAAATCTCGCGCAACTGGAGAAACAATAAAATAATCAACGATGAACAAGAGAAAAAAATTGACCATTCATTGTGAATTGCGCGTGCAAGGCGAGAAGCTTCCCCAACGATAATCTTATCAGTTAGCTCTTGAAGGCGATGATGCATTATTTTATTCTGCTTGCTCTTCGTCTCTCCTTTCGATCGTATATTTGCATCGCACAACCGAATCTCCGGATGACGCGATAATTTGCACACCCGCGATTCTTTGATGTATATATAAAATATTGAGATGGGTCAGTGCACTAAGTCTAAATGTTTCAGGATAGAAATTATCGGTATGCTTCCAATGAATTGAGGATCATCGAACTCTCGTTATGGAATATATTTACAAACTCGATATCACAATTTTTTTTAAACGGTATTCGCTTTTATATCGATATCGAAGAAAGGATATTTGTTACCGAAGCAATTATTAAGTATGCAGTGCAAATTTATGATAAGGAATTACTTGGAAATCAATTGTGTAAGCCAAGAATCACGGCGAATATCACACGATTGATGGATACTACTTTGTGGGAATCACTATAACTTAAAGAGTAATTTCTACCATGATACGTCCGTGAAAAGGTTTTTCCTACAATGTAGAAAAGTTCCTCGTAACTCTTACACAAGTTTGCCTTCGTATTACCAAGCACTTGGATTCTCGAGTTGTAGGAATTTGTGTGACAAAAAGATTTCGTCACTTTCGTTGACATAAAATACGACGAGTGATTTTTCCTTAGAATCGCGGTAAATAAAGTAACAAAAGTTTCGTAATAAAAAAAATAAATGCCAATCTATACAGTAGAAACTTTGATTATCGCGCGACGTACACACGAGTATCCGTTCGAAGTGATAAGACGGTAAATAACCAAACAAAGGCAGAAAAAATATGAAGGCGCCGGATATATCGGCAGGGATTTCTCTGTTAAAAATGTCATAACTCACTGTCTGAAGTGTTACATAAACTCTAACAATGAAGGATAATATACTTTATATATATAAATGAAATTGAAAAATTAATTTTTATATTTTTTAAAAGTATAAGGTATACTTCAACATGCATTATTTATATAATTGGTCATTTACAACGTTATCTTTGCCTTTGCATTATATATATCGTCACATTTTTTGCCATTGATCTAAGTTAAAAACTATTCCATATTAAAAAAATTCAACTAGTCAAAGTATTGAATTCATCAAAACAATTTACATAACGCTCAACCAATAAAAGCATACAAAGTTTGATACCACTCGACACCTCAGGGTAACAATAGCGCATCGAGATCAAACGAGACGACGCATCTCGATGAAGTAAAAAAAAAAAAAAAGAAAAGAAAACGACACATAACCCAGTTATCGCGTCGAGGAAAGCCGAGAGCTCGACCCACGAAGACCAAACACGCGTGTGGCTCTGTATATGTGTGTACGTGTGCACGTGATGTATATAGATAGAGACTAGAATTCCAGCTCGAGCGGAGATATTATTGACTGACTATGCGGCTGCGAGCCGACGACCCCAAGCGCTCGAAAGCTCTCCTTCTCTCTCTTTCTTGCATTCTGAACAATTCATGACAAGCGCGGCTCGACGACCGTTCGCTTCTCTATAGCTTTCTTTGTAAGTTTTATTTCCGTTCTTTCAATTTTTTACTTTCTCTTCTTCTCAGAGCTTTCTTCTAGCTTTCGTGCAATGTTTTTTTCTGTACTTGTTTGTGAATTTATGTCCCTAGGTGTGTGAATTTGCGTATATTTGTGACGTGGTAAGATATGCGTCCACGATCCCGTAACAACGCATATCTAGAGACGCAAATATATGTATATGAATTGTAGGTAATGGTTCATGTATGTGTTTTAATATATATACATATAAAGATATTACTGAGGGTATATAAAAAATTAGACGATGAAGAAATTATTCAATCGACGAAAATCCACGTTTCTATTACAAATATCCACACTATTTTTAGATTGTCTTATTCAAGTTCACATGATAAACATTAATTAAAGTACACGGCTAGAATATATTAAAGCTCAAAAAATGTACAAACATCTACAAAGCAGAAGCATAACATTTTCAAGCCCGTGCGCAATTAATGACGAGAAGTGTACACATTTTTGCAGATGAATCTACACACAAGAGAGTATCAACAAATATACTCGAGGAGAAGGTGCGTAAGCGGTAAGCACACATCATCCCGCACTTTCGCACCATCATCGTCGAGGCAGTAAACCATCGCATTCGTTCTACCATTCACCCTCTCTCACTCCTTACACAGACTGTACATCCATCAGTAGTTGCGGTAGTCGAGAGAGGGACCCGAGGGGGCAACACGGGTTCGTCGTACCAGAAAGAGAGAGAGAGAGAGAGAGAGAGAGAGAGGATAGAACCGGGGTTCCGGGTATATTGCAGCAAGAACGGCGCAGCCCCTCGACTGGCGACTCGTCGTCCCTCATCGATCTTTCGCCTCGGCTGTTCTCTCTCGTTGTGTGTGCGCGCGTGTATGTACGCGTCGAATGTAACTCGAAAGGCGCGCGCGTATTCTCTCTCTTTCTCTGCTCTCCATTTACGACTCGACTACTGCGCCCTATATATATATGTGTACAAGGCGCCGTTCTCGGTATGCGTGTTATCTTCGATTTATCGTCACCGATTGTACATTCAGATCTGACGTGTGCGCATGAACTCGATGCGAAATTAAGCAAGAATCAACGTAACGCGTTTGTTCTGTAAATTTTCGATGGAATCGCTTGTAATCGATGATTAAAGATATGAATATTTCATTCTTTGTTATAAAGAGTAATAATAAAAAATAAGGAGTTGATTACTTTATTAATTATTCGGTATAATAACGATTGTCTGCGATAAATAAGGCCTCATTAATTTTTACGAGCGTAAAATTACAAAATTTCCATATACACATGGCAATCGATCAATTTTTGTTGCAAGCCACGGCAGCACGGTAACAATTATGAATATTCATGAGTTCGACGTTTATGAAAAATCAATCGCGCCTTCCGCATGCGATCAACGGTTATATACGACACCGAGGCAAATAGCTACATAATAACTATATGGGTATAATGATGACGAGAAATGTTTTTTCACTAGTTTTTACGATAGAGATGCGGATATGCAGTTATTTTCGTATTGTTTGCTGTCGAACGTTTCATATCGAAACCTGCTGCATGAGATGTGCATAAATAGTTAGTAAGTTTTCTTTTCTTCTTTGACGTATGTGTCTGCATGTGCATCGAGCGTCGACTTAACCAAATGTACATTCAACGGATTATATCGTTCGGGACAAGAAATCGATTGATGCAATTGGTATAAATATAGTATATAAGTGTCTATTTTTAAAAGTTAGAAAAATCTTTCGACAAAGATTATGAAATCTTTGAATTCTATTTTCTTAAATGATAATTTATTGTTTAATTTTGACCATTATGATATTAAAAGAAAAAAAAAACTTGCCCATATTATGCAATAAAAAAAAAAATTATTAATACTTTGAGTGAAATGAAGCTATCGGGTCTAATAATTCTTTTTTAAAAAAAAAGAAAAACATTTTTTCGAACCCTAATCAATATCGTGGATAAAAAAGCACTATTAGGCTACCATGAGTTACTCATGAAAACCTCAAAATAAGGAACTAATCTCGCACCAATAGTTTGTCCTCGTTAGTGGTTAGGCTTTCACACGCCCAAATACGCGTGTGGAAGGACTTTGGGATAATTTGTTTCCTGGATACGTAAGTTATTGCCTACTAGACTTTTGTTTCTTTGGGAGTTCACACAATTGCTTGATAGAGAATTGGTGACCAAAGCTATTTAATTAAAAATCGACTAATAAATTGAGGAGGTAGAATATTTCGTGTGATAGCGTTAAGAATTCTTCAAGAATCAATTTTCGTATCAGTTATTGTGGTTTATATTGGTCGTTATAAATTTTTAATAAATGAAGTTATTATATTTATCAATAATATTTGAAGGTATTTTCAGAAGTTATTTACTACATTAGATAATGTTTATAGTTTTTTTTTTTTTTTTATTATTTCTTTTTAAATTAATATAAAAGAAAATAAGTAAATATTAATCGACCATAAATAATAAATATTCTTTATATATTTATCCATCGTCAGAAAGCTATCTATAAAATTTCCATAACAATAATATCGATTTACCGACAACTATGAACTTGTCCTATCAATTAAAAATAAAAAGCGAGGAACGAACGAGCAAACGTCAACCCTGAAAAACGCCACCAAGTGCACGCGGACAAACTCTAAAATCGGATACAAAGCCCGCGGGGAAATCCTCATAGCACGGCTATTATGCCAAGGCTCTCGAGGGGAAAACGTAGAGCGGCTCGAGTGATGGTCCTCGAGTCGACCGCTCTTTCTCTCTCTCTCTCTCTCTCTCTCTTTCCGCGTGAGAAAGCCAAACAAACATCTCGAGACTCGCGCGACTCGAGTGTACCTTGACTAATTCACGGCGGCTCTTCTCTTTTCCGCTTTTTATTCTACGTTTCCATGCGCACATCTGTACTCGTGTACCTCGCGGCTTTTCTCTACATGGATCGGACGAGATGGACATGAATTTGTTGTCTTAAACTGTTAGAGCTCTAGTGGAGAAACGGTGGATGCCGGTGCATGGGAAATTTTAGAGGAGAAGAAGCGTAGTTTCTTTTTCTACTGGCGCCTCTTGTTTTGGAGTACAAACTATTTTCTTTGTCATTATTTTTCTTTTACGGGATATTTCAACACTTCTATGATGATTGTTTGACTAATCTTTCTTTTTTAAAAGAGAGGGGGATGGTTGCACTTGTGTCAAGAAAATATTGATAATATAGATTATACATTTTCGTTTAATAAATAGTGTATAAAGTATTATTTTAAATGAAAATCAAATATTATATTTTTATTGATAAAAGAAAAATAAATATATTTACTTACTTTAAAAGTCTGATATGAAAAAGTATATATATACAATACTATAAAAGTATATACCATATATATACACAAAACATAATATCTAGACATACGATTCAAAGTAGCTTCGTAAACGATTCACTCTCCTTTCATTTAGACTGAAAGAAGAGCGAGAGACGGGGAGCGAAAAGAAAGTTCTAATTGAAAATCAATTCTCGTCTCGGCGCGGCAAGAAACAAGGGGAAATAGGCAGGAGCGCGCGCGTAACGCATAAATATATCTCTTTTGATAGCATTAAGAGCGCGTAATTTGCGCGACGCTTCGCGCGCCAACTCCCTGTGATTATCGGCTCGATTCGGCTGATGTATCGGCCCGCGATTACGATTGATGCGCGGGTAATTGCGCGCTCGTGCACGCGCCAAATAACAGACTTCGTGTGTAAGCCGAAGTGGAAAGGGTTGACTGGCCGCCGCGTGCCGTTTGGTATAGTTAAGCGAATCGGGAAAAGGTGGGTCTAGTAGTTTGCGGAAATAACAAGCGGTATAATTTGAAAAACATTAGTCGAAAGCGTCGTTACCATTATTATTCAAATTTAACTTTTTTAATCTTTAAATGTTTTTTTCTTTTTTTTTTTTTTTTAAGTAAGAATACAATCATATATTGATATTTTTAATTGAAAATTTTTAAATAAAAATTATAATTATTTTTAGTTATCTATATATGAGTATATAAAATTCTATTTTATTGCAACAAGGCTCATAGATTTGTAAATGTTTTCTATAAAATATCGTGAATTATACAACTGTCCACCAAAAAGTAGATACATACATATCGAGCACATCAAATACCATTTCTTCCTTATACACGACGATATATGAATAAATAAGAAAGTCGATTGGAGTCGTAAAACCGTCGAAAATTTCTCGACTCGATTCCTTGTATACATACATACTCGTATATATATATATATATATATATATATATATATATATATATATACACGAGGGTAAAGTACGTTTTCGACAAAGCGAGCGCGCGAGACGATCAATCCGCGTACACGCGGATACGTAAGTTCGGCGCACGCCAAGTAGTTTATGTCGTAGTCGCGCACACGTACGTACATACACCTGTTTACTCGGAACGATTGGCCAGTTTATGGCCTCAATCTAGGTCAGATACAGAGGCTCGATAGAGCCGATTGTAACCCGTCGCCGTCGCGTTATAACCCAATGGAAAAAGAGCTAGCTACTCTTTTTCCGCGCTGCGCTCGTCTTTGGTGAAGTCGCGATCGCGCGCCCAAATCGATGCGGCCCTTTGATGAAAAACCACCGCGAGCAAATCGCGTGACTTGGTTGTTATTTATTTTTGCCTTTGCGGATAAATAATTCACCGCTTGGACGCGAAGCGTTTATGGTGGTTGCGTTTATTTTTGAGCTAATGGCGTGCGAGTTGTTACATGCCGATCGTAAAAAATCTTAATTTCCGGATTTGAAAGAAAGCTTCGCCGTCGAAGTTCATGTTCAATATTACACGTCGAGAAATTGACATTTTTTAATAGACTAAGAATAGTTTAGATTTTTGTTAAGGAAAAATTTTACTTTTTTAACAATGCATATTTCGAATATCGTAAGGTTGTACTTAAATGTATTCGTTGTAACGAGATATAATGTAACGTAAGAAATTATTTGTTTGTATTATCAACAATTTAAGTCTTCTACGAAGGCTGAGAGATAATACAACGTTCGAGATGAAAAATTATGTGGAAGCGATTTTATTACCTGAGATTAACAAGAACAATGCAATCTTTGATAACTTCTTTATTATTTTTTCCTTTATGTTTACGTGAAAGACACTCTAAAAAAAAATTATAAAAATAATATTTTAGTAATAAATCAATCAAAAAATTAATTTTTTTTAAATAACTATTATAAAAACAGTAATAATAATTTGACTTCAATGATTACAGATATTAAAACAAATAGCATAATTTAATTTTTATACTCTATAAATAATAAAATAAATGATAAAAAAGCTATAAATAGTTTTAAAGATCCTTGTTACGTAAAAGATGAGGAGTAAAGGTAACTCATCTCATATTTTTGGATAATGTTATTGTTTGTAATATATCGTGATAACAAAACATAGATTTTAAATCTTTTTGTAGTAATTTATTGTTACTTTTAATACTTATAAGAATTAACAAACCAATTTATTATTATAGTAATAGGTAAAGATAAAAATTTCTTATCTTAAAAGTATCACGTTTTATCTTTTACTATTAGTAATAAACTGTACTACATAAAAACTATCGATAAAATGCTAAATCCATTGGTTAAATTAAAAAATTAAGAAATCATTTAAGAATCACTCAAATTTCATTCATAATATTATTATTTGATTAAAAATAAAAATTTTTTATCTCAGCAATCAAAACTCTGAATAAAACTCAAATAAAGTAAGCAAGACAAATGACTGTTTACCTTATTATAGCATTGATTAATACACATTTCTACCATTATTAATGATAATGAAAACATCTCGTCTCGAATAAACAACAAGTTTCCATCTCACACGGAGACACAAAACTCGCCCCATTTGCGTCATCGAGCAATCCGAAAACTACTCATCCCTATCACACGTTTGCAAGCCAATCGCAATGCAGCTCGACGTGTCAATTATCGAGTTTCGAGAAATGACAAAATAACGAAATCATCTATAGCGAGAGAAAAAGCTTCTTTGAGCATATAATAATCGTAAAAATCATCGGTACGAGAGAGAGAGAGAGAGAGAGAGTCGGCTTAAGATCGATCACCTCGACACCCGACGCGAAATGACGCGCAATGAAATATATCATCGACACCTGCAGGCTTCCTTAATTGATCACCGCTTGAGGTTTAGAGAAGTGAGTCGTTAGAAATCAAGCGATAACCGAGCTAGCGACAAAAATTCACCCCGCGGAATATTACACGAGCGACGCTAATTGATCGTCGCCAGCTTTTATAATTGCGAGTCTAGCGTGTCGTTCGTGGCACAACTTATCGATTCGCGTTACGACGGAATTGCTCTAGCGAGGAAAATTGAAAAAGGCTTGAAACGTTTTCAACTTTTGAAAAATCGATCTTATTCAAGACGGATTGAAAAAGTATTTATACCAAACGAGAATTGCAAAGGTAGTTGGCGATTCAATAAAGCGTACGAGCTTAAGGTTTTAAAGAAAGGAGATTGATTTTAACGAAGTCGAATATCAAAAGACGATAAATTTTCACTTGTATTGGTGTTATCTTAACAGGAAATTTTTAAATGAAACGGATTCTTTTAAATCAAGGAAATCTTTCGAAAAGATAAGAATTTAATTTTTTAATTTTTGAATGTCAAGCCTCGATAAATTAGCAATCTGTAAATAAAAATTTCAATTTTTTGCATCACGAATATATATTCACGTTAAACCAATTTTCCATGATAAAAAACAACAAACAACAACATAAACAAAAAATAGAAAACTGTTCTTTTTTATCGCATAAATACAAATTTTTAATATCCTCTTTAATTATCCTTAAAAAGACATCATAAACACGAAGGAGCCGGGCAACGCGCAAGCCAATAAATTCCCTCGGGTAACTCACCGCTCACGATGAGACGCAAGCGAAAGGAAGGAGGGAGGAAGGGAGTAAGGGGAGGGGGAGAGAAGGAAAGGACAGGTCTGTTAAAATCGATCTCTTTTTCCTTAGGTTAGGGCCCCGTTTTAACGAGCCCTGGCCACACGACGACGAACGAGTTTAGCCGCGAGCGGCCGTGAAAAGTCCGGAGGTTCTACCTCGCGCGCGCGGAATGTTAATGACTCCTTAATGATATAAACGCGGCGCGTAACGCGCCATCGCGCAAAAACGAAAGACGACGACGACGACGGCGACAACGAAGAGGGCGAGCTCCTTGCTCACGGATCTTGAAAACTATAAATGATTTTCAGTTTAAATTGATGAGGTTAATGCCACGATTAATTATGATTATTTGATTGTAATAAATTTATAGCGAAAATTTCTCGTTTTTATTGTAATGCGTAAATTTTATATGCGTTATTAAATACCTGTTGCTTTTTTATGGTTTGAAAATTAAATAAGGAATTAGATAGTTCTTATATTATTAGTATTTGACATATTTCGTTATTTAAAAATATATTTTCAATTAAAGAGATGCGATACGTACATAAATTGTAAAAAATTTAATTAAAAATGTTTATTTTACAATTGCTTTATCAATACGCATAAACGATTATTTTTAAAACTTATTAATAAATATTAATAATTTTTTGTTTCAGGTAAGAACGAGTTTTTCTTGCTTCACTCAAATGCTATTAAAATTCCTTGCATTTTCTGTATTTTTTTGGTGAGTCTCGAATCTTTGATATATCGCTATAGTTAGCTATACCAAGCACATATCTATAACATTTTTTTATCAAAATTATACTCTACATTGAAATCAATATCATTCTCATCCACAATTCGTCGATAAAAATTTTGTACGCGAAAAATTAGAGCAACGAACAATTTGAATCGCAAAATTTGAAAACGGGTAAAAAATTGATAAACTGAAGAGAGAGATAGAGAAAGAGAGAGATAGAAGCACTTACGTACACACGTGCGCACGTATGCATACATAAACGAGCTCGCGGGAAGTCTATGATTGCCTTCCGGCACATGTAAACGGGACAAAATCAAGGCGATCTTGGCTCTCTCTCTCTCTCTCTATCTCTCTCTATCTCTCTCTTTCTCTCTGTGAATGCAAATTTTTCCCAACGAAGCTGGAGGTCCGCGTAGAATACATGTGGTATATACATGTGCGCGATTTACAGGCCTGTCTGTAGTTGGAAAGTGGAACGCCGAATTGTTATATAACTGGGTCATGTTTGACTAATGACACAATGGCACGCGGCTGTATTATTTCGTTGCGCGTATTACACTTTTCGCTAAGGCAGCGGCCAAGGTTTTGCCTTCTCTCTTGACGCGCGTTTGATGAATCGACCACCTGATCAGTTTCAATTACGTGTGTGAATAACTGCTAGCAGCGCTCGTTTGTGCGCGATTTCTTCCTTTTATTTAAACTCGTATATACACGGCAATGAGGATAACGAAGCGTCGGTGAAGAGCACTGCGCGCCTCGGGCGAAATTTTATTAGAATAGTACGTGAATGCATTCGCGGTAGTAAATGGCGATTGCAAACGTATGACGAGAATTGTAATAGCCGTCAAAAGCGTCCGGTGGGTGCGACGCTTGGTTTTCTTTCTCTTTTGTTGCTTTTATTGGAAGAGAACGAGTAATATATTTGACGGTTAATTGTTACATTTGTTGGTTGATTTATCTACAAGTTCTGTATATTTAATATTAAACAGTGTCAATAATCTGGGAATTACTAAACTATTTCATAAAAATGCACGTAATGTAAGAAGAATTTGAAAAACAACTTCATAGTCTTTAGATTTTATATACTCGAACGTTTTAATAATGTTTTCCACGAAGCAGTAGTAATATGCTTATAATTTCGCTTGTAATTATTGTACAATTAATTACAATTTTGTTTCTTAACGCAATTCATTTATTTATTTCGTACTTCAGCAGTAAGTAAAATTATTATCTGAATGTTACAACGGAGAATTTTCACGAGATATTCGGAACGTCTTTATCCAACCAACCCTCATCAAATCTTCTATATAAAACATTCGCCACGCGACGTCAACAAACAACGATCTTCGCTTTCGCTCTAGCCTTTCTCCCTCGGATCTATATAAATTCTCGTGGCAGGTTGTCACACGCGCCACCTTAGTTCGACTACACATTTATCGCGAGATTAGATTATCTTCTCGGATCGACTCGCAGCACAATGGCGCCAATCTGATGGATCTCTCTCTCTCTCTCTCTCTCTCTCTTTCGTGCTCTCGGAATCGATCGCATAGCGCGGAAGCTTACACGACGTTCCTGCGCTCCTGTGCAAGTACGAGAGCACGGAAAAACATGTTTCTTTTTCAATCGCGTATTTATTTATCATTTCTCGGGTCCCGAGCGCGTACAATCGAGTCTCGTTAAGTCTCGCGAGAGCTTTATTGGGGCTGCGTATATTGTGCCGCGGAGATATTTAGGAAGCTATTCAAAAGTTCTTTTCTTCTTGCTTTTGACACCTGCATTCTCGAGTGACACTTGTTGTTGAATTAGGTCTTGCGAGTAGTTGTTAAGTCATCGATATGATAAATTGATGGCTTACTTGGTTTTTGTTTATGTTTTGAACTTGTTTTCGATTTAGAGGTATTAGCGATGTTTGTTGAGTCTTTATTTCGATATGTTGCTTAGATACTTTATATAAATTTTAATTTTTTATTTCAATAAGATTAATTGACTATTGTATGTTCAAATACTGTTCAATAATGTTTTGGAGTAGAACTTTATTAAAATTTTTTGGTAATAACCGAGTTTACTTGATTTTTTTTTGATAATATTTATAAATATTATTAGAAAATATATGACTTGTATATTTTTTGATTCTAAAATATTTGTAAGCATTCAAAGACTTTTCATAATTATGCTAATATAATTAGTTACTATCACAATAACTTATATTATATAAAATATGAGAAATTTTAATTTTCTTTCATACGTGGTAAATTTAATACTCGCCGCGTTTCAATAATTTTATAAACAAACAGAGTTGCAAAGTTTCACCTCGATGAGTGTAAAGAAAAGAAAAAAAAGTAGATAAGGAAAAAAAAATCGAGGACACAGCATAACGAAACTCAGCCGCGTCAACTTCGTAAACTTGACACTTCGCGCTAGAATCGTCGTCGGGTATTAGTTTTGCGCTCGCGTCAGAATCGCGCGGACAAATATTTTCGGCGCCGAGTCGCTAGCCTCTCTATAAGCCCGACAACTTTTCTCGAAGACGCGCGACGAACCGCGGAAAACCTTCGCGATTATTGCCGCGTAATCTCGCGGGCCGTTGTTGACCAAAGATATTATCGCGCCGCGTGGAATGACACTATCCTGACCCCGACTTCATTGATAGTAAGCCGGCGAAACGAGTATTTTTAGCGGCAACGATGAAAAAGTAAAAAAAGAAACCGGCGAGTGCGTGTGAGGCTTTTGCTTGAGATACGCTGGTAAACTATGCGTGTATATATACTTGAAATTCATTTTGAGTTTTTTTTTTTAAGCATCGCCGATCTTAAAATAGTCGTGAACTTTCGTAGCTCGTATATGCTCATGTTTGTCTTGATACTTGATGATAATTGGAAATATTTTTCTTGGGATGAATCAGCATATTTGAATATTTTTAAAACGACTATATTAAAATTATGATTCAATTACTACTGTATTTTTTTTTTTTTTTTTTTTTTTTTTTTCATACACATATTTATATTTTTTTTTTACTCAATATTTTAATCAAAAGTGATAAAAACCGTTTGAATTTCGTACAATTTTATTAGATTAATTAAATATTTTGTCGATATTTTTAATCGACGATCGCATAACATTTGATAAGAAAAAATTCCTCATATAGAATAATAATTGATCGACGTTTGATAACAATTAAAAAATTCTAGGTTCAATAACACATCTCTTAGTTTATCGAAGGTCTTACGTTGGAGTTTATTGACTGGTTCATCGGTCTAGTAAATAAAGGCTGATTTCTCGGTAATAATATAAGCTTATCTAGCAGCATATGTATATATATATATTTTTGTTTTGTTTTTAATTTTAATAAATATAAATGTTCGAATTACAGTTTTAATTTCTTATACGGTTATTAACGGCTCCAGGTATTTCCGTCGTATTAACAAATAAATTTTGATAGCAATCGAAGCTTTTCCTAGATTACGTTACTGTCATTACGTAAAAGTGACATTCCGATCAACGACAAAAATTTTTGATGAATATCAATGGAAGATTGTCAATTTCTGTAATTATCTATTTATCTTATTACGAAGAACACATAGATAATGTTGCATTGAGAATAAAATATATTTAAATATTAAAATATTTAATTTTTTAAAATACATACATATAAACTTACAATGTATTGATACGCGTTCTTTTTGAAGTATTTCTATACATACAAACACTTTTAATTAAATTTTGTTAATATTGCGTTTCCATTTTAACACACGTTTTAATCATAATAAACAATCACATATTTCTTCAAGAAGAGACTTTCTAGTCTAAAACTATGAAAAATCTTATATAACATCTCTATTATTGTTTTTTTAAAAATTAGCTGAAACTATTCCATTGCGATATCGTATCGTTCAACAAGTTGTTGAATTAATTCTGATTTTTCAAAACTTGGTAGATGCTCACATGATGTTTCGTAACATTACAACAGGTAAAATTTAATCAAACTGTTATCAATTCCAATCAAAGTTGAAGTTCAATTGCTCAACTAAAGTATCTCTGATTTTTTTTTTTTTTTTTTTTTTTATTTTCAATCAGATGCTCAAAACGTTCTAATAAATATCAAATCCCCTCTTCATAGGTTAAAATCTTTTATTCTTGGAAAATAATTCAGTAATCTAAAGAAGATCGTTTCATCGTAGAAAAGCGTGGGAAGCGAATAGCCTCGTAAACAATGAAATAAAGAGACGTCCTCGACAAAAAAGCTTCCTCGAATGTGGATTCGTCTCGCGCTCATAAAGCGGCGCATTCCTTCGACTGTCGAGCACGAGAGCTCCTCAAATAAGGTATAATGTATTTATATAGAGAGGACACACGCTTCGCTTCTCCTTCTTCCTTCGACCTCGCTGGTGTCCTTCTCTTCTCGAGTGCAAACCGCCACCCTTCGTCGTTCGCTCCTCTCTAGCAAGTTTTAGTGTCTTTTGCGCGGATACGACAACCTCGTGAGTGAGTTTTCTGGAGAGTAGCGGACTCTTGGGTACGGCGTGGATACATCGCGCGGGATTACACACTCATATATATATATATATATATATATATATATATATATATATATATATATATATATATATACACGTATAGACGAAGGATTACTTGAAATTATCATATCCGTATGAGTGGTATACAGCAATGATTGTATTTAACTTGAGGATGTGTACATACTTCGATTGTTTACCTAATGCGTATTTCATATTGCAAAATCATGATTTTGCGTGGGAAGATTATTTGTTTTTAAAATTCATTGGTTGTTTGTAATGAATTTTGACGATTTTAATAATGAGTATAATAATACGCCAATAATATTAACTATCATATTCAATTTATTTTATTAAATGCTTTAAAAAAATTAACATAACCATCCAGAATGTTAGACGATTACTAAAAATGCATAATAAAAATTGAAGTATTGTCGCAATTTTCCTCAAACTTTACGAGGCAAGAATAACTTGTATGAACATTAAATATGAATATTAATCCAAGCTGCGCCTATGTTTATAAGCATGGAAGTTGCGCTATGTTAAACGCATTATTACACATGTAATAAATAAACGCATAAATTATTCCGTCTTAGCTAAGTTACATACTCAATGAATTTTAAAAAAACAGCATTTAAAAAGTATATGGAAATGAGGTACAGCAATCGAGACAAAATAAAAAAGCAAAAGAAAACAACCAAAACTCTCGACGCGTTGAGAATCGCGGCATAAACACGTGGATTACAAGTGAAACTCCGATACAACATCGGCGATACACAGTTTTCAATTACGATTACATTATATCTCCCAGCTGCTTTATCTCTTACGAGCAGAAGCAGGTAGCGCGAGTAGATTATTCGCGCCGATGCGAACACTATAGCAGGTAATTAGCGGGGCCGTTAATTGTACGGCAATTTCGCCGCGGAGTATGAAATTTATGCCCGCAAAATTATGTGTCTATATCGCTCCCTCGCTCTCTTGCTCGAACAGATATATAGGCGCTTTAACGATGATAATCTCTTATCTTACGCTTGTACAGCGTAATTGAAAAACTCGCGCGCGCGCGCGTGCTATTTGTCTCGTCTTTTTTAAGGTGTTGTACATCAACGAGGACTATAATGTGCGTAAGAAATAGTATACATATATTGCCAGACTAATTTTTATTTATTTATTTATTTATTTTTTTACGCGACAAGGCCTCTCGCTAAATCATGATTTATATTGACCTTGTTAATAAAAGAGAGTAAATATTAAAGTAATTATTGATCGAACAAAATTTTAGAATATTTTTAATGCGTATTAATATAAAGAATAAAATTGTAATTTATTCTAAAAATGTACATTTATAAGAAAATAATTCGTAGAAATTTCATCTACAGACATTTAGCTTTTAAATTTTTTCACTTATTTCAAGTATAATGTATATATCGGCAAATTGATTCTTATTGATAAAAAATACTAAAATGAAATAATTTATGATTATTTCGTTTAGCGAAATTTCAATTGGGTGTACGAATATGTTCAGTAGTTACTTCGATAATGTGTCAGCCATTGTACAATAGTTGAAAACTACATATACCAACGCTAATAAAAAATAAATATTTGACGCTACAGCAGAAATGACAAAAGGCAAAGTTTCACGCAAACATTTTTCGTCTAATTCCTTCTAGGTAACAAAATTCTGAAAAAAACGCCGTTCTGAAATAAGACGCAACGAACGCGAGAAAAAAAAAGTCTAAGAAAACAAACAATTCTTACAAATCGCACTCTCGGCAGCTTTCAAGTGTGCTCAATCTCTTTGAGCGTACGCGATCCATCGCGCGGTAAAATTACACAGCACTGGAGTAAGCACACGTAAAGAATAAGAAAGAAATAAAAAGCAAAGAAGCGTCTTATATGTACGCGAAGCGCGCAGCACGCGAGCATCTTTCTCTTTCTCTTTCGGTCTCTCTCTCTCTCTCTCTCTCGACGTATTCGCACCTTCGAGCTCGCGCTTATACTCGCGCGCGCACTTTCTCTCGTCTTAGCGCCTCGCTATATGCACAATGCTCGGCTTATTTGTTCTCGTTCGCGGAACGCCGCTGATTAGGCGTTACGCTCGATGGGGTTTTGCTCGAATGAAAGAACGGGAGAGAATGAAAAAGGTGAGTTATTTTTTTTTTTTTTTTTTCTTTTTTGTTTTTCGAAGGGAGAGGGAATTCGAAAATGAGTAGGTGCGGTAACCGCAAATTAAAGAGGAGGTCTGACGTGGACCGGGAGAATTAAGAGGGATATACAAGATGCTCGCGAGATTCGCATTTTTTTCGGCGTTTTAATTTAAGCCGAATGTATGTATGTGCCCCGCAAGTGCACGCGTGTGTATGTATATGCGTTGCTGAGTATAAGGAGGAAGAAGTTTCGTGTAGCGCGCCCGTGTCCGAGGAATGAATTTATCGGATTCAATTATGAGTTTTCAGAGAATGGACTTGACGGTTTAATGGAAGCGTAGAGCGAGCGGTGTCTTACATGAATCATCTGGCTCTTGTTAAGGTTTATACAGATGGTGAGAAATTTTTCACGCGTTCTTTTCGAATCACGCGAAAAAATTTATTTATAAAAATAATTCTTCGATAATGAATATTTTAAATTAATAATGAATGAAAATTTTTATTTTACGCATGGCATTACGGAAAACGTAAAAGGCATATTGCGGATAAAAACGGGTGCGTTTTTACGATCCGATTGAAAAGCTCAACGAACCAGAGCGCAACGAACGAATGTAGACGGGCTAAATCTTTCTCTTGCTCTCGCAGATGCTTTTTCTCTTAGCTTCTATAAGAGAAATCTGTATAGCCTTTAAATTTGGATTCACCCCAAAATTTCTGTTAGATTTTGTCTAATTCAGCTTGAGTTGTGTATTTTGGAAAATCGAGCTGAGCTTTAGATTTCGTGTAAATTTTGCTAAAAGTTCTATAAAATTTGGTCAATTTTACTTAAGTAAAAGCTTTACGAGGAATGCTTATAATCGATTAAATCTTAAATGTAGCTTTTCGCATAAAATTGTTGCTCGTCTGCGAAGATTCGAGCTAAGTTATTTAAAAAAATAACAAAAAATTGTCTCGTAATTAGAGAATTCAATGAAAATAGATATAAATAGACTTTATTTGAATTTACAAAAGGACATTGGACACATTAGAATCATTAAAAATCCAATAACGATTAAATTTTATTCAATATTCAACAAACATTATCCAACATCTCGTTTTGTATTTTACCTCACGATGACATCCAACATATCCCTGAATCTCGATTTTTCTCGCTTCTGTTCTTCCCCAAACGGTATAAGTAAGCGTGTAGTCGCGAAAAATAAAGAAAGCGGAAGTCGCTCGCGAGAGTTACGAGAGACGCGTGGACGAGGAGGATGGAGCGCGCGCGACTTATGACGACTGCGAGTTGGGCGGGGCTCGCTCACACCGGTCAAAACAAATAGCCCGAGACGTTTCAATCTCCGGGAGTAGCGCTCGTGGTATAGTGCAGTACGTGTACATATATATATATATCGCACATATCTGCGAGAAAGTGCTCTTAAACTCCCTACCCCTTCTTCTGCTTTTTCCACTGTCACGAGCAGCGCATCCATCGTTGGTTCGGAGCGCGAAGCGGCGGCTTTCATCTTGCGTATACTTTTCGGAGGTTTTTGCGCGCGGTGAATTAAGTTAAGGGCTTTTTGCGAAGGGTTTTTACTTTGCGGGTCTAGAAGTCGAGGTGCGTGTTTGAAGGAGGAGAACGAAGAGATACATTTTTAGGATACGTGTATGCGCGTTTTTCAAATTTCACGCGTTTCAAATTTCGCTTTTTTTCTTTTTTTTTCTTGTAGAATTGTTTGTTGAATTTTGTCCAACTTGTTCGTGTCTTCTCGAATAGTAAATTGTTTTAAAGCATTTTTACTTTAATTTTTTTACCACAAGCTTTAAAATAAGTAAAAATATTGCTGAACTGAGATTTCAAAATTTATTAACGTGTTCAATTGGAATTTACGTGTTTTCACTCGTAAATACTATGTACCGAAAATTACCATTTACGTCACGGCTAATTGTCGACGAATTGCGCACGTCGGCATTTACTGGAAACATAATTGATTGCCTAAGGTATTTCGCGCAGAAGTGTTCAGAAGGTACTAATTATAATTAGATTAGCCATGTGAGCTCTTTATCAGTATAATGCGTGAGTATGTGAACTTTGTTATTATCGTAAGACATAGATGAATTTATCCCATATTAATTTATATTACGCTATAGATATAAAGATATTAAATTTCGTAAGTCAATCATCTTTTATTTTTTAGTTTTAAAGATTACGAAAAGAATTTATATTTGAACTTAATAATTGTATTACTGTAGTATTATAAATATTATAAAACAAGTCCGAACATTTTTACATTATCTAAATTTATTATAAGAAGTAAGCAATAAAATTGTTTGCCATTTAAAATTTTTGTTATTTAAATACATTCAATTCCGTTTAATGTTATTTTTTTCCATTACGCGAAGAAGCGAATTATTCAGTATTTAACATAAACTAAATTTGTATAAACTTATGAACAAATCTTAAGTAGGTATCTTATCGGTAACTGCTTTGACAAATACACTTGTATAAATTTATACTAATTTACCAAGTTAATGATGCTGGAAATTACATTTAAACTAGATCCAGCGTTCATGTCACTGGCCGTATGAAAATAAACATTAACGAAACTAATCTTATAATTAATTTTCAATTTGATAGAAGCGATTTTTTCATTTACTTCATTTTTACATTCGATAACGGGAATAAAAAATTTTCTACGAGTAATTCAAAAGTACAAAATGAAAATAAAAAAAAAAAAAAAAAAAAAAAAAAAAATCCCAACAACGCGGAAAGAAATTCCATGTACCATTCTAAATCAAATCTAAATCGTCGACGTGCAAACAAAATACTTTAAGGATTAAAAGTTGAGAAAATGCAATTAAGACCAGCGACAGACATAATCGCGGCGGTATGCAATTAATGCGATTTTGATCGAGCAACTGCTTTCTCTCTCCTTCCTTTCTCTGGCAACTTTTTTTCTTCCTTCTTTTTTTAATGTTTTGTACGGCGCCGCGATTCTCTCTTTCTTTTTTACCTTATCGAAAATTTCGCTTCCGCCGGCGAAGCGGATATCTTTTCCTTAAAAGCAATTCTTCTGCAGTGTCCTCGTCGTCTTATCACTGTACACGCGACTCACTTTAAAACGATGCGAGTCGCAATAAATTGTTTATGCTTAGATTGTTGGGATGCTTTGGTATTACTGGAAGTTAATTGGTTTTGAAAGTAACTCCAGTAATATTTACAAAATGATCGATTAAATATTTTTACAATAATTGACAAAACAAAGGATATGAATGAAAATCATAATGGACACTAATAACATTAAAATTTTACTTATATCCGTTGATCATTTTTTTGTACATTTTGCACATTTAAATACAAGAAACTAAAATATTTTCGTTAAAGTAATTCAAGAAAAAAATTTAAAAAAAGGAAAAAAGTATAAGAGTACTTTTAACCCATTATCCTAGAAGAATGTACACAAAATTAAGACATTCCTTTCCATATGCATATAACGTATAAATGAACCAAAACAACAAACGACAAAAGCCTTCACTCTCGGCTTTTCGCCTCGACATCTCAACTCTAACAAACACGCTTCGTTTCGTTTGTCTCGTTCTCTGCACACTAGTCACACTTCCTTTTCCCTTAGCCATTCGCCACTCTTATATACCTTTGCGTCATCCTCTTTTTCCACTATATTCAGCTGTTCCGCTTATATACAACGCACGCGTAGGTATATACATATATGCAAGCGCTCGTAAAACGAACGACGTTTATTATTGCTGCGATAAGGGCAAAGAGAGCTTGAGGACTCTACGTCGTGGGTACGCGAAAGCCTGAAAAATGCGGAAATGGAATGAGCGAGAGAAAAGAACATATTGCCGTGTGTAGATTTGTGTTGCGGACTTCGGAAATTGGAGATTTTTATAATGTCGAAGTTTTGACGTGGAAAACCGATATTTAAGTGGATTAGTAATATGATTGATGTTGAAGCAACTGCTTGTCAATCTGTTTTTTTTTAGAAAATTAAGATGTTTGGATGTTTAATAATAAAATTGATCGGCTACTTTATTCAAGTGCTCTGTACAGATATCGGAAACGATGTATTTATAAGAGAGACAACCGAAAAAGATAACATTATACAGGGAGCTATACATATTCCGAAATACCACTAAAATCGACAATAAGAAAGAATGACCGGGAAAATTGCCACCTATAAAAAAGAACGTCATTGGCGTCATTACAAGAGATATTACGTTAAGATATTACGATTAAGTCAGAAACAAAACGGGAAAAAGGCTGAGATTTACTCGAATTCAAGACACGATGCCTACGAAGTTTCTCACTTCGGTTGGGAAATAAAACGCGCGCGTAAATCAGTCGAGGATGGGAAATCGAAACTATAAAGTCGTAGCGAGAACGATATATTTTTTTTAAAGCGAAAGATAAGAAGACGATTGTATTGGAGGTAATTGAGATTGTATGTATGCGCGAGAGCGTCAAGTATGTATATGCTGGATAATGGAATGAATCGTAGTACGATGGCACGAGCTATTTTTTATGCGTTATTTTCTTGTCTGAGAAGTTCAAGATTTACGTTTAAGCTTACTCATACGCTGCTTCTAACTTAAAACTTCCCTTGTAAAAATATTTCCTCTAAAGTAATAAGAATATTTTTAAAAGACGGTAAACTAAATTTCCACTAAAATGGTTTGCAATCATCGTAAAGAAAAAAAAAAAAAAAAAAAAGGAAAAAAGAATGAGAAAAAAAAATTCGCTTTATAATTTATTTGATTTTCAGTTCTCAATTATGCGCGCTGGAAATCCGGCGATCGATCTTAGAAATGACCGAGGCGCCACGATTTAATCGACGATACGCCTCGTAAAGCCGTAAAAAACAAGCGTATACGCGTTACAACCGCTAGACGCGACGGCTCCTTTTCGCGGTTATCATTTTCGCCGCGCGAGAAATGAGAGAGAGAAAGAGATAGAGAGAGAGAGAGAGAGAGAGAGAGAAAGGAAGGAAGACGAAGGTGGATATATACACGTACAATCGATAAAAGTTTTGCTGTTGAAATTGTTAAAACTTTAGTCAAAGCGACTCGACGATTCTTGATTTCGCTACGTTATATTGACATAATGATTTTGAATGCGATTTGAGTTTTATAGTCTCGCGGAACTTTTTAAATTACGCTCGTTTTGATTTTTAAGTAAAACTTGCTAATTTCACGATGCGTTTAACGATGTGACGATGTTGAATACCGATGAAAATAGTTTTTTTTAGATATTTGAATACGGCAATTAGTAAATCTTTTGTATTACATTTTTTTAAATATGTGAAAAATTATTATAATGCATAAAAATTTTTTATAATGTCAAAAATTATTTTAAAAATAAAGTAAGTAAACTAGCTAGAATTTTCAATTAACCAATCGCTTGAATCTCATATAAAAAATATATACAAAAATTCCGTAGTAACAGACTAAAGGACGTTACCTGATTTCAATAATATTGACACAAAAAGCAATGTTTTCTTAACAGTATATTTTACGAGTATTGAAGAGGAGAAAAAAAAAGAACTTTTATTTCGCGAGCTAAAAAATTCATCGAGCATCTTGAACGTGTTAATTCCATCGGCAAAAATTATTACTCGCTAAAAGGTACGAAAATCCGCACGTTAAATCCAAACAAAATTAGAAACACGCAAATGTTCGGAAAAAAAGAAAAATAAGGATAGTTATTCGCCCACACCGCGTTCGACGAAAAATGTATCTTCTCACCCGTCGGTCAAGTAGCAGAGCGGTTCATCAAATACACATCTTAACCAACGACGTGTGTGTTCCCGCGCCTAATAACATCAGTTCCTCGGTAATAGCCCGGAATTAGGCAACGTTCGACATTTTTCGCGCGAATCGAGAAGATAGCGCGTCGCGCTCGTCGTTTTCGAGCCGACGGACGGCAAATAGAAATTAAAATAACCGTGCGTGTATGTGTACATATGTATACATAGGAGAATGGCAGCGTCGGCGGCGAGGGGCAAAGAGCTCGCGAGAGTGCAAATTACACAGAGACCGAATGCGCGAGGCCGACGTCTCTCTTTTCTCTCTCTCTCTCTCTCTCTCTTTTGCTTTCGGTATGTGTACACACGTGTAAGTCACGCTTGAAGGATTACCTTCGATTCGACGCGTGTGTTATTATATTGTATACGCGCTGCGCGTAGGATATTATAGCGTTCTCGTTTTCATGAATAAACGATGCCGTTTTCTTTTTTCTCTTTCTTCTTTGTAATTTTTTTATTGCAAGTTTATGGTTTGCCTTTTTATTTTAAATTATTCATCGATATTTTTATGCCTCTTGGTTTAAATGTGAAACGTTTTCCAAAATGTAAATAATCGATGTTGGATAAATCAATTGGAATACTATTTATAGCGTCGCATAAATATTTTTGTAACTAGGATAGTTATATCCTATAGATAAAATCTTTAAAAGCTTATGTTACGCTAATGTATATTAATAAGTAGTTACTTATCGAGTAATTATTGTTATCTTGTAAGTTAAATAACTCAATTTTACAAGACTTGAAATGTATTTATTGCTGCGCAACTTGTAATTTATTACATACGTTAATTGAAATTGTAAGATAAACTATTTTTATGAAAGTTTTCGATAAATAATAAATATAAATATATGAAATAAAATAAATACGCGTACTTGATCAACTCGTAAATTATGTTACTCGTGATCCACAGTAGAATTACAGACAATTTCCAGCTATAATAATTAATATCAAATTACATATTTTCATTTGTAAAATTAAATTTTAAAACAAAAATAAATTAATGTAAAATAAAGTGTAAATGAATAATAAAAAAAATGAAGAAAACAAACACCGAATGTAAAGCCATTACTCTCGACTTTCCCGCGCTCGCGAAAATAACTATATACACAGAAAAGCATTGCTCTACCGAGAGAGCGCAATTAGCGTTCCAGAGCGCGGTGTGTGTGTGTGTGTGTGTGTGTGTGTGTGTGTGCGTGTGTGTGTGCGCGTGTGCGTGTGTGCGTGTGTGTGTGTGTGTGTGCAACAACGACGCGGGTATATGTAATCCAAGGGGGAGGGACTTGGCTTATCCAATCGGCATTGGTCTGCGTAGCGTCGCGCTAATTAGCCAACGCCGCGATACGCATCGACCGTGACCCGAACGCGACCACCGCGTATTGTACACCGAGTTAGCCGATAGGATAATACATTATGTGCAGCTTGGCTGCACGTAAGCTTAGTTGGAAACGCGATGGCGGTGTACCGCGTAGATACGGTTTTTTGCAAAGAAGTTGGAGGTTTTGTGTTCGATGTCTGAATAAATCTATAGGATCTTTTGAAAGAAATCGTTGGATGAAAAAATCTTGAGAGTGAAATTTAGCTTTAAAACAAACTTTATTTTTACGATGTATATTTAGTTAAATAAGTTTATCTGTGGACACTGATAAGATTTTAATTTTAATAACTTTGTCAAAATGTGTCATTGGCGGATGTATGCCCATAAAAGTTAAATCTCGCGCTCTTTCGAGATAAGGAATATTTTACATTTTTCCTAAGAATTTTTCAAAATAACTCATAAGTTTCATACTTTTTCGAACGCAAAGTTCAAATTTAAAATAAAAAAATTAACGAAATATTCTTACATTCCTTTTGCAAATTGTGTATGATTGTAAGTGAATTTATAATAAAAAAGACGTACTCTTAGCAGAAAATATTAAGAGTCCATCTTTCTCATTCCAAGCGCATATGTGCTCCAAAACTCATTCGGAGGAGAAATCTATCGATTCGTAACAACGAAGCGACGCAGGTCAATAAGTACACGACTAACCATAAAGGTTATCGCTTCTTTCATTTATATAGATATAGAACATAAAATTCTAAGCACGGATCCTCGTATCCCTTCCCTCCGCGGCTCGGCCAATCAAATCAAAAGCCGATAAATAAGGTGCGCGCGCTGGCTAAGTATTCCTACCCGATTAGCGCCGCGTCTTGTCGACGCGGGTGGCCCCGACTTATTTCTTAATTAGGCTTATAACTAGCCCCCGCGCGCGCCCGGCCACGCAATAAACCAGAAGCGATCGCTTCGGTGTTCTCTTGTATATACCTTTCGGCCCTCCGGCTAGGGTCTTGGTATTGTGGGTAACGCGCCTTTCTTTACGGACATACGGAGATTTCCGCGATACGTCGGTTCGAGAAAAATTATTATAGAACAATTATTAAAATACTGTGAATTTATTTCGTTTAAAATGTAATATGCCGAGTTTTAATAAAATACAAAATTTAATTTTCTTTTTTCATTTAATGATTAATCACTAAGATTTTATTCGTACAAAATTTAATAAATAAATGAAAAAAGTTTTACTAATTTATAACGCAACATGGATAGTCGATTACTTTACCATAACTTTTGTTAATCCTTTATCGATATCAATGTTACCTCGAAGAATTATCGATATATTATAATAATTCATCGGTAATATTCAAATTTTAATAATTTAATATTCTCTTTTGCATATACATAAATAGAAACTTTAACACCAAAATAAAAATCTTTGTAAAACGATAGAAATCGTCATAATTATCAAAAGTATAATTTACGAATAATATAAAATTTTAATACGGAAAGCTCCGTGTTCACGCTTACGCCGCATCGTTTAGCGATGCTTCGAGCAATTCGACGACGCGGATCCCGCACAACGGCCAGCGTCATTACTCCCGAAAGGGGCGGAATATCGTTTGCATTTCTGATGCGGCGCCTTATAACCGCGCCGAAATCCACCTTTCCGAGTGCGCCATATCGATTAATTGGACACAGTGTGTGTCTGAGTGTGTGTATGGGTGTGTGTGTGTTACGCCGCTTCGTGGTCAACTCGCTTGCTTGCGGAACGTAAGATGTTACGTCGGCGAGCGTCGACGATTGACTCTTCGTTTAAGAAATGATTTATCGCCGAGTGATTCGTGAAGATCGTACGGATGTGTGCGGCCTTATGTAAAAATGTTTCATTAGGCTGCTAAGATCCCCGATAAATTATGGATATTTAAAAATATTAATCACAAGCCACGGGTGATTTGGTTAAGTTTTTGATATAAAAACGCTTGTATTTATAAAAATATAAACTTTATAATTTTTTTTTAAATTTACAAAAAAAATTTAAAGTTGACTTTATTATTTTTTAAAGAAAAACAAATAATTACAAATTAATTACTATAGCTATCTAAAGTTTGAAAAGCATTTAATAATTTAAAAAAATGAAAAATGCACGTTACACTGTGTATAAATTAAAAAGTTGAAACGTTCTCCGCCCATAATTTGAAACTAAATTTTTAATATAAACCAAGCGGATTGAGATATTTATCTATTTATATCTAAATATTTTCTTATTAAAACTTACTAATTCATAATTTATAGGCATAACCAGAAGCAGAGCTCGAAGCGTATCGTTGATAATCTACTTCTAAATTACCGTGCAACTTAGCCTTTTTCCCTCGTTTCTCTTCCTCTCCCTCCCCCTATCTCTCTCTCTCTCTCTATCTCTCTATCTTTCTCTATCTCTTGTTAAATTACATTTGACATTTTTCCCGCTGCAGAGCGCGAGTTAAAACTGAAAAATCGAAAACTCGAGTCAGGAATGAATCACGTCGTCGCGTTCGCCGTCTATAAACTGTTCGAAAAAATTGAAGGCATAAAAATAGCCGCGCGGTAGCTTAAGCACGGTATTATTTATGTAATATGCCATTTGGAATTTCCTCTTGCTTCTCGCGCGCGCTCTCCGTAATGAAATAACATGCGACCATTTTAATGACCTCAGTTCGATTATATCCCAATGCATATTGATGAATCTGCCGCTCTGCTCCTCCTACCAACGTAGCAATTGATTTGCCCGCTAATTGTGACTAACCGGTCGTTTGCCATTTTTTTTCTTTATTTCCGTTGTTTTCAATTTTTTGTTTATTTTTATTTTATTTTTTTTTTTTTATCGATGTTTTTTATGACTTTTTCGTCCTTTGCTTTTTTTTCGTTTTATTCGACAGAATAAACATTTTGACCTTATCAAATGCAAATGTAGATTATCGCTTTTCGATTGTCGTAAAGTATATATATATAAAGTATTATATTAATTATAGGTTTGATTAGTTTGAGATCACCAAGATAAATTTTCTTTTAGATGAACTAGAAATGTGAAGAGTTAATTAAGTTTCTTTGTTAGCAGCGCATCTTTTGCCCTGATTACGTATTTGTTGAGGTGATATTTACTCTGTGAACTTTTTTATCATCTAAATGGTACTCCAACCATCAAGAGTTAATTATTTTTTTAGTCCTATTATTTCATTATTTTGTATGAACAATAGAAACTTATTTTCTCATATTATTATTTTATTTATGAAAACTTTTTATTGTAAAAGTTTTGTAATTAAATAACACAATTTTTATGCTATTGATGCACATTGTAGATATAGTAATACTAATAACATAACTCGATAAATCTGGATATAAAAATGTAAACTTAAATTATGTAACAAATAATTCATAAAATAATTCGTTTATTTCTCAGAATATTAAAACAGTATAAAAAATAAACTTAAATTTTTTAATAAAAATGAAAAATAGTAACAATCTTGTTAACACAATAAATTAAATATAAATTAATTTGTTAAAATAAATTTTATGCAGCTGCCAAGTTAGTTATAGAAATAAAATAACATAACACGTAAGTTTTCGTAACACTTATTTGTAGTTTTATACGTGCATCGATTGATCAAAAAGAAAAAAAAAAACATTGCACGTCAGCGTATTACAACAAAACTTATATCTCCTGCCACTGTCATCGCGCAGATTTTACAAAGCGGCAAAGAAAAAAAAAGGTCTCGAAACACTTGTCTTCGTTCACGAGCGACATTCAGATCACCGAACAACATAATCCGCTGCAGTACCTCGGACCATCGGCAGTCACCTTTAAAAAGAAGAGAAAACGAGAGAGAGAGAGAGAGAGAGAGAGCTTGGCGTGTCTACGGCGTATCACCGGAGAGGCCGTGGCAGCAGCGATCCGAAAGTTAATCGGGTTGTCGGCACCCATTTGGGAAAAGCCGCGTAGGATCAAGCCTGATGCGAACTGACGTAATAACGTTAAAAGAGGGCGGATCTTTAAAGGATCTCCAACCGATCGCTTGCGGGCGCGTGTCACTCCAAGATTTTTCTTTCGCTTCTTCTCTCTCTCTCTCTTCAACACACTTTTTTTTCTTTTCCTCTCTCTTTTTTTTTGTTCGTTTTCACTCAAAGTGTGTTTAGCTGGGATAATCTGCGTGTGAAGGGATTTCTTGAGGTTACCGCGAGTATTATCCGAGACTACAAGTGGTTCTTACGTTTGTTTTCGCTTGTTGAGGGGACGTTTTGTGGATTTTAAGGGGAAAAGAAAATGTTGAAAAACGTGGATTTTTTGGTTTAAAGTATTTTATTTTCTTGAATGAACGTTGATCGAACTATTCAGTATTAAAATGAACTTTAATTGTATAATTTTTAGAACTATTTAAAATAAAATTTTAATTTTCAATAATTTATGTGAACATTAAAATTATTAATTACTTAAGAGTTTAATATAAAAGTGTTTATATAAATAATTTTAATATCTCATTATGTTAAAATTTCTAAAGCACGGAAACCGACAAAACAAAATCGAAAATTTAAAAATCAATAATCACACATCGCAATCCCATCTACAGATAATCACCAGAGCGTATCCACATGTCAGCACTCAGTGTGGGTACTTTTATTCCTCTTACGATGCACACAACTCTATCTCTCTCTCTCTCTCTTTCTCTCACTCTCGGGATCTCGTCAAAATCGCGTCGAGTGTCCGTGGCCCGTCTCTGACATTTTATCAATTAAATATCAAGAACATGTCAAGTGGATCCCTTACCAGCAGCGCTACTCTCGCTCTTACTGTCAATCTAAAAACACAAACAGTCGGATGTCACCGCGTGGAATCCCTTTCTCTCTCTTTCTATCATTCTCTCTTACTCTATTTTATGCATGTTTGCGTGACCTAAAAAACTAAAGAGAAGCTAAAAGGGCGATATACGAGCGGGGATTATATCCCTTATCTATAGGTGTAATAATGCTCCGATCGATCGAGATTCAACGATTATCAATGAAGAGCATTGTGCCTGTTCTGGGTCAGCAGAGATAATGATTGCTTTTGTAAATGCCGCGGTTGAGAATTTTTTTTTTTTTTTTTAGTATACGCACGTTTTCTTATTAAATTATCGTTTAGCATTCCAAAAGTTTGATAAAATTCCAATAAAAATGTAAATATGATATTTTTTGTAACGTATGCATTCGCAAAATTAAAACGTGTAAAAAGAAGTTTTAAATCTTTTAATAAATCACTATATAAAGAAAAAATACAAAGAGAAAAACTAAATTAAAATTGTTTACATATACGTTTAATTTCTAGAAACGATAATGAATAATAAATTTTATTACAATTAAACATTTTATCGTAATTCTGAGGATAAAAAAATATTTTCACTTATTCACTAAAAACAGACTGAAATTCTTCAAAACATTAACATAAAAAAACATCCAAAGACTAAAGCTTAGCGATAGCTCGATATATATGTCGTACTCATGCGGTTTATTGGAAATGACACGGAGTAATGATAGAAAATACTTACTCGTCCGGCGCGGAATCCGTGCGTGTGAGGAAGATTTAATTGAAAAGAAAAAAATGCTGATAAATGTCCACCTCCTCGTACCCCATGAATAATTCATAAATATTCGTCGAGCGCGTCGGCGAAATGATTTACCATCTCGAGCGTTCAATTAGTTTACGCGCGAGCGCGAGCGCGATAGAAAGAGAGAGAAAGAATCGATAAAAATAAAAGTAATAACGTAACCCTGCAGCGAGCGAGGCGCTTAATCGACGAACATTGACGCCGCAACTTAGTCATCCGAGTTTCGCGTCTGACACATAGATGAAAAAAAAGTGTTAAAGTCGCTTAAATGTTTCCGGTTTAAGTGCCACGGGTGCGCTGTAAAATTTTTGCTCGGAACTTTTTTTTTTTTGTTCTTAGCTCAGATATTTACGATATTAGAGCAAATTATCATTGCTGTTAATTTTTAAAAATTATTTCAACCCTATTTAAGTTGATTATATAATTTTATTAAAGTTTTTTAAGTGATGTTTATCCTTTAATTAAAATAACTCATTTTTTTATGCATAAATGAAAAATGGAGAAAGTTAATTTTGTCAAGCTCGTTGAATTAACATATTTTTCAGTAAAATTTTATTACATTTTTTAAAAATACCTTTGACTAACTTAATTAATAACAAGAAAAAGTAACAAACAGACCTTATCCTTTCTGCTTAATCCGTACACTTAATAAATTGCGAAACAATCGCAAAAAAAAAAAAAAAAAAAAGTAAACGTCAAGTGCCCGATACCTGGGTTCGTCCTCACACGCGCATACATCCCACACGCGAGAGACCGCAAATTTTTTTCTTGCACCTTTCCTCCTTCGCTCCCTCCGTCGTCACGTATAATCGAGAGCGAACGCGCGCATACATAAGCCCGAAAAGCCCAAGCCCCGCAAAGTTACTCGTGTCTCGGGTTGACGAGGCGTATCATAATCCGCGACGATTCACCGAAAAGCGTCGCGCTGCGTAGATCGCCACCGCCCGCGCAACCGAGCCCCCATTTTTGTTATTTATTTTTGCGCGCACACCTCGCACGCACACGCCCGCGCTTGTTTTATTATACACGTATGTATGTATGTATATACGTGAGTCAGAGAGTGAGAGTGAAAGAGAGAGAGAGAGAGAGAGAGAGAGAGAGAGGGAGAGAGAGAACTTAGTCATACGAAACTGCGAGCCGCCGGGGAATCCGCACAAGAGCGCGCGAGTCGCACTTTTAGGGCGCTCTACTTCCATCTCTCTTTTTCTTACTTGTTCTCTCTTTCCCTCTCTCACTGTCGCTCTCTCGTGCTCTCTCGAGCAATACGAGACGGCTCTCGAGCCTGCCTTATCTCTTCGGCTTGGTCTATCCGCGCGGATCGATCGAGGCGCGAGCGAGACCATCGAGACATCTTGTTTGTCGATTGACCACGAAACTGCTCTTCAAAATTGCGGGGCTCGCGTTACACTCACACGACTTCGTATCGCCCGCACTCTCTCTTTTCTTACTTTTGTTCTTCTTCCTAGTCCGGGTTGTACCTTTTTCGGGACGTTTTTACACTCCGATTCTTTTTCTTTTTTTTTTTTTTTTTTTTTATCGCCCGGATTTTTTGTATCTTATCTTCCTTTGTTTTGAAGGGAGGTTAATTTTTAAATACTTGAAGGAAACGTATACCCCTTTTTAACCGAATAATTCATTCACGCATGAGTTATTTACTGCTGTATAATTATCACATTAGCATTTTGATAATTACTTTTATAAATTTGTCAGATATTCAAGCGTTATTTTCATAGTATTAAAGGCGATGTGTTCTTTAAATATTCAAGAACATTAAAGAGCATTTCAAAGGCAGCGCAAGTGTTAGATTCAGGCTTTTTTCCAAACGCCAACCGTGTGTAGCGTGTGTTTGTTTCGTTACTTTTTTTTTCTTTCTTTCTTTACGCCGGTGCAAAAGCTCATTGACCGAGCTCCATGCAGTCACGCGCTTTCTTGGTATTATGATTAGGCTTCTGTATAAAGGCAAGAGGAGTGTAAAAACCGTCGCGCGGACCGACCTTTTCACGCACGAACTCTGTACAGACGTTGGCTTCGCGTTACCGCGACGCTCGGGGTCTACTATATACGTGTGTGCAGTATGTACGTTGCGTCGACCAGCAATTTTAATTATGAGAACTTTCCTCGCGACTTCGATCACCAAGTACACGTATGCTGGACAAAAGAACGTTCTACGAGTGAATTCTTTTGATTTGCATTTGAATATAATTGTTTTTGTGCGTTTTGAAAACTGTATTGTTAAATTTATAATTGAAAAATATCTGTCTTAAGTGATTATTTAAAGTTTGAGTTTTCTTATAAGTGTTGGCATTTAATTCGTTAAAATAGTGCGTTTCACAAAAACTAAAAAGACGTATTAGTTATTTATGTACCTTGTGCGAGCCTCGCGTCATTACAGCTTGAGGCAAAATATGTTGTGGATGGATAGTAGGGCCGCAGTCGCGAGCGCAGCGAGCGACTAAGGCGCCTCTATCCATCCACAAAATATGAGCCGAAAGCTTTAATGACGCGAGGTTCACTCATGGTGCTTAAAAAATTTTTCAGCCTTGTAACCCGTACGAAGACTCTTACTTAGTTAACAGAATAATTAATTTTATTTTGTTGCATATCAATTAAATGCAATTTCGAACCCATACTGACAGTTCGTAAACTACAGATATCGTCTGCTAACGCATGCGCATTTTGTACACACACGCGTACATGTACATGTGTGTCAAAAAGTGACAGACAACATAATGTAAATATAAATATAAATTATGAAATTAAAAAAAATAGTAAATGGATTAATATTTAAAAATAAAATTAATTCTTGAACAATTATTATTTATTAAAAAATATAAATTTCTTGAGTATATTTATTAAATATTTATACAGAATAATATTTTTAACAAAAGTTTTTTTTATAAGATTTGAAGGCTTATTAATAATATTAATACTATTATAATTAATATAAATACTTTCTTATGTTATTTTTATCATAACAATACTATATTTGTTTAACACATTTTTTGTATAATCAATGAATTTTAGTCTCTTATTTAACATGAAAAAACAGTAACTTTTTTAAATATTTTAAATTTAATTTCTTCACACAAAAAACTTTTAAATCATTTATCTAAATCACAAACAAAATTATAAACTAAAAAATTATCACTTTAAAATCACTTATTATTAAATTTTTTAATTTTGCGGGATTATATTAGACTTTGCTTTTTCTATTAGTTTATTTAATTCACGTTTGCATTCTTCATCACTGTCACTATCACTCGTTTTTTTTTTTATTATTTAATAAATTGTCCATTTTTATTCTTCTTCTCACATATTAAGAACGAATATTACCGACACAACGATACACTATACTGAAAGAAAACAAAAGAAAAGCAGAGCCCCGTGGTCGCTTGAATGTACATACTGAGCGAAGGAGAGAGCGAGACAGAGATAGGGTGGTCACGTGGGAGCAATGGTGCGCGCGCTCTTATCGCTATCTCGTTCTCTCTCCTTCGCTCAACATACATAAGTCTTATTACGCGTTTCGAAAATATAAGTTTCGATGAAGACTCACATGCTAGGCTATATGAAGCGACAAATACATAGCAGTGGCGCTGTTAACTTTTTTTTCTCCTGGCACATATACAGCCTAAAAGGACGTATAGAATGTCTATACAGCCTAGAAGGACGTATAGAAAAATGTTAATACGATCGAGAAGGCGCTTGCGCGTATGGAAACCATTTACACGCTGACGATGCTCCGTAGGTAAGAGTCGCCGTACGGGTTAGTAGGCTGAAAACATTTATATTAACCGTTTTCAAAAAATAACTTTACCGCAACTTGATACAAACAACACAATTAAGCATTAATAAGCAACGTTCGATCGTACAAAATAATAGCTACTTCAAAAATTGATAAAGTTTTATTAACAATAATAAAAAAAACTACCGATGGTGAACCACTCAAAGGTAATTAAAAGCTGGACAATTGTTAAAAAAACACTACTTCGCGTACAAAACAAGATTAATCGAATTCACGTATACTTAAAGCAGTCTTTAAACCTCTCCTTTAAACAAAAATGTGTATAACTTACAGACCGCGCGCAAACAAATACAATATAGCGAATTCAAACGCACACAATTCGCGGCTGTTCTGGCCCCTGTATATTTTAAAATGCTGTTTTGCCCAACTTAAGTACATACATATATATACGCGTATGCGAGTTAAGCTTAAATACAATTTGTCGACGATGTTTTTCAGGGCGAGAGACGACGCCGGCGTCGTCGCTACCGGGGGCCGTGAAACAAGAGCTTAGCAGCTTTCCCTCTCTCTCTTTCTCTCTCTCTCTCTCTCTCTCTCATTCTTTTCTCCCTTTCGCGCGTGATTTGTCCAGGAAGTAGCCAGCTATGTACGTGAGCCAGCGAGCAAACAACCAACAACGAAGACAAGATGCATTATCCTCTCTCATGTCGCGAAACGATTGCCGCATTTTAGAAGTATATTTCGTGTTGCGTATTGTGTAGCACTAACTTGACAGTTTTTCGGTAATATTACACGAGCTTCGAGAGATAGCAGAGATATTCGCCGAATAATCTTTATTTACGGGAATACTTTACTAGTCGGTTTATGAATTAGCTGACGAGTGTATTTATTGACTGTAGCGTAAATTTCTACGTGACTTGACTATTTTTAACGGCATTTTATTGCGAAAAGTTTACATCATTTTTCATATGGTATACATAAATTATTTAACGTAACGTTTTTTGTACGTTAGTGCAATCAATTAAAATGAAATAATATCCCATTAACATATTTCTGCACTTAGTCATACAACTATAAAACAACAAATTTTTGCGCTCGGAAAATTTATAATCGTCGCCAATCATGCATGAAATGAGGTGTCACTGAAAAATCAACATATAAGCAAAGTAGCAAGAATCGACTATATTTATTGGTCGAGTAATATATTTACATAGTTATATACTTTCATTTTCATTAATATTACATTTAGCTGATGTAGTCACAAAGCTTTAAAAAGTTTCTATCGCTAAGAGGCCAGTAATTGAATACTAATTAAAAAAAATTGATATAGTGACGCCAATCTCTGCCTAAAAGTTGCGTTAATGCCCCGTATTTAGTTTTAAACGTTATGCTTGTATCCCATTATTTGTTACTTATAAACATAGCATATAAAAAATGTAGAATTAATCGGTCGTTAACATAAAGATGAATAATAGCCTAAGAAATTGAGTTGGTCAAAATCCACCGCACAAATCTCTCATCGCCACTTATAATTTTATTACAATAAAACGAAGATTTACAGCCTCGGTTCGCTCGTAATTTACTTATTGCATTACGGTTACGAGTTTTTTTTTTTTTTTCTAAGCGCCGCGCAGACATCGACGCGTTTAGATAAAACAAAAAACCCGATCGAAATTCTTCAATGTCTTGTGGCACGTAAGTTTGAAACTACCTTTCCGAGTTGCTTGTTTTTTCGAAGACAAGTTTTTCCATTATCGCTCGCACGATATGAATTCCGTAAAACTCAATTAAAGCGGCGCGACACAAAATTTTTTCGGGAGAGAGAGAGAGAGAGAGAAAGAAGAATCGAGAAATGAATGAAAAACCAAGCGGAAACGAATGAAAGAAACGAGAAGATAAAGAGTGTGGGAAAAAGACGATGAAAAATTTACCGAGAAATTTAGTGATAGGTGTTTTATGAAATGAATGCTTATTGATTAGGTAAAATTAATTTGAATGCTGGGACTTGAAGTATTTTTGTTAAGAAATATAGTTTAAATGTTTGAATTTATTTATTATTGTATATATTAAATTAAAAACATTATAATAATAACATATGCGTACTAAAGATTATTTGTAAAACAAATGTAAACAGGTGTTAAACAGGTAAAATAAAATATTACAATAAGTCGTTTATCAGAACAAAATAAATAAGATTTACAAGATAAAAAAAAACGACTTGAAAAAAAATTGAAGCGTCTGCGTCAAAGCTATAATTTGATTAATTATTTCAAGAAAAGAATTAATGTGTAAAATAAGAATATAAATTTAATTATTTAAATATCATCTTCGGTAAGTTAAGAATCACCTTTTAAAATGATTTATATTACATATGATTCAAAATATATTCCAATTTACGATAAAAAAACATTACATATCATTTTTTTTCATACTAATCCAACTACTACGATGCTAATATAAACAAATGCAATGTAATGCAAACGAATAGTCATCAGTTACAATTACAAACAAGAAATTCCACACCCATGTTAAACTAAAGCTCGGATTCAAAACCGAAGGACGCGTGGAAAAAAGAGACGAAAAACGAGTAAGGAAACGACGACATTGGATCATCCAACCGAAGCGCCGCGCAGGATCTCCTCGGTGATTCATGTTTCCTTCTTCCATTTCGGTCTTGAGTCTTATCTCCGGGAACCGAGAAAAGCCGTATTAAACTTACACACTATTATACACATACACACACGCATACACGAGAAGATGATGGGTTTTCGGCTTTTATTGTTGCGTAATCGGTCACCGAGCGTGTGGCAGCTGTCATTCATCAGCTTTTCTCCAACTCGGCCCGTTTATCAATCTTTCTCCTCGCTCTTTTACTCTTGTATATTTTTTTCGTTTGAGCCGACCGTCATGGTGTTCGTGTTTCGGGGATTTAAAAAAAGGGTTTTGCGGCTCTTTGTTGCGAGTGGACGCGTGGGTCCCTTGGTAGTCAAGGCCAAATTGATGCGTATTGCATTTTCAGACGGATAAAAATAGTAGGCGAAGATACGATGACAAATAGTTCAACATTTTATATTACTCTCCATATTTTTTTTACAACTCTTGACGGTTATCATTAAAAAGTGATGAAATTATTTCATTAATCTAATCATATCTTGTGGTATTTTAACAAATCAAACGCTTCTTATAATTATCTTCATCGTTCCAAAAAGAAAAATACCATCACGCCGAAAAGCGACATACCAACCTATAATTAGTCCATAACATCAAAAGCACATCGTTATATGCTTTTTTGTCTCCGACCCCGCGAAAAAAGATAAAATTCGCGACGGCGCCTACTTTCGGCTGTCCCTCGAAACTTCTCTATCTTACTTTACTTATCTCCCCCTCCTCTTACTCTTTCACTCATAACGACATATTAACGGCGCGCTTGGCTTTCGATGGGTTTCGCGACCGTTTGACACTTAATGCCCGCTTACAAAGCCCGCTCGGCAGTCCCACTGACTTCGCTCCGTTATCTTTAACTTTCGCACTCTCTTTTTATCCTTCGCCGCAATTCCGCGTTAAAAAGCGCCTTCGAATGCTCGTTTTCGAGCAATTTCTAATGCGCATGCGATAAGAAATTTAGAATGAATTTTATTAACGATGATTGGCCGATTTCTAATCCGGTTAAATGTGGATGTTAAATAAATGTGTTTGTTGAATGACACCGCATAGTTTGATGCGGTGAACAGATTCGATTAAAAATAGGTTTAGATAAGTGGATCGATAAAGATGACAAATTTCATTTTATACGCGACTAATAATACAGCCAATAATCGACAAAAATAAATTAAAAAAAAAAAAGAATACCTTTTTGAAAATTCAATCGATATTCTAATTATTAATTATATAGAACCGAGTACGTTAAAGTACTCTCACGTAAGTGTATCGGCACAAGTGTAGCTTATAACCTAAAATCAATCAGCCATGAACGAGTTTTCTTGCTTCTATTCTCCTTCGCTACTCATGCGGTCGTCATCATAATTGTCATCAATGTCGTTCGGGGTGAAAATCTTATATCTGTACGGGCCTCCCTAACCGATACACTTCAAGGTAATCGATACTACTCGACATCGATGCCTTAGGGCGACGAGCTTTCAACGAAGAAAAGCAAGGTGTGAGATCGTCACGTTTATCGGCCTAGTCGCGATTAGATTTTACAACGTCGACAAGCGCAAGACCGATAAAGATCCCCTTTTCGTTTATCTTTCTCTATTGTGAGTAATGCAAGTGCGAGCGTTGTACCTCTGCATGGCGCCGATTACAATGATTTTATTGCATCGATTATAAGCGCCATGTGCACGATCGATTTGCCTGCTCGACTTGCCGATTAGTTTTTGTATTCAGTTGTTTATTCAGCGAACAAGTATTCGCTTTATTGATTTTTTAGAAGTTTTCTTCTTAGTTTAAAAAAAATATATTGCGTTAAATATAAAATGAAATTATAATATAATCAAAAGTCTTTTATAACCACTGGAAATATCCGAGAAAGAAAAATTATACGCTAAAATTCTTACGCTAAGAATTGTTCATCTAAAACTTCAGCAATACCTCAATAATTCGAATAAGAGAAAGCAAGTGATGTAAAAAATTAAAGAAGACGAAATTACCATTTGAATTCTTTGAGCCTTCCGTGACTAATGGTGACCGTCATAAATATCGAAAAACGACACGAGGTACCTTTCATCGCAGCGTGGCGAAAAGGACATGTATACCTTCGCGTATATAAAAAAAAAAAAAAAAAAAAAAAAAATTTCGCCACCATCGTCGAAAAAAGGAATAAATGGATTTTCGAGCGTCGACTTCATGGATTGAGTTCGCAACTGGGCCAAAATCGCCGATTAAAAATTGGCTCTCATTTTTATTGGTATCGTAGTTTTCGGTGCGTCAAAGGTTGATGAAAAAGAATAATCAACTTCTTCGTGTGAGATGATGAAATTGATATATTTCGTTATGTATGGGCATATTATACCAGTTTATCGCGGTAGACAAATATTTCACGAGATCTTTATGATAATGAGACGTGATTAATTATAATGAAGATTATTATAATTTCTTCTAGGTTTGCGTAATTATTTTCGATGATGAATTTTTTTTTTATCTATCTTTTTTTATTTTTGGAATCTTTCTTAAACAACTTTTAGTAACTGAATAGTTACTACCTAAAATAAAATGGAAAACATTATTTATTTAATAAAATTATATCTTTTCTCAATTCAAAATAAAGCGAATGTGCTCACTTTTTCGTATTTACATGATAATCTAAACATTTTATGATGAATTCTAAATTCAGCTAGCATTGATATTATTCGGGTTTAGAATCTTACATATTCCACCATTGTCCTTCATATTACTATTTATAAACTGGATTAAATATTAATAAATGACAAAATACGCGGTAGAAATTCAAACCTTTGAATTCATTTTCGTAAACATTCACACAATTCCGTTCGACAATACGAGCAACGAATTTCTGGCGAAAGCGTGAGCGAGTTGAGCCAATAATACACCAGAAGCCTAGTCCATACCCTCCGAAGAAAGCCCAAATATACTTATACATACTCGCATTCTAGTCCACCCTTGGCCGGAAGAGCAAAGAGTACTGTATAAGGACGTCTCCATTGACGGCTGGGCTTCATAACCGCAGAATTTACTACCTTTGTCGCGCGTCCGTCGTCCGTTCGTCCGAGAGGGAGAAAGAGGATAAAGTCACCTGGCGACGGGGGTAAAGAAAGAGAGAGAGAGAGAAAGAAAGAGAGAGAGAGAGAGAGAGAGAGAAGCGGGCACATTGAGGCAGTTGTTATTCAGGGGCCTCGTTTTCCTCCCTCGGTTAGCCTACGGTGGCAGCTCCATAAAAACGCGAGCGCTCGCCGACAAATCACCGCGAGACAATAGCCCGCGCCGCGCGTAAATCTTGCTAACGTACAACAAATTGACATGACTAGACTCGTAATGGTCATTATGTATGTACGTATGGGGGTTGCTGCGCTGTGTGTGAGTTGACGTTTACCGTGTGCTCGCACAGAAGACAGCGAAGATGCGCGTTTGCGCGTCAAGTAAAAAGCCGACTAAATTTTGGTGCGATATGTAATATAGTTATGTGAAAATTGATAATGCTTAAAATTAAAAAAATTTGAAATAAATAGTTATAATTTATAATATTTTGTTTTCAATCATTTAAAGATTATAATTTTACATTAGGGTATTTTACCAAGAAAATTTTAAGTGCCAATAACAGCGTACAATTGAAACTTAAAATTGATACAAAAAAAAAAAAAAAAAAACATCGTGACCGGTATCTGTATAGTTCGTGAAAAAAGTCCATCATTCGACCGCGTCTATTTCCGTCGGCGACTCTTACCCTCGAGTCCAACGTCTTCACCGTCCGCGAGTGGCTTTTCGCGCTATAAGCACTTACTTTGCGTCAAGTGGTCGCGTCGTCGTCTCTCGCGTCAACCAAGGCATCGCCGCGCGCACTCGAAACAAAAACTATCCATAACTTGAACGATTCCATTTCGCTAAAGAGAGAGAGAGAAAGAGAGAGAGAGAGAGAGTAAGTTACGAGATGCCCTGCGCGCAAATTTCGCGGTAGCGATCGTCGTACTCGTCGCACACACTCGCACATACACATACTCTCCATACATAGTACGTACTTTTTCGGGACGAATAAACGCACAGGGTGCGCCCCTCCATAAGCGCGCGCTCGGGCGCGCACCCACGTGAGCGCAGACTCGTGTGTCATACGGCTCCGGGGCTATATACAACATGCCGGAATTGTCGAGCCGGCATTCGGCAGGCCGACACTCGTCCGAGGCAACGACTTTGCGCTCGCGCGCACGCGCCCCGCTTTTGTGTGGATATATCCCCAAGGGAGGGAACGCGCTTTTTCGTATTCGACTGCAGCTCGCAGTAAGAACGACGATGCAACTCGCTCGAAACTATTTCTTCGTCTGGATATTGTATTGTCGTTCGTGTTAAACGGTGTGAAATTATTATTAATGTATAACAGTGTTTATTATTATTTTTAGTGCACAAAAATCGGCAAATTCGGTTTTCAACCTGTCGAATATCGAAAGTTTGCGAATTTTATCGAACGAAGAGACATAAGACTGTATTTTTGTAATAAAAAATTGATAGTAATCGTGAAATATAATAAATCTAGTTTTATCATATTAAGAGTCGTAAATATTATGAGTAAGCCACGATAAAATTTTGAACAAGTTTCGACGTTGTATTTTCAAATATACAAGGCGAATGATCTCAGTATATATTAACGTCGCCAAAGTCTAAGTGGAAGCGGTTGTTTCGTAATTAGTGCTAATAGAAAGTGAAGTGTATTATTTTAGCAGCAGTTTGAAAAAAATGAAAGTCATTCTTCATCTGCCTGATGGTTATCAGAATTATAAGGTAATGGGGATCAAATTCAACCCGAATATTCTGCTAATACTAAACCGACTATGTTAAGAAATTAACTGTTATAGAAAAGTGAAAGTCATCATTTTTTAGTTGCATAAGATAATCACCTTCTATTAGAGTTACACAAATAACTATGATTATTGAAATGTGAACATGGAAAGCAGTTGTACTAAAGTGTAACTTACAATTGGTACCTATCCGAAAAGTCATAATATTAGGTTCTTTACATCATTTCCAATGAGAAATTCATAAGGCACAAAAAGAAGTATAACGTGTAAAGTAAAACAAACGAAATTTCGTCACATTTACGACCCTTTATCAGCGCTAGCGTAACGATGCGACAACTCTGACTAATTTTGAACGGATATAAATAATCCGTATTACATTTGCGATATTAATTTAAAGCAAAGCTCGGATAAAAATGATTCAGCAACGCGCGCTTTTTCATTTTTTTTTTTTTTTTTTTTTTTTTTTAATTGACTATATAGCCGACGCGATACACCGGCACACAAACATCATCATCTTTAAAGTTTCCGCGCCGACTCTCTCGCCTCGTTGTATACATACGGCAATAAAAGTATAAGCGTGCACAAGGAGATTGATAAGGGATTAACTGATTTGGCCCGTCCAAAGAAGAGAGAGAGAGAGAGAGAGTGAATTAGTATTTTCGGTTAATTGTGCGTAGTGCAATAAATTGCGAGAGTACCGAAATTATTATGACATTAGTCATTCGTTAAATTCGTGTCGCGTTCGAATTTGTTGAAGTTCGAGCGCGGAATGCAAGGCCGAACTATTCCGAATATAAGTTTCAATGAAGAAATCTTAACGAATAATAAATTGTGCGTAATTTTTTTACAATTTACGTTAAAATTTTACATTATTCAAATTTAAACATTTTTCCCTCGAAATAATAAGGAATTTACGCACAATGTAAAAAACGTAAAAAAACCATTACTTCCGAGTACCTCTGGTTCATGTCGTATTCGAGGGTTTTTTCGCTTACGCGATGACACAACTTATCTCACAAAAAGTCTTACAGATGCGACCTCGGAGTACGTATATGATTACCCACACACACCTCTACGATCGTTTTTATCTAACTGATCTAATGAGTCGTGCGACTCGCTCATTAGTATACCATAATACCGGAAATACCGGATTTAATTTTCCGACACGTCTTTTGAGTTTAATCGATAACGAAGATGCGTAAAAATGTATCTTGAGCAGTTTCTTATTAAATATTTGTAACAACGAATACTTTCACCTTTCCAATTTTTCGTTCAAGTTATAAAAATTGTGTGCGTCGATCAATTACAATTTAAATCTTCAAAATTACAGATGTATCATGAAAATTTCTTTTGAAATATTTTGCTCTTTTACAGTCAACAAAATAACAATTAAATACTTTTTATACATTTAATATTTAATAAATGAAAGACACATTTTTTAAAAAGTCTGTTCCTCTAATTTTAACGAAACAAATTTCCCCAATACCAAGTTCTCACACCATTGGGGTATATGTGCCATACTTCTCTAAACTTATCGTATACAAGCAGTAACCACAACAAAAAAAAAAGCAAAGGATGGGAGCAGGGAGAGTTAGCACGAGCTCAAGGTCGCGGATGTCAAATAAAATTATCATTCCTTAATTAACGCGACACTAATGAGCCGCCGTCCGATTGTTCAACGCTCGTACTACTGCCCCGTTCTTTTCTCTCCGCAATATCTACGTCTTACTTACACATGAGAACACATACGTACATTGCTCTCCGGCCCGTAAATCATTCGCGCTTCGTATTGTTCCTGCTGCCGCTCGCCCTCTTTCTCTCGTGGAGCTTATTACGTTATTATTTTAAGTTTGGCGCGCGAATGCGCGCACACACACACACACACACACCTCATTAATAACCAGTTTCTTTATGTAATAAACAATTAATAAACTCACGAGATTTGGGCCTCTCGCGTACGTGCGCGAGATATGATGATTCATGCTCGCTTTTACGACGACTTGGAAGTCGGGTGGGAATCTGTTTTCTTGAAAATGAAGGTATTAAAATTAGTGGGCAATGATTCAGAAATAAACACGTGAAACTTTACCGCCTGCAACTCGTGATATTTTTTTATATTATGACTTTGACATGAATTTAAAATTCTTGAATTGTGTAACGGTTTGTTAGTCTCTTCCTTATCGTGTAATTTAACTTGTTAATAACAACATTTCATAACAAAGTGCTAATAAATCCCAAATTTCAAAGGTAAAAACTCAAGTAATTGCAGGCTTCTCTTTTCAAAGTCACGGCATAATGCATGACACCGATAAACATCGAAAATGGAACTTACAACTTCGCCGCATCGTCAATATTCAAAGGCCCACCATTGACTAGCTCCTTTATAGTTCATAAACTCGATAAACCTTGGTACGCGCCTGTCTTACAGCGAACGATAAAGCAACAATTGCAAAACAGACTTCTCTTTACGCATATATACTTATATACATACACATACACACAATAGCGCGAGTGTACAAACAGCAAGTCTCGCTAACCAATAAACAATAAACGGTATTAAGCTCATTCTCGGCGCCTTGTAAATAAACCGGCGCTGCGTGTAAAGCAAAACGCACGTATATATATACGTGCGTTTATGCGCAAGTACGCACAGTACCTGAGAAGCTGAGAGCGAGTAAGAGAAAGAAGGAGAGCTACCGCACAACGGCGGCTCCGATTTATGCGAGAAAGCAATTCTTTGCTCTTTCTCCTTTTCTCTCTGGCATAATGCGCGCCGGGCGTGCGCTGCCCACCTTTTCTCCGGCTTCTTCCTTCTCTCTCTCTCGTTCTCCTCCCACTTAACTCTTGGCGTCGCATCGGCGTTGCACCCGGTTGGCTTTCTCAAGTCCCCTCCGTTTGAACGACGCTTAACGCTTCGCGCTGGGAAAGTAGCGGCGAGCTCTTTGCTTTTCTGCGTGCCGGGAGCTCGATTTTTTTCATTAGCTCGGTTTAACGCCAATGAATGTTTGTAATGTAAAATTTTTGTGTCCGAGATTTTTGCTTGAAACTAAATTAATCTCACAAGTGAATTATTTTTTTATAGGTATTTTAATTATAAACGACAAAGGCGCCAAATTTTTGTAATAAAGTTACGCGATTTTTTCTCAAAATCATTACGAAGAAATCGAGTCCCGCCATGATTCTACAATCCACGTAAAAAACGCTAATCGAAACTGTCGCGGCAGTAACAGAGCATAGCTCACGATTCACAATCGTATCGCGGGCGCTCTCGATAAAATACGGCATCAGCCTCGGTTTCGTATGCATACACAAGTGCTCGAGCGCAGGTATACGCAAAGGAACTCCCGAGTACTTTGGCGCGCACGTCGCGCGGCAATTAAATCTCGCGTGTAACCCGAGAGTCCAGCCGCTGTACTATTTCTCTCGAAGGAGTGCGCGCGTGCAATATATGTATCGCTTGATTTGATGCTAGTCTCCCGTTCTTTCTCTCTTTCTCTCTCGTGCTCAATGATAAATGCACTCGAATACTCGAGCATCGTTGGCGAGTCAACGGCCGCCCGCGCCGATTTCTCTCTCTCTTTTCTTTTCCTTTCGCGATAAGCTTGATTTCTTCCGTATTTTTTTCGAGATCATTGATGATTTATATGAGGATTCGCCGGAGGATTTTAGCGCTTTTGATATTGTTAACTAGATTTTAAAAGGAATTATAGTGTATATACATTAGCGGTAGACTTAATTGTAAAGAGCTTGTAAATTTGTTGTTTTTTTTTTCCTCTTCACTGATGTCATTTTACTCGACGTCACTATCGTCGTGTTTGCCTATATTGAGGCAAAATTTTAAAATCAATTCTCATTCCCTATAAGAAAAATTATGTACAAACAATTAATTCTTCTTTCTCAAGAAATCGGCAATCTCTTCGTTACAATAACATTCGCCGACCATCGCTCGGTGAATCGGTCCGTTATATTCATCTGGCCCCCAACCGGTAATACGAAGCCACACGCACGCGTTGCGTAATAATAATAATATGTGCGCGAGCGCAACCGCACGCGAAACGCGTGACCCGCGGGAAATTGTATCCACGCCGTTGGGCTATAATGTAATATTCTAAGGAGTTTCTAACTTCGCGTGCGAGTCCATTTATGTCGCGCGACGATCTTTATTCGTGTGCGCTTTCATAGTTACTTTGGTTATCCTCATGCTTTGATGATATTTTTATGAGAGTATCTCATGATTACAGTTGTAAAATTTTCTTACAATTATTAGTTTTCTTCTTTCTCAAATTATAGCTGGTCACTTTTGTGATATTTGATATAAGTAAATATTGTTTTTAATTTCATGTGAATGCATAGCTTATATGTGTTACGAGGTACACGTGAAAAAAGTACTGTATAATATTATTTATGTAAAATAAAAAAAAATGTTAATAAGAAGACGATGCCATTTATCATAATGATATTGACTTTTAAGTATTAAATTTTCAATTAATATACATCTATATTAAAATTAGCGAGCTCATGAACATATCAGACCGTGGACCTCATTAAACTTCTTACTTTCATGTAGCTTAAACACCGAATATATCCTTAAAAGCCATGTACGCGGACTTTCTTCTTACGCGAGGCGAGGAGGAACGTTCTCACGTGGTTATAGCTTATTAAGCGGCGAAATCGATAAATTTTCAACGACGCCGCGTTCGCTCGTTCGCTCGCAATTACTGCGTGCCCAAGTATACACGCATACACACGCGTATATACACTGAATTTATCACGCGACGATAATTTATTTAACGTTAATTATTTTAAATGCGTTATAAAAGCGTATATAAACGAAGTGATCGATGCGATTTTAACGTAATCTTTGCTTCTGCCTGTTTCAGGTTACCACAGCTTGCCGTCTTAGCGAAGATTTTGTGCCTCCTGATGGTAAGTAAACATTTTTGAATTATTATGATGCATCGCTATTATTCGGGCGTAAATACGGGCGCCAGTTTATCCAACATTCAAGTTATGTTGTATATACCGGCGAGTAATAATTTTTTTCGCACTTTCACTTTGTTGAAATTTTTTTTTTCTTCGCCTCGGATTGTTATATTGTAATAAATTTTCATTCGGATGAGAAATATTTTTCTAAAAACTACGTCATTTTAATTAAATTAATAATACGTCTCGAGTTCTTAAATATAAAAGTTAAATAAATTAAATTCATCATAAAAATATTTTAATGAATTTTAATACCCATGATAAAATATCTAAATTAAACCTTTTTCATTATTTCTTTGATTTTACAATGTAATAACCTATTTTCAATATGGAAATCGATCCAACCGAAACTTTAATAAATAAACAGCGCGGTATATTTATAAAGTCTGCGGGATAAATACTAATAGCAGAAACACCTATATATCTAATATAAATTACGAAATAGCCACTCGACCGATAAAAGTATAGGACTTTGAGAGAGTTAATAAAAAAGTAACAATAAAATTTGCATAACGTACATAAAAGTGCGAAACGGCGCACTCGATAAAATTTTTGCTATCGTATGCCAGGAGCAAGCATCTCTCTCCCCTGCCCCGAGATTATATAGTCGCGGTGCAGTACCGAGCTCTCGAGCACGCACGGCGTTATAGGTGTCTGGGTCAGGTAGATGTACTAGAGTGAAACGAGAAGTCGAGCTTACCACGGTTCGCGTGTTGCAAGTCCTCGTGTCTTTGAGCTTTGACGCTGAATCGAGCGAGACCGATTGTACTATCGCGATATGTTTGAGCGAATGTTTTTCGAACGTTTTTTTTTCATTTTTCACGAAAATGCTCGTATATTTAAGTGAACATTTTTCAGAATAGTTTGAATTTTGCGAATTGGAAATCGTTGAAATTCGTTCAACTAATCAGATTTTTAAATTTATTCATTAATGTAATATGAAAAATGTAAAATTATAATAATATATAAGAATTTTTTCCTCGAATATTTGAATTAAAAATTCTTGTTAATGAAAAAAAATTTTGATAAAATGTAAAATTACTAATTAATTATGCATGTGTAAGATTACTTAATTTCTAAGTTAAGGAAACATATTTTCAAAATTTTAATTAAAAATGTATGTATAATTAGATATTATAAATTAAAAAAAAAAAAAATATATATAAAAATTTAGCCGCCTTCACATTTCATAAATAATTCATACACAGGGTAGAATTTTAAACTGATTTTATTAAAAATTTTAATTTCACCTGCTCCGAATAAAAAAAAAAAGTAATACATACACACATACGTATACGGTTTATAATAATAACTTTTTCGCAACAAAGACATAAATAATAAGATAATCTGACATTGGAATAAAAAAAGATATCACTATATCCATATAAAGGACAATTCCGTATTTCCCATGTCGAAGAGGTAAACGAAGAGTTAACCCCATACGCACGCGGTCTCCGACGAATAATAATTTACAGCGTTAACAACATAATACTTCTGGCAAAGTATGATAAATCGTCGAAATATTTTCGTATCCGGCCGCGATATAAATTTAATCGCTAGATCATTATTCAACGATATAATCGAGGCTTAGGGACCTCACGACCGACCCCTACACAAATACACACAAACACGCGCGCACGCGCGCGTACGTAACGAGTCAAACGTGTGTCCCCGAAATATATCGCGCGCGAGCGCGCGCCCACCACTAAACCACCCGGCATTTAATTATTTATATCATCGGCCCCGCGTTTATTACCTCAAGCTCCGGAATCCGCGGTACGGCTTAAAAGCCCCCCTAGGATGCGCGAATCTGGATAAAAGTGTGTGTATGTGTGTGCGTGTTTTGTCGCTCATTTGAATGCGCGCGATTCGAATCTGTGTCTGATTTCTTTAAGCGATGCTCTCGATTTTTTTATACATGTGTACATTATGTGTGAGCGCCAAGTCGACGACAAAATGTTTTATTTTGTCAAGGGGACGCGATATTCGCTTCGCCGTATCAATTTTTATGGTGTTCTGGTTACCCTTTTTTTTTTATCTTTGGATAATTGGTTTTAGTTTCAGGATGCGCTTCTTGACCTACATGTTCTTTATGCATTTATCGGTATTGGTGTAGAAATAATTGATTCAAATAATTTATAAATTAAAATCATACATTCTAAGAAGAGTTTTTTTTTAAAGTTTATACTCGATGTATAAAAACGATAAGCTTTTTACACTGCCTAAGTCTAAATTGCCTAAATATTAAAAGCAATAAAAAAAGTGTAGGAAAACCCAAAAAATCAACCAAAAAAGCTACTATTCCGAGCAAATTATAAAATGTAAAATCGTCAAAATTATTTTCCTAAGAAGTCGCGTATCGTCCCACCGGTGGAATCCGTACAATGTATCTATATCTCTCACCTATCGCAAATTCCAGTCGCAAGACTGAGAGGAGGTCTAGAACTATAAGTGAGCGCAAAATTATATAGTCGAGGTAAGGCTAGCCTGAGCGACGAGATGATTTAATCAATATAAGTGTCGAACCTGTTTCGATTTAATAGTGCAGATAAATTCGATCGCATTCTCTTAGAGGGACGTCAAGAAGAGGAGGAGACGCAAGGGAAGCATTTTTTTAATCACATAAATTGTCTTTTGTCGGTGTATCTTATCTCGGACGGATAACGCGTGTAGTTTTTCTTTATTACTTTTACATCGTCGTATTTTTTTTTTTTTTTTTTTTAATTTCAATTGAAATATAATACTCCAATTTGCCCGTGAAAAATATCATTGATCTGTGGGCTTAATTAATTATTTTAAATGATTTATGTCTACATAATTATGGATATTTATACCCGATTCATTAGTAATAAGGCGTATAAATGGATTTAAATGTTACATTAATTATTTGCTTTTACAGTTTATGTAAAAAAAATAATATAATATTAATGAATAATTATTATTGAAATCATTAATATTTCTTTCATTTTTATAAATTTTATTAGCATTTCTAAATTGACTATTTTATGACTTTATTTATTTCATTTAACATTGCCATTACTTTAATCGCGTACATTAACATGTAAATTAATCTATCGAAAATATTACGGTTAGTCAAAACAATATAATATATTACGCGTCGACATTTTTTTATAAACGTTAATAATTTTCAGCTTATCATTTTATATGCGAAATAAAAATGATTATAAAACGAGTTGAATTAACAATATGCGCTTGCAAGAAATAGTTAAGAAACGTATTTAGTATATTGCTCAATATAATTGCGCGCAAACGTAAATAAAACGAAAAAGGCAAAAAAGCTTAATTTATTTTTCAAAGGCGACTCCGTAAATAAAATTTCACACGCGGTAAAGTCGCGCTTAAAGGTCGATTCTCGAGAGCGTGATTAATATACGCGTAGCTCGACTCACGTCACACGCACACATACACACACACGCGCACGCGCACATACATTATCGCCGGAATTTTCACGGCCCCTAAGGGGAAAATTGGTTCGCGATGATTTTAAATAAAAATTTTGAAGAGATTCGCTCGATTAATAGAGGCGCGAGGTCGCGTATAATAAATAAATCAACGAAACTGAATCTTAATTAATAATTATGCGCCGTTGCGTGTTTGGGAAGAAAGGAGCCGCGAGCGTCTACGATTGTACATGTATGTGTAAGTCTGCACATGTTTATACGCGAGATGTTGACAATAAATAACGGAGCGCGCGCGAATATAATATTTCTTTCTTCTCGTATTATTTTTTTCGAAATTCGGTTGACATCTCAACTATGCCGAGAGTTTGACTCAAATTGAGACTTCTCTTTATAAATAGAATATATATATATATATATATATATATATATATATATATATATTTCAGACTTAATCGCGATACGAAATGGATTTTATGATGCAATCTCCCGCGCGGTCTACGAATTGATTTGTCTCGATCGCGTTGAATTTTAATACGATGCCGCGAATTAAGTATACCTGACTTTTACATCCCATTTTTAAAAACAAATGTGTTTGGCCAATATTGTAAAGGAATCTTATGATACAAATCGTGAAAGTTCTTTTTGTGTAATGTTATTAAAATTTTTGTTTCAATGTATTATACATTTCAAATGACATAATTTTTAACGTAACGAATTTGAGTGAAATAATAATGATTTTATTAACATAAATTTAAAAACATATAAACGTGTTTTAACTTTTATAAAAAAACTTATGATACATAAAAAAAATTTATGTAATATTCGTTACACACGGTTTATAAAATTTAGTTATCCAAAAAATGACTAGGAATATTATATTCAAATTCAAAAATGCTAATTTAAATCTTACTGATTTCTATGAAAAGATTTAAGAACACGCAAAAATGTGAAAATTATAATTTTAAATTCTTATGATTTAATACAGTAAGTAATTACTGTAGCTACTGCTGATACATAATTTAAATAAAATTATGATCATCCTAATAATATAAATATACAAAAGTCGACGTTTAAAATAGATGTGAAATTATTATAAGGTATAACTTTACCAGATGAGAAAATTAATAACATTGCGATGAAAAAGTTCAACCTATAAGATCATTGTGCGCATCATCGTTTAAAAAATTTCATAACAAATTAACTTTTAAACGTAAAATCCTCCATTAAATAGACAAAATTTCATTACTTCGGAGAAATAGGGCAGCGTAAGCGCAAACATCGAATGTATCACGGTAAGCGCGAATATTCCGCGACGGAAAAAGAAAAGAGAAAGAGCCCGGCCGAGCGATAGATTTATACCTATAGGATCGCGCTGCGCGAAATGTGTCGCGCTGTCGCGGAATCGACCGTAAAACCGGATGCTAGAGGAGATAGGTGGGAGAAGGAGACGAAGGCGTACGTCTCGGCGTGTGTGCACCCTTTTGTAACGACGTCGTTCCCGCGGGTCGTCGAACTCGCGCATCCCTCCGAAAGCCTGCGGTGTGTGCCTGTCTCTGTGTGCACGTGTACGAGTATATACGTAAGTGTACGTGTGTCCGAAAAGTTTACGAGTTACGTATCCTGGGATCATCGATCCGACGACGTTTCGCTGGCGAAAACAGCAACGCTCGTTCAAGAACGAGCGAATGTGGATCGTTACGTGGGAGAAATCATTGATGTGTTATATAACGAATCGAGAGAAAGAAAACCTCGGTGTAAACGATTCAAAGATGTTTATCGATATTTTTACCACCGCGAATGTAAATTTTTTATAAACAAATGCTTACGTTTTTGTATTTGTATACGCGTATCTGAGTTTTACTGGCGATTGCAGCCGAGCTTTTAGGTACATTGAACGCGACTTTTATTTTTGATGCGTTTTATCGCTGTTCTAGCTAGTTTTGCCTTAGATTGCTTAGTTTACTTAAGTGAATTTTTGCAATTTTCAAAATTAGGTTACGCAAACTCAATTCAATTTCTTATTTTTTTAGTCAAAAAACAAAATTACTCAATATACAATAAAATCCAAATTAACCGTAGATGTAAGTAGACCACAAAATCAATTTTAAAATAGGCCGCATTACATAATGACAAAGTACAAAGTGAAAGTACTTACGATAAACGAATACTGAAATTACCATATCATAATCAAGCTTAATTAAGCAAAAAAATATATCACTAAAGATCCAATAATATTTTGGGAACATAAAACATGTAATGTTTTTCTTATGTTTAATAGGTGGTGATGTGCGGGGCGGTGCCGTCAACGGTGCGCTCCGTGAGTCTTTACTCGACTTGCAGCAGAGGAAATGTTACCGTGTTCGAACGCACGGTCAAATCCACAGTGCGCAACGAGACCAATGCACCCTATCGTAAGTGTCACGCTTATAAATCTACCTTCGTACCTTACATCGTTCCAGGAAACGTTTCATTATTTATAGCGTACACAAGCAAGTAAAGAACGTTTCCGCGGAAAAATTATTTTCTTATTTTACGCTTTTTCTTCTATTAATTGTTTTTTTTTTTTTCTCTTTTCACCGCTTTGCGGTAAACAAAATAATAACGCATATTTCATTTGCGCTAAATTATTTTATTCATACGCTACATTTGAAACGTATCTTACGTTTTAAGATTTATTATATAGATTTTTAATTATAAACATTTATAATTTACATGCATTTATATTAATATATTATTTTGAGAGCAAATAATAATTTAATAGCAAAATTTAATCTTTACGTGATTAATTCTTACGTGCTATTTAAATTTTAAAAGAAACGATTAGGCTTTACGTCAAATCATCAACATTTTTTCTTATTGAGTAAAAATCAATAATCTTTTAAAGCGATATAAATCAATTATAGTGTGAAAAAATAACTTAATTGATAATATATCTTGTTGCTTGTTAAAGAATTATCTACACCGATATATTACAAGAAAATAAAATAAAAAATAATAATAATATAGAACGTAAAAATATACAGAAGAAATCAAATCGAAAATGAAACGGCACCAAATTAATGACTCGCGCACATTCATTATAACCGCGGCATGTCTGATATTCTGATAAATCGATAGCCACATTTGCATAAATATTGCCTATTGATCGTAGAATACTGTATGCATCTTCCAAGAAGATTCCATGCATATTTGTTTTTTTAGTGTATATAGTATAAAAGAAAAAAATAAATAAATAAATAAAAGAAAGAAGATAAACGAAAATATATCCTTTTCATGGTCGAAAATTCAATAATCGCGTTTCACCGATGAGGTACGACGCTAATTAAGACAATCATATTTCACTTCACCGATCTTCCGGAAATTTGAATTTCTCACATAAAGAGTCGCCGTCAGGATGCTAACGGAGTCGAGTATACCTTAATGAATATTCTGATCGTCGTTTTTTTTTTTTTTTATACATCGTCTTCGATTTCTTTTCTCGGAAATTCTCTCGCGCATAATCAATTAACGAAAATCGAGGGACGACGATATACGCGGAACGGTTATTCCATCGGTGTGTATAATATCGGTGGCATCGAACGAGAAGTAAAAGGTATACTTGCGTGCCCCTTGAAACGTTTTGTCGAGCACGGCTGAGGAGATAACCGTGTTCACTTGTCACTGGTCGATATAGATTTAATTTACGACTTTTCTATACGCGCCGGGATGGACTTTATCTAGTCGCGCGTCTAATAAGCAGCGACCACGTACTACGATTTTCCTCTTATTCGTCATTATTACTATTTTTTTTTTTTTCTTAATTTAATTGATGATGTGGCGTTAGAAGTATTAATTAACTGGTTTGAACAGTTTGTTTTATTCTCGTTAACAAATGAGGATTTGCCGTTTTTCTTGTTGTCATAATTTTTATTTTCTTTTCTTTGAATACGGCGAAATAGTGTGAGAATACATGAAAGCCGAAATTTTTTTTCATATGTATATTCACACCTTCTTTCAACATATTTTTTGCATTTATTGGTAGCGCTGAGTTGAAAATTAAATGTGATATGAGAAAGTAAATTACTTTGGCCTCATTGATCTACGCATAGTTTGCTTATTTTTACTTTTAAGATTTATATTCAGCGTATAAACAAAGAAGTTTATTTATTGCATATTGAGTTAAGAATATTGATTTGATCATCGAATATGTGTAAAACAAAATCATTTATATATTAAAATAGTATTCATATATTTTCAAAATTTAAAAATAATTTTTTTATTTTAAATAAAGCTTTAAAAACTAATATAATGTATGGTATTTTGAAACAATACCTCACTTATGTCAAATCAATTCTTCTACTTTGTCATCGAACTAAGCAAAACCTAAACGATACCCCAAAACAAAGAAAAAAAAAGAAATCAAAAAAACAAAAAAATCAAACGAAATTAACCAAACGAACGACCACGAAGCCTCGCGCTTAAAAACAAAAGGGCTCCGCGTCGTCGAAGACATTAATATTCGAAGCCCTTGTGTGTCTCTTGACGATTCCGCGAACCTTTATCCTTTAGGGGATCGATAAGGAGTCGATCCCCCGCGGAGAGAATCCTCGGAACGCGAAGCCCTTCTCCTCCTTCTCTAATCGTCTTGTGCAACCTGCTTGCAAGCATTCCGAGCGTAGCTCGCGAATTCTCCGGTCTTGTAGGCACGTTACCGCCGACTCGAAGTCACTCGATTTCTCATTCGTGCGTCTACACGGTGTCCCTCTTGCTCGGTTGGCCGATTCGTGCCTGCGTTTATGCGAGATTCGTATTTTTTTAAACGTATCTATGCGTAATATTAATTAATGAGGCTATTTCACCGAGTTGTTTTAATAAAAGATAATGAATCTTGAGAGTTATTTTGTTTGCGCGATCAAATCAATTATCTACGCACATGCGTTTGAAAAAATTTTGCTACAAAAGTTTCGCTCTTTCCTTATTAAGAAGGCGCCGTAAATTTTTTTGCAAACATCACTTGTGCAAATAAAGCAAGGCAAAAAGAAAGAAATATAAAAAAATTAAGAACCCTCGATCCCGCATGGTAGAATCGTTTCAGCATGCGTATACGCATGTGCTTCTCGCTTCAATTTTCAAGTCGACACCTCTCTCTTTCTCTCTCTCTCTCTCTCTGTCCCTCGCAGGATTTAATTATCCGCGAGGCGATCCTTGGACCGTTGCCGTGAGCTGTGATTAGCGCCCTTTCAGCCAGGTAAACCAGACGTCACCTGTCGCACCTTTGATCCTCATCGCCGCGGCTCGGTGAAAAGAGATACGTAGGAGCGATGGAAAGGGAAAAAGAAAGAACGGCAAGCTTGTTACACGCGTCGACAGATCTGCGCGCGTTGATGGTGGCAGTGTGCTCGTGAGAAATAAACTTTCGACTTGATGTGGCTTCGTGTTGGTTTACACGGGATAAATAGAATTTCATGAATTCTCAATGATTGTTTTCTACCAGAAAATTGTTTTCTTTTTTTTCAATGTCAAGGTAAAATTTTCGATTCTATCTCTTGTAGATAACTATTATTTAAAATATTTACATGTAGGAATATGTTATTTATAGGATTTAGAAATCTAAGATTTTTACGACTTCAACTTGTAAGTAAAAATCTGATAAATAATTCTCACGGTAAATTTGAATTACAATAATTATTTTCATTACAATAACTTTTTTTAAATTACACTCGCGAGAAGAAACCGTTTAAAAGTAGACGTCGCGTGACATACGATTATACTTCTATATCAAGGACAACCTCTTAGAAATATACAAAAACAGTCAGATCAGAAGAAAGACAGATAAAAAGAAGTACAATGGAAAAAAAAAGCCAAGTCGAGATTCCAACAGCGCGCGGATCAGAGTAGAACGGAAAGAAGCGAGGCTTCGTTTAGGTGCTAATGATAGGGTCACTTATAGCTTTCGCGCGTCCATATAACAAGATCAGCCTCCTTTCTCGCCCTCCGTCATTCTCGCGCCGCCGCTCTTTCACTCTCTTTCTCTGTCCCTATTCAGCTTGTTCTTTCGCTCTTCACCGCGCACTCACGCGTACTTACTGACTTTTTGCACGAACGTGGCGTTATTAATGCTGGCTCTCGTTTGGATGGAAAGTACGAGTACGAGGTACGTTTTAATTTAATGCTTTTAAATGTATGGGTGATTAGGACCACAGTAAAATGGTTAATCGGACGATTTGCGAGATCGGAATATGTTTACGTAAAAGTTGCCTTTTTAAAATATTATAAACGATAGAAAATTTACGAGAATAAATGCTTGTTTTACGAAAACGATGCTTTTATTCTATGCTACATAAAATCTAAACGTTCTCTAAATCCACTGTTTTTTCCTCGCTAAATCATTGTTCCCAATAAAAGTTATAATATTAGCACATAGACAAGCTTTACGCTCTAATGGCTTAAGTAATTTATCAATAGAATTCGTCTTAGCGAGTAAAAACCGTAAAATATAAAATTCCAAATGAGTAATTCAATGTCTTCGATATTAATTACATTTTCGCATGATAACGCCTGATTTCCATCAGAATCCAATGCGATCTCTTCGATCTCCGCAAGAACCCGCCACACCCCTTTTCTCGTCAACTCTTCTTGTCAATGAGGCGCAAGGAAACGGCGCGCATCATAACTTTCGACGTTATTGTCATGGTCGATCGTTCGGCTCGCTTCAGTTACCTTTATCGAACTGCGACTAGCGTTTCCAGTCGCGACGAAAACTTTGCAATCCGAGACATCTTTTACGAAGATAAGATTCTCGACGTCGTTAATAAAGTTAAAATTACGCTGCGTTTGTTTCTTAGGAGCTCGGCTTTAGAAAACAACTCGCGATTGATACGAGCCGTTAAAAGTGGATTTTATTTTGTTGTATCTTCGTATATTACTTTAAAAGTTTGCCTTTGTAAATTTTATTAATTTTATTATTTTCAGAGCAAGTTCTGGGTATTAAGATTAATTTTTTAAAAATTTGAATACTTAATTTGAAATATCCAGTATTTTTGACTATTTAAATTAATAATAATATAAATAATAAAACACAAACATACATTTTTTCATTAAAAAGATGTACAATTCAAACTTGAAATCTCTTTGAACAATCAAAATCTAAATCTTAGCGAACGCAAAAAGCAAAGCAGTATGAAATGTGAGCTCTCGAAATAACATAATATACGCGAATACCGACAAATGCGGTTGAGAAGAAAAGCCGACGACTAACCTTCCGTAGACTTACTACTACTTTCCATTACTTCCTTCGTAAGTTCGTAAGTTTTCCACGTACCAGTCGTAACATCTCGAAAAAAGCCGTAAAATATCTCGTGCATTAAAGGCGTGATGTGTAAATTCCGCTCAAAAACTCTCGCTTCCGTTCTACCCTAAAAATTCCATTACCTTGTGGGAAATAAGAGGAAAAGGAAAGGCAGATCGCGAAACGCGTGCATGTAAAATTTATATTCACGAAAGCCGTAGTTTTATTTCAAACGAATCCTCGTTCGAATCGACTTTTACACGAATACTCCGATATATTTTTTCTTCCTTTAAGTTACGTTTTTGGCGTATACTACTTTCTGCGTTTTATGTATGAGCTTTGATCGAATTTTCAAGAAATCGTAAAACGCAAAGTAAAACGAACTGTGATAAAAAATTTGTAACGTTTGATGCATCCAAATTTACGTGATAATGAAATGTCTAGTGTGACACGATGATAGCCCATTTTTGAGTAGCAAGAGGTAGCGAAGAAAAAAAGAAATATAGGAGAATTTTTTAATTTTAATACAAAAATTAATTTTTTCGCATTAAAAAAATTAAATTTGGCAGATATATTTTCTAATTCTAAATTAAAGCTGATATAAATCTTTAGAAATTTTTAATAACGCCATTAGCCACAGTGTAATAACTTTTGAGCACTACATAAAATATCAAAAGTCACATTATAATTGAAGTCAGCCTATAAAATTCGGCAAGTTAGAAACTTCACTTTCCCACTGTAGCGCGGGGCCCATGAAATTTTTGCACTTTGCAAAAAGAGAACTATCGGTCAGAAGTAAGTGAGAGAGAACGAGAGAGATAGAGGGCGATTAATCTCACGCACTTATCGTCGCTCCATCTAAAAGCTCTTGCCTTCCGTTTTCCACGGTATCTCTTCCTCCGTAGCGCTCGCTTCTCGCTCTCCGCGGTCGATAAATAGGGAAGAATGAATCGAGGATCAAGAAATAAACACGAGAGAGAAGAAGACGGAACGAGAGAGAGAGAGAGAGAGAAAGAGGGGGGGAGGATAGCATTCGAGGGGCAAAAAGGGACTGGATATCATCGTTGTGCCCCGTCTTGTGATCGTTTGCCGCGAGGCCGCAGATTAGAGGCTGCCAAATGAATTAAAAGGCAATTTTAATCAAAAGCGGGGTGCCGGCTTTTAGGCGCGATTACCCACGATAATAACACGGAGCGGAGGAGGTGGAGCGACGCCCTCTTCTACTTCGTTGCGCGCGCGACGTGCGCCGAAAGAGAGAGAGAGAGAGAGTGAGAGAGAGAGAGAGAGAAAGAGAGACAACCACTCGTATATTACTTTTGCGAAGAGAAAGAGGAGAATCGATTTCGCCTCCTCGTGGAGGGCTAATCGAATATTCGAGCGGTGGATCAATATTGGAGCCGAGTGTAGTAGTAATGGCGAGGGGAATTTCTTTTTGCGGCAAGGAGGGTAATGATCCAGCCAGGTTCGTGGAAGGGAGGGAAATAATATCGTTGTTTCGGAGGCGCGCGCATAAGTGGCCAATTACGCGCTTATAGGAAAGAATCCTCTCTTTTCGAGAGTTCCGAGATGACCGATTGAGAAGCGGAGCTCTCGATAGATTCTTTTTAGCGCGATTTCGATGAAATTCCCGGGTGACACCGCGTGCTTACACACATATTGCCCACAATTATCACGATTTTATATAAAAGAGGCTGTTTGTAAATTATTACAAGTTTATTCTTGTTCGGGGTAAAAATTGGGGTAAGCTTTAAATAATGGTTAAGTATTTAATGTTAACAAAATTACTTCTTTAAAGCTTCATCAACGCTAATGACATTTAATCTTAATTTATATTCTAATTTTCCAAAACCTTTCTTTGATATAGCCATTCTTAAAATAGAAAATTCAGACTCTACATTAACTCCAAATTACTTTTAATTAAGCAACTAGAAGAAAAATCATTTAGTTCGGAAAAAACACGACTCGTCGAAGGAATTTTCTCGTGGTCTTTGCTCCCGCGCTTAGCTCACCCAATCAATCCTCGATAAATCAACTCGAGGCACTCGAGGAGATTTGTTCTCGTTTCTTTTTATTTTTTATTATTTCTTTTAAAAGAAACGATTAAAAGTGCGGACTTTGCCTTTGATCATTCGCCGCCAGGCTTTTCCCGTGGTTACCGGGACGCGGAAAAGATCCGGAACGATCGTCGTCCTGTGCGGGAGTCGATGGACGATTATGGATGTGACGCACTTTGATCTATCTCTTGCTCGACGGCTGCTTTAAAGTTATTACTGCGCTTGATAATGCGGATATAATGCTCGATAAAGTCCATTAAAATTTTTATCCATTTTACCAACATTTGTGATCTTTTAATATTTATTTTAATAAAGAATCAACTTTGATTGTATTAAGTATAATAAGGTATTTAAAAATATCAATATATGGAAAATAATTAATTTTTGTGACGTTCGATTTTTATGATACTTGTTAATGAATAGTAATTAATTTTTAATCAGTTATAATTGTTTAAATGCAAATGTCACATTCATAAATTATTCATCGAGCGTAATACAGCTGTAAAGTACATTTTGTGTTATAGATGCACGACATCAGATAAAATTTATTTTAAATAGTAATAAAGAAAATTAAATTTATTACTGGATGTATAATATAAAAAAAATTGATCTCTTACACGTACGATCGAAAATAATAAGTAAAAAAGGAATCAAAATTTAATTCAGCGACATTCGCTGTGCAAACTTAATAATAACTCCTTTGCATTAAATTACTTGTAAAATTATAAATACCTAAAATATTCATAGCATGGCACTCGGCACATTTCCATAATAATATCACGTGTTTATAAGTTACATTCCCCTCTCCTCTCATTTTTATTTTTTTTTTCCCTAGCCCATATATATACACACACATACATATATAGTTGTCTCCTGCGAATGCTACTATCGCATTACGCTTGGTTCTCGCAAAAATAGACCGTAGCTTAATAAACGTTAAGTCAATCAATTAATCTCCCTCTCCGGGGGCTTTTTCTCCGCGCGGCATCGCGTATCGCGATCGCAATCAATATATCGCATCGCTCGCCCGATAAATTCAATTAGTTATTAATGGGAGCTGCCATTAACGGAGCGATCGACCGAGCACGAGAGAGAGAGAGAGAGAGAGAGAAAGAGAAATAAAGGGAACGTTAAAGGAACTCTCAGGTCCCGTTAAACGCGCTAACATATATGCGCGTACTTATAACGCATCAACGCTTGGATCCGTGAGAGACAGCTTATAGAGTATCTCTCGAATGTGTGCGAACTCTCTTACGTCGATGCACATACGTGTATGGCCATACTTAATTATATCGCACGGGTGCTTCTATATATAATTATCATCTACTCCCACGGAGTAAAAATGGACGAATGGATTTTACAAATTGAAAAATTTGTTTTGTTACTTAGTATCATAAATTTCAACGTCAACTGTGTAGAAATTTTTGGAAAAATTTTAAAAATATTCAGATTTTAACATATGATTGAAAATTTATACAAATGAATTATACATAATGACCTAATTCAAATATTATAATTTATATGAATTTTTCTAAATCAGAAAACTTGTAGTAATAATATGAGCATTTGTAAGCAAAAGGAAGGCATGCGTTACATAAATAAGTGGCACGATTAGGACAGAATTAGCATTTTATTAATTAAAAAATTCTTCGAGTTCATTCAATTTCTGTTAAATTTATTAATATTTATGATGAATTTTGGAATAGGAAAGAAAATCTACAATTTTCTCCTTCGATTTCTTTACCAACAATTTTTCATCGTTTTGCAAACTAAAATTTATGTAAAAGTACCATAATAATTTATGCAATTACTTCTCGCATAAATTAAAATAATTTCATAACCGAAAATTTTTCACCTCAAGCGTATACTTATGGATAATGAAAACTTTTAAATAAAAAATAAAGTGTATTAAATGCTGAACTTACTTTTGTTTATTTTCAATAGAGATAATTTGATTACGAGCACCCAAATTTGTAAACAAGATATAGAGAAAATAAAATTTTTATTTGCATAACAGAGAGCGTTTGAAAGGACATTCGTTTTCATATTTATCGGGAGTCGAATATAATTCCCCGACCGAATCAGGTAAAATTTCTCACGAACGCATCCTTAACATATATCACCTGGAACATCTATATTAATATGGGAAAAGAAGTCAAGCTAGATTAAGACCTTCTGAAGACTCTCGACAATGTTTATTTTCCCCTTTTTTTTCGATGTCCCTCTTTCGAGCGCTGAATAAGAGCCGGTTTTTATGAGACATTTCGGGGGACATTCTTGATTTTGATGGCCGGGTCGTATAGAAGGACTCCCGACCAGGAACCACTTGAATTTAAGGAGAAGGAGAGAGAGAGAGAGAGAGAGAGAGAGAAGGAGAGACTCCGCGAGCAAATGGGCCACCCTGCTGACTTCTTCGATTCCTCTTTTCCCTACTCTCTCTCTCTCTCTTTCTCTCTCTCTCTCTCGTTTTCTTACACTCCCGTTTAATTGTATTTACTTGTAGTGTAGATACAAATTTCATGAGCGTACAATACCGTTTTTTTCCTCTAAAATTTTATCTCCGTTTCTTGATTACCTCTTTTTCTTTCTTGCTCGCAAATTCGAGGTGTTTCTTTTTTTATTTTAAACTTTTATCGCTGTATTTTCTCCGGCAAAAATACCTTTAAAAATTTTCTCTTTCTGCAAGTTGAATACAGTAATATATTATTGCCCGATACCACATGGCGTCTTCTCTCATTTGGTTCTTGAATTTTACCGAATAATCTTGTACAGGCACTTAAAAGGCTGCCAAAATGACCGGCGCATAATAAAATTAATGAAAAGCTAAGAATGAACGTTCGGTAATTAAGAAGTGGAATGCTTGCGAAATACAACATTTTTCCTTCAACACTTGTATTTTATGTAACAAGCGTTGAAAAATTATATCTGAAAGGTTAAACAAATTAAATTTCGTTCAAATTCATGCATATATTATTACCAATTTTTAATCTTCATTAACGCAAAATGAAAATAACTAGATGTAATCAATATGCTTTTGAATATTCTAATTAGCTAATCAAAAGTTATGGTGAAGAATTTTAAATGTAACTATTACAACCTTGAAAAATAATCTGGAAAAAATTGAAAAACATCTTACATCGAAAATTTTTTACCATTTCCCTATTTTCAATTATACAGAACAAAAATTCATATGCCAGTTTGGACCTCTCAAACAAAAAAAAAAGCTGATTCAAAATACTCACTTTTTACTATTTCACTGGGAAATTCGTAACTACTACGATCGTGCACCTATTCGTTCTTATAAAAAAAAAAACGCAATCTACCACGCTGTCTAATTAGAATCGATTTACGTACATCTCCGATACATCGGTGTACGTAGAAGAGAAAGAGAGGAATCTGCTCTTCTCCGCTAAGTGGCAGAGTACACACATGAGGTCCGTCTGCGTGTCCCCTTCATTAGCACCAGCTAGTCGCGAGTCAAAGACGAACTGCTCTTGCCGATCCTCTTAACCCGAGCGCGCGACCTGTTAAAAACCGGCCAGGGACCAGTGCTGCTGCTTGTTCTTGGAAAAGACGCGGAGGTTCGCGTTATATATGTATATATATTTATTTTACCAGGCAAAATATCTTCCATTATTTTTTATCTACGATAAAGTCAACTTTTTTCTCTCGATTTTGTTCTGAGATTGTTTGAGAAATTGTATTTAATATTTTGCAATTATAGAAATTTTATTTTTTAAGAAAAAATTTGTTTTTATCTTTTTTGTACATTTAACATAAATTGTATTGTAACGTATGAATCGAGAAACTTTTCTTTATGATTATAACCTTTTATTTCCAGAAACGTTTTTTATTAATCAGGATATTTTATAAATTTTACATTTTTATGCTATCCATAAAATTAATTTGATTGCTACAAAAAAGAAAATTTATTTATATTCACATTTTTCTTAATATTCAAAAAAAAAAAAAAAAAAAAAAAATGCTTCTGTAAATGTAATTAAATATTTTATTTTTTTTTATGATTACAGAAAAAATGACAACACAGTCAGAAGATTTCAGTATGAAGCTGTACATCTTCGCGGAGAAGAGTAAACGTTACATATGCTTCAGTAAACGATGGAAAGTGATTAGCTTGGTGCGTATTATTGCGATAATTTTCAAATAAATTTAAAAATGAATAAGCTTAAGCTTGATTTAACACTTGTTCTTCAGTTGTAAAATCAAGTTATCAGATTAATTTATTGTTTAGTTTATATTTATTGTATTAAGTAGATTGTAATTAAATTATATCGATAAGTAATATTGAAAGTTCTTTTTAAAATTTTAATTTGCAACGACGAATTATTGAAAACATTAATCTCACGCAAACGTTCCATTTACTTTCTGATTACAGCCTAAAAAAAAAAGAAACGAATGGTGCCAGTTTTACGAGATCTATGTCGGCAGGTACCTAAGGTATCGGTCGGTCGTCGACCCCAAGCGCTACATCGGCTTCAACAAAATGGGCAAGCCGATGACGTCGTTACGGGGTCGCCAGGAGTGCTACAACTTCATAAAGTTCAATCCGTTCGCAGGCGTCGAGCGCCACAACGATATAATCTCTTCGAACAAGGGCGACATGAAGCACCGGGACCTCGCGCGGCCCGTGCACTCGAGAAAATCCTACGCGAGCGGCCTGCGTGCTACCAAGAACTCGCTCGTACCCCATGGTAGCCCGCTGCCCCCAAGCAGTAGTAGGCTCACGCAACTAGCGACGCAGCATCGTCACCGGCACTCGAACAGTTGGAAGCGCGAGGACGCGGCGAGGAGACGACACGAGGGCCACGGAGCCAGCGGCAGCAGCAGCCGCAGCAGTCTCCTCGTCGAGGCCGCCGGCAATAGCAAGTATTGAGCCGCCGTGACGCGGCTCGTCGATCAAGACTGCCTCACACGTGAGACCCACGAGACTCTCCACGATACGAAGTTGATGACGAAGTTTATTGAGATCAAGGGGACGACGAACACGACGACGGCGACGACGAATACGACGACGGCGACGACGACGACGACGACGACGACGAAAGCGAGCGCGCAGCCGCGGCTCGCGACTCGTCCTGGCCCTCGGGACCGCGGGGATCCACCGGCGAGCGACGGTACCGGGGCGATCGACCGGCAGTCGCGCCGTCCCCTTGAGCTCGTTTTCCTCGCGACGCTCCTCGTCGCCAGGACGAGCCTCCTGAGCAGAATTTGAGCGATGGAAAGAAAGCGACGAAGCTTCCCGTTTGTGTCGTGCCCGGACAACTCGCCCGCACGATCTACGTATTGGCTGTTCATGCAAATTATATATACATATATATATATATATATATATATATGTGTGTGTGTGTATATATACATATATAAATATATGTATATATAAGCATAGTTGAACGTATGATCTTGCGAATGAACACCAGAGTTACTCGACTTATGAATAAGGATGTATTTCTCGCGTTTGCCTTTTGTGATGTCTTCGTCAAACTTGGTGGTTTTAATTATAATATGCTATATGTGACTAGTGAAACTTGACAGAAGGAGAACAACGAGATAGGCATTTTAGGTGGGTAAAATATTTAATGATAAAAAAAAACCACACATACTTTATGAAATAGCGACAAAAATTAACGACAAGTCATACCTCCCAATTATCGCATCGATCGATTTAAAATTGCGCGTTTCTTCTTCTTCTGCTCTAGTATATATTAAAATATATATATATGGATATGACAATCGTATGAAATATTTAATAAGAAACATAAATCAGCCATTAATGAATGTAATTACACACAGAAAAACTACAAAGGAAAATTGAATTTTTGTTTAGTTTAAAACGTTTATTTTTCAGGTTTAAAATTTTTTATTTTCTGAATAAGCAGCACAAATTTATTATAAAATTATAAATGAGCAAAACGAAATCCACTGGGTGAATTTTCTGGGTGTAACTGCAATTTGGCTTGTGTATGCAGCATAAGAAACATATATTCTGAAAAAAAAAAAAAATAAAAAAAAAAAAATAATAATAATAACGTTTCGTATACTGGCTGCATTGGTCAAATATTTTCGTAAATTTTTCATCGATGTTGTCTTAAACTCAGCGCGAAGAAACACCAAGTTTGATGAATACATCATGCTAGTTAACATGAAATTTAAGCTGATACTGTTTGAAAAATGGCCAGTAAATGGACCAAGGTATAGACGAACTTGAATTTCTGCTCGGGTCCGCGCACTTCCACGACTTCATTCCGTTCGTTTTTATTAAATACACAAACACACTGCTGCTAAGTATTTTGTATTATTATGTTCCAACGAGCGCTATTTATTGTAACCATTTATTTATGATATTTCGTATTTGGCATCGTCGTAAATGTCGTTTGTTCACGCATATATACACACATACACGAGAGAAAGAGAGAGAGAGAGAGAGAGAGCGATAGAGAGAGAGAGAGAGAAAGAGTGAGAAAGAGCGAGAGAGAGAGAGAGACGTACACGAGTAAATTTCATTTACGAAAAATCGTCGCGATGATTTGAACAAAGTCTTTACTATTAATTATATTATTATTACGAATTGTAAGCCTCGACAGCAATAAGGTTCAAAGGCATTCTCAACGGTAGAGAAGCCACATTACCCCATCGAGGAAAGTCGTATATATTACTTATATGCAATGTATTTATGTAACTTAAAATACTCTACTACTTATGTTTAGCGTGTAAACAACCATTAAGCTATTCTGTTTATAATTATATAATTGTAAATACGAGGAGAGCCTTACATTTATTCATAATAATACGAAGTATTGTAAATAAGTGATTATTACACGCAGTTTTTTTTCGGATAACTCTCATAACCTCTTCTTACACACACATGTATTTTATTCAGTTTATTTCTGGAAATTCTGTCAATGACACAGACACATACACGTAGTCACACTGTTATATGCGCGAACGAGAGAAACACCAATCTGCAAGTGTATTCAGAGATGCGATGCTTTACCGTATACGCAACATCGAGTTCTATCTCCTTTGCTTGTGAAAATAACTTTTTGCCATTTCTTGCTTCGACTTTTGATTAAATTGTGGAAAAGTGATCTTTTGAGAATGTACCTGATTAGAAAGGTTTTCTATATGTTTAATTATAATATTATAAGCTTATCTTCAATCTATATGATTATTTATAAATACTTTTTGTAGGTCTGACACTATATGAATTAAATTTCGTGTCACAAGATAAAGCGACACAATCGATCGAGTAAGCATCTGTCTCTGTGTCTCTGAGTACGTTTGCACCTATAAGAGAGAGAAGTTAACGCGCTCTCATATATTGCAACGCGTCGCAAAGAAATAATTACAAGAAGCAAGTATATTATGTGAAACCAGTCCGTACGCACCCACACAATACGCGCACGCGTGTGTGTGCGTACAGTAAGTGCGCTGCACTAATTTTCTCGCGCGCGTCTGCGTAGTAGGGCTCGCGCCACGCAAAAAAAGAAAATAAAAAAAACAAAAAATGAAAAAAAAAAACAAAAAAAAAAAATGAAAAAAAAAAAAAAAAAAACAAAAAAAACAATAAGAAAACTCGCTCGCTGTGCTATTACGCCGCCTAAAGTTGTAGAGTGTGAGTCAAAGTTTGTACGTATGCTTGAAACATTTTTGAATGCGTGCAATGGATCGTTCATACTCTCTTGACTTGGACATAGTTAAAAGATTTCATTTTCTTGAAGATATATTGCTTGAAATAAAAAATATTAATTTTCCCAACTGAACATTTTAATTGTACTATTCAAATACCTTTTTACTTGACCTAATCTTAAGCGGCAATACAGCATAAATATTGCCTCGATGAAAGAATGATCAAACTTACAGTGCCTAAATAGGCCTTGATGATTTTTATAGAAACATGAAACTGGAATTTGAGCAGTACAATCGAAATTTTTTTGTTTCCTTTCGCTAACTTCAACATTTCTTGCATCACAATTTACATGAATTTTTCATGAGCTTATAATTTTATTTTGTTTTAATTTTTACTCCATCGTTTCTATTTAATTCAATTAAGCTACTAAGGGAGCAGTTTTATCATGACATATGCGCAAAAGAAAACTTGAAGTAAAAGCACATAATTGTTCAAATCAAGAGACTATTTACGTTCCTCGAAATCAGTATAACGTTTTACGCAAGTTAAGTAAATATGTGTGTGCCCATAATGTGTTTGTTGTGTGCGTGTTTATGCCGATAGACGCGTGCGAGTGCGTGTAATATATTACATTACCGATAAATGAACTTAATCCTTAGGACGCTAATCGCAGACTGTATTACTAGGTTAGGTACACGTTATGACGCGGTGGTGATTATACCGGACGCAATAAGTAACCGCGACGATACTCCGCCCGTTAAAAGCCGAATAAAAATGCGCGCAACTTCTGTAAAGTCAAAGTCTTTTAAAATCATACCGGCATATGAACGAATGAGGTGAAAGAGAGGACTAGCGACGATATGTTTTTATTCGGCTTTTCTCGCAGAGTTTCGATGCGCCCCCTTCGCCTGATAGGGATTTTCATTGGTCCTTGTTGTTACCTACGTTGTCCACGATAATATTGCCTTAAAAAAATAGTCGAAACGAAGACGACGTACTTTTCGTCGCTTAACAATGAAAATAACATAAAATAAAACAGAAGAGACAACTGGCCAGGGAGAATCCTTACAAGGCGCAAGGGACGCACCTTCATCGTGGGTTTCTTAATCTCGCAAGATCACCACCTAAGGAGCGCCTACCCCTTTCTCGAGGAAAAAAATGACGAAGAAGAAGAATCGCTCCCTAGGTAGCTTATTTATTGAAATCACGTTTAGGTACTACGAAAACCGAACTACCCGACATCCTTCCTTTTTCCCTTGTACGTACGAAAGAAAATGAAAAAAAAAAATGAAAAAAAAAAAAAAAAAAAATTAAGATATAAAGAAAGAAACAAACAAATCTATGTACTGCTCTCTGTCCTTTATTATTTCTTTCTCTCTCCCGCAACAATCAGTATACGTCAGTCAGTTCTCATTGTACATTATTGTTATGTTTTAATTATACTATGCGACAATTTCATTGATACATTATAAAGCATTCAAAGCACGATTGAGAGATACGATATTCTGCAGAGTGATTTTTTAAAAAATTATACGAGAAGCATTCGATTAATGAACTAGATTTTAGTAGTAATAAAGTTTTGAAGTCTGATCTTAAATGAAATAAAAAATTAAACTAAATGAAACAACGTTAATCAAAATTTTCTACCGTAAGTTTTAGGAGGATGTGTTATGAGAAATCTTGTTCGTGCTTCGAGTGTATGGCATATTGAATCTTTTTTATTTTTATATTAAATTAATTTTTTTATTTGAACCACACGACGCTTCCGTTATATGCAAGCCGGTGGCCTACGCGCACAATTTAAAAACTATAAACAAAAAAAAAAAAAAAATAAGAAAAAAAAAAATGAAAACAATTATCAAAACGACGAAAGATCACAATGTCAGAGTCCAAGCCGATTCCTTAGGACGGTCGTTGAAAAAAAAAAATTTTTTTATAAAATAAACGAAAGAAAACCTTCTAGCTTAAAAATGTAAGAATCCTAGTTATTTTATCTTCCAGATCCCTAGTTGAGAAATTAAATTAGTTACTTCAGAGAGTCAGACATCATAATGGGCCCTTGAACTGGTGAACGAAATTTCCGTCAGCAATAAAATACCGACGTTATATTTTTTGGAGTAAACAATGTGGTATATTATAAACTTTCAAATTTTATTAAATATTTCAGTTTTAATTCATATAAACGAGTGATTCCTTCAATTCATGCTACAAAGAATGATCCACTATATAAATCTGTAGAAACTTTCTTCTTTATTATCATAAAAACAAAATATTTGACACATGATCGTTAAAATTTACATTTAAAATTATCAGAATTCACTCATATTTTTTTAATTTCGTGCTCCAAAAAATTTAAAGTCAAGTACTGTCACGCTTTCACCCTCTAAATATATCTGATAATACTCGAAATATCTAAAACGACAATTATATCTCTCCTTTAGCGCTCGTTTTTCGTATTGCGACGAGACACACGGCAGTGTGCGCAGAGGGCCCCGGAAATGCGATGTTTATACAAAAATGAAAAAAAAAAAAAAAAAAAAAAAATTATCGTTGATGGAAAATAAACAACATAAATAAATAAAAAGAGTAATAATAATAAAAAAACTCGATGAATCCTATCAGAACGGAAATAAAACTAATGTTATAGAAGAGAGCAACTTGAAACTCGTGTTCCTATCGATGCGTGCCGAAAAGTCCTCATATTTCTATAATACCTATGTGTATCCTATGTTTTAAATAGATCATTGAATCTTTGCTAACTAAAGTATATTTTTTAAAGCAGAAAAAAAATATTTTGACGATTCCAAGCATAGACTTTTTTTTTACCTAGAATAAATATATATATATATACATATATGTATATATATGCATATAAAACGGATATGGATTTTTAAGAGAAGACATCGAGAGGAACATGATGACGTTTGAAATGGACTTGATACATAAAGTAAAACATAGCTACGATTTTAAGTCGCGTGATATTTAAATTAAAAAAATAAAAAACGACATACACTCACAAATATTCAGCTGACCATAAAATAAAAAAGAAATGAAAAGATAATGAAGGAAAAACGTAAGAACGACGCTTATAATTTAATAACGGAAAAATATTAATATAACTTGTAATGTAATTGTATTGTAATACGGTATTATAACGCAACCTCTAAAAATTAATCTACTCGTTTTTTGTATGTGTATTAAGCATAATCTCTTGTCAGTGCGCTTCGACAAGAAAATTTCCGGCTCGTCGATGGCGAGACAGAGCGCGACGAGAACGAAAAAAAAAAAAAATTAAACAGAAAGAAAGATAAAGAATAAAGGTGGCGCCTCGCGAAATAAGAAAAGAGAAAAGTAAAGATGGACAGATCAGAGACGAACGGAAATGTGTTTTCGTCAAGCGCCAAATATCGCGGACTCATCGGCAAGCTCGGAGGCAAGTCATCGAAGTCGAGAGCGCGTCGAAATATATATTCGAAGAGAGTCAAGAGAGAAAGAGAGAGCGAGAGAGAGAGCGAGAGGAGAGGAATGTATAACCAAATGAGACTTGTATTTTTACAAATATTCAAAAGAAAAAAGTGTACAAATTAAAGAAACTTTAACAAGAAAATAATAATAAAAAGAAGTTGATTCGTATACCTTAATATCTCTTGTCACCTTCGTATATTTGTGAGCATTGGAATTTATATATATAATATATATATATATACAAATAAAAGAAGGGAAGGGAGTGATAATACGGGGAAGAAATAAGAATAAAACTCGATTGACGAATGACTTGGCTGCGAGTCGAACGTCACTTTTTTTTACTTTCGCCATCGACTAATTCTTACGACCGAGAATAGAGAAAAGATGTTGAAAATTACAAATAAAGGAAATTAAACAATGAGACAGAGAAAAAAAATCAGTTAAAGATGAAAAAAATGAATGATGATAATTAATAAATCGCAAATTTCGCAAAAAATATGAAAAAGAAGAATCTGACTACCTAGATAGTATAACAATAAAAATGAATAATAAGAAACAAAAAAGTAAAATATAAATATTATATATAAATAAATATATATGAAACAGATGATGTGTATTATAAGATATTTAATACTGACTTGTTAGACACTCGATGATGATGATAATAATAATAATAATAACAATAACAATAATAATAATAATAATAATATTAATAATAATAATAATATTAATAATAATAATAACAACAATAATAATAGTAATAATAATAACGAGACGGTATGATATAAGGATGATGCTGAATGAGAATGAGGTATAATGAGATAATGGACGGACGCGATGCGATGACGACGATACGACGATTGTAACGACGACAGGTGAATAATACGCAAACAATAAAGGGAGGAAACGCACGACGTTGCGAAAAAACAAAACATAAAATACAACAAAAAATAAACAGAGGATGATAACAAAAAAAATACTATATACGACGTGGAAAGAGAGAACGAGAGAGAGAGAGAGAGAGAGAAAGAGCGAGAGCGAGAGAGAGCATGTGAAATACACCTACATTATTCGCGCTGTAATATAGAGGCATACGTACTCCGTTACCCACTAAATCGATGTGTCGATGTACCCGGGCGTGCTCTGATCGTGTCCAAATATTTAAACGAGGCGACTCGTTTTTACGAGTTTCTTCATTAAGGATATCGCATTTCGAGAGATTTTGGAATTCGACGTATAAGACGCTTCGAATGAACGCTTTGATCACGCACTCTAATTTTTTTCTTTTTTTATTTATAAACATAACGAATTTAAGATAATTGAACAATAGGTATTTTACATACAATCGAGTATTTATTTTAAGAAGAGGAAATGAATAGGCGTAGATTTCTCTACATTTGTTCGTCGATAAATTTTAACCGATAGTGCGTTGTAATTTATGTTTGTAAGTTGGGAGAACGTGGAACAAATGTGACGAAATCTGTTACGCAATTGAATTTTTTCTCCAAAATTTCAATCAGACGTATAATACAATTATTTATTTATATAGTTCTACTAATTTATTAAATATACATTGTAAATTTTACTTTTACAAAATTTGTAAGATTTAGCTTTAAATAAGTTCTTATAAAGAATCTTGCAGCGTTGTTTAATTGGCAAAATGCACAAGCTGCACTTGACTGATATAATAACTGTTGTAATAAGTTTTAATTTAAGATCAAACGAAAATTTAGCAGTGAAGAGTAAATCTGCATATATTGTTTAGCGAATGAAAAATTTTAAGAAAATCATGAACCTCGGTATTAATTATAATCAACCTTATTTTATCATTAAATGAGGAAAGGTATGCTTACAATGTGCTTTTATCTCTCATTTAAACCAAATTATTTAAAAAAAAATTAGTACTCTTTTAAAAAAATTTATGAAAGTCGTTCAAAAATTTGTGAGCATACCTATACCACAATTTAGCGGTGATCGAGGTCGATCTAAGAAAAAAGAACAACAGCAATTAAAATTATACGCGATAAAATATGAAACATAAAACAAAACTATACCTTAAAGTCGTATAAATGCATCGATAACGAGGCATACGTATACAAACACGTCAGAAAGAGAAAAGGTCAAGGTGTTACCGAAGAGTAAAGGAGAGAATAAAAAAAAAAGAGCAAAGAAGGAAATATAAAAACGAACACGGCTCGCCCGGTCGCAGCTAGCAATAAATAACATTCCAACGCAAATCGCAAATACATACCTGCGAGTTCTTAAACTACTGTGTGCCGCCGTACGAAAGAGAGAAAAAAAACACTGTCAAATACACGCTCATACACTGCTAAAAAAAAAAAAAGAAAAAATTCTGTGTGTTCTTTATTGCCTCTATGCACTACAAAAACTGACTTCCAACGATAACCCCTACCGAGTCCTACTGTTCTACTTTCTTCTTTTCCTTACAACTACACGATTTCTTTCCAATTTTTGTGCCAAAATGCATGATCTATTTTTTTTTCTTTCTTTCTTATTCGAAATTTTATTTGAAAAATAAAAAATACTTCATTTTAATATATTCTTTTTATCTTTATTCGTAAATTGATTATTCTTTATAGTTTAATTGAAATTTTAATTTTAGTAAATTAAACTTCAAATTTACTAAACAATTCTTATTTCTTATTTTGTAAAAAAATTCAACTTATTTTATCAATAGATGAAACATAATTATCATCTTATTAATGATATGATTTTAAAACAAAAAAAATGCTTCATACGCGAACAAAATGATTTACTTTTTATCTTACTTTTAAACCTTATTTTTTTCTTAGTACTATAAAACAAAGTTACATAATTTACATAAATAACATTGTATTAAATTCTCACTTAGTTTTGAAATATATTTCCATTTTGACGAATTATACAATTTTAATTTAATTTAAAGAAAAGAAAAAAATAACAAAACAAATGAAAAACGTTATTTCACAAGATTTTCCGATTAAATCGGACCCACGACTAAATAAAGAATTTCATCCTCTCAAAGAGCCAAATATAGAAGCGAGTATGTGGCGTATATATGTATATATATGTATAGACACACAAAAAGGCGAACTCGAGTGGAGAGAAAAGGCGAGGAACGAAGGAAGAGTCCGGCGTGTACACACACGGTACAAGACAGTGAAAAGCGAAATCAAACATCTATCCAAAGATCGTCGTCGAGCATCAACGTCGGCTCCTATACTCTTCAAGCTTTTTTCCCTGACTCTTCGACTATTTGTACTTTTCCACGATCGAGAACGCATTAGGGTGACCACACATGTGCACGAGAGAGAGAGAGAGAGAGAGAGAGCGCATGTACGTATGTGTTCGATTCTACCACGAGGGTTGCTGCCGCCGCCGTCCGATTGTCCAATATTTCGTGTCGCTCTCTGCGGAAAGCTTTCGTCTTTCTACCAAGATTTATCAGCGTGTGAACGACGTTTTTATATTGTTTGCTTTATTGCCTTTATGGCAGAGGTTTTAATGTTTTTATTTTTTCTTTGCTTTAATCGTTTAAACAAATTTTTTTTTAAATAAATAAAGAGTAAAAAAAACTATTAATATTTAGAAAAACTTTATTTTAAATTATTTGTAAGTTAATATCTTATATAATATTTTTTGTATTAAAAGTTGATTTATTACTCTAATCAATTCGTATCAAACACCTTCTAACAACAGTTAAAATATTTTACCCATTCCATTTAAAAAAAAAGCTTAACCAAAATTCTAACAAAAAAAAAAAAAAAAAAAAAAAAAAAAAAAACAATCAAATAAATCACAAATCTGATGAAATGGAGAGCAAAAAATCGAGTAGATTGAGAAAAATTCAGCGACCTCTTCGAGAACCACTTCAATTCTCGACCGTTGATTTCATTGGGTGACGGGCGTAACTCCTCGAAGCGCTCCCCAAATAATGTTCAAGAAAGAAAGAAAAAAAAAGAAAGCCTTTTCCTTTCTTGCAACCCTCGAGACGCGACTCCCTTTGGTCGCTTATATATATATATATATATACACACGTTTTCTGCTCTCGAGACGTTGCGCAATCGACTCTCACGTTGTATTATATTTGATCTTAGAAATCGCACGAGTCCGCGTGTAAAAAAAAAAAGAAAAGAAAAAGAAAGAAAGAAATAAGTAGTCCGAAGTATCTCCACTTCCTCCCCTTTGATGCCGAGGCCGACCCTCTTTCGCGTATATTTATACACGAAATAATGCTCTTATCTCCGACGGATCTAAATTCCTTTTAAATTGCGTTTCGTACACACTTGGCCCTCTCTTACTCTGCATTACTTTCTTTTTTACCTTCGATGTATACCTTCCCTTTTCTCTCTCTCTCTCTCCTACTTTTTTCTTTTCGTTCTCCCTTCTCGCAGTTCGTGCTTGACTGCACGGCTAAGTGGAAGAACGCCGGAAGTATTAGACTAGTTTTGTACATATACGTGTTCTGTAGCTTTTTGAAAGGAATGTCTCGTTGCGTTCAATGAAAACGCGTACGTGCGAAATTGAAGAGCCGCGCGATTGTTGCAAAGCCCAAGGGTCCTGCGAAATCACTCGCCGAAATCACGAAGTCAGTCGTGATTCGTTTTTTCTTTTCGCGTCCTTAATGCGCGTCTTTTATAAAATAATATAAATACTTTGAAAATGCGATTTTATTGATAAAATACAGTTAATGGTATTGCATATCGTAAAATAATCTTTTTTCATCAAATTCGATGAACATGTAGATGTTGATGTACGAATAGCTTTAAACATGAATATAAACTATGTGTTCAAACGTCAAATTGATTCACTATTTTTATTATACAAAAGTTTTTCTTACGAACGATAATAAATTCACAAAATATTTATACACAATCTCGTGTGTACACTTTACAACTTTAAATAGATCGTTAACATCGCGATAACTCACAAATAACTAACCACTGCAAAAGCGTATCTCAAAGCTAAAGAGCAAAAAGGCGTAAAAAAAAAAAGATATTTCGAGCGGTCGGCATTCTCCCTTTCATGTGTAGCCCTCGAATGTCGAAGTCGACGATAGGGAAACGCGAGATAAGATACGCTAATTGAGAGGTCTTAATTGAAGCTAACGGACCTCCCCGTCGCGTAATTCTCTTTTATCGTTTCTTTTTTTCCCGGGACTGGACTTATGAAGTGCGGATAATGGAGGTACGCGGCCCTTACGCTGACGTGCACAAATTTTTATGTTCTTATGATTCGCGTGCGTGTAATGTATCAGCAATGGGACGTGATAGAGGAACGCTATATATAGTTCTTTTTTTGACTTGATGACGCATGAAAAGGGGAAAATGAAGAAGTGGTAATACCGATGTGAAGTATTTGTATATTTTTTTTTCTTTTGTGTCACTCAGCGTACAAGTTTACACGTAAAGATATGAATTCCTTTGATTTTTAATAAAATAATTCAAAAGAATTAAAAGAATCGGCAAATCGCGATTTTTATAAAACAGCTACAGTAGACGAAGATGAATAATACTTTATGAAAAATAAAACAGGTATATCCACTTATGAAACAAAAGTCACTCGTACAATGATTAATGAAAAAAATTACCGATTATTAAAAATTTATTTACAGTAGTCCAACACCATTTGTCAACGCAAATATTGTAACGTAAATGAAAAATAGTTCTCCTGATCTCTTTCTCTATTCTTTGAACGAAGAAAACTGCATAATGCACAGAATGTCTGCTCAATGTTTCATCCGAAGCGCGGAGCGGCCTTTCGAAAGCAAAATCGAGGGTTGGACTTTTCTCTGCGGCGGGTAAGCGCACAAAAGAAAGTCAATCCACAATGGTAGGAACGATTTGCCGATGATTGGTCTTGGCTCTTCTGACGAATTACTCGCCGCGGTTGCATAGTGAAAATTGTAGAAAAATGAGCTCCGGATTCCGATGAATTCGAACAAGCCCTCATTTCTTATTCTTCTGTACATTGATTCTGACTGATTCCGGCTATTTGCAAAATTTTCATGTTGGACAAGTTTCAAATAGTGGTTTATTGGACTTGATTAATGATTTTTTTCTCTAGTACGCTCTTGAATCTTTCATTAAACCGATATCGATCATGATTAATTACATGTTAGTTAATGAATTACTTCTTGGGTATCGAAATTAGAAAGGCGGTATGTTAGAAAATTGATTTAAAATATTTCAAATTGAGTGTTATTCTATACATATAAAATTATTTAAAAATGAATTGTTTAATAAACAAAGTTAAGTTTATTAAAAATTTTTTTAAAATAAACAATATACTTTATTTATTTAGCAGCATAAAATTTCTAAAATATTATTTTAGTATTCTTATTTTTAAACAAGAAGAAATTTTTGTAATATATATCACATATCCTTTGTAAAAATTTACGATTGCTAATTTCACGCTAATTTGTCTTCAATTCATCCGAAAAATCATTTAAGAATACACAATTTCCCTTTTCTACCCCTTGTGACTGCTCCAAAATTTTTCGACACCGTCTCTTTTTTACTTCGTATCTCATACGCCCATGGTAGCTTTCAAGCAGCGAAATGACTTTCACATGTATAATTTTCCGTCACCTTTCACCATTGAAACGAGGACCCGTCTTCCGTTAAAAGAAAGAAGCGGTTGCCCAGCTGAAAGGAAATTCCGAAGGAAAACCTTCATCTCCCTATCTTTCCGCAGAAGGTTAACAACGCGCCGCGACACAATGCCCGTCTACGTAAATACATAACGGGCTCTGTGCAAAGTAATAGTGCCGCGTAAATTGGGGACCGCGTGAATTTATGCGCCGGCTACTATACTACCGGGTGGGCTGAGCACGCGCCTTGGACAAATATACCTCTCTCTTTTTTTTTCCCTCCTCTTTTTTCGTCTTCCTTTCGACATTGAATTCCTCGGTGCAACCAAAAGGCGCAGATACTACGTCCAGCTGTGGACGCTGGCTTTCTTTCCTTTCTCTCTTTCTCCCTCGCTCATTTCCTCTTTGCGGAAAAGGCCTTTCTCGAAATGGACATTTCGGTCTTCGAGGTATCTTTGTGCATTGTGTCATCGTAGATATAGAGAAAGAGGAGCGAGCGTGCGACTTGATTTCATGCTCGTGTATTTACTGGATGCGCAGAAAGAAACGTTTACACGGTACGTTTTTTCCTGCTGACCGCTCGGTAATTGCTTTTAAATGAATGAAAATAGAAAGATTCTTTGAATTAAAAGGAATGTTTTCTTATTTTCGGGAAAGATTTTCTATTCGTACATTACAGTGAATTATAAGAGTAAAAACAAATAATGTTTATACTGATTAACATAGAATTTTTTTACAATTTTTTCTTTTACAAAATTTTCATCTCAAGTAAATTTGATTATGTATCAAAGTACTTGTAATAATATACGAAAATTATAATAAAATAAAAAAAACTAACTCAACTCAGACTTTTTCAGTGAATAAACAATTCAATTATATTGAAAACAAGACTATTTACAACTTAGTCATGCTAAATAAAACAGTTCGTTCGCCTCTCGTTTCATCTATCAGCGACAATCTATATACCTATAGAAGTGCAACTCAATTACTCATTCGGCACGTACCCAAGCTATCGTATTCACCGACAACACCAGTCGCTCTTCATTCCCTGCATCCTCGTAATCTCTCGCGATTACCAACCAAATCGTTTCCGAGGACTCGAACCGCTTTGAAACTATCTACTCAGCGAGCAAGAATTCACGATCGCGTATCGGTTATCGGGCGGCTACTGCACCTTTGAACTGACCAGGTGCGAGAAAGCGCCGCCGCGTCGTCGCCGTACGTAAATAATGAAAATACCGAGTTGGATACAACCCGAGATCGAGAGTCGTTGAGATGCGAGCTCACGTATATCTTGAATGTTTTATAATATTGTTAAAACGTTCGGGCATTTTTAATGTGAAGGAAGAGCTAAAACTTCGGACACGTCGGTTAAATCGTTTTTTGGAAAAGAATATGTTCCGTTTAGGTTTGCGTGTATTATTATGCAACATTAATGAAGCTGTGAATCGTTTTTCTTTATTCTCTAGTATCGATATTACTGAACTTGCAACAATGAGTTTGTTTACTGTGAAATTTGCATTGTAAAAATGTCTTCGTTATGTGAGATACATAAATTTCTTGATAAATCACATCGTAATTTTTATCGAAAAAAAAAAAAAAAAAAAAAAAAATACACAATTTACATCTTTAAACATCACTAAAACCGTTACATTCGTAATATCGTAAACATCAGAATTTACTGGATTCCAATCGTCGCTTACATAAAAAAAGAGGAGAAAAAAAAAATAGTCGTCTGGTTAATCGGAACTCACGTAATAAGGAATGCCGATAATTAGCCGAGGAATGCACATCGTCGAGGCGTCAGAAGGAGCCAGACGAATTGAAAATCGAATGAGACCCGTGAAATTTCCTGTCTTCGGCGTTGGTAAGGGGTTGGAAAATTTTATCAGTCATCTCGACTCGAGAGACACGACCACGGAAAAGAAAAAAAAAGGGAACGTCTGGGTGCTTTCCTGCGCGTCTAGTTCATCGAGCGAAGAGAAAGAGAGAAAAAATTATTTCGTATACAACTGCTGCCGGTATGATGCTTATCTTGATTTTCGGCCTTTTTGAAATCTCTCGCGCGCGCGCGTTTCTTCTTCGTTCGATGAAAATGTGATATAGAGCTCACTATGAAGTACCGTGACTTGAGATCTTTATTTTTCAAGTCCCTTTTTTACTTCTTAATATAATTTCACGTGGCCGTAATTTAAATATTAACGATTCTCTTATATGCTTATGTATTAACTTTTCAACTTATCTTTATGGATCTTGCTAATTTCAAATAGCTGATTTAAATAAACATCTAGCTTTTTAATTATAATAATTATGCTTAGATACGCATTATTTAATTATTTAAACATGTGAACAAACATGATAAAGCAAATTATTTCATATAAAAATATATACGCGGCAGAGCATTTAATTGAGTAAATTTAATTTTGTCAATGAGGCAATTTATTGCCGTAATAAATAAACGCTTACAATTGGGTTTGCTTTACGATAATCGTTTTTGACTCCAGTCATCCGTGATAAACCGCTGTAACGTCGATTGAAAACTTTTAAATAAAATACGAGAATTATTGCCTCCGTCTAAATCATAGCGTGCTTGCGGCGGTGGCAGTGCCGGCTCGCTTGTCCCTTACGCATTCCATAAATACAACCGAGCAATAATTTACCTACATAAATTGAAATATCTAACGCTGGTGAATAATGTCTTATCTAGAAAGATCTACAATATATTAATTCTTTTGAATTCGAATTCTTATGTAAACAACGTTTCAATTGAAAAAACAGTATACATTGTACAATAGTAGTTTCATACTTCACTTATAAGACTTATATTTTCTACTTCTAATTTATAAATTATTTATTTATGCGTAATGATACACGATAATTTAAATTAATAATAACCGAATACCTAATCCGGTTACAATTTTTTGTTAAACAAAAATACCATTTCACCGATGTAAAATAAAAGAAATAACAATATTGCTGAAATACTAATAATGTGCTGCAAAAATAGCTAGCAATAGCCAATGATAAATCGAGGAAGGATTTAATTATCCGTGCAAGCGTCGTTTCTTTGCTCGCGGTAATGATCATGTGGTGATAGCGGATGCGAGTGCAACGAATCCCGCTATGTTTCCTTTCGGTTTATCCCGAAACTACGAATACGACGTCGATAAAAAATCTGGCAACGGCTATCAGCATCGCCGTGTGCTTTTTCCTCCAAGATTACTTTCGCTCTTTTTCTCTTCTTCGATTTCTCTAGTTTGCTTCTAGTTTACATATATACATGTACGTGTAACTACTGCTGGTACAAATGCTTTTCTCTGGCGTTACTTGTTACCGCTTGTGTTACCGTTCTACCTTTTACCTCTTTTTGATCGTCTGTTTCTTATTGGACTCTTCATTCTTTTCTTTTTTGTAGCTTGATCTGGCTTTATTCTATTACTGTTTTGCAAGATCCTCGAGGATCAATAGTTCTTTGAAAAAATTAAGAACTTTTATAGACGATTCAGATTTTTATTTCAATTGATGAAAATCAACAAGACTAAAGAGACAAAATTTTGGATAATTCCGATAAATTTAAAATTCCGACAATTCATAACTATTCGAATTATATATAAAGATTTTTATTTAAATGGAAAATGTTGAAAGAACCATTTAATTGAAAAAAAATATAGCCAATGAAAGTTAAGCCATCGTTTCATGTTTAACTAAATAATTACAGACCTCTTTTACAACAGACTATACATTCATTTCACCGTAGAATCCAACATCTTCGTCTCACTTTCATAGGCAGCACAATTTTTTCTCTTCTCTCTCTCTCTCTCTCTTTCTCGCTCTCTCTCTCTTTCTCGCTCTCGTTTTCTCCCCATCACTCGTTAGGTTAATTCAATATTGGCATCGAGCCAGTTTTCTCTCTCTCTCTCTCTCTCTCTTTTGCTGGGTCATCGACGTTCTCTGATGGACCGTCGGAAAGCACCTTCCCTATCCAAGGATAGGGGGGATTAACGAGCGGCAGGCTCTCGGTGACACAGAAGCACTTCATTTTGAGCGCTTTAACTCGCACGTCGTACTCTGTCATTGTACGAGTAGTCGCGTGCGCGCCTCTGTACTAACTCGTACAACCGAGATAAAGAGTAGAAAAAAGAGAATTTTTTTTTCATCTTCATATATATACACATCCACCTTTTATTTTCTTTTTTATTTTTTTGTTTGAAGTAATAACAGAAGGGTGATTTGTGGTGTTGATGAGGAGATTCGTATGTTGCTGGATCCCATAATTTTCATAGAGATATATTTTATGGTCTCTGAAGGGAAAACATGTATAAGTTTTTTTTTTTTGGAAACTGATTTTTTGAAAAGATAATAATATAAAAATTCCATCATTAATAATTAGCCTAATCAAATATATATTCTTTTTCAATATTAAGGCTCCAATTATCTTTCCAAAAGCAACTAAAAAATTGTCTAAAACCAGTTGACAATATTATATTCTGACTATCGATCCCAACAAATAAACAGTCCTCTGCAATGAATCAGCTTTCTATCTTATCTTTCGCATACAAACACTGCTTTCGCGCAATACCTTCACGCATAAATTTTCGAGTTTCGCATCTAGATTTGGTAATCACGGTCTTATATGCATACACCTTTGCAAGCTCTCCCAAAAAAGGGGAAGATAAACTCGTGCGAAAAGTGGGTTCTTCTCAGCAAATCCATTGGCATGTGCAGGTGAGAGATGTATATGTGGGTGTGTAACGTTTACAACGCGGTTCACCTGCGCCGTTGTCGTTGCTTTGATAAGAGTAACATGCCAAGATAAAGTGAGTTCGAGGCTATTGCACTTGATGCAAGCGTACGACTACGAAGCACATCGGAATGATAGAAAGTGTTCTCTATTTTCGATCGATGAAAGATAAGATTGGAAAATACGAAGGGGACATGAATTGTTCGCGATATTGTTACGCGGTGAAATTGCGTGCAAGAGTTACTACATTGTGACTCTTAGTTGATGATTCTTTTTTGAATGTATTAATTATAAAACATATGCTATTTACCTATTTAAACAAAAGAAAACGGAAATTGTTTGTTACAATTCTAAAACTCTTAACAATTTTCAGTAACAAGGATAATTTTTATTACATTATTTATCGTCATAAGTAAAATAAAAACTATTAAATGAGAAAACAATTTCTACAAAAAAAAAAAAAATTAACTTATGAAAGCGTAAAGAAATAAATAATTTATTCTGGAGATTCTACGAAATATGTTAAACACTTGTACATATATCAAACAAGTCACACAAATCTTGTTAACCATGCCTAAAAAGATTTTAATCAAAGTAATCAGCTCGAGTAGAATGTGCGCGTAAAGAAGCGTACGAGATATATGTACACAGAGAATCGTTTAAGCGACTTATAATGCACATAGGTATATAAGAGACAGCAAGTTAAAGACAATACAGAAGCTCTGCAGCTTGAGTTACTATTTCGAGTTTGTGCAATAGAAACCTTAAATTTAATTGGCTCTACTATCGGCGCGCAGCATAAACCTCTGATTGTGCAAAAGAAACTAGTGTAAAACAACCAAGATTTGAATACTTATATGTTTTGATAAAATTTCGCTGACACATAAATTAATTGTTGACTAATTTTATCGTAAAAAAAATAGATTAATGGTGTTTGAATAAATTTGTGGGTTTTTTTTTCAATTCTTAAGAACTACTTACTAACATAACATTTTGTAATTTATTAAATTATTCAAATCAAAAAATTAAAATTTTGTTTAACAAAGAAAATAAAAATAATAAAAAACAGTCGTTGGAACAACATGTTAAGTATTAGTACTGGTCGGAACCGCACAGGCCGTTTTACATTATCTGTTTGCTTCTTCTACTTATCCACATTACCACGCAAATGCACGGAGCCAATCAGAGCAAAGATTCTATTGCGTAAATTCGATTAAAGCGCAATCATACTACACTGCGAACAGCGCACGCGACTCTTCTCGGACCTTGGTTAACGAGTAATCTTCGCTGCATCTACACCCACGTTTACTTCGCTCCGAGTCATATCTTGTCTCCCTTTCTTTCTTTTTACTCCATTTGAGTCGCTTCCCTCTCAGACCTTCATACTCCTCCTTCTCTTCGTCCATTTTCGTTTACCTACATCAAGGAGACGTGGCCGCATACGCATCGGCTTCGGATCGATATAACAAGCTTCGATTATTATAAGGCTATGTATATCCTAGCAATAAAAAAGATAAAGAAGAAGGTCTCCATGTACGAGGAGAAGAATATGAGATTTCTGATTCCGATAGGACTCTACGCGGTTGGATTCACATGGGAATGAGTATTTTTAACGGTTGAGTCCTGGAGAACAATGGCTTTTGGAAAATTAATGTTTCTTAATAACTGCATGGAGTCAGGGATATTTGTTTCAAATATTCGTAGCTTCGCTCATGTGTGAGTTTATATACAGTAGTATTGCGTGTGAGTATTTATGTTTGCAAAGTGACGATAAAAATTTTCGTAGAATGTATATGAAAGTATTAAAAGCAAGGGTTGTCGTTACAAATTACGCTTTTGGTGAATATAGTGTAACCGAAACGAAATTCATTCGAATGCTCGTTGAATAAAGCGGAATATACGAATGAAAATTGTTATCTACGGTTAAGAAATAAATTCCCAATTTGTCAAATTTGTATTTTTTTATTGCTTTAAAAAACTTTCGAATGGATACAAATTTTCTTCTTTTAAATAAAATCATAAATACATTATATAAATAGTAAATAATATAAAAAAAACTATTATACTTATAAAAATTATTCCAATAATTCCAATTTTTGTTCAATTTAAGGAAAAACAGTTTTATTCACTGTATGATAACTTTAATATTATTTAACTTTTACTACGAATATTTAACGAAAATTTCATGGCAAAGTTAATTTTATATACTAATCGTGTATTATGGTTATATATATTTTAAGGTATATATTTTAAGTAGTAATAAAATTAGGCAAAAAAAATGTCAAGAAACATTATAATTTTAATTGTGCAATAAATTAAATTTTTTAAGAACTATATCTATATATCATTGCGCAAATGGTCGCAATAAGAAAAAGTGTGAAAGGGAGAGTCACCGAGATAAAGAGAGAGAAATAGACAGAGAATGAGAAAGAAACGAACCCCAATAATTTGCGTGTGACCACGATATCACAGTTATCGAAGACTCGTTCGCGTGCGTCAAGACTCCGGTATTTCGATATCTTTCATTCTCTCTCTATCTTTTACATTTTCTCTTTACAAGTTGGTCAGTATATACGTACTGTCGCAATTCCTCTCGATCTTACCAAATAAAGGCTTATGAAACTTTACTTGTCCAAATATACTTATCCTATTTAGATAGAAGAGTAATTGGATTTAAGAATTGTGCTTAATTATTCGCTAAATTCTTAATGAAGTGGATACTTCTAAATATTTATCTGATATATTTTTATTGTTTTATTTACTTTATTTCTACAAATGGAAAATAGGAAAGCTTAATATTTTCCTAATCAAATAAAGTAAATACTTAATTCATTTAAATCAGCCATTAACCAATCCTACAATTCTAAATTATATCGACATTAATGTTATCAAAAAGAAAAAAAATGTATTGATTTTTATCATTTATTTTATTTGATTGCGGTATCAAGGAAAATCGAGCTGCAATAAACTGCATAATGTTTACCAGTGGATTAGAAATACTTTACACGATTAGAAATTTCTCCTGACTATATACATACTTAAAATTTTCCATGCCGACATTTCTCAACTCGGTAACTAAAACGATATTCAACTACAGCAGTCTCAACGCAGCTTCCACAAACGTTAGTCACGCGAAAAGAAATAAGTATCGTCGACCCCATTTCTCATCCAATCGGACGATACGAGCAAGAAATCTTTTATGCATTCGCGCGCACTTACGCCTATATTGCAGAAGTCTTCGAGAGAGGAGTGTCTTTTACGCGTTACCCAGAGAAACCGAGCGTGAACGCTCAAATTGATTTGCGGGTATACATGCTTATGTACGTGAGTCTTTCAAAAGAGTGTGTGTGTGAGAGAGAGCGAGAGCGAGAGAGAGACAGAGAGAGAGAGAGAGATGGTACAGCCTTGCAAGGCTTTCAGTTTCTGTGGATTTTTCACGCTTGCGTTCTAAGTAAAACCATTAATGGATTGATTTGAGCAAATTTAAAATAAATTGAAAGCTAATAAATTTAAAGAAAATTACTTATGCATGCATTAATAAATTATGTTTAAAATTTTTTCAGCAAAAAAGTGAGCATTTTATATATATATTTTTTTAAAAACACTGCGAAATCATATTAAAAATATATATTAATTTTTAAAAGTAACGAATAATAATTTATAAAACATTCATAAGTATCTTTTACAAGCTTTAAATTTGTCGCGCTCGGATCAGCCAATTAACGGTTTGACTCTGAGCGAAGGCGCGAAAAGTCTACAGAAACTGGGAGTCTTGCAGCCTTGGCGCCACAGCGGCATTCCAGTGTTTCCGGAGTGGCATAACTTTGAGCTCACGAGTGTGCGTAATAAAGCTTACGTTTAGATCTTGCGTTAATATTTACTCATTAACGATATAATGACCTGATAAGTGGAAAAGTTTTTCGCGCAAAAGGTTTGACTTTTTTCTGGGCTTATATATTCAAATATATATTGAATAAGAAGACGATATAAAAACTTTTATGAGACTATTTATATCGATTAATTTATAATTTAAAGTTGTTGTAATTCTTTGTACATATACAAGAGGCCACTAAGTGAAATTTTTTATGTTATACAATACCATATTTTACTAAATTCAATGCAAAATTTCTGATTAATAGCTTCATTCGAATACATTTAATAACTTATTTTTGTGAAAATTCATCAACACATTTGTCAATGTCTACAGTGGATGCAATGCACGAATTCAAGTTCGAATTGCTTCACTCGCTAGATTTATTATCTGTTACTTCAATTTAAAATATGATTTAGTGGGCAAAGATTTAAGAGCAACAAGGAAATCATTAATGGTCTAGATGAATATTTTGAGATTTTCGGTGAATTGAACTATAAAAATAATACTTTTATAAAAAATATATTTTTCTTTGTTGTAAAAAATATTGTAATTCATAAAATAACTGCTTATTCTACCCAATATGTGTTTGAAGTATGTGTTATCGTGGAAATGCTTTTCTAATAATTATTTTGGGAATGCTTATTGATTTTATGAAAAAAAAAATGAATTAATTATAACTATTTTGTAAGAGTTATCAAAAAAATATTAATAAATATTATAAATGTATAACATAAATGTATGTATAACATAAATATAAAATAAATGTATAACAAATTAGTTTTGGGAAAGACTTATTAATTTTCGAATATTTACAATATCTCATTACTATTAAATCTCCATTAATTTTCATAAAAAAGAATTTCAAATTTTATTTATTTTCTTATAAAATGTTCAAATCTTTCTTTAACTAATTAGATAAATCGGAAATTTCATTAAACCGTTTAATCATCAATTGCAAAATTCTAAGGCGGCATCGTCGTGCCCAAGTAAATACACGCGCGTATACGACGTAATTATCCCAGTGGCGCCGCGAGTGCTCGTAAACTCCGAAAGGCGCGGAGAGATGAGAGGTTCGTTTTTTTTTTTTCGGGCAACTACCGTGCTCTTCATATATATTCGCGGCGCGCGGCAATAATTACAAATCACCGCGAAAAAGTGGCTGCCGCTGCGTTTCTGTGTGGCCCACGACGCCGAGTATATACGAGGACAGAAGCGGTTTCTCTTTCTTTCTCTTTGCTCCTTCTTTCTTTCTTTTTCTTGATTGTTTCTCGCCTGAACTTCTTTCTAATCTCGTTTAGAAGTTTTTTCAATTTTCGGATTGAAGTTTTGTAAGCGAGAAGCGAAGACTTGTGCCGAAGTTTATGGAGGTTACGATCTTTGAAGTTTGAATTTTATTGAAAATAATTTAAAGATAAAAAAAAATTAAATTAAAAATGAAAAAATGGTTGAAGGCCGACTACTGTTTTAATTTTTTTTTCATATATTTTAACCAAATAAAAATATGTTAAATATATCTAACACGTTTCAAAAAATTGCATTATACATATTTTAAAATTAATAATATAATTATTTTGTTCGTTGAAACAAATTATAAAATTTTAATGAAATATTTCTTAATTGTGTTATTAATAAATAATGAATTACAATTTTACTTTTTTTAAATAATTAAGTATGGTTGATTTTGATAAAAAAATTTTTACTTGCCATCAAACACATAATAGTAGTTTATTAAAATCGTAAAACTCTAACGAGATGCTATGTTAATAAATCACAAATAATGCATTATGGGGAGCTATCGTAAATTTATCCGATTATATAATAATTTTAAATACTTATAAAAATAACACTTATGTTGTGTGTTGATTATAAATTTATTCTCGTGCTGAATTTCAAAAATACACGAAGGTTTATATTTGTAATAAAAATTATATGGACACGAGAATTAAAAATATATATATACGTCATATTTATAAATAAAAATAGTAACAACTTATTCATGAAGTGGCAAATACTTTCTTAATAAAGATACAGTTAAACGTTCTTTATATACAATAGTAGTTGAAAGAAGTACGCATATACGAACTTAATGACAACGTTAATAAGCAACAAGGCAGTAAAAAGTTGCAGCATAAGATATGCGCACATGTATGATCTGCACGTATTCAGAAAAGAACACGATAAGTACACTATACACGAATAGGGAAGTCCACGCGTGTTTATAATTGCAAAGCTGTGACTGCACCGGCACGTCAAAATTTAACGTTGGAAATTGGACGGTAATATGGTATGCTACGCTTGTCAGACGCTTCAAGCGACTTTCACTCCTACCCCTGTTTATGTACAAGTGTGTACACACATTTATGCGCACGCGTATTTTCGAATTACCAAATGTGTCACGCAAAAGTACGTCCGCGTGCGTAAGAAATTCCTTCCAGCGGAGATATTCTCAGGGCAAGCATAAATATAACGAAGCTTCCCTTTGAAAGATTAAACTTGGAATATTGCTTATATGCATACGCAACGTTAATGCGATATTCATGCAATAATCTTTAAAAATTTCAATTGTAATCAGATTTTTTGACACCGTATTATATAATTTTGTTTAAGCTAAATTTATTTATAGGAAATTGATAATAAATATGAAAATAAAATTTTTAAAAATATTCCTATTTTAATTATTGAATAAAATCAAATTATATGTTATTAAAATTATACCAAATATATGCTACATAATTTCATAACTATGAAAAAAAGTATTATTATAATTAAAGTAAATTTTCTTAATGAATCTTGAAATGAAATTTTGCAAAATTTTGTAAAAATTTAACGATTATAATCCAATCATTAATACATATTAAGGACTGCAGCTTTTTACGAATATAAATATATTAATCATTTTGTAATATTTATTTAATTAAAATTAAATATTTATAATGCCCTAATTTTTCAATTTAATATAAATAAATAAAATTTGAAAAATTCATTTATCGCATTTTTACGCCATGTTAGAAAATTTTATACTTTTGAATGTGATTTAATATTATAATTTTTGGAAAAATATTAATAAATTATATCAAAGTACTTACATATACTGTAGTCAATACTGTTCTCTTATTTATACACTTTTTATAATTTTTTATTATAAAAATAATAATTCACTAAATCCACTCACTAAAAAACAAACACTTTTCACTTAAAAAAATTTTACGACTGAAAACCGTTACTTTAAAATCTTCTAATTAAACCAACTTTTTACACTAAAAATCCGTTACGTTTGAATGTTATAATCGAACGAAGCTTTTTACACTTTATGTCTATTAAATAATTTTAAATTTTCTAATCGAACGAATCTTTTTCACTTTACGTTTATTGCGTTTAAATTTATTAATCGAACGAACCTTCTACACTTTATGTCCGTCACTACTTTCTTTGTTTACCACTCAACTGGCTTCCCGAGTCGTTCGAATTCTCGCAACTTCTACCTCTCCTTCCCCCACAAATTTTTACTATTCAATTTTCTTCGTACTTGACGGTTGCCTTTTCATTGTCAAACATTGAATGCTAGTTGGTACTGCAGTGAATTTTGGATTGCATATGTATCTTTGGTAATCATAAAACATTAATATTTTGATTATTTACTCATTAACTATTTGAAATTATGAAAATAAAATGTATTATTTAATCAATTTTGTCAGAATAAAATTACCACGAACTGAGTACAGCCACTTTGAAGATTCATTTTTAATAAATTGATAACCAAAAATTATTTTGCTGCTTTTGTATTAGAAATATTCTACGTGCCAGAGGATGAATTTATTCATCAAATCTGAACAAAAGATTGATAAATAAAATTTGTAAGTAAAACAAATATTATAATACTTAGATGTTTTTATAATTTTCTTTTTAAATTAACTTTAATTCCATAAATAAATTGTACACTTAAACTAATGAAATGATTTATGAATTTTTTATTGGTATTTATATAAATATCTATTTATAATACTATCTATTATATGTTTAATAATAAAATAATTAAAATTGTATTATACAGTTAATAACCAAAATAAGATAACTTAATTTTATATATTTTATTACAATACGTAATAACTATTAATAATAATAATACTATTTTATGCAGTTAGAAATACTTTGGTCAATTAAAAAAAAGTTTCTATTATTATACTAATTTTTTTGATAATGTAGTAACTCAAGTATGAATATTTTTTATTAAACTATGCTAAGAAATTTTCATAAATGTTTTGTGCAAGTATTATATAATTTGTTAAGTAAGATTGTATAAGACTGTTTCAGCACAATTTTTTTTCGCAGTGTTTTACTTAATTATATTTATTTTATTTTCTCTATATTCTTACAAATTTATAAGAATTAGATAATGAATAAATACAAGTTAGTGAAAATTAGTGCATAAAAATGTTATACTCGTAGTTACAGCTTAAGATTTTTGCACAAAGCAGTTTGAAATAAAAATTTATAATTAATTTGCTCTTTTTCAGAAGAGAATTAGGATGATTTATATATTTAATCAAACAAAGTTTATAAAATATAATATTGGATATTGATTTATAAAGTTGTAAAATTTTAGTATATTATTTTATCTTTTATTGCTTTATCATTTTTCTTCATTAAAATATTTCAATTTATTTACAATTCAGCTTTTTTCTTTTTTTTTAAATATTTAAGTATATTTTTATATTAAATTATTCATAATTTATATCAGTAGACTAAGCTGTATATAAATTAAAAAATGTAGTTAATTGATATTTGATAGTTAATTAACACTTTAATAAATTTACATGAATTTTTAAAGTAAATTTAAATTAAAAATAATATCTACAAATCATTGCAACCAACAGTTTTTATGACGACAGTTAAAACATCATTATATTGATTTACATATTTATTCGTAAAATCGGCGCATCTGTGTTGATGCAGTAGACATTTTATTTAATCATTTCGGAAGAGAACAAAGACGCATTAAGCGACTTCTAAAAATTCAAGTATTAATAACCCCTTTGATGTAATCGAGATAATAGTGCACTCTTGAATATATATTGGAGTATTCTTCGACGTACCCATAAAAACGCCATAAGGTGTATATCCAATTATTGTTTTACTTATAACACCCACAATCTTATTATGCATTAAACGATCGTTTTTCGTCCTCTTATTTAAGAGTTTCACTTTTTTTTTTAATTCAAACAATTATTTAATTTTTTTTACATGTTTTAAGGCTAATTATTGTAAAATATTGTAATAAATATTCTTAATTTATTTTATAAATAGATAAATGTATTATTAATTAAAGATAACTAATTTATTTAATTTTATATGTTGAATAAAAATTTTATGCTTTAAAACTCAGCAATTTTTGTAGGTTCAGATTTTCTTATGATTAAACAAACTGTTGAATATTTTTGTACGCAATATAAAATATCGCACAGCTATGTGAATAAAAAATGTAAATTTATAAAAGTGTCTCAAAAAAGGGAACTCCGAGAATTAACGAGACGGAGGAATAATAAATACCTTAGAGCGCATAATAATATAATGAGAGAGAATAGGTGTAGCATTTCGTTTACGCGAATATCTGAAAAGTTGGAACAACGGATTCGCGCGTGCGTCCAACGATCTTTACGAGGCAAAATTAGCGATAAATCGCCTTGGTTTTTAAGTCGCGCGAAAGTTGAACGCGCTTAAAGTATTAAGTTACATCGTGTGCGCGAGCAAGTGACGCTTTGTATGCGCGCGTTATGCATCCGCGGCTTTTTAGATAAATTTGAAAAGACCCCCGGCGGACACACGTGTGGGATTTCATGTAAATTCGCGTGAGCCGTCCTAACTTGATTCGCGGAACGTCATAAGCGCGCCTCTTACAGCTAAATGTACAAGCGGACGAATTGGCTCCGTTTGTTAATTTGATCAAGAAAAAAATTTTGACACTGTTTTTATATATTGCAGATTGTAGCTGTGGAACGCACAAAGTCATCGTGATATAGTCGTAATTTTTAAAGGTATGGATAATAAAGTTTTCTTGTTATACTAGAGCAAAGCAGAATTTTTTTTCTTTTGTGCTAAGAATTTAAGCCTTAGTTAATATTTGAGTGAATTTCTGGTGAAAATAATTTTATTATAAATAATAAATTAAATGTATTTAATTTTTTTAACGAAGTAAAATTTGCAGTATGAATATGTTCTTGTTTAAAATTTTATCAATTGTTAAAAATCAAAATCTTCTGCATTTTTAATTATAGACTAATAATCAAATCGTATGCATTTCGTTCTACCGCATTTACAAAATGCTCCTATGTAAAAGATATTGTAATAAACGTCATGATGAAATAGAAACTTATTTTATATATATATATATATATGAAAACATATACGCTCACCCATCTTCGTATATAATGAGGGCAAGAGAAAAATGAGCCTCGCCCCTTCGATATATAATTAGCCAATCCGAGATTAGGATTCAGACTCAGCGCAACTCTATGTTCATGCAATTTACGCCGGTTTAAACATACGTTGAATGTTCGATTTTTTTTTTTTTTGTTTTTTTTTTTGTTTTTTAATAAAACCATAGCTAAGTTTCGAAGTATTGCCAAAAATATTCACCGTGTGTGGTCACTCGCATTCGGAAACTTGAGAATTGGTCCAAAAATCGTACTAATTGAAAGAACTTGTTTTATATTTACATCGTTAAAATGTTTGTATTTATTTCTACAATAAAATTACAATAAAATTATTATTTTATTAGAATGGAGATAAATTCTTTAAAAACAGTTTTGCTATATTGATGCAGATTTGTAATTGTTTAAAAGGATTTACTTTTTCAGCCATTTAATATTTTCTTAATAATAAGTTAATATAATGAGATTATTTTTTATATTTTCAGTTACAACACAGATAAATTATTATTTGTTGTTTTAATTTACTTGAATCATTTAATGATATGATGAATATTGAGAAACAAAAAATCTCTTTTCATCAAAAATGTTCATTGATGCAATCTACAGAGGTTTTATCTAATATTGAAGCTAATTTACAAAATATCAATGCTAATAAAATTTTATCATGTGATGAACAAAAGAATTTGCTTGTTCAGAATTTTGTTGAAGAAATCAAAGGAGCAGATCAGGAAAAATATTTATGCAACTCAATAAAATGCATAGTATTTGATGCAAAAAATATATTTGAAAGCCATTCAGATGATCAAGTATCGTTAAAGCAAAAAAATGAAAAAAATAAGGATATTAAAGGCAATCATCAAAAGATAATTACAATACATAAAAATCTTGAAAATCAAAAAGTTGTGTCTAGAAAAAGAAAAAAATCACCTAATAAAAATTCTAAAATTAAAATAAGAATTTTAGACGAAAATGCAAAGAAATCTAATGATAAGAAAAAAAATAAGCAATCCAATAAACTTCTAGTCAACAAAATATTTCTGGAAAATGAAGAATGTGCGATTTTAAAAGAGAAAAAAGAATGTATTATGAAAACGCAATTTTCAAAAAAAGATGAATTTTTAGAATTTAAGAAAATAAATAGTTCACTTCATAAAAAGCAAAAATTTTCTATTGAAAATGCAAGTAAAGAAATTTCTTTAAAAAGTGAAAGTCAAAGTTCTAATTCAGAAAGAGCACCTTTTTCAGGTGATACAAAGAAAAGAAATAAAAATAAAAAGGAAAAGCATGTCAATAAAAAGAAAAAAGAAAAATCGATTAAATTTAGCAAAAAAAGAACACTTTCGCAAATCGAAGAAATAAAAATTTTGTATCCAACCGAAGCAAAATCTAATAGATATCAAACAAAGAAAAGTAATGTTTTAGAAGATGACAAAGAGCATTTAAAAATTCCTTTTGTTAAGAAACAAAAAAATAAAATTGATTGTACTGATCCAATATTTCATAAGCCTTTTAAATATGGTTGGAAACGCGAAGTAGTTTTCAGAGCATGTTCAAAAAATGCAAAAGCCGATGTTTATTATTATACGCCTGATGGGCAAAAACTGAGGAGCAAAAAAGCAATTCAGAAAAATCGTAAATATTATCTTCACTATTAAAAAAATTAAATTATTTAAAAAAAATATTGCTATAATAGTTAAACAGATTAAACTAATTATTTATTAGTATTATAAATTTAAAAAATTGGATTTTGGTTTTTTTTTTTTTTTTTTTTTTTTTTTTTTTTTTTTTTTTTTTTTTAATAATATATATATTTTTTTAAATTACTGCAACAAATATAATTTATTATAATTTATTTCTTTAATAGTTTTCAACGAAGAATTAACACTTGCAAATTTTACACTTTATAAGGGATCTGTTGGTGTAAATGATTCTTTGAAAGAAATTATTCGACATTCGATGCGTGTTAAAGTAAATAAAAAATATTTGCATATAACACTTTTTTAAATTTATTAGATTTAATGCTATAAAAATCTTCCAGAAAAAAAATAGCGATCAATCGGGAGATTATAAAACTATGGAACAGAGAATAAAGAAAGAATTATTTGAATCGTGTAATCAAAACAAAAGTTTTTCATGTGAAAGTAATATGTCTAAAGAAAAATCTACACATATTTCTAATATTAATAATGAATTAAATTTTAACAATAATTCATTCCAAAATAATATTAAAGTTAGTTAAAATATTTGATTTATATATTTTTAAATTTTATTAAATTTTATTAATGTGCCTTATTAATATTTATTTATTTTAGAATGAATTTAACAATAAATCAGTAAAAAATATTGAATCATTAGCAGATAATATAACATTACAACAAAGTTCTTTAATTTGTAAAAATGCTACTACTAATAAAGTTGAAAAGAGTCCAGCTATTATTTTCCAAGAAAATAACTCAATTTTAAAAGACAAAAATTATTGTTCTAAAATAAATATATCAAATGCTACTGAAGAAAATGAAAAAAATGCTGGTATTATGAAAATTGAAAATAACTTTTTTAAAATAGATACAAAGAAACATATAGAACAAGATAAAACTAATCAGGTACATAAATGAAGTTATTTTATATCTATTCTTGAGTTATTATTAAGTGTTGAGTAATATTGTTTGAACTCTTATAATTATATTTATTTCTTACTTTTTAATGTTTAAAAGAACTTATGCCACAAAAAGTTTCTTTTAAATAAGTCTATTGAAGAAAAGCAACCATTATTTAAAGAAGTAAGCAGATCAAATTCCTCCTTTATCTTAAAAGATATTAGCAATCTAAAGAAAAATCATTTCAATATTAATTTATTGAAAGCTAAAAATGAATGTCGTTTAAATTTCATATTGTGTGATACTCTACGTAAAGAAAATAATGCAAGTAGTTCAATCTCTTTAGAGTCTATAATAAAATTTGAAACAAATAGTGAAAGTATAGAAATAAAAGATGAGAGTCTGGACATTTATAATAAAAGTAGATTCCAAAACAATGAAAAAAATCTGATATCAGAAGATATAGATGTAAACAAAAACCAAAGGCATTTATTTCTTAAAATAATATAAAATAATTTTTTTTAACTTTCAGATTAATCTTGAATTTGAAGGAAAGTTAAGTGAACCTTCTGTGAGAATAACATCAAAAACAAAGATTAAAATTCCAACCAATAGAAATGATTTAAATTCTTCAATATCTAAAAAAATATCTCGAACAAGTAATTTTTTTGTAAGAAATAAAGGAGAAAATTTTTCACCAATAAAAGCAGATAAATGCACAATGGGAAAAATAAATATTAATAAAATTGATCTGTTCAAACATGTAAATGTAAATCCATAAAGATTATAAATAAATATTAATTTATTTACCTAATAATGTATTTCTATTTTTTTATTTTTTTTTTTTTTTTATAATTAGGATAATGTTAAGAATAATGTATTCACATTAAAACAATCTGTAGAAAAAGGTGACATTATTTTATCAGAAACTGACACGTTTTCGTCTGAAGATGAATTAAATTCCACTCAAGAAACTTTAGATGATACGTTTTTATTAAATTCTTTTGATGAAGACATTTTGAATGCAACAGAAAGTCAATGCAGTACTTTGAACACAAATAATCAAAGATTCTACTTAAAAAGTGTAAGTAAATATTTAATATTTAAGTAAATTAACCAGTTAACTTATCATCTATTAATGAAATCTAAATATTGCATTTTATTTATAGGATTATTTTGATCAGTATACAAAATATGCTGATAAATCTATGCAAAAAAGCCAAATCTTTTCTGGTAATTATGCAGTAAGTTTCAATTACGTAATTATCGTAAGAAGTTAAAAAATATTTCATCTTAAACTTTTCAAAGACAACATGCTTATTTATTAAAAATAACTTATTTCAATAAATTAATTTCAAAAAGTTACTCTCAATATTTTGAATCTAAACAAAATAATATAAGAATAATATTTTATATTTTAATTCGATATTTAGAACTATAGTAATCAAAACAATGTTAGCAATAAATCATTGGAAACATTCGACTCTCTGTCAAATAGTTTATTATACTTCGCAAAGTCTAGTTCTGATACTTTTGAAACTGAATCGACACAGCAAATCAGGCGCACGCATAATTTTTCATTAAAAAGAAATTCTACACCATGTAGTTGTAAATCAATAATTCCAATAGTATCTCAAGATAATTGTCATCTAATAAAATTGCAACAGGAAAGATATCAAAATCATTTCAACAAAAATGCAAATGATGTACAAGTTAGTTTAATAAATGCATTAGTCAATTTTTTATTTTTTTTTTTTTTTTTGTTTTATATTTATGTAAATTAATTTTTTGGTTGTTGTCCTAGAATTACGTTCGTCCAGATTTATTGTCATATACGAATTTAACAAATGATTCGTCAAAAAATTCATTGCTTGGTGAAACTATAGACCAAGAAAATATTAAACAAGTATGTATGATTATAACTTTTTAATATTATTTGTTGCCTGAACTTATTAACGATATTAACAATACTTTTTTAGAAAAATTTAAATTATGATGATTGTATTATGATGAATAAAGATATAGCAACTGCCGTGCCTGGTACCTTCTTAGAAAATGAAAGTTCTTTTAAATGTTTTACTGCATTTGAATTACAGCAAATGAACATTTTAAATTTAAATATAGAAAATGATTTATCAGAAGAGAGTAATTTAAAAAATTTATTTATTTCAAATTTAGTACAACCAAATATGTTTGATTCTTATAATCAAGTGAAAACGGATAATACACCAATATCCGAAAATTTAAGAAATATTCTAAAAACTTATGAAACTTCAAAACTTTTAACGTCAAGTTCTTCTATTTATAATAGGTAAATAGTAAAATTGATTTAATAACATATTTATAATTAATATGTTATCGTTATTAAATACTAGTTTTAACATTAATTTAAAAAAAATAAATGTTTTTATAGTACTGAACGTTCTTTACCATTGACTTCTTATCCACATTCCATGGAATCTTTTTGTAGTGCATATAAAGCATTGAAACTTATTTTTGAATACTTTAATTTAGAAGATTTATTAGCAGCTCAGAAAGTTTGTAAAGTTTGGAAAGATCTTGCTAGTCAACCTATTTATTGGAAAAAAATACAAATAAAAAATAGCCAATTAAACCATATTATAGCCACAAAATTACAAAAGCACAAAACTGAAAACTTAATTGTTATTGAAGATGATAAAAATTGGAATGATTTCATTAATGCCATTCCGAAAATAAAAACCCTTAATGTAATTAAACTTTGTTCATGTCCAGCAAACGTTTTTGAAGAAATTGTTAAATGCTGTCCTCAACTACAAATTGTAAATGCTGTATCCATTGAAAGTGAAAATATTCATCTAGAATGTGCAAAAGAGCTTAGAAATCTTAGAGAATTATACGTAAAGACTATCAATAATTCGTTATTAATAGGTGATTTAGCCTTTCTAACAAGATTTACAAATTTAACTCATTTAGTAAGTTTATTTTTATTCCTAATATCAAATAAGTTTACTCTTTTACTTTTAATGTTTATTTAATAAATCACCTTTTTTTATTTTATAAATATTAATTTTTATATTTTCTATTATTTACAGAGTTTAAGATCGATAAAATGTTTAGGAAAAAAAAATATCTATGTAATCAAATATTTGCATTATCTTGAAACATTAGAGTTGGGCGAATGTTCAGATTTTGATAACGCGTTTGGATCTACGGTATTAATTAATTTGAAAAATTTAAAGCACCTAAGACTTGAAAATATTCAAGGATCATGCTGCTGCATTGATATTTTAACATCAATTTCAAAATTAGAAAAATTGACTAAACTAGAATTGGTTAATATTAACATAAAAAATGGTTTTGATAAATGTCTATCCAAATGTCAGAATATTACAAAACTGCTAGTAATACCTATTTATGATCAAAGATTGGCATGGTTAAGCAATATTATAATAAAAAGTACAACTAATTTGTTATCTAATCTAAAACTTTTCGTTTGGTGTATCACGGAAGAAGTATTACAAAGTTTCAAAGAATTGTTTAAAAATTCAATGGATGATTACATACCAATCTTAAAATCAGTTCCAAATTCAAATCTACTGGAAAGTTTAAGTGATTCAGGTACGTAATTTTTCTAAGTAAAAGATTTATTTTATTTTAAAAATTTTAAATTATATTTCAGAAATTGAAAAAAATTATAATTTTCAAGCTTCATCACATATACTAACGCTAAATACGCTAAAGAAGTTCTACGCGGTTTGTCTTCCGGAAACTCAGGTACACGTTTTAAAAATTCCATTTTCTGCAACTTGGAACTTGACTATATAAAAAAATATTATTATTGATAATCATTTTAAATAAGTGAACATTTTATAATATAAATTGTTAATGTTTATACATGTTACACTGTTAGAATTAATTTCTTTTAGTTAATCTATCTAGATGTTGTACTATTTGAGTTTTTACTATTATTTTGAGTTAACTAAGTATAAATGTAAATTTATTATAAATTAATCATTCAGAAAGTAAATCATTACAAATTTGTAAAACTTATAGCAAATTTCGTAAAACGAATTGAATTATTATTTTTATGGCGAATTCGTGAACTACTTACAAATACTTATACACAGTTGGTATGCGTAGAAATCTACTGTTACAGAGAAATTCTCAGGTTTTATTTGATAAGATACCGACCAACAGTCTATCTTACCGATTTAGGATAGTATATACTTTTAATACATGGGCTATAGATGGAGCTGACCAAAACCATTTTGAACTAACTTTATTTGCATAAATTAATTTTAAATTTATAAAAGAAATATTTTATATTCCATTTTATTTTAAAAACTTATAAAAGCAGTCACATGTGTTGATTTTTTATCGAATTCATAAAATAATACCAATTTCAAAATAATTTCATTATTACAGAAGCCCTACATACAGAAAATTACATAAAAAGTTTTAATCTATTTTATAATTGACAGATTACTTCTTTCATTTATGTTCCATCGTATATCTTTTACACACATGTAAACGTATTTATTAAAATATGTATCACCACAAAGTGCATTTAAATAATTGAAGAAATTGTCAAAATTTAAAGGACGAGTCCTGGCAAAATTTATCTGTGCAAATATTGTTTCGCGTATCAAGGAGCCAGGTTGGCCGAGCGGTCTAAGGCGCTGGATTTAAGCTCCTGTTCCCTCCTGGGAGCGTGGGTTCGAATCCCACACCTGGCAAGTTTTTTTGCAACTGCGAGTCTTTAAAACTTTATACCAGTTTATCTAACGAAAAATGATAAAAGTAGTCGAATTTTCCTCTTAAATGCCGATTATATATTTAATACTAATTATAAATATTTAATTTACTAATAAAAATAAATTTTTAATGAAACTAATAAGATTGCAGGTTTTATTTTTTACCAGAATTTTGCGTGATCCCTTTTTTGCGTTATCTTTGTGACCTATTTTATAACAGAATTAGATTACACGCTCATGTTAAAATATCGGTTACTTGATTATTGGTTTCGTGATTAAATTGAAATTAAATACAATGTTATATAATTTATGATCTTGAATTATTAATTATATTTTTCAAGAGCATCAATTTTTTTATAATAATATGTACAGATTTTTTTTTTCTAAAGATGTAGTTTATTTGTAGAATTACATAATTGAAAACTTTTGAATTCATAATAAATTTAAAGTAATTGAATGTAGAACAGTATTTTTGTACTCTGTAACTTGAACATTGTTTTATCAAGATATTTGATAGTCAAGATTTAAATAAATACTTATTAATATCATACATTTATAGTATATAAAATTAATTTCGAGAATAAAGCCATATTTTTATCAAATTTTGAAAATATTCAAATTTACATACTCAAATTTTAATTGGCAAGTTGAACATAAAAAAATTATTTTTTAATGAAACGATTTATCATCAGATTATTTATCATAAAATTACTCTTTATTTTGAAAAAAAAAAAAAAAAAAAAAAAAATGAGAAATTTACGAGAAAAAATGATTTTGGTCACAGATGGATTATTGAGTAATCAAGCACTTATATATAACGGACTACATATTTTCATGAAAAAATTTCACATTCTTTATATTCTGAATAATTAATTACGTTTTCTTAAAAATTTTTATTTTATCTATCTTAGTTTAATTTTTTTTTTTTTTTTTTTCCATAATATATGTATTCATACGCGAAGAGAAAACTTTGTACCCTTTTTTAAGTATACTCGTATTGCGCGAAAGCAGGAGTGTGAGATTTAATTAAAGTTTATATGGAGAAGGAGTGTAGAAAGCTAAAATTTATGTGATATGTATTATAAACAAACTATTATTTTTTGTTATATAAATAGAATAAAACATTCATTGTTTTCATTCTGACTGTCAACGTCAAGCATATTATAGTCTGTGATCAAACAGTCACAGATACTTAGTATGAATTGTCGTCAAAAAAATTTCAAAATTGGTCGAATTTTGACCATTGGGCATCCATCAGTTTTTAAAGTTTTTTAAAATTTTTCATTATTTAAAATTTCACTATTAAAATTTTTTCAGTACTATTTTAAATTTAAAATCAATCCTTGTACAATATAATCGAAACATGAAATGTGGAATTAAGAAAAGTTTTTAATTTTCAATTTTCATTTTTAATTAGGTGACAAATAAATTTTTAATTTAAATTTATGATAGATTATTCAAGACAATCCGTATGATTATTCATAAATATTTCGAAACCTAGTTTAATAAAATTTTATTAAAGAATCCCATAGTGTCGATAAAGTAGGTATTAGACTTCTTAGCTCACTGAACAACAGTGAAAAATATATTTACGCGAATTTCAGAATAAAAACTGCAGTATTATTACTGTAGTAACAATATATTAATAGTTAAATAAGTCCGGACTTATTTTACAAAAAATTCAACAGCCTAACCTCAACGAAAACTTAAACGTCAAAACATCCGTTTCTCATTTCTATACAACTCGTCCATTTCTTCGAACTTAATCCAACTGGGTACATACAAAAGCTCACCCCAAAAAAGAGCCGCGCGCATATAATGCAGAGAAACGCACATATACACGGACGAACCGCCATAGCGCGCGGTGTAACTTAATATCTCGACATAAAGATCACCGGTAATCAGCAGATGGTAATGCGCTTTCTGGTCCGACGAACCCTCGCGCGCGCACCGAGAACACAATAACACCCGACTGCGAAAGAGCGAGGGTTGTCTCCTTTGTCTTTCAAAACGAAACGAAACTCAGATCTTATCGCACTCTTTCGCTCTCTCTCTCTCTCTCTCTCTCTTTCTCTTTCGGCAAAGAGCGCAAAAGCCCAGGGCTAAAACGTCATCATCGCTATACCGAATTGCTCATATCGAAGTTCTGCTGATGCTCATCTTACTCTCGTATCGCACCTTACCAATCCGGCCAGTTCGAACGCGAACTGACAGCGCGAAGTGTATGTGTGTGTGTGTGTGTGTAGGGGGATGTACGACGATCTTTTTCAGAGCCCGATAGAGCGAACTTTTGCAAAGGTCTTGTGATTGGCCGTTACCACCCTTCATTAGGATAAAACGATGGTTTTTAAACCCTCGTTGTAGTTTTTTTTTTTTTATTTTTTTTTTTTAAGATTATCAAGGTTTACAAGCTTGACGAGTATGATGTTAGGCGTGGATTAGTGGTTTTTGGTATCATAAGAGAATCCTTTATTTTTTAATGAATTTATTCGTTTTTTATAAATAATTCATTATGATTATAACAATTTTAGAGCTGTCTGAAAAATTACATTGTCTTATTTTTAAGAAATAATCAGTTTAGTCTGTATCCATTAGATATTTAAATCAACCAATAACGTTATTCGAAATAAAAATAGAAGGGTAAGTTTATATTTAATACAGTTTGTATTAACATATCAAAAAAAGTAACATTTGCGTTATTTATCATATGCAACTTTAACATTAAAAGACTCAAGTGCATCCAGTAAGGTTCAGGGTTACATAAAAGCGAGCATTTTGATGGCTTTGAAAAAAAAAATAAACAGATTGGTAGTGGCGGATTAGTGGCTAATGGAAGGTTGAAGTTTCTAAAAGGGGAAACAGAAAAATTTGGCTGAGGATATTACTTTAAATAATAAATTTCTTGTTATCTTTATTTTATTACAATAATTTTAACAACGCAATTGTCTCGTGGTGAAAATTTTGTGATTGAATTTTATAAAAGTTAGGCAAAAAATTTTAATAAATGAACGATTCTTTATTATTTTCAATAGAAAATAATTCTCTTGTACTTTGATACTCCCAAGCTAATATTTTGATGTAGCTGAGTGCAATTACAAATTAATACTACCGCTGTTTTCTCACTCATATGCAACCTATTCACCGAACAAGGGCACGAGCGTTCGTCCAGCGACGATAAAAAAGAGAAACCGGAGTAGATGAATAAAAAGAGAAAGAGAGAGAGAGAGAGAGAGAGAGAGAGAGCGTCCGCCAAAGTCCGCACGCGTCAAAGTAATTCCGGTTGAGTACGACAGCGCATTTTCAGCGGCGAAAGCGACACGTGTGGCCGCGAGCTGCATACCTACGCGCCACGTGCCGACCAATCTAAATCTAATAATGCAAACAGTAGCCCCACAATGGGCGCGTTTCTGTCTCCCTCCCCCCGCGCGTGTAACGGGACACCATGTGAACTAATCGCTATGAAGTGGTCCTCAAGAGAGTGAGAGAGAGAGAAAGAGAGAGAGAAAAAGAGAAAGAGAGAGATGCGATATCCTGTTTCGCTATTTGTCCTCTTCTATAAGATTATACCAACAACGGTTAAAACGTGCGACGAGCCTCTTTAGCTTGGCGCTTTAGAGTATATTTTTGCATGAGGTATCGTGTGAGGCGTATGGCAACATGAGGTATGGTTTTGTGCAATTTTCTAGGACCGATTAAGGCATTGATTAGCTGTGATTTTAACTTTTTCAAGAGTTAAAATTATCGTTTCGTTGGATGAAAGTTTTCAACTATAAGTATAGACTATAGCAGTTTGTATTCACAAAAGTAGTCTTTAAAGTTTCTTTAATCGATGATGTTTGATGTATGATTTTATATGTGGGAATTATTAATTGTTGACTTTTGATTATTATTAAATATTGTAGAAAATCTGAAATGAGATATATTTTGCAAAAAAAAAATTGTGAAAAATTAATATAATGATAAATATTTAAATCTATAATTAAATGAAAATTGTGACAATTTTTTTTTACCGTTGATAACTGTAAATTTATTGATCAAGAAATATAAACAGCGATAAGATTCCAAAATAATTATGTAAACAAAGAAAGAAAAATATTTTATCGTTATCCAAAATAAAATATTATTATTTTAGTTTATTAATATTATTTAACTGAATGCATTTATTAATTTATACAGTTATTTAAATTTTAGAAAATTATATCATTGTAATCAATGTTTGAACTATGAGACTTTTAATATGGGATAGGATAATGAAAATATCAAAATTTTGATGAATTCAAAATGTTTAATTCCCAAAAAATTTTCATTTATATTAATATACATTAACAAGATTTGTTTTCGTTAATAAATATTTCTTGTGTTCGAAAATGGACTTATACATAGTGCGTGGATCGATAAAAAAATACAAATTTCAATGAAAAAAAAAAAAAAAAAAAAAAAAAAAAAACAAACTTAACGAAACAATTCCTAATATAACTCGGTTGAAATTAATATAATAATTGCTGTGTTGCTTAGTTTACAAGTCTATGGATTATGTTCGTAGCATTAATAGGCGAGTAATTATTTCTTTCGATACTTTCTAAACTAGCAAAAGAAAAGATAAGAGTCTGGATAAAGTATATAAATCGGGAATCAACGCATTTTTGCTTTCGCTTATAGAATTCTAAGTTTTGTCAAGTCAATAGACTCGTTTTTTGTTCCTCTCTCGTATACTTTCATAAGTTCTGTATAAGACGTGTTTGGACCAATTTATCAAACAATCCGATTTAATTATACGATTTTTTTTACATTATCGAAATTTTGCGTGACTTTACAATGTTTTCAATGCTATCAATATTCAAAAATTGAAATTATCACCCGTCGAATAAATTTCTGTAAATTTTTCGAAAATTCATACACCCATTGTATCATTTCTCTCATATTTATTTTTCTTTTCATTCTTTACGGAAAGTTCTTCAATTAGATTTTAAAGAAAAACATTGTAAAGCACGTAAAATCCCTTACAGAAAAAGATAAGCTAGATATATTCTAAGGTTATGTACATCTATGTATAGATAATTAACGATTATTCTACATTCGTTTTCTAGATTTTTTTTTTTTTCACTTCGTAGGGGCAACTTACAAATAGATACTTCGTCTTCGATCTCTTGACCACTTGCACTTTTATTCTTTTTTTGTACATCGCAACAATATTTACAAAGTAATGTACACGTTACAATCTTTTTTTATTTTTTTATTTTTTTATTCTTTTTTTTTGTTTGTCTCTCTTTATATATAATATGTATATACGCACGCAGCACGCATTAATACGTTAACTTACTACGGGATTATCGGTTAATCTGTGATGCGCTTCATTCATTTTTTTTAATTTTCTTTATTTACTTCCCATATGAGGCAAAGAGGTGAAAAAGAGGACTTACGAGCGCGTGAGAAAATTGTCGAAAAATGTTTCTCTCACTGCACCATCGATCTATATATATATATATATATATATATAATATACGTATAGCTACTGTGGAGTGTCTGTTATTCATTAATAAGCGATATGTCTGTCTAGTGGCGTCTTTTATTCCGCTGTAAAATTCTTCGTTTCAACGACGGCCGTTGCTTTATAAAAGTTTCAATACCTTTTGTTTATTCCGAAACGTAATATTTTATATTTCGTAGTTGTGAGTCTGATATTTTGCAATTCGAATGAAAACACGTACTTCTCTATTTTAGATAAATAGAAAGGCAGATATTTAAATATAAAATTAGTTATTTTAAATAAAAAAATTTTTTTATAATGAAAAGGCTTCAAACTATGTTTTTTATTTTAGTGGTTATTTTAAAAATAATTTGGCAAAGTTTATCTTTAGAAATCGATTGATTTTCATTTGAAAAAAAAATGTATTCTTTGAGCTTGTAGTATTAATATATAAACAACTGTTAAAGTTTTTTAAGATGTCTATTGTTTAAATTTTATTTAAAAAACGGTTTCTCTTTTCTACGAAATTTGCAATCAAGAAGGAAATTTCTAATTATATCATCGTAACATTTTGGGACAAGATATTCATTATTACATCGTAGATAAATTGCAATATGACTTTAAATATAAATTTAAAAATTTCCCTGTTTCTCCGAAAGTACAATAAATAAGGAGTATGAAGCCTCTTATCATACAAATGTAACAGTTACAATAAAGTTCTTGTTTTATATCATCTTTACACAATTCCTTTCCACGAGATGAAAATAATCGGATGAAAATTGATTTTGCAATACCTCTTGTTCGAGATATGTATATAAATTTCTTAACTACGTTAATCAAGAGTCGTCGTAGCAGACTCTTTCGTATAATTACACACCCCGAACATTTCGTATATATATCATCGGATTCGCACTGGTGTCACATTGTTTTATCTCATTGGATTTATCTTTATTTTTTTTTTTTTTTTTTTTTTTTTATTATTATTATTATTTATTTAATCAATAAAATTTAATAACAGTTTGCGTAATGATATGCTTTCGATTTTCATTCACTCTCTTAACGAGTGTATATGAAAATTAATTTTTAAAACGCACTACGTGCATTTTTTCATTGCAACGGACGAAAAAGAATCCAAACAATTCGACGTCTAGTCGTACATTGAATTAACAAAATTTTCCTCATACAGTTAGACTTACATACGAAATATGATCTCAATAATTTGTCTCGCAAATTTCTAAATAATGAAATTATTTGTTCAGTAACTTAAATTGTTAAAGACTGCACTTTCTCATCCTAAGGAACGAAGGTTCTCTTTTTCATTCGTTGCGTTTATTTCAAAAATTTCTCATCACTTCGCGAATATATATTGTATACACATGTCTGGCGAGCTCGTTTCGGCGTTTAGATTACAATTAATTAAAGAGGCGGAAAATCGCTTAAAAGCTCATACGTCCATCCTCGCTTGATCGAAATCGTCGCGATCGCCTCGAGGACTTGAGCACTTTTTTATACTTCACGCGTCGTAGCACTATTTGCCGCTCGAAGAAGATAGCAAAGGACTGCTGGCCGTGGAATTATAGCCTTGGCTACAGGTCGGCAGCATGAACGGGTTCATGTTGAATGGCGAGCCCACGACGTCGCCTAACCCTGCAACATGCCCACTGTGTCGGTTTATTTTAGTTGGTTTTCCTGCCTTCTTTTACAAACTTTGTTTACAATTTTTTTTAACTATCTTTCACAAATTTCAAAATTTTTATAATTTTAATCGTTCTTTTGAAATATTCGTTATTAAATGTAGTTGGAAATTTTTTGTGACTCTATTGAGATAATTCAAATTGTTGTAAATATTTAATGCAAAAAAAAAAAAAAAAAAAAAAAAAAAAAAAATTATACTCATTTTTATTAAATAAATAATCATGCAACTTTTTAATAAATATTTTAGAAAAAAAAATTGCAACAGTCATTTTAATATCCAAGCAGCGGTAAAAATTTAGCGAAGCCGCATACGATTTATATATATGTATATATATATATATATATATATACATATGTGTGTGTGTGTATGTGTGTGTAATCGACTTAATGATAAAGCATGCAGGTTACGATTAAAAATAAATAAAAAACATAAAGTACATACACATGACGATCGACTGGCGCTAAGTTATTTCGTCATTGATTTTGTTTCGCAAGGCTTATTAAAGTTTGTGCTAGAATAAGATATCGATTGTGACGGTGTTGGTGGGCGATTATACGTTATATATTGTTTTGCGTTACTTTCATTTTTTTATTTTTTTCTTTTTATTTATTTATTTTTTTTTATTTTTTTATTTATTTTTTATTTTTTTTTATTCTTTTTTTTATTTTTTTTTTATTATTTTACTGGGCTGCCGTAGCGAGGTGGTGCTGTGTGGACCAGTGCGGTGGGACTGAGGTTGTCGGTGGTCGGACTACGGGGGCGAAAGCACTGCTGTCCCCGGACGAATAGAAAATTCCGTACTGTTCGTGCGCTAAAACGAAAAAAAAATCCACAAGAAAAATCATAAGTGAAAGGCCAGCGAAAGGATAAGCTTTTTTTTTATTTTTTTTAATTTTTTTTTTGTGTTTAAGCATGCAAGTTTTAATGTTTAACAATACCTAAATAACAATTTTTAGTTTTTATTATTTATTAAATTAATGTTTTATGTGTCCAAGTGTTTTATGTATTTATATTTTTTTTTTTTACGCTAGAAAATCATTTGATGTTGCACAAAAAATTGATCTAATTATATGGTAATTAAAATGATATAAAAAAAGTTTTTAACGCAATGTTATTGAGCAAATATGTTCTATATTTCACAAAATGAACTGGAATTGATTGTGTTCACTGTTGATATTTTAAATCTTCCTTTTTCACAAACAAACTTATAACCTTTCTATTTGTAAATTATTATTATAAAGTATTTGTAAACAAATTTTATTAAAAATTAAATATAGTAGTATATGCATATTTAATTAAACGAACAACACGTTTTTTCATTTGATTAATTATTTAAAAATATCAACAATAGAATTGAACAAATAATTCCCTTAAGCAAACACTTAACAGCCGAACGATCAAAGTAAATTATTGGAAAAACAACTCGATCAACATCGATCATTCCATTAAATAAACAAACTCGTTCGAAACAAACAATCGCACGATAGCTAAAAATAACGATAATAAAATAAAAATAAGCAGCCAACATCGCGTATCGTCTCTCCAATGACAAAAATAAAAACTTACGGGAGGTGTAAAGCGTAGGACTGCCGGTATACGGATTGGCGACGGAGTAGCTACCGCTGGTGCTGTGACTGTGAGGCGTACTGGCGGAACTACCGCAATAACCACCTCCGCCACCTCCGCCGCCGCTGGACACGACACCGCGGGGACTGGCGCTGCTGCTCTGCCGGTACGCGTCGACATTGGCGCTACCGCTGCCGTTACTCGCGGCACCGGGGTTCGCGGTACCGGCACCTCCGCCGCCGCTGCTACCGTTTGTTCCGCTGCCGGCACCCGTCGTTACCGATGCTCCGTCTGTAATGTTTTGTTAGTACGTTATAATGGGAATTTTTGCGGCGAAAATTGCTGCATCTGTATTTTGATGTAAATAATTTATGGAACTAAATTGCTTTTGAACATGTTTGAAAGAGTATAATTTTTTTTACGAAATTCATAAGATTTTCGTTTTCATAAAAGAAGAAGAAAAAACAAAAAAAAACACCAAAACCATACTAACCATCCGTCCATTTAGACGAGGAGCCGTTCTCTTGTACGGTAACAGCAAGCTGTCCGGTGTACGAATTGAACGCGGTCGCGGAACCGGAGGTCGGCGGTTGTGTCGCCGCGTGACTCGAGCCCGGACTCCGAGGCGCCGAGTTTATGCCCGCGGAGGCGTTCGTCGCCCGGGGCATACTGTACAATGCCTCCGCTAAATCCGCCGCTCGCTTTAAGATTATCTCCTTGGGTAGCTTATCCGGATCGCCCGGATGTCGCGGTATAAGTTTCTGCAGTCTCTCGAATCCGTAGGCGATCGTTGGCTCGCTTAATGCTGTCGAAGAAGAGACATTTTTTCATTAATTATTCATCAAAATTATTGTTATTTAATTATTTTTTAAATCTCTTTCTTTTTATCTTCAGATACAATTTTTATTGTTTAAATCAACCAGGTTTTAATAATAAATAATTAATTTATCTCAATATTAATTTGAAAAGCAAAACATTCATAAATATTTTACAAAAAGTATGAAATGGTTACTCACAAACATAAACAAATCGGCCGGGCGCTCCTTTACAAAATTGTTTGCCTTTGTAAGATAGTATAACCTCGACGACACCTGGAATCTGTCGCGGCGGCGTCTGTACCCTGATTGCGTGTGGTGTTATCAGCTACGACACAATAACGAGTGAATCAATAAAAATGCAAATGCGAAGCATTGGATAATATGAGCAGATTATATATGATTCGAGTTATAGAACCAAAAGCTTATCTTTCTATGACCTTACCTCGCTCCACACTAGCATTGTCCCAAAGACGACTTGAAGTCCATCGAAAAAATTATCGCCAATTATTATTACCGTCGATCCCCCCGATGTCCAACCCTCGCTCGGCGATATCGCCTTTATACACGGGGTTGCCATTTGGAGAGGAGGATAAAGGCCTGCGATAAAAAATGCTATCGTTACTAAATAATTTTTAAAAAAAATTATAGTTATGTTTTTTTAAAGGTGTAAGTGCAGTACTATTGTATATAAAAATGAACAGTTTGAAAACATTGATTTTTTTCTACAAAAATCAATTAATCCTATGAAAAAAATTGAATAATAGCTTTAAAAGTTATAATTGCTTATAACAAACATTTATGGCTCATGAATTGCATAATGAAGAAATTTAAAAAATATAGATATTATGCGATTCTTAACGATGTAGACGGGTGTAATTAGGAACTCAAAGTCATACTTCCCAACTTGCATCGTCCGACGAGTAAACGAGGTACCGCGAATTCCGCGAAAATCTTCGCGAAAATCAGCAGGTCGAGAAAATGTGAATTCTTAAGTGACCACCGAATCAGCAGTATTTTCCTCTTTTTTAAAAACAAACATCATCAATTTTCTTAAGGATATAATGAGCCTTTTCGACAAACTAATATTTTCCTTTTTCTGTTTTTTTGCGTTTGTCTAGCGAAGACGAGAAAACGAATATTGACGCTAATAAGTAAAGCTTACAACTAAAACAGACTGAACATCTTTTATGCAAAAAGTCATTTGGCAGTAATAACCACACGTAGTAAAATAAAGCAAATTCAAATGATTTCCTAATACCATGAGAATTCTTATTCGGAAGAAACGAAAGCAAAGATGTGTAAAAAGAAGACGTTATGGCGGAGTAAACGGTGTGGAAAAATAAAGAGAACCGTTACATTTTTCTTCTCCCTGTTTATTTTCTTCCTCCCTTTTCTATTGATTTACATCTTGTATTTTGGAAGAGGGCCGGAAAGAGAAAGAAAAAAGGGCGAAAAAGCATTCTCTAGTCGTTTGAGGGTTTCGTAGGGATATCGGTTGTTTGTTTGCGCGGTTGCGACGCCAAACTTTGCCGAATCGGCGTTGTATATTTTACTTTAGCTTCGCCTTTGTGTCTCGTGCCAAGCTCTACAATCATATTAAAGTCCCTTAATCACTATCATTGATTATTGGGCAGCAGAGGATTGTACCATAGTGTATCGATTTTATAATTATTAATTAATTTTTTTACGATTTAAATTTAAAATGTGAAGATTGGTATAAATAAATTTCATCGATGGCTATTGTAGCATTTTTAGGAAAAACAATTAACCATATAATACGTACTTGTAAACGCATGCTACAAATTGGTCGACGTTATTCAATTTGTAATATACGTTTACTTCCAAATGGTATAAATTGAATATTTGGTACACGCGCGAGTACAGAAAAAAAGTACATAAATAAAATGAAATAAAAGTGTTAATAAACTTACTGTTGTATTCGCCGGGATCACTGGGATCTAGTCGTTTCGCTCTGCGTCCGTGTTTGCTATTGTTGTGAACGAACATGTTGTCCGAAACTGCCAGCAATGGGCCGTCGACGCCAACTTGGGTGGAAATGATTACCTGTAACGTAAAATGTGGGTATTATATTCTGAATGATTGAAAAATCAATAATCTAGAGATATGTATAGATAATGTTTATGACGTAATTATACAATTAATCATCTTGATGAATCTTTAATTTATATAAAAAAATAAAATTTATTTTATTAGAAATTAATTTTTTTGAAGTTTTTTGAAAACTACAGTAGGCCGAGAAAAATTTTTCACGTTTATTAAAAAAACGATTGATCTTAGCACGCTTAGGTTGGATTTTGCAAACGATTGAAGAAAGTGCAAAAAGTCTTCTCACTTTCTTTCTTGCGTATACGCAAGTGGTAAGAAAGACAGCTAGACAGGGGAGCTGGAATTTTAATTCCCAACTTTCGGGAACAAGCAATTCTCGAAGAAATTCGTAATTGCGTTTAATAATTTAATTTTGTTTGTTCCGAAAAAGTTTTCTTTTATATATATATATATACTTAGGTGTTATATTATGCATTTTAATAAAAAGAAAAAACAAGAAAAAAAATGTTGACAAAAGAAACTTAGTTTTGAATGAATTCCTTCCTTTATATTCAAAAATAGCTTTGTTTATAATAAAAAGTGATAATATTAGAACTATTTATAGATATTGATTATTAAATGCATAGTTTTGATAAGTAAATTAGTCCCTCTCTCTGCACAACTGATTCTAATTAAAGATAAGGTATTATATAATTTAAATGATCTAAAATCAGATAACATGTTCTCATTTGAAACGTATTTTTTAGTAAATGATATAAAAATTATCCACAAAAATTAATTTTTTGCATTAAATGTAAGAATATTAACATTTCTAATTAATATTATATCAAGTACAATACTCGTCAATATTCTAGACAATATAAAACATACCGAAAAAAGTACCGAAATTTTAAATCTCCTTAGACTACATAATGTATAACAAGCGGTTAAAAAATGAGGGAAGTCGCACGCGATTTTTGGCAATTTATTTTTTAATTTTATCTTTTGTTTCGGGGTCTGCGAGTAGATATACACGTAGTCATAGTATACCGAGCGCGGAATGATGGGAGGGATTGTTATTATGGGGGATAAGAGAGACCCCGAAACAAGAAGCGGGAAAGGAGAACGAAGAGTGGCCAATGCCTCGAGTACTACGAGGCTAATTGCCCGCCCCTTGGATTACAAGTCTTTGGCTGCTGCTTCTCGGCCGTAACGGAGCTTACGGCTTTTCGGCTGTTATACGAGCGTATTATAATATTAAGTTTTTAAAATTCCGATTGATCGCGATGAAATTTTGAAGCATCGATTGGTGACCTCGATTTTTTTTTTTTTTTTTTGCGTTTCGATTATTTCTGCTATTTTTTAAATTCGTACTTAAAAAACATAAAATAATATTAAAATCATTCAGCTCACCTGGAAGCGTCTCATATCTCTTGGATTGCCCGCGTTCTTCAGGCAGTTCTGATTGCACTTGAGGAAGAATTTGAGGAAGAACCTGCAAGAAAAGACATAATGTTGTAAGCGCGTCGTAAACGTAAAAAGGTCTCGTGTTACATAGCTTTGCAAGTATACGCGAGATAGATCTAAATTAACAATTGGCCGAGGTACTCTTAAACGGTTGACAAGACGCTTAATGCTTCGTACAAAGCCGGAAGCTTAATTAAAGGCGCGAGCGCCCTTCTATCCCCGCGTCCGCTCGCGCTCGCGAGCGCGTTATATACATGCGCGAAAGTGAGTCTGAATACTGCATGAACCAATCGTGGCTACGCTCTCCTGCCGAGTCTATTATTCAGTATTTCTCTAGATTAAAGTCAGAGTTCTCCGCGTTTACGAGCTATGGCGTCTTCTGATGCTGCCGACCTTTTAGGACTTGGGGTATAGCCGTGGGAAACCCTTCGAGTCTCCTTTCCTAATTTTCGTAAGTCTTATGCGTATGTGTTTTTATATTTGGTTTTGAAATATATATGGGCAGTGAATTTTTTAAACAGTTAATTAAAATTATGATTAGTTTATTTACTAAACCTATTAGTCTTCGTATAATAAGAATAATAAATATTTAATCATTCACAAATATTCGACGAAAGTTGTAAAATTAAAATAAAATTAAAAGAATTTAAAAGTCGAGAAAAACAAAAACAAAATCGAAGGGGGAAATTTAAAAGACATGTCGTTCTTCCGCGCATTTTTTACTTTGTTCCCCTACATACGACGAATTTACATCGATAGACACGCACAACACACACGCCGACACACATACATTTCCGATATTTCGAGTACGTCGCAAACGCAACGAAAGAAAACCCCATTCGCCTATACGATATACGAGTATTTCTCGCGGCTCTGACATCGACGAGGGTACATCTCGCTTCGGTATAGAAAGGGTGAAAGTAGTCGAGAAGTATACGCGCGAGAATAGTATCGCGCGCGCGGATATGCGTATACAACGAACGCCTAGGCCGTACCAGTACAGCAAGAACGAGCGAAGAAAAAAGAAGGGAGAGCCGAAAAAAGGAGCGGGCTAAAAAGCCGGCGGCTCAATTTTCATGAATTATGTAGAATATCGGAGGGGGATATTGAATTCCGGTGGAAATTTTTTCAGGGGTATGGATGCGTAGGTGGTGGCGCACGCTAGATGTATATACGCGCAAAGAGGAAAGAGAAAAATGACTCGGTCTTGTGGAGAGAAAAAGAAGAGGAGTGTGTGCGTTTGCATGTGTGCGTAGGTGTGGGTAGGGAAAGGAGAGTCAGCACCCTACTACGGCTGCCGAACTAGGAAGAGAGCGTAAGCTATCGCGCGAGTGGAACAAACGGATAAAGTCAGGAAAGAACGGTAAGAGAGATCCAGGAAGTGAGAATGGGATAGAAGCTTAGAAAATAATTTGTGAAAGAAGAAAATGGATAAATTGAAAGTTATTCGAGTTTTATTTATTAGCGATAGTTTATTAAATGCTGAATAAGATTGCTTTTTTGTTAATTTCGATAAAATAATAACAATTTTTTCAATTTTTCTTTCATTCCGTTCCCCAAAATTTCAACGTTAAAAATTGAAAAGCTTAATAGCCAAGTACAAAAAGCAAGAAAGGAAGCTTAGAAAACGAAAGCGTCGAGTGTACGCAAAAAGATATTGAACGAGTGAGATGGAAAACGAAAGTCCATACATAAGAAGAGAAAAAAATAAAAAGAACGAAGCTCGAGAGCGAGATACGGATAGACGCGATCGAGCGGCGGTAGTAGATCGAAGCAGGAGAAAGAGAAGAAAACCAAGGATAGAAAGAGAAGTAGAGGAGTTGACGGTTCCTACTTATACAGACGCACACGTATAGGTGTGTGGGTGTATGCATGGATAGGCCTTTGGGATACTCCCGTGGGATGGCATTGTCATCCCCTTGCGGAGTGCGTCCGGCACTCCATGGAAAAATCAAACGCATACTTTCAATTTGTATTCTCTACATCTTGTCAAAGAACCGCTGGTTGAAGAAGAGAAAAGAGAGATACAGAGATGCGTACGCATGGATATACATATAGCCAATATTTTTTTGATTTTTTATATACATATGTGTGTATATATATATATGTATTGTGTGTATTCTGATCCTTTCGATCCTCTTTCTAAACTACTCTTCTGCATTCCTTTCTTTTTTCTTTTGAAATTTCGGGAACTCCTTTTACTTTTTTATCGCGTCCCACAACCGTCGACTTTTTATATTTTCAATTTTCGGTTGAAAAAAAAAAAAAACGATTCCATTTCTGTTTTTCTTTCACCGAAGAAAAAATAGACTCATGAGTTACGACGAAGTAGAATTAAACGAGAAAGCTTATTGAATAAGAATAACAAATGAAATGAATAAATTTGACGAGTTATAAAATATGTATGTTAATTACAAGCATTATACAAAATAGACTTATACAAAAATTTTCTGTAATTAATCTAATGTTTCTTTAATGCATGTTTAAATTAATATATCCATTATAAGTAGAAACAAATAAATGAAGACAACGCACTTTTTTAAATATAAATCCCTCTTTAATATTCAAATCGTATCTCGGTAATAACCATTAAAGCATATCATTATCCAAAGAAATCGAATCGAAGCATAATAGTACCGGCCAAAAAGGAGCCTCTTCTCACATTTTTCTTCTCTCTGTGTCTCTCTCTTTCTCTCTCTCTCTCTCTCTCTCTCTCTCTTTCACTCTTCTTTTCTCCCTTTATTCCTTTCTCTCATTCGAATCCTCGACACACGCGTGCGTACGTATGTACACACTCGACTCATTCTCGAGCAGTCTGAATTTAATTTCGTTTACTTTTAGAGGGCGTTAAGATTGTATCGAGAGACGTCGGATGGGGTGTTGTATATATATACACGCCCGGTATTCGGAGGCATTGTATACGCTCGAGCTTATCGGAGGCGCGAATCTCGCTCTAAACACACGCGATATCTATCTTTCTCTCTCTCTCTCTCTCTCTCTCTCTCTTTCTCTTTCTCTTTCTCTTTTTCGAGCGCTTGCTTTCTCTTTTCGCAAAGGTGTGTATATACTCGCCCGAGGCGCCGGTAGTGGCTTCTATCTCGAGATATACAGATATGTATACGCTCGTATACACACACATACACACACACACACACACACACATATATATATATATACATGCGTACATGGGATTTCATCCTCGCAGTCAGAGCGCGGGAGTTTGCTCTGTTAAGGTTGGTTTATACACATGCGTGTGTATGTGTGTGTATATTTGGCGCGTCGAGTGCAAAGATCGTTTTTTGGTAAAAAAAATGCGATTTTTATAAATATTAGGAGATAAAAGAATATCGTGTAAACATTTATTTTTATGGTCTTGGATACAATTTGACAAATATATTATCGATAAAAATATTTCTGAAAGAATAAAAGATAAAACATTAACACTGTAATTCACACCGTTTAAAAACTAACTTTCCGAAAAAAATTCGTACTTATATTCTATAGAGGAAAAATTTAAAGGAAAAATTACGACTTGAACGCTCTGAAAGACGATAAGGTATCGCGACAAGTCCAAGGGAGTTTATTGTCTTAGTCGTGGCTGTCACTATCAATTCTTAACCGATGAAAATTCTTTGAGCAACTCGATCGAGAGAGCTATGCGAACCTAAGAAAGCGAGACAGACGGAGATGAAAGAGATTCCCCGATTAAGGTATCATCCTTATATATCCGCGTTAAGATACTCGCTACTGAGAGGGTCGACTAATCGCCGCTGACACATCCGAGAGCGTCGCTTATTTTCGCTTTCTTTATTTTTCTTCGCGCGAGCTTCCTTCTTACCTCGAACAAGCTATTGGCTGTTAAAGGTCTAATGGATTGTGTTACGGGTTCATTCAAATGCGAACTGGATTTCATGTAAAAAAAAAAAAAGAGAGAGCGAGTGAAACGCATCGATACACGCGCAACGCCCGGGGTGTTAGTTTCGGCCCCGCGAGGAAACAAATTCGATTCCATCAAGACGTCTATTAGATTTTTATCCTTCTAGTGCACGCTCGGCTTTGACTCTCTTTCTCTCTCTCTCTCTCTCTCTCTCTCTCTCTCTCTCTCTCTTCTACTTTCTCCGCGCTCGAGTCATTTCGCATCGCGCCCGTCGGAGTTGACGAGATTTTTAAGGAATTACCAATGACTTTATATTTTCTTTATGAGATATATTTTTAGTATTGTAGTGTATTTTTTTTTAAAGAAAGAAAGTGAAAGAAAATTGACTAAGTTTTACATAAAAAGCTCTAAAGTGTTAAAAAGTCATAGTTATAATTGTTACATAAAAAAAGAATATTGTATGAAAGTCGTTTGCAACCGATGAGCAATTATTTGATGGTGAAATTAAAACGCTTGCTAAAAATTTTCAATCTGCGAAATTTCATGCAAACAAAACATCTCCATTTCTCATTAAAAATGAAAACAAAAAAAAATGAAAAGAAACACAAGGAAACAATAAAACGTACATCCCTCTCAGTTTTTTCCGACGTTTAACAAATCAACGAAGCATAAAACACACAAAGCACTGAGAAGAAGCTGAAAAACACAGAAAAACGAAGCCAAAATAAATATAGCAGAAAAAAAAAATAGCGAAAAAAATAAAACAAGCAGCAAGAAATCATAGTCGCGAGACGAGCGATCGTTTGCTAAAATGAAACACGATGAGGAGCGAGAAGGCGAGGGAAATTTTACAGCGCGCGCCGTCGAAAAAAAAAAAGAAATAATAACACGACACGACAACCAGCGAGCAAATGAAAAAAGCTAAACATAGTGGAAGGGAGACGCTGGCAAAGTGGCCTCCGTTTCTGCCGGACAAACACGACGCGAGTTCCAATAAATTCAATCAAACCTACTCGCAATAAATCATCGGCAACCTGCCGAGGCCCTCTCTCTCTCTATCTCTCTCTCTCTCTCTCTCTCTCTCTCTCTCTCTCTCTCTCTCTCTCTCTCTCTCTCTCTCTCTCTTCTCTGTTTGTACTTCCGTGTACCAATTAACGGGTCTCTGCTCGGCTCCGGAAAAAAGCGAGGGAGTTTCGTCGTTGCACGATCATCTATGATTCCGCCACTTAACTTGCACACCAACATTGTTTCTCTAGTGTTTTTAATTAAATTTCATCTTGCTTTAAGTTTATGGGTTTTTTTTTTTCAACGAATCGTTATGAATACTTTTTTTTTTTATATATAAAAATCGTCGTAAATATGCTCTACAAATATACTTTTTTAATCATTAAGAAAACTTAGTTTGATAATAATTACAAAATAATATTTGATATGTTTGTAAAATACCATAAGAAACTTTCAGTAAAAAAAGATAAAAAAGCTCAAAGTCAATTCTATCCTAACACTCAATTGTATCATCTTATTTGCAAAAGATGGACGTACATAAGATTTTATTTGTCCAAAAGCACTGGGCGACGATGTGTGTGCTAATCACCTATTGATACCGACTTAAACGCGACCTCACCAACCTCGAGAATATTAGTGCGAAGGACTAAAGATCTAAATATGTTCTAGGAAGAGCCGTTTTTGGTCGAGGATTGCGCGACGTTTTTAGATATTTATGGGCTTGGGACACTCGGAAACATTGTTAATTAGTTACCGATATCGTTCCACAAGAAGTGGCAAAAGGCATTTTTGTTTCGTATTAATTCAACTTTAGTAAAAAAAAGTTTGTGATTTTTCCAGTATAGTTTTAGAGAATATTAATAATTAGTAAAAAAAGTTTGTGATTTTTTCAGAATAGTTTTAGAGAATAATAGATTGCGCTTTATACGAGTCATTATTGAATAATTGAAAATAGAAAGTAGGTCAAAAACGAGCACAAGCCAAGATTAAAACGAATCTTTACCCACATTTTCACCAAATTACTTTATCCAAAAATCGTTTATCCTAAAAAAATCCATTCATCTATCTGATCATTCACGGTTTAAAGCCACGTTTCAAATATTACAGAAGGTACCACCTTAACCTAATACGTTTCCGTAACGAAAGTCAATATCCTCCTCCTCTCCTATCCGCGTACACACGAATATCGGGCGCGTTTCCTTCGAGAGGGCGATCATTATATTTCCAAGTGCGGAGGGCTTCCGGGGTCTAAAGCCTCGAGGCGATCCTCACTCTAGGAATGCATAATGGAGCTAGCCAAGAGTCTCAATTAATAAGAATGTGTGCGGAGGCCGAGACTCTATTCCCTCTCGCTCTCTCTCTCTCTCTCCACGTTGCGTTATATATCGACGAGAGAACGGTATGTGTACACCTTGGCAGAGGCAAGCAGTCCCGTGCAGGTTTAGCTGTGTAAAAGGGGGAGAGGAAAAGGGGTGTATACGCCCCCCCCTCTTGTGTCGAAGGTATCAGGGGATGCTTAATGTTTAACCAGCCTCCATTACGCCTCCTTGCACTAACCCTACAGCCACTCACTCTCTCTCTCTCTCTAGTTCTTGCTTCGATGATGAAGCTTACATTCTCTTTCTCTCTCGTCTTTGGGTAGAATGTAGTTTTCGGTACTAAGAGGTTTGAACGCCAAATATCGCGTTCGGCAGTCGTCGATGTACCGTCTGCTGATGCTGCCGTGTTACTTAAGCTCGGTGAGTTTCTTTTGCTGGGCTTCTAGAATCTTAGATGTATATCTATTATCATTAATTAATCAGATAATTTAAAAAGCGTTTTTGTAATTAATATAAATTTAAGATTTAACGTTTGTAGTCGATAGCCTTCGTGACTTTAAATAGATTTCGTAATGTAATTTATAATACACAGATAAAATAATCGAATTGAAAATTTAGAGAGTACTCGTATATTTCACGTTTCATGTAATATATTTGTATTTATTTATATAATACATTTTTTGTATCGTAAATATATATATTTTTTTTTCTTATCGACTCATTGCTAAAAAAATAAAATATTGAAAAAAATGATATTCAATAATACAACTATATTACCGTCCCAACCGAATAAAAGGGAAAAAACAGTGGAGGTAGAGAAAAACCATCTCCTGTAAATTAGTTACCAGGAACCTTAGCAAAGCATTCCGACAACGAAGAAGTAGAAGAAGAAGAAAGAAAAAAAAGAAAAAAGTGCCTCCGTCCTTATAACTCGAGCGCCACGGTAAAATTGCCCTAAACCATTTAGCCGACGTAATCAGCTTCGACAATACTTAGGCGCTGACTGGGTTAAGTCTTGAGAGTAAGTCTCGGAAGCCGCGCTGCTCGCTGACCGGACGACCTCTTCTCCTCTTTCCTTACCGTGCTCTCTCCCCCTCGCGTAATTACGAGCATGCAAGGTAGATTAGGCAGTCGGCGCGTCTCGAGGGGATGCAACCGGGGCTTTCGCTCGCTCGCCCTCGCACCTTCCCCCTCCTTTCCAACCGAAGAAAGATAGAAGAAGTTGCAGCAGCCGTCTGCTCTCTCCTTAGTCGTTCTTGAGTACTCGCAAGCTCGAGCATATTCGGCAGGTGTTCGACGAAGGCAAGTAGTAGTACCGGTGTCTATACTGCATAATTCATCGCCGAGTAATACGTTTTACAAGGGAGTAGACGCGCGCGTGGCTTGATGGCTCTGATAGCGCGCGGGGATTCCCCTAATGGCAGTCTATCATATTAGTCGCGAGACAGCGAGAGAGACAGAAAGGTAGAGAGAGAGAGAGAGACGTCCATTGGGTTTATAGGATATTCGCGCAAGCCGAGTGGTATATGCCCGCGTTACAAGACCGATTTACCGGTGAATTAGAGCGATTTACGCGCGATGCTCAATGTTAGACGAGACGTTTTGCGATATATGTGTATGTTACGCGAAGATTGAGAATAGAATTTCGTTGTTTTTAAATTTTATAACTGGTACCAGTGAAATTAATCAACGGAATTTTAAAGTTTTTAATTATTAAAATCGTCGTTGTTATTAAACATTATTATTCAAAGTGATTATAATTAACAAAAGATAATTTTTAAAAAAATATTTTAAATAATTATTTTCTACGGTAATTTAATCGATTTGAAGCGTCCGGTAAACGATTTAACAAACGCACGAAATACGAGATGTCGTACCTCTTGCTACATAACTTAGTCCACTTTAAAAAGTTAGTTAAAAAGGTGAACACATATTCGCATATAAATGCGGGCTTATACATGGAAATGTCGCCGCGACGCGCGTATGTAGAGACGCCCGAAGGCGTCGCGATAATAATTCTCTCGTCCGGCAATTTTCCCGTCACAACGTTTTACTTCACACGAGCGCAATGCTAAATTTAATCCTTTCCTCTTCGCTTTCTCCTCGCTTTCGGGTGTATATCGTTTTCCGTTTTGCCTTAATCCGCGAGAAAGAGATACCGATACGAGACTTTAATCGAGTGCTTCGTGTTTTGCATGTTCGTTTTTCGTTCGAGAAGGGAATGTTAATTCGCTAATCAATCGGTGATAAAGCGTTCGATGGGTTTCCGATTACCGCCGATATATTCGTTCGTATGTCTCTTGAATTACGAGTAAATATTTGTCTCCATTGTGTCTTTAAAAATACATAATATTTTTACATATTTATTTATTTTATAAAACGATTTTTGATAAATTAAACGAACAATTTAAATTCTACCATCGCGTTTATGATTATTAATCAAGAAAATGCAGTTATAAATAACTTTATAGAAGCGTAACGAAGCGTAAAACGTAATCTTATACTTTAAGATAATTCGAGACCGAATACTTAAATGTATTTTTCATAAGCGAATAAACCGCGTCGTATACATCCTTTAACAAATGCAAATCACGAAAATAAGTGGAAAAAGGAGGTTAAACATGTAACATCAACTGTGTTATCAAACGAGGTGGTTCAAACAAGATTTTAATATTCGCGCTCTCGACTTCTTTGAAACGACACAACCCAGGCACACGGCGCGCAACGAAATACACACACACAAACTCGAGACTACTCGCTAACTTGCTTAGAAGAGCGAGCTCGCGATCTCCTTCTCTTCTCGTCGACTTTGCCACACTTAACCCGGAATTCCCCTTTGAGAATCTCCATCTTTCTCTTCGTCTCTTCTTTCCAGCGCTCGTTCGGAAACTCGGTAAGATCCCCACGAGCCTCGCAACTTCGTACCCGTCGTACTTTACGCTACGTACGTAAATTCGCTTACGTCTCTCTTCGCCGGTATTCCTGTATTTTTTTTTTTTTTTTTTTTTTTTATCTCTATTTTTTTTTCACGCTACCGCGCGCCTACGCACGTAAACACGTCGTTTTTTAATTCGCTCTACTCTCGTTGGAAATTGGATAAAGTGCGCGAATTGATTTAGGCGTATAATAAAAGGTGTATATACGCGAGCGCTCTGGGAACGCTTGAGATAATCGAGCTGAATGTTGTTCCAAGGGTTATCAAGTGAAGAGCTTGCTTTTTAGAAAATTTAATGATACGAGATTTTCGAAATTTTTCAAGAGGAAAAGACTGGCGTGCTGAAAATTTACATAAAGTTTATGTCAATTTATCATATATTTGAAAATAATTTATTTTTTAATTGATAATTATTCTTTTATTAAAAGGAAGAATTGTAAATTTTATTACGTACGAATAACTCGTTCATAATTGAATTCATTGAAATTTGGGCATTTTCTATGTTCATTCTTATTCGTAATTTAATGTAGTAAGTTTCAATAGATAATAAAATTTTATTGAATAACGCTCCATTATAGAAATTATATTTCGATATCGAGAAGTAATCGATATAAAATGTAATATTTAAAAATTGCATAAACTCTCGTTCTTAATTAATTTACAGAATATTCTTTCAAACCTCTTCCTAAATTATCCAATTATATCGCTTAACACTATCCGCAATATTCGGACTCGCCCGTTATTCATATATTCCTTTAAAATACGAAACCGCGACCGAGGTAAAATTACCGCTGGAATCGAGCGGGAATCCCCGCTACATACATTACACAATATCGCGTAATTTTAAAATCCAATTGGCGCTCTCGCTGAATCTTCGGCTCTTCGCGCTATCTTGTAGGGGAAATTATACAACGGGGGGATATATACGAGGACACAGTTCGGGTGGACTATCGCTATCGGGCTTTATTAAAAAAATTTGTCTTAATTTCGCATTGGGATATCGTGTCTAGCTCACCTCTTTTCGCTACCTCTCCCTCCCCTCTTTTTTTTTTTTTTTTTTTTTTTAATATTTCCCAGAGGACGCGGCGACGAAAGAACGCTGATATTACCGACAGACTCGGAATTAATTTTTTGTCCTTATTTCTTTTTATTTAGCAATTTACATTAATTTCACATATCGTCTTTTGTAAGCGAGTAATCAGACTTGTGGATTGCGGTGGATTATTGAATTATAAATTTTAAAAATAATGATTTCCCTAGTTAGTGTTATTATTAGTACAAAAATTTTAATTTCAATAAAATTTTTAACTTTTATAAACAACAGAAAAAAATATAATAGCGATATAATGTTACATTAAATCATTGTATATCAGTATCACATTTACTTCTAAAATATAACTCCGTCTTTATTTTTACGTTGCAAATATAAAAATATAAAAATAGACGGCTATTCAAAATAAAAAAGCAAACAATTTCCATATACTAAAGCTTTTCGTTATCCTTTTTACCGATTCAACGCAAGTAAAAAGGAGTCGCAAAGCGAGTCCCGTAGCCAGAAACTCCATCGTTGGGATTCCGTCCTCCATCGAGAAAACGCATGCACATACACAAGAGTAAAATCAAGAGTCAAAACCATCAAACATATACTCTCTCTCTCTCTCTCTCTTTCTCATCTCTTTTTTCTCTCGGCCATTATCCTAAAGAAGTCGAAATAAGTCGAAGGCCGTGCCCTTCTCAACTGCGGCCCGGAAAAAAATTGCGCGACATAAGCGGGTTATCGTGGTCGCCATGTTGCCAAAGCGATAGAGACAGAAAGAGAGAGAGAGAGAGAGAGAGAGAGAGAGAGAGAGAGAGAGAGAGAAAGAGAGAAACGCGCCGGCAGGACACGGAGTCGCGCACACGCGATTCTCTCTGGTACGACGCGGGTGTTGCCATGGCAATCCCAGAAAGAGAGAGAGAGAGAGGTCGAGCCCTCGCTCACAAGCCTAACCCTCGCGCGTGCGGAATAAGAGAGAGAGAGAGAGAGAGAGAGAGAGAAAGAGAGAGAATTGGGATGATAATGCCGACGACGAGCCTTTTCTGCTCTCCCCTCCGTGAAAGAGAGGGGCTGCGCAATAAAGCAGCCCGATCTTTGCTGTATGCCGCACGCTCTCTACGTTTCTTCCTCCCATGCGTCGGGATAGAGAGATTGAGGGTGAGATTGCGAGAAAAAAAGTAAGAGAAAGAGAGAGAGAGAGAGAGAGAGAGAGAGAGAGGAAGAGAGGAAAAATAGGAGGAAGAGAGATGGTTTATTGTTCTTAATAAACTGTTGAGTTTAATAACAAAAAAGACTGTGTTCAATTTTGGACGAATTTAATTTTATCTATGTCGATACATACGTTTAATTTCTGAATTTTAACATTTTAATGCTACCGTTGGTTTTTGACGCGAGATCAATCAAAGAAAAACGAAAGTAAAGGGAAAGAGAAAATTTGAAAATAGTAGATAGAAAATAGTCCAAAAGTAGAATGAAAATAAAAGAAGTAATGGATTATGAGATGAAATTTAAAAGCAGGAAGTTATTTAAAAATAATGAAAAGGAGAACGCCGAGTTAAATGTGCAAATTCTCGAAATAAATTTTTTAGGGTTCTTGAAAAATTCAAAAAGTGTTATTGAAAAACACATTGATATTAATAAGATATTTGAAAAAGTAAAAAATTAACATAAAAGTATAATTTAAATAAAATGTAAAGTTAGAAGATTAATATTCATTGTCACACAGAGAAATGAAAACAATAACATAAAACGAAACGAAAAAAATATAAATTCAGTAGAACGACCAAAATAAAGTCAGACCGAATTCAAATATGAAGTTAAAAATACTAATAAAAATCTACGCCATTAAAAGATAGAAACTAAAAGTATTAAACAAATAAACAAAAAAGGGAAAAAAACAAAGATCGCAAATAAAAAACAAAAAAAGAAAACGAGCAATAGACTGGAACAGCAGGCTATATATAGAGATACAGAGGGAGAAACGAGCGAAAAGAGGGAGAAAGCGAGCAAGCATTACGCAGTATATGTATGGAGTGTTGGTAGTCCCGAGAAATGTTGATCACGCGTCGATAACGATTATCGCGACACGACCTTATCGGGAGAGGACCACCGAGCACTTGGCAATTTCGCTTGCGCGCGATCGCCCATTCCCACTCTCTTTCGCTCTCTCTGTCTCTCTCTCTATATATATAGATATATATGTGTATGTGCGATTGCGTCAAAAACATCGCCGAACGTTACATACATTCGCTCGCACTAACGCTGTATACATCGCCGACGTAATTATACTTGCTTATTGCTTTGAGATAGCGACGGGTTACGGCTCGTTTACTTTTATTGCTCGACGAAATTAAATATTAGATGAAAATCTATAAGAAAAGCGCGTCGCAGTTTGTCTTTACCGGGGTTTCTACTGGTGTCAACTTGTTTTGTTTATGATCGAATCTGTTTTGTAATATAGAATTCACGATTTTATTATCTGTTTCTCCGAAATTTTAAAAAATGTTCATATTTTAAAGTGAAATGGTAAATTTATTTTTAGACTTGAACTAGAGAAACATTTTTTAAAATATAGAGAAATAAATATTGGACTTATCAACGTTAATAAAATTGTTATAATTTAAGTAAATTTGATAATAAAAATATATCAAAATTATAAGTTTTAGTGCGAGGAGTTTAATCATTTAGTTGCATTAACTCATCGACGCGCAGTAGAGACAAACCACATCCAGCAAAACATGCACACACACAAACCATCTTATGCAAAACTTGTCTCGTCCTTTATTTCTGTTTTCTCGTTTTAAAGAGAGAAGAAATGCGGCAGTTTAACCAGAACGTCCTCGTTTTTGCCCCCTTTTCTCCCCTCGCTTATGGCGTCTGAGACTCGCTTCGAGACTTTTGCTTCGAATGATTTTCAAGCCTTAAGCGTGCGTACATACGGTGTTGGAAAAACATTTTTGCAACGTGAATATACATTTTTCAAACTGAGCTTGTAGACATTCTAAACGCGATCGTTTGTATTTTAAATTGTTTTAACCAATGTTTGACGAAACTTTAACGGTTTATTTTTATAAAAATTAATTTGCCGTGTTTAAATGGAAGTTTGTTTTGTTTTTTATTTCAAATTACATTTATACATACTAGTATAATCTTGTAAAAGTGATATAAAATTACGCAACGATATAAACACGATTACCTTTGGTAATATGAATGAAATAAATAGGCAAAAGTTTTTTTATTCGGATTAATAAAAAAATACAAATACTCGTTTGAAAATGCCCGAGCTCTAAACTCCTCATGTATGCGCGTACTTCGTCGCCACCCCGTGTGTGCACCTGAGAGAGACAGAGAGAGAGAAAGATCGTAACCTCCAGCACGTGTTCTCCGCTTACCGTCCATGTGTGTATACACGTACGTGTGAGCCCTCGTGTTTACTATGTATGTATACAGCGGAAAGAGAGGGAGGTAGAGAGGGTGGCAACAACACGACGTAAGAGGAAGAGGAGGACGAAGAGGAGGAGGAGGAGGCATGTCCCAGAGGTGTCGTTACAATTAGACAGGGCTGCCAACTGGTGGCGCCTACCAAGTGCGCGCGAGAGAGAGAGAAAGAGAGGGGGGAGAGGCAGCCTCAACCGCTAAATAACTTAGCAGTGCTGACAACCTGACCGCGCTTGTAGCCGTTATCGCTGCCGCGCGTATATACCTCCATCCCCGTTCCACTTTATCCGCATGCCTAACTAACGTCTGCGTTTCTGTCTCTCTTCGTATATATAGGTTTCTGCTCTAGTGGCTAGTTGCTGCTTCTCTCTCTCTCTCTCTCTCTCTTTCTCTCACACACACACTCGACCTCGTCGTCGTTATGCTTTACGAGGAACGCTTGGCCGGAAGGTGGCCCGATCGAGAACGATTATCAGTAAGCGATTTGAATTTGTACTTTAGAATTTCGATGCCGAATTCGATGCCGATTATTGAATGAGATTGCGAATATGATTCTTGAATTCTCGGACCAGTGTATTTTCGAGCTCTTTGAAGAAATGCTAAATATTATTATTTACTCAATGAGAAACGAAATTTCTATAGCTTATTATTCAGTTTTATTAAAATATGCGCGTCGATTCATTATTTTTATGGAAAAAAAAAAAAAAACGAAAAATCATTCGAATTGCATTCAATTATGCTTGACTAAAATACCGAATAAACAAATAAATTTTTATCGAAACCTTTGGAAAATCCTTCGTCGCGCTCATAAATTTTAATATCCAAAGATAACAACAGTCGAGACACCAGTCGCTCTTCAAAAAGTCATAAAAAACTTAAAGTAAAAGGAGAAATCAAATCTCGTGCGTTCGCGGTTGTTACCGTTTCTTCATCGAACGCTTTCCTTCCCCCGTACTTTTCAATTTCCTCCAATAAAGAAAAAAACAAAGCAAACAAAGAAAACGTGACGAGCCCAAGAAAAAAAGAAGAGAAGCGTTCACAAATCATCCACCACACGTTCTATCTGATACAAACACATACTCGCACGTGCTACGTACATAAGTCGCGTCATCGTCGTCGGTATTTTTTGTGGCTCGCACGCGCGCGCGAATAAAGAGGCCGCCGGTACGCGACTAAGTGCGCTTGCGCCGAGTGTTTAGGAGTCGAATGTCGGAAAGCGAGCGAGAGAGAGAGAGAGAGAGAGGGAAGTGTCGCGAGCGAGTGAGAGGAACAGAGAGAGAGAGAGAGAGAGGGAGAGAGAACGAGAAAGAGAGAGAGAGAGAGAGAGGACCGAAGGGGGCGTCCCTGCGGAATATCGACTTGCCCCACGGGACTCGGCAGTCGATAGTCCCTCGGGATGTATTCCCTTTCTCTCGTGCTCTATGCGTAGGAGTCTCCGTCTCTTTCGCTACCTCCCTTCCTCTCTTATTCGTTTCTTCTGCTTCTTCGGGTATGCCCTCTTTCTAAAATTCCGCGTTTTGTGTGCACGCGCGGACTACTACGCGTTCATCTACTGTTCGTCGCGCTCCTCGTCGTTACGCTTCCTTTCATTTTTTTATTTGGTAAATGAGCTTCGATGATGGATTTTATAAATTTTTTAAAATTTTTCTTATTGTTGTTTTAAATAAACAATTCTTTGACACACTAGAAATAATTCTTTAAAAATGAATCGATGGTATCGACTACACACGAATAAGGCGAATATTTATAGTTATTCAAAACAATCTTTAAACTATTTCAATTCTCCTTTATCAATAGTTCACACATAGATTACAAAAATATTTTCCAAGTAAAAAATCAAAGTATTTAAGTTTCTACTATGTATAAAACCCACTGTATACTTTTTAAACTTAAAAAACCGTAAAAATCATTATAACAATGTAAAAAAAAAATGAGAAAAAAAAAAATTATCTTCGGTCGGTATCCATACACTCGCGCACGAAAAGTTGAAGCCGCGCGAGCGTAGAGGCGGTAATCCAAAAGAAAAGGGGCCGAAGCGAGGAATGAGGAGAAAGAGAAAGACTGCGAGGTACAGGAGTTTCTCCCAAGATTGTATGAAATTATACTTCTTGTACTGCAGTTAGCCGTTCTTGGCTCGACTCTCCCTTACCTCTGCGATTCGCCGAAGCGCTTCTGCTTTGGCTTTCTATATACATGCAGCAGCCTATGTCTTTGCGCCCTCGTGTTCCTCTTGAAATTATTTGCTTGATTTTTCATACAAGCTTTTTCTATTTCTTTTAGTTCACTGTTTAATTTTTTACTTTACATTATTTATTAAATCGTTTTATTTCTGTAAAATTATTTTATTACAATACATTAAAAATTTTTTATTTCTACTTCACTTTCAAGTATTTTGAAGAAAATTATTATTGCTTTAATATTAGGATTTTTGTTTATACAAATTAAAATAAAAAAAAAAAAAATTAATACGATTACACCTGACAAGCTGCTTATTAAAAATTTACAGAAAATTCATTTCCCACGTTAGAGCAGAAAACCCCGTCGACAAAGGTAAAAACAAAAGAATGGAAAAAAAGCCAGAAAATAAAATAAAACCAAGAGGATTCTCCAGCAACACGCGATCTCTGATCTCCCTCCATTGTAACTTTCATTGTATCCCGCTTGCTTCTTCTCATCCTCTCTCTCTCACTCTTTCTTCTCCTCGTACAATCTTTCTTCCGGCTCCTTACCGTCCGACGGGATATGGATAAGAATGGCGAGCATAGCGGTACAAAAAGTAGTAGACGAGGCGAAAGGGTGCGTGGAGCGGGGAGAGTAGCGGCCTAAGAAAGAAAATGAAAGTGAATCTTGAAAACGTTATATTCAGTACACGCGCCGAAGCGAGGCGCGACGTTTTAAATAATTGAGGGCACCCCTTCTTTAACTTGCCGCAGCCGAATGATACAGCTCAAGGGCTCTCTCTCTCTCTATCTCTCTTTCGGTCACGTGTCGCAATTTATATTTTTTTTACTCTACCAGCGACGAGCGCATTTTTTTTTTTTTTTTTTTTTTTTTTTTAGTGCTCTTTGCGGCAGGCCTTCTTTACCGCGGAATCTGCATTATTTACCGGGAGGGATCTTTGAAAAAAAAAATCAATGTTTATCTTCATAACCATCTTTAACGAATCATTTTCCTTCGTACTTTTAGTATTATTTATTTTCACAAATTGGGATTTTATTCTCGTACCCAACGACGGCTTTAATTTTTTATTTTAACACTCGGTTTTGAAACGATAAAGAAATACTATTTTCAAACCTTAAATGTCCTCAATTTAAAGCACACTTTCCCAAAATGCCTCAAAGCTTCCATCTTGTAAAAAAAAAAAAAAAAAAAGAAAGTAAGAGAAGCGACGGCAACGTCTTCCCGAGACAAATCAATCCACGCGACGTTCTCAAAAATACTTTAGAAAGCTTCGCGCGACACATTCGTCTTCGTGGGTACGGAAGCAAGCAGAAAGAGAAAGAGAGAGGGAGAGAGAGGAAGGAAGAGTCATGGGCGCGTCTTGTCTCTTTCTCGCGCGTGTCTGAGGGAAAAAATCGAAAGTCCCGCTTCCTCGGCGCGTCGTCGTCGTGCAACGGCGAGCGGAACTTCTATTGACAGGTGTAGTGCTCGCATACATATACGCACACATACACATATACGCGCAAAAAAGAGGAAGAGAGTAAGCAAGCGAGGCCTCGATCGTTGAAAGAAAAGCGTTGGGAAGACGTGCGCGCTCTTACGTTTTACCGTACGGCGCTTACGAGATCGATTGAGAATAAAAATGTTTTTTAAAGAGTTGGCGATTTAATAAATATGTAGCTTATTTAATGAATAACATTCAAAATATGAATAATTTATAACGCCGTTTATATTTTCAATGTTAAAATATTTTAAACTTAGTGAAAACTTTGCTTCAAAAGCATTGTTCAAACAGATACGTAACGTTCAATAAACCGTTAACAAAATTTGTATTTTCTAAATTATTCCGGCATCGCGTTTTTGAAAAAGAGAATAACACGATAAAATTGTAAACTTTGTTCTCAAATTCGAGCCATAACCCACTAAAACCATAAAAAGTATAATCGTATTATAAAGAAAACATTAAAATACCCCGCGCGTTTCGTCCTCCTTTAGCTCAGCGAAGCATGTATAGGTAAAAAGCCTCGAAGAGCAGCCCTTAGACTCTCTCTCTCTCTTTTTTTCTTTCTCTCCACCTCTCCGTCCACCCTCAGTTCCTCAAATTTCCCTGAGATGTGTCCTGCTTTTCGGTAATACGTTATACGTACGCGGTGCGCCTAAACTCTCTCTCTCTCTTTCTCTCTCTCTCTCTCTGTTTCTCCTTCCTCGCGTCCCAAGCAATGGCTCGAGCCAAAGTTTTGTCCGAGCAGTCCCTCGGTCCAGCCTAGTATCTCGACAATACTTCTTCTCTATCCGTGGAGCATGAGCAAGAGAGAAAGAGCGAGCGAGCGAGAGAGAGAGAGAGAGATAGCAAGGTCTCCGGAGACTTCCATTTTGACTCTGGGGATTAGGCGTGACTCCGCCCCCGTTCGCCTCGACGGCGGCGAAAGTTTTGTCGCGACTCTGTCTTTCTCTCTCTTTCTTTCTTTCTCTTTCATTCTTTCGGTCGAGCGACGCGTACATGTGTTTGTACGTAAATGTACGAGCGCGTGGAGAGATGGCCGAGTGAGGAGGAAGAAGAAGGTAGCGTGATATTGATGACTTCTTTTTCTACGTCGTTAATGCTCCCTTGAAAATGCGCGAAGAAAGACGAAGAAGAAAGAGAAAGCAACCCTTCGTTAGCTAACCCACGTACGTGTGTACATACGAACAAATACGAGAGAAAGCGTTAGGGAAAGAGGAAAGGCTGGAGAAGCAAGAGTTTTAACTGATAGAAATCGGTTGAATTTAGAGCGTTTGATTTCGTATTTGAACTTGCTAGCTCTTAGAGGATTCATTAATTCTTATGGCGCTGATTAATTATTCTGGAGTAAATAAACACTTTTGCATTGAAGAAATTCAGTAATTTGAGTTTAAATTATTTGCTATACTAGTAGTATTTTTTTTTTTTTTTTCTATTCTTTTAAACTTTGTTATTGCAATTGCTCATTTTTTTTACTCGATTTGTTTTAATATTTTACAAAGCTTTAGCTCTACATTTCACGAACAAATATCTCACAAATAGACTCTAAAATGTAACAATAAAATAAACTTAATTTCATCGATATTTGCATAAACATATTAATTCAATTTAATGTATTCAACGAGCTTGTTTGCGATCACAATTTCCAAACCTCGAAAGCCACGAAAACCTTTAAATTTTTACACCTCGAATGAATAAATATACAACGGCGAGCTAGCGACGAAGCCATTCAAAATTCCAAGCGTAGTTCTCGATCGCTACCCGGCAACATCATCTGTAAACAAATCCCATCCGTCGCGCAACCTTCGCTCGCGCCAAGGCAAGAGGTTTCGGGGTTGCTCGGACATAGGAATACACACATTTCCCCAAAACACGTATACACCTCCGAGCAACTCGTCTCCCACCTTACGTACGGTATGCAAGCTCTCGGTTTGCGAGCAGGGGTCGAGCCTCTCGTTCTCCCTGGAGGCGGCAAGCTAAATATATCCACCCCGATGACGACGACGACGACGACGAACTGCCCTTTCTCCCCCTCGTCCGCCTTGGGGGGAATGTCAAGACAACATGGCCGACGACGCCCGTCATACACTACTCGCTTTCCACTTCGCGAGGCTCCCGCGCACGCCTTGTGTACACATTGCTTTATGTGTGTGTGTGTGCGTGCGTATGAGCAAGCATGTGCATTTGCAAGCTCAAAGACGTATTTAGTATCGCGAGACATCGCGAGATAGAGGAGTCGTCTGTTTTTCGACGGCCTTTGGCCTCTTAAAGATCCTACTCGAGCGATTGTGTGTAGCTTTGGTGTGAATTGTTGAGCTTTTCCTCGATTGGTGTAAGGGCGATGTTTGTGATCGAGATAATAAATAATCGATGGTAAATAATGAAACGCGTTTGGGTAACGAAAGTTTTAGTATATTATTGAGCAATGAGAAAGATAAACAACTAATTCAATTAGAAAGGTGGTAAGCAATTAGACATAAAATTTACAAGTTTATGTTTAGACTTATGTACAAAAAATTCAATGTATATATTATCTATTTACTTGATAATTTACTTTAAATGTTTCTTAAATTATAAATAATTTTCATAAAAAATTTATATATCGACAGGATAAATTAAAATTTAAAATTCTCAACATCTAACATGTTCCAAACTGCTCTTTCCAAAAGAGCTCGTTTCATCCCTATCTATAAGGTATCTCGACGATTTTTTATTTTCATACTTTTTCCTCATTCATCGGTACGTGCGACGATATCTTTACTGCGACGAAAGCTACGCGTTATGAAACGTGCCTTTTTCACATTATACCTTTTACCTATATGTTCACATACGTATGCGTACGCTTACACGCTGGTGAATTTGGAAACTCGTGCAGCGAGTGAATTGAAATTTGTGTGATGGTTGATAATTGTGCATGAATTTTTGAAAGATCCATTAATAATTGATTTATGCAAATTAAATATTATAAAAGTATAAAAACATCGAAATTGACATTAGCAATTAAAATATTTTATTTTTGATTCGACTCTCGATTTCCTCCGGCGTTTGTACAACTTCTGAAATTGTTTTACTCCAGAGAAATAAAATTTGAAGAAAGAAAAAAAAAAAAAAAAAAAAGAATAAAAGCCGAAACGAGTTACAGCCCGTAGAAAGGAGAAATTTATTTTCTCGCGACTGAAGCGTCGAGAAAGAAAGAAAGAAAGAAAGAAAGAAAGAAAGAAATAGCCGAGGGTGAGACGTTTAGTTGGCAAACGAAAGGCGAAACAGATTAAAAGTCGCAAGTGTCCCGTGTAGTCCTTTGAACGAGAAAAAGACAACAATAACGTACAATGGGGAGGAAATGAGTAAAGAAAAAATAAAGGAGTTGGTTTGATGGCCGAAGAAAGACAAAAGTAGGGTGGAAATTAGCCGGCTTCAAAATTACTTTGAATTAACAAATTGAAAAAAGTCGACTCTCCCCTCGTTGTCTCGGAACTCCCTCGCAAAAGTAAACTTTTGCTTCTTTACTCTTTCGGAGGGGGGGGGGGGATTTTAAGAATTTTTTTGAGACGATCTTTATTGAGGTAAGCGTCGATGCATTTATACTTCTGGAAATAATACTGGTACTTATTCTTATAGATTTTTTCGTATTATCACAGTTATGTATAAAAACCGCTGTCAATTTTTACTAATTTTTTTTTTTTATTATTATTATTATCGTAAATTAAAAAAAAATTAAATATGAATTCCCGTTTGTAAATACGATTCTGTACAAGTCAAGAAATTATAAAGTTTTTAATTCATGCAAAGGAAAAATTGTGCAGCTAACAAACACTACCATCTGAAAGTGCTATCGCGATAAAAATTCGCCTGATATATATCATATTCCCGAATAAAATTCAATTCTCGTTTTACCAAAGCGAACATCGAAATTCTACCGTGAAAATGAATAAATCACTGAATAGAGAAAAGACGTACGGGTTTTCATCGAAGTGACCGTCACGGGCCTGAGAACTTATGATCTCGAGCGGCCAAAAAATCGAGAGAGAGAGAGAGAGAGCGAGAGAGAGAGAAAGACGAACAGCGTAAAAAGAATGCTCAGGCGAGAAAGAAAAGAAAACTGGGAAAAACGTGCCGAGACTGGGGATCTTTTCCATGTAGAGGAGCGAAGAGAAGAAGCCGCCCAACGTGAAATAACTGCAGCGGCGAATTGTCTGCATAAAACATTCAGGAGAAAAGAGTGGCGTGCAAGCGAGTGAGAAGGTATAAGAAAACGAAAGAAGGAGAGAGAGACAGAGAAAGACGAAAGAATCGGAGATGAGGCGGTATATAGGCGTGTGTAACCCAAAGCCGTTATTCGAGAGAGAAGGTGAGAGAGAGAGAGAAGAGGCTCGACCTCGATATTCCAGCAAATTTCGCTATTCTTCGAGTCGTAGCCTTCCTTCGTTTCTTACACTTTCTTCCTCCCTTATTCTGAACTGACCTTGTGCTGCAAAAGCTACGAGTGTATGCGATAACGCGTATATGTGCACACTTTTAGGGGGTGAGAAAAATGCCAAGTATCGATCCTATTGGATAAAAAAGTATTTTATTTTTCCATATAGTCGATTTTAGTTTTATTGGTATAGTTGAATTCAAAGCTTCTTAAGTAGTAACAAAAGACACAATTTACAACATGTGTTTTTATCAATTTTTTTTATCGCAATGCAAGATTTTGTATTTTATAATTTTTATTACAAACGTAAAAAGAGAAAATTGTAAAATGTAATAATTTTTATCCAATTGTAACTATTTTTTAACTAAGATTAAAACTATCAAATCAATTTTAATTTATCTTATTCGCACCGAAACATGTTTCCAATAATTTCATAATCATCCAAAATCCAATAAAACCGGAAATATCAATAAACCAACGAAAATATAAAGGCGAAATAAAAAAAAAGTACCAAAAGTTCCAAGACATTTCAAATTATATGTCTCCTCATCCCCAGTCAGTCGCAAAACTTTTGAACGATCGCGCGTTTAGAGTAGGAGAAAAAAGAAGGTAGAGGGAACGAAAGAAAATGTTATACGAGTGAGCTAAGATACCGACGTGTGTATATATACAGATAAAGAGGCGGGCGTTGTAGCATCGTGTCGAAGATTGGAGGAGAAATCGAGGAAGGAGCTCGGAGTGCCCCCATAAACTCCTCCGACTCGTTTGCGTTTTCTATTTAGCCGCGTGTGTCTATATACGTGAAACACCCGCCTTTCTTCCTTTCTTGCTCTATCGTACAATGCGAGACGTCGCGCCATTCGATTTCGAATCATCTGGCCTCCACTGGAGATATGGATTTCGAAGGAAGTTAAGAAATTTTTATGGTCGTACCGAACGATTTTTATTCTCTCTGTTATTTTTCGCTCGATTGTTTTTTGAGGATTGAGCTTTTAAAAATTTTTAAGATTATTCTATTTTTCTTTAATATATAGTTTATTCGCTTTCAATTTTTTTTTTTTTTTGTCGCTCGTCTAACAAAAATTATAAACGTAAAATATTTGAAAAAATTAATAAATCAGAATTCAATTATTAATTTTCAATTTAAAATTTTTAAATTTCTAAATTAGACCTAAAAAATTACCAGACTATTTCTTTTACTCGAGACTTTTATAATTCATCTAATATATACATATATGCGAATCTACAACGCGTCTGTCGCGATCGGTTGAATCAAGCGCACACACACATATACAGCGGCATCGTTTTCTCTTTCTCTCTCTCTCCCTCTCTCTCATTCTTCCAGTCCCTCGCCATTTCCCGTACATTTATTGCTCTTCTTCGAGCGTTATACGACGTTATATTTGATATTGGATAGAGTCTAGAAGAGCGTGTACACGCAGAGGTACGTATCATTGGGCTCGTAAAACCTGCCGTAAATAATATTAAATAAATGTAATACGCCGCTAGAGCTGAAGGAAGAACCGATGTGTGCTTAGTTCAAGATAAGAAAAAAATAAACGGTTGCGAGAAAAGCGACCTACGTTTTTTTTTTTTTTTTTTTCTTTTATTCTCTCTCTTTTTTGCTCCTTTATCGGTAGACCTATTGCGATGTTATAACTCGAGATGGATTGAAACAAAATAAATGATTTTTATCACTATGTCTTTATATTTTAAAGATATTTAAAATTTTCTCTAATTAAATTAATCTGGATATTCATTAATTTTTACTCGATGCATAAATATATTAAAATTATCATTTTTCCAACAAATTTGTTCATATAGTTTTCATAAAATGAGAAGAAAAATTACAGAAACTTAAAGTCTTTTTTTTACATGGCAATAAAATTCTTAAACTCGGTACCTACCATTTTTCATAAAAACTTTGCCGATGGTAAAATTCCGCGGCCGATTAAAATTTTGAAAACGACGATGACATCCGACCCTCGAGAACTTTGACTCGATGGCTGAAAATTTCCAAGGAAAGGATAGAGAGAATCGAGAGGAGCTCGAACGCGTTTTCCTGAAATCCTTCGGCTATCCCTTCGACGTCGCGTCTACGGATACGTCGAACATTCAATTAACTCGCAAGTTTTACGGTGGCTATAAATACGTTAGCTCCTGTCCGGCTCGCACTCGAAGGCAATCGAAGAAATTACGAGGAAGTCACCGTGGCGTATATAGCTTCTGCCGCTCGCTCTCTTTGTATTTTATACTCGGCCACCGTAAATTCACGGATATCTTTGGATACCGCTCGGGCTTCTTTCTTACCTTGGAGATGGCTCGGTGTCGTATGGTCGGCGTTAAGCGGACGACGTTACGTGTTTTCTCGGACGATGTGTCGAGTGTATAAAAACGAAGATGTTCGACGTTTGACGTAAGGGTTTTCGTTTCAAATAAACGACAAGATTGCTTCTAAGATTGCTTCTATGATTGATTTTATTCTGTATTTTATGACAACCTCTAATTTTTACACTTGTAATTTTAATAAAATTTGTCTTTTTCATAAACTCGGACGTATTAAAACTTATTTATAATTAATTTAAAACTCACCGCTCCATAAAGTAAAAAAGTTATAGTCGTCAAATTTTGATAAATTCAATTGTAGTACTCGTTTAAATCAATTCATTTCAAATTTATAAAATTTACCATCTGAAATTTTTACGTTCAATCATTAAGCTTCAAATGAACTTTCCATTATAAAAAATAACATCAAGGCGTTTTGTGAAATTACCGATTCATGAAGATAAAGCGGAAAGCATCGACAAAATTTTCGGTGCATCCAAGTAATACCTAAATCGTGACGCAAGAGAGAGAGAGAGAGAGAGAAAGTAAAGTGAATCTATTTTGCGTGCATGCAATGCTGGAGAGAGTAAGACACGCGGTAACGTTACTTCTCGAGGGGCTGAAATTCTCAATTTCGCTAAATGGCGCGCATCGCGTGACGAGGAGCGGCTCCATTACGGAATGCACGGTTTCTCTCTCTCTCTCTCTCTCTCTCTCTATCTTTTTTCCTACTTCTTTATTCTTTTATTCCTCTTTTTGTCTCGGAAACGGTGTAATTTTTAATTTTACGTAGATGAGGTTTCGTAAAAAATTCGCACAGCCAGACGTACGAAAGAATGGAGAAAAATCGAGTTACGAAAATCTGGCGAGACCGAGTGCGGATTCAGTTACATTATAAAAAATAATCTTCAATCTGGTTTTAACCTTTTTTTTTTTGGTGACATTATTCGAGCAAGAAGTTTACTTTTTCGAAAAGTCGTAAAAGTTTCGTAATCATAAATTTTTTAATAAAATTTATTCGAAATTATTACCAAATGTAGAAATTTATACATTTTAAAACGCCGCCGTTTTCAGTAAATATATAAAAGTAATTTTATATATAAGAGATGAAATAAATTTTCCTTATTTTAATATTAAAGTATTAGGTCATCAATGATATTGATCATATGAATTAAGAGATTATAATTTTATTGAATTTGATTCATTTATAGTTAAAAGAAATATTTTTCGATTATTAGAAATTGTCTCGCTGATTATTATATACTCTTACAGAGTTCACCCGATAACGAAATTTTTCATCTCGCTAAAGAAAAAATATTAAAAAATCACCTACTTCTAACTAAATACCCAAATACGTATGTACTCGGACAATCCAGTAGTTCCCGGATAAATTGAATCCTAGTATATAAAACCGCGGCAAATCTCAGTATACAAAAATAGCCGGTCGTTTTTTTTTTTTTTTTTTCTCAAAGCAAGCCAGCTAAGCATAAGACCTAATAATTACAGTAGGAGCCGCATCGATTGCTTTTCCACAAACAGCAAAAGGTATACATATCCCGATCATGGGCATCGGCGCGCGCGTCGATCGATTTCAATTTGATGCGCGTTTTTGCTATACCTAGAGCCGCTTGTATATCGATGTCGCGTGCGCGAGTTTGTGTTTATAAGGACGTCGCGGCCATTAACCACTTTGCGAGGCACGCGGAGAAAAAAAATAAGAGAGACAACGGCGGCGGATCGTCTCTTTCTCTCTCTCTCTCTCTCTTTCTTTCTTTCTCTCAGAACGCGCGAGCAACTTACAAGGCGAGTGCGAACCAAAAACGCTACGGCATCGGTCAATTGCGTCACGAAGAGTCCTGGACAAGTGAAGGAGAAAGAAAGAGAGAGAGAGCGAGAGAGAGAGAGAGAGAGAAAGAGAGAGAGAGAGAAAGGACGAAGGCACAGAAAGCAGTCGAGATTATTTTTCTTTTACGGTGGGTTGTTTGCTATATGTGTACGTTTTAGATTTCTAAATTGATCGGGTATATTATTTATAACCAGTGAAGAGATGAAATAGCCGACGAGTTTAGTAATTTTTAACTTGTTTCAATTATTTTTTTCACTTTCATTCTTGTTCGGATACTTGTTTTTGTGAAATATTGTGTATAGATATCTATAAATGAATACTTGTTTCGTTATAAATTCCGTTATTGTGTAATAATTGAAGTACAACTGTTAAGAATTAAAAGCTTTCGAAAATTATATCTTAGTTTTTGTACGAATTTTCTTAAATTAAACAGCATTTATAAACTTTTTTATAATAATAAATTATCGTGTCATTGTTAAAAAAAAAAAAAAAATAATAATAATAATAATAATAATAATAAATCCATTCATTGATACAATGTGAAAATAAGGCACCCCAATGCTTAATCACCAAATAGAAAATATTTGGACAGTTAAAAATCTGAGCGGCTCTTAAAAGCCGTCCCTCTCGAGTTCACACTCCGGTATCCTCTTTCGAATCCTTGGAAAAAAAGGAGATAATAAAGGCGGCACGCCGCACGATCATCCGAGACACTCGAGTCGACACGTTTTCTTGTCACTCCGGCAGCCACGTGGCTCGTACAAGATACGTGTATATATATATATATATCGCCGGATACATAAAACACTTAACGGCTAATTTCCTAAGCGAGCGTGTGACCTTATATCATACAAACGTTGACAAATGCCGCGACGAGGAAACGCCAGGCGCCTGGATGTTGCCGAAAAGTATAACGATCTGTTTTTCGTCCGCGTTTCCTCTTTTCATTTTCGTTCGAACGAGTCCTTTTCCAAGGATCGACACGGATTTTTCATCTTTTGGCGTTTAAAAAATGCTTAATTTTTCAAAGCTACTGTGAGGACTCTCGAGTTACATAGATTGTGTAAGGACGATTGAAAGTGTAAAAAGTACGGAAGTAGTAGGAGAAAGGTGTCAATGAAAATTTATAGAATGTGGATGTCAATGCCAACGCCATTCATTTTTTGAAATAAAGTCGAAATTTACTAACTAGTATAACGACGATTTTAACATCACAATAACTAGCTCATTATTTTCTTTTTTAAAATTTTATAATTGAAAAATTTTGATCATACGTAAACTACTATAAATAATCGTGATAAAAGCATCGTGATAAGTAGTCATCAAGGCAAGTTAAATATAAAAGAAACACGAGGCCGATATATAGAAGGGCAAGAGCGAACCTGCAGCGACGTCCCCTTACACAGCGCGTCCGAGTGGCTCGCACATGGTCAAGCGTCAGACTCGCACGTGTCGGCGGTTACGTATATACATACACACTAATATATACACACGCTTACGTATACGTAGATACTGCTTGTTCGCGTTCGTTTTCATCCGAGCGAGCGAGCGAGCGAGCGCGCGCGGCAAAGGTTCGCGCACGTGCAGTGAGCGAGCGCGCGATCTCGCGCTTCTGCTCGCATCGTTAATCCGGACGGATGGATAGATAGATGGATAGTGGAAGATCGACGTTATCTTGGAAGAAGGGAGCGCGCGCTTGTCAATCCTCGAGGAATTGTAAACGAGATCGTTACACCGAAAACTTTCTCACCTCGTTAGAGTCATTCAAGCGAGAGCCGAGTTTTACACGCTCTAGAGCGACGTTTTTATGCCCGCGCGAGTCGTCGCGAGCTCGCGCTTACACGCGCGTGAGCTGTGTACTACTCGTTAAGCGAGCAACTCTATGCGGTTAAGCTGCTACTTAAGGAGCAATGATCGACCGTGGACGAGTGGCACTTGCCGAGCGTTTGTTCTTCGAGTGGTTTTACAAATTTATGGAGATGCGGAAACGTACGTTTAATTTTCCGTTAAAGATAACACAAGCACTGGATTTTACTTTTACGTTTTTTTGATTTCTGACTTTTCTTTCGATACGTATTCGATAATCGCGAAATTATAAAAACATTTTTCTTGGCTACAACTATGAGATTTATACAATCATTTATCAATTTTATAAAGATAAATTAAATTTTATTTAAAATAGTATTTGCTTTCTAAATTTGATAAAAATCAAATGCGGGTTAATCTCGGTTAAATGCATTCGATAGTACGTAATTTGTAGCTTACATTACATCCGACGCGTTAAATTTTATTGCGCGCACGCATCTGACTTTCACTGGCGACTATTCTATCTCCGTTGCTTCGAGAATCTCTACGATTCACTTTTTATACCTCGATGACTCGTCGTCGTCGTCGTCGTCGTCGTCGTCGTCGTCGCGATAGAAAGAGAAAGAAGAAACGGGTAATTCTGGAAAAGAAAAAAAGAAAAAAAAAAGCGTTGTGCGCGCACGATCGAGTGATTAACCAAAATTAACCAGCCGACCAGATGGCATCTCGGTATCGCCCACTGCGTGATAACGCAAAACAAATATATCTGTTTATATTTTATGTGCGAGTATGAAAAAAAAAAAAAACGCTTTCGAAAAAATGATGGCAATTAAGGTACATAAATAAAATTTTCAATAGTTTATTACACGATAATAATGACAAAATTGAACGAATGTTTTTAATCTGTATTTTATTTATATAAAATTTTGACGATATTGTGAAACCGCGTTGGCTGAGATGTATTAAACGAACGAGTTTGTGCAACATTTTCTTTTCGACTTCTACAACTTTTTTCTTTGCTAATGTAATGGTGCAGGATTTTTGTGAAAGTTAAATATTTAAAGTTGTACGACGTGATGTTACTTGATTGTAAATTAAAAATTTCAATTTGAAATTTACTTAGTCAATAAATTGTAAAATAGCATAAAAAGTAAATTTTAAATTCAAGTCACGTTTAATTTTCCACACGCGCCACATGTCACTTACGAATTAACGTTAAATTTTAAAAATTCACACATTTTCATTGACAAAAATATATTCTATACTTACAGAATAAAAAAAAAAAAAAAAAAAAAAAAAAAAAAAAAAAAAAAAAAAAAAAAAAAAAAAAAAGAAAACACACTTAAATCTTGTCAACTTCCTACATTCAAAGAAGAAACCTTACACATTTCCTCTGCTCGTCGTGCCTACATACATCGACACATGAACGTGCACGCGTGCATTTACATGGTATGGGTATACGTTTCAAGAGACTAGCGCATAATAGAAGCAGCCAACTCGGGAGTTCCAGAAGCAGGAAGAGCAGCAGCCGTAGCAGCGAGCGACGAGTCTCGTCTCGTCTCGCTTAAAAGCCTCATAACTAACCGGCCGGCGAGATCCGTAGCCTAATTAAATATCTATCGTTTAATTAAGAATGATTTACCGCTGAAGCAACGGCGACCGGCTGCCGTATGTCGTATGTATACGTATATACTCACTCACACATACCTGTACTCGCGAGCGTATATACTCGTGGCCAATCAATGCAGGAATTATCCTCATTAGGTCGGGAGAGTCGCTCGTTCGGTTGCGTTTTCTGCGTAAACCGCGAGCGGTGCGCGTGCGCCTCTCTCTCTCTCTCTCTCTCTCTCTCTCTTATTCTCTTTTCTTTGCTCTGCATGTCTGTATATACATGTATACACGTGTATATAAGAAGAGAAGTCGCGCTTTGCAGAAAAGCAACTCGGATGGCGGACAAAAGAAAATGTCGCGATGAAGAGTAGCGCCGGCAAACAAGCTTCGAGTCGAAAGAGAGAGAGAGAGAGAGAAAGAACAAAGCCAAATCGGCAAAGATGACGGAAGACAAAGACTTTTTAGCTGAGTGTCCCGATAAATGAGAAGAGAGAGAGAGATAGAGGGGGGGGAGGGGGAGACCGAAACGATGAAGATGGAAAAACTCATAAATGACGAATCGATGCCTGCAATTTCGGATTGCGATTATTTTTTTTCATCGAAGTGCCCTTAAATTAATCGCCGTTATTGTAAAATAATAGAAATAATAGCTATTTACATTAATTATTTATACATATAATCTTTTATTTTAAAATTACTTGATTATGAATTGAAATATTTTTGATTGAATTTATTTTTTCTTAGAAAAAATTAATCGAGAAAGCAACTAAAATCCACACATAAGTGTTAAACGTTTGGCGTAAGAATCGCTAAGAGCTATATCGAGCTACTCGTTGCAGTTAGTCTTGTATATATCTTTTCTCGTAGAGAAAAACTGGAAAGCCGCAGGAGAACGAAACGATGTATACTCTTCCATCCTTTTCGCTAATCTTTCTTGCTCCATTCTCTCTCTTCTCTTGCACATTGTCCGACACTATTATAGCCACATTAATAAACTATCGATCTCCTATCTTTCTCTCGCTCCTTCTTTTCTTCGTCCTTATCTCGGCGTCCTTTCGTCTTTGTCCGCTGGCTCTTTAATGCAGCTCGCAAAAAGAGGAGTCGCCGAGTCGCGAGTGACAAGTTAGCGAGTCCTGGCTCACCTCTCGGACGTTATATACACTCGGACGTCTCGGGCCACACACCGCTCGTCCCTTCTACTATAAATACACGCGGACGATGCGCTCGAGTCTGCGTTGAGACTCGATCGAAGAGTCTCTTGCTCTGTGTGTGTGTGTGTATGTGTGTGTGTGAGTACATCGAGAGAGGAGCACCGAGCAGCGCGGTCATTTGTCCAAGCGTGATCTATCTTATTATGCTCGAGCCGCGTCGTCGGTATCGTCGTCGTGCTCGGCTTGCCTCTGGCATATTCGTGCTGGCCGGATTTACTTTATATAGATTTACGTGAAAGTATGAGATAACTGAATTGCAGTCGTTCAGCCGCGAGCGCTGCTAAATTTGATTATTGGTGTTCAATATTTTAACAATTTTTCGTTTGCTTTATTCTTCTTGTATATAAACATTATTAATATCGAATATTAAGCAAGATTACTTAAATGACATATTAATAATCAATATTAGACTTAAATTGTTTAAATTATTTGTCATCCATAAAATTATCAAGACTATTAAAAGTTGTTCTTAATCCACTATTTAATATAAACATAAAATACACAAAATAGTGCTTGCATTTTTTTAAACTCATTCCTAAAAAATAATGTAAATTTTTATTTCATCGTTAGAACGACCCTTAAATCCTTTCCAAATATTCTTCCCCCCCCCACCCCACCCCCCCGAAAACAAAAAGTCGACGCGCAACCAAAATCTCCAGAAGCATCGAATTATGATCCGATATGATTGACGTCTCGTCAAAAATTCGAGCCCGGCACTCGTGAACATCCGAATCCGCGTAGATCGACGAGACAGTCATATGGTCGTAATACGAATGGTAAAAGTAGACACACACTCGCGTGCGCGCGCGCGCGTACGCACGTAGATAGGTGCACAAGACCGATAGTGCTTAAACCGCGCCATATGTCGCGCTTGCCGCTTACCCATACACATTCGGTGCTTTCGTACAGTCTCGCTGTCGCCTTGGGCTACTTTACCGAAGCATTATATATCCGAAATTTCGTTTTCTCGCTGTGTGGGAAGAGAAAAAGCGAGAGACGAGCGAGTAGGATCGATTTACATGTAGGTACTCGCGGCGTACCTGCGAGTCGAGTTCAGCCTCTCTCGTAGAGATACCGCGCTATAGAGCTGCCGAGTGTATGTGTAAGTCTTTACAATGGGAAGTGTAAGAGAAAATAGCTGAGTCTCTTTCGTTTTGAAGAATTTGTTACGCTCGCAGAGGTGAGCTTCGAGATATTTTAACGCTTTCAGTGTGAAAATTTTTTTTTTATTTCTTTGTAGCGTGAATATTTTGCTTAGTGTATAGTATTTTGTAATCCAATATTGTATGAAAAATTTAAATAAAAATTTTTGCTCCTCATACGTTTAAATGTAATTTAAATTACACGAATAAGGAGTAATTTTTTTAATAAAACCGTGTTTCATGCAGTTCTCTAGGGTATAGCAAAGCATTATCGAATTTTATCAATTGGAATTTAGATGTTTGGTAACTAAAATTCGATTAAAAAAAATTATTTCAAAATCGAACAATTAATCAACAATTTTCGCATAGAAAGAGAAAACGCATCTGTTAATAATAATCCCATTTAGAAAAGTTGAAATTAATCGATAATCAATAAACCTGCAGCGGCGCTTAAACTCAGAGCAGAACAACGCGCAGATGGGATTTTGGCAAAGTTTATCCGGGCGTATAAGTATACAGCGGCGCTGTTACTGGTTTGACACACAATGCGCGTATTTACAAGCGCTCGCTCGCGCGCGTGCAAGGGTCCGAGACTTCGTGTAATTGATAGTGGCATACGTATGTGCAGTACATGGGATATATACGGTGGCAGAGAGAGAAAGAGAGAGAGAGAGAGAGAGAGAGAGAGAAGAGAGAGACTCTGGGCTCGATGAGCCGTAGGAAAATAATAAGCCGACAGCGGCGTTTGCCCGGTATTATTGGCTCTTGTGTGTTGGGGTGTTACCGCACGCTACCGATGGCTTCTTTTACCGAGGTCCTTACGAAGATGAAGAAGCGGGAGAGATGATAAAAACGAAAGAGATGGGGGGACGCGGATCGTCGATTTTTTTTTGCGATGATTCGTTGTGTTTGCTTTATTATGTTTTTTGTTAAAAATGAAAACTTTAATTTGAGATATAAGTTTATTATTTGAATAATTTAACAGAAATGTATTTTAATATTGTGAAAAAATGAAACTAAACGAGTTTTTTTAACACGCACAGTTTTGAAATAATTATTTAAAGATTTAATAATATAAAGTAAAATAAATGTTGAAAAACAATAAAGCAAAGAACAAGGAAAATAATTGAACGTAAAAAAAAAGGAGAAAAGGCGGAAGAAAAGATGAAGAAACACAAAATAAGATAGCAAAAGAACGTATAAAAGCGTTCGTATCGCTCGGCTTCTTCGAGCACATTAAAAGCAAGTAGAGCGACACCGAAAGCTCGATAAAGAGAAACAGAGTGAGAGAGAGAGAGAGAGAGAGAGAGAGAGACAGAGAGAGAGAGAGAGGGGGGAGGAAAAGAGGGGAACAGGGGTGTTGGCTTCGACACAATGTATGCACCCTTGTGTGTATACGTTCTCCCGCTCTCCCGGACATTTCCGTCTCTCTCTTCTTGGGGGACTTGCCGTGGACGTCTATATTCCTTGCGACTATTCGCATCTCCGTTCGATATATATATATATATATATATATATATATACTTATGTGGGTATATATGTACATATCCTAGCGGCTGTACGTGGGTATAACGGTATATATAAGGTAGGTATAGGAGAGAGAGCCCGTGGCGAAATTATCACTCGCAGACGCTCGTATCGCTGTTAGGAATACGGGAAATTCCGGGAAATGGCGCGACGGTGGTGCGTCGCTTTTTCGTTAAATCTAATATTCATGGCGATAATATATATGTATATACATCGACGTATCGCGGAACGTTGTAATTTTCTTTTAAGCTTGTACTTTATTTGTCTTATGCTTTGGTATTACGGTTTTCTAAACGGCTTGTGCTGTACTTTACCTATACTGATGAATTGTACCGGTGAAATCGATTGAATTCGATACGTACCTGAAACATAAAAAAAATGAAACAATTAGTAATTATGTTGTAATAATTATGTTTATGTTGTATTTTAAATGTGCATCATTAAAATTATTCATAGAAATAGAATGTAATTTTTGTATATTACATGAAATGATTTAAATATTGATAAAATAAATGTCAAATACTTTTTGAAATTATAATAACATTAGTCAAAATCCAAATATTTCTGTAACAAAATCACCAAAAGTAAAGTATTCTCCGCCGCGAAAATTTGCCGACCCAATAAAGAAGAAGAAAAAGAAGAAAAAAAAAGCCGATCGTTCTCTCTCGTCAGCGGCCTTTTAAAAAAAATCGCGAGTCTCGCGTAATCGAATCTCAGCCTCGCGCCGAATCCGCCGTACGCAACCATTCTCTCTCGCGTCCTTGTACTCGAGTCTCCTGCGTATACATATATATATGTATATGTATACGCGCGCGCGCGTGCGCGACTCGTCATCGGCGCGGCGGGCGCGCGTTTGAAAATCTCTCGGAAAGGGCGAGCGAGAGAGAAAGAGAGAAAATGCTCGGTACGATTAGATTTGGTTGGATTAGCCAATCAAAGGCTGGGCGCTAGTAGAACGTCGCTGTATAGAGCGAGGCTGACATTTGACGCTGGTACTGCGGGACACTCTATTAGATTTGCCACCCCCTTTTTCTAACGCGCCTGCGTGCGCGCGCGATACGGAATCGAATGATCCGACGAGCTGTCCGAATCCGACCGATCTGCGAACGGTTTTTTGCGAGCTCGAAACCGCGACCTTTTCTGTTTTTTTTTTCTCTCTCTCTCTCTCTCTCTCTCTCTTTCTCTTTTTATCGATGGTGTGAGATCTGCCGATTTTGCAAGAGTTAACGCTCGGTAAAAGTCGTTATTTTGTTAGCTGTAATTCTAGTGAGTTAATTTGCATTGATTTAATAATTTTAATTTACTAGGCTTTTTAATTATTTTGCTTTTATCGTTACTAATTTAAAATTACCGATGTATCGTTCAACGAATTTAGAAATAATTAAATCAATTTTATTTCAAAATATAAAAGCTTCTCACTCAATAAACGTAATGCAAATAAAGTTTACAAAATTGTCATTCAAACGCGCCTGTAAATTTTTATAGCACACCAACGATTTGCTAATCTTCGGCTGTAAATTTTCCACGTGTTTTAAGCCAACGCTTCAAACCTAATCAACGCACGACTGGCACCAAGCATATCACCTTTCATCAGAGGATCAAAAAAAAAAAAAAAAAAAAAAGTAAGCACACAGACACGAAAGCTTCGCGTCGTATAACGCATCTCCTTTTTATAATTTATTCGGTAGACACGACATGCTTTTATCGTCGTCGATCTGATCGGCGTAAAAGCTATATAAACAGCTGCGCGCGCAATTATTCTAATTCCGAGTTATATTCGCTATCAAAGCGACGTAGAGCTGTGTAAGTCCGTGCGCGAGCGTCACGCGACTGTTCGGGTGTGGCGAGAAAGTGTGCGAGCAGACGAGCGTAATTAAGCTCTTATACTCCGTGTACACTCGGATTACAAAATTAGTTACTTGAGAATCGGGTGAATCGAGAATTGTTACTTTTTTTTTTTTTTTTCGGAGTTTCCATCACGTGAAATTGACATTAGACGCTTTTTTCTTTATTCATTTTTTTTTTCTTTTAATTTATTCGAACTACATCACGCTAGAAATAAAAAATGTTAAAAAACGATGCAATGAAACTAGAATATTTATCTCGTTTATCGTTGATATAAAAAGACAAATAAATTAATCACGCATGAAAAAAAACCACATTACGTTGTAACTTTTAAAAGCATTTCTTTTCCTCAAAAAATTTCGTAGCACATCGCGTTAGATAATTTTCTCTGACTTCTGTTTACATATCATTGATTAGCCAACACAGCTAATCCACGTTATCGTGTTCATATCGCTTTTAATTACGCGATGAGAAACGCGCTCGCGTGCGTGCTGACGTAGCAAAGGGTCGGCCCGGTGATGTTTAACATTACCGCACATCAGCGCGTTACGGGCTTGTAAAGGAATACCAGCGACGCTTAGCTAATTCTCGCGTAGACGAGCTTTTGGACGATTCGGACACGGAAAACGGACAGAGTCGCGTGGTGTGCCGGCGTCGCGTATGCTAATAGATGAAACTCAACCCTTTAAACGGCCACTTGAAATTACTACGGGGGATTTGCAATTACGATAGGGTTTGGAGAGAGCCGTTTACGCGACTAAGCGTGCATTGTGTGTGACGCTTTAAATGCCGCGCATCAGGTGTTGTTTAGATTTTAGGCGTCGCGGCGATTCATTCTTTAATTCTTTGATATTGTACGAAACGATGAAAATTACTTTGTAAATTGATTCTACTTACAAAATTTTATTCAATTTGTATTTAAAATTGCAACATTTATATTTATCCAAACGGTTAAAGTTGATTCTCATTTAAATTAATATTAAAATTTAAAATACTACATACGTTCAATTAAATTTTTCGATAAATTTGAACAAGCAAAATATTTTATAACAATAAATTTCATCGGCAATACTAATAAAACTCGGTACATCTCATTTAAAAAATTTACGAGGTATCGCATAACGATAGACGCTTCAACTTAGAACACAGATGAATTTCAAAACTATTATATAAAGCATAGGAAAAACCTAAACGAAAGTCGAAATTTTTTCATAGATAAACTAAAACTAGGACCTTTTAACGGAAATTCGCGGCGAGTCGATCGGACAAATTCGTGCCATCTGGCGCGTGCAGCTTGTGCCGTCTATCTCGGCACGAGAGGAAACTCAATCTCGCTCTAAAAGAGAAACTAGACGGTCTATATACCTCCGCTATGTGTCTATGAATTCGCTTGGACAATAGAAGATGCGCGCTTTTTGACCCCCTCTGCTTTCAGGATGAGCCCGTACATCTTCTCCCTCCTCATTATTATTAGGTGTCGAAAGTTTTGTCTCGTATGTTTTCCTGACGCGCGATTGTAAATCTATTTCCTATAGTAATTTGTAACAATATTCTTTGTTATTTTAGTAGTTGTAAATTTCTTGAATTAATTTTTCATTAAAAGCATGCAGTAGAAAACAAATTGATTCAAATTAAAAATGATTATAAATATAATTATATTGAATTTTATACACAGTTTATAAGATTAATTTAATATTGAAAAGTATACATAATAAATAGTCGCAAAGTTTTATTTAAAAACATTTGGCTCAATAATATTATTTTCGTTGCGCCTTTGTCACGCGCATTTCATTCCCAACGACGGAAGGAACAATTAAGCGAATTTGCATTATATCTCTATCGAATTACAAGATTCGTATTATCGATAAAATTGGCAATTTGGGGTGGGCGGGTTTTGTCCACGGTAGAAGAAAATCGAGGGAACGAGACCAAAAGGGGATCCGACAAAGAGAGAGAGAGAGAGAGAGAGAGAGAAAGAGAGCGAAAGAAACGGAGAAGCAAACGCGCGCCTGCTCATTTGACGTCGATATAGAATTCAGAGTAGGGCTCCTCTACTGTATACGGATAATCAAGAAATTGTCCGAGCTGGTCGTCAAAAATAATTTATCGTCCCTGGCTATTATTTTTCCGCTGCGCGGGGCTTAAGAAGGAAAAAAAAGTGAATAATAAATTAAGATGCATGGAATTGGGGTATGCGATACCTTCTTTCCTCTGGTTTATAAGCAGGAAAAAAATTCAGGACTTAATGGATTTTCTATAGAAAAGTGACTACCGAAATGTTTCATTTTTTTTTTTTTTTTTTTTTTTTGACCTTTTTAGATAAAAAAAAATTTAGAGTTGTATATATCCTACGAAAAAATTAATTTTTTTTTTCCGTAATATAATACAAAAAATTTTTAATCGTTGTAAATCTATTAAAGAAATACTTTTTAAAATTATAAACACCTACGAAGTAATGAAAGATACAACTTTACCAAACACCTTTCAAAATCTTTTAATATCCAAAAAACAAACAATAACAATAAACAACGACTCATTCTTTAACAAAACAATGCCACGAAACGCATCCAAAAAGCGCATTCGCAGACATAACCACATCCCTCCCAATTGCGTCATCTCTGTTTCGCTCGAAAAAAATAAGAGAGAGAGAGAGAGGGGAAATGATTTGATGCCGCGTTACCGGTAACCTGACACCCCTCTAGGACACCGTCTCCCTGCGTTCGCTTTTACGTGCGCTACCAGATGATAGTCACGGTGAGTACGGGCTGAACTATGTATGTACATATAACGCTTTAACGAATCGGTCACGGGCTCAGAGAACGTAGAAAGCATAGTAGCAAGGAGTGTTTGCCGGAGTCGTTATTGGCGGGTTATTGTTCTTGGGGTAGAGTGTTGCGGTATAGAGTAAAAGTTGGGCGAGTTAAGTTCGCGGCGATTCGTATCTTGATTAATGGGAAACTTTAGCGTTGGAGTGATTAGTCATGGGATGGTGGGGGAAGATTTCGAGTCGAAACGTGGCCGAATTGCGTTTCCGCGCTAATTGATTGCGACCGCTGGGGTCGTTAGCTTTTTCTGCGAGATTATTGTCGGTCGTGCGTTATTATCTTTATAGACTAGCGGGTCTACGTTTAGCGAGATATAATGCGAGGAATAATTTATACGCGCCGGGATTATGAACATACTGAAAAAACGAAAAATTAAATGGTGTTAAAGAATAATATTGTTGCGAGCTAAAAGAAAAAGTATGATTTTCTCTTTACTTTCTTCAACTAACATTCTCTTTTATCGAAAACTTATCCATACTAAATACCATTGAAACGTAAAGTCGTCAATACCGAAGAAAAATCTAGCAATTTCTTAAAAAAAAGGAATACATTACTCGTCCGAATGTACGTGCACATACAAACACGCGCGCGCAACGTGTGTAAACGATAATGCAATCCACGTGGCGTTGCATACAACTAGAAGAGCACAGATGGTCGCCCCGGGGCAGTTACGCCGTACACCGGTCTTACCCTCGGAAGCCGCCACCGCCGCCTAACCATATTTATTCGCGGGGCAGCTACCCTGAATTCGCACCGAGCCTCCGGGCGCGAGAATGCGAGCTTTTTTTTTTGTTTTTGGGAGGGGGAGAAGGGAAGCAAGAGAGAAGGGCTTTTTTTTTTTTTTTTCTTTTTTGATAATGCTCGTTGTAAAGATGCAAGCTAGTTATAGGTATATTGGATGAATTGATATTTTTAGGAGATTCGTGAGGCCTTTTTACCAGACTGTGCGATGTTTTATAACAGTACGTCTGAAAAATGAGTTGGGATTATTTTCAAAAATTAAGACGTTCTTCATTGATTTTATTATTTATTTTGTAATATTTTTATCTATATAACGATCTACTTTTATGTGCTCTATATTTATGATGCAAAAACTTTAAAAAAAAAAAAAAAAAAACAAACTCCTTCGAATATATATTATCAATAAAGCAAATAATATAAAACGAATGAACAATTCTATTTTCACTCATCTATTTAAATACCCGTAATAAAAGAGGATAAAAGTGCGCCTTGAAACGTATGAGAATCAAAAGCACAAAAACAACTGATACACTATAAAATCGGAGATAAAAAAAAAAAATAAAAAAAAAAATAAAAAAAAAAATAAAAAAAAATTGAAAAAATAAAAAACTAAAAAAAAAATAAAAAAAAACCATCCTCACCGAACGCGTTTGTTTTTTTCTCTCGGTGTTCTGTTCAGTATCGCGACGGGCCCTGTACTCGCCAGATCACCGAAAGAACAGCGAACGCTTCGCGGCGTAGATAAGTTTGATTTATTTTAAATTTCTCACCGAGCGCGAGCTGCCGCGAGAAAATCGGGGGAAAAAAAAAAACATCCAAAGCGAGAAATCGCGCCGCGCGTGACTTACTGCGCTCCGTTTATTTTTAAATTGCTTTTGATTTACGCGCGAACATTTCTTTCTTTTTTTTTTTTTTTTTTTTCATGTACGTATTATCGTTCTTTTATGTCGTTAATTGCGAATGCTCGCAATGGCTAACTTGATGAGTAAAAGTTTTAATAAACGAGTTTGCTTACAATAAAGGCAATAAAAAAAGTAAAAATGATAAAATAAATTAATAATGTTTATAAATTGTTATAATTAAATTTTATTTAACATGTACATAACAACTATTATAAATAACAAATCAAAAAGATTATTCGTAAACTTTTGTCAATCTATATGCATACCAGTATTGAACCAGTCGATTATCATTGTTAGTCGCATCGCCGTTTGCGAACATTAATCATGGAATGACCCTCTTAGGCGTCCAACGTGCCAGTCCACGTACAAGAATTATATGCGCGCACCCATAAAGTTAACGCAAGCGAAACGTAACCCTCTAGTCTTACCTTGTATTCCCTGCTTCTATCAGAATCGAATCCGGCGTTAAGTCTACTGTACGAACTTGCCGAATTAATCATTAAAAAGAAGACGCTTCACGTTGTACACTGTTTAGTTTACGATAAATGCTTTTACGAAGCTACATTATTTTTTTTTTTTTTTTTTTTTGATTGATATTGAATCGAATAAAAATTACAATATTCAGAAAATTCTTTAATCAAAAATTAGCTTGCCGATACGAAGAGCGTTTTCCAAACGAATGAATATTATTAGCAGAGCTCTCTTAAAAATTAAGTGCATCCATAATCACGCCACTTTGCGCACAATTCGTCGTGCGACAACGCGCTAGTTCACGAAAAAAGCAACTCTCTACAACTGTACTTTTTTACTCCCGAGGACATTAATTTTCGCGGCGAGTGCCCGAGCGTGCTCCGAGTGTGCAAAGTAAGCGGAGAATTAATCGGGACTTAATTACGAGCTAGCTGGCGCGTAATACTTGTTGCGGAGAGAAAGAGGCGCGTCTGTCGTCTTTTTGGTGGGTGAGAGTATATATACATGTATATAAGAGAGAGAGAGAGAGAGAGAGAAAGAGAGAGAAAGGGCTCGTTAAGGGCGTAATAAGATTCCCTTTAATGGCATTACACGCCTCATTGGGACTTTCCAAGTCCGGAGTTTCCAAGGAGTCGAGGGCCGACTTTGCGCCGTGTTTGACTTAACCGGAAGTTACTGCTTTTCACGGACGGTCGCCTTGCTCGTCTCCGAAGGAGACTCATTTTCTCGTTCCTTTTCTCTCTCTCTCTCTCTCTCTCTCGTTCTCATAGCCAGCGGTGCAAAGCTCTTTTACTCACGCGCCCCTCGTTTATTCGCTTTGTCGACGAATCGACTCGTAAGATTGATGCAAGTTTTTCGTCTATGACTGCTTGTATATTCCGGAGCTAGCTTTTTGACAATGATTGAGAATAGGTGACACGGTTGTTCGACATTTGTTCGAGTGCTCTATTTCTATAAAGCGTGCATTTGAATGACTTGAGTAAGATATTTAATTTTTATTTTTTATATATTTCATTTACTAAGTGTGTAGGCCAGTAGTTCACAGTATAAAAAGTGCAACTATTTATTGACAGTAAAAAAAGAAAAAATTAAAATACTCTTCTACTTTAAGTTAACAATGAATAAATTATCTTAAACACAATAAATTTATCGGTTTAAATTTCATAAATTTTCAACTTAATTCGTTCGACTCGTTTATGAAAATTATAACTAAAATTGTCGTTTTTACGCCACAACCTCTGGGTAAATTAAAGCGTCGATAAAATCAGTTCCTCCACTTATAAATAAATCGGCATCGTAAAGTCCACTCAACAACCTATAAGCAACGTCTTACAAGCAAAACTTGAAATACTCCGGGAGAGAAACCCGGGGATCTCAATAATTCTTCGCCATGTGCGGTATTGAAAATTTCGCGCTTTTTATATCCATCGTCGGTTGCACATCCATCCTGAAATCAAATATATATGAAGCGCAATATAATCGAAGACGTATGTCGTCGCTCGCTCGTTACACCATCGCTCCGTTTTCACTTTTACAAAGCCCCAACCGTCGTGGATTCTCTTCGAGGGCTTTCTCATAGCCAACGGCGACTCGTTTCGTATTTATGTATTTATAAACTTCGAGGACAAAAAGTGCCGAACAAGCGTTTAATAGCTTAATTTATAATTCTCGCGCACGCGGCAAGAAACTCACGAAGAAGAACGAGCCTCGAGATGAGACGTATAGAAAGAAGGGCCCGTGCGCTCGAATAAAAAAAGAAAGTACGAAGAAAAAGAATGAGAAGAAGGATATAAGGACGAGGGAAGAAGCAAAAGAGGAAGAGAGAGAGAGAGAGAGAGAAGAAAGGTTCGAAGCGCGGAGGATTGTCATGTGTGTGTGTGTGTGTGTGTGTGTGTGTGTGTGTGTATGGGTGCAGCTTTATATGGAGCGTCGAGGCGATGGGTGGTCCGGTTAGTTTGACGTCTCGCTAGTCGACCAAGAGTCTACTTTGCGAGCAGAGCTTACGTCGATGACGTAGACCCTGGCGATTCCACCTGCCTATACGTGGAAAATTGATCATCATGCGCCCGACGAGCGACGAGTTTTTCTCTCTTCGTTCTCTTCTCTCTGCCGATCACTTTTATCTACGCGCGCGAACTTACCTGTACGCAGGGATTTCTTTTAGAGTGACTGTTGCGCGCGTTGATTGCCTTAGATCTTAATGAATTTTGTGATGATTAAATTTGTACAATTAAAAAACAAAAAGAGAATCTTGAAGATAGCGAATTATTGTATCAGGATTGGTGTTCGTAATGTCTTTGTTTGTTACAAATTTTGTAATTATTTATTCTTTAAATAATGCTAGAGTTAAAAAGGGCTTAAAACAAAACTAAAGCTTGTTTAGGCTATAATAGATATAACAAGTACGTAAAATTTAAATTTGCTATTGATCATGCATGTACTTTTTTCAATTTTTTTTTTATCAAATCATAGAAGAACATTAAACTTAACGAGTTAAATAAAAATTTTAAATTTGATTATTAAAAATTTCTTGTTGAATTTTTCTTAAAAAAGCGATTGAACAAATATTTAACCGAACTTAATAGTTTATCAAAATTTATAACTTCGACAATTTTTTTTTAAAATAAACCATTATTTAAATCAAAATACATCTGATAAATCAGAATATAAAGAAATAAGATTAAAATATGTGCATTAAATCAAAGCTTTATCGAACCTCGAACCATTATTTGAATCAGCGGGACAAAAATAATGTCGCGTCCTTAAACTGAAATAAATCGCGCAAAATATGGGTATAAACGTATAAAATTCTCTCTCTCTCTCTCTCTTTCTCTTTCTCTTTTCCTCCTACCCCTTTTTGCTAAGCAAAAACAATTTCCAATTAAATCTAAAATCGAGCAAAACCCATGCAACAACCGGCGACCTCTTCTTCCCGAAAAGCTCATGCGTTGCTCGCAACGTTCGCTCGAGAGCAAGAAAACCAAAGAAAGACCTCGATCTGCAAACGGCAAAGAGGCCGCGTAAACGTGTCCGTCCCGCGACGAGGCCGCGGGCGGGAAAAAAAGGCGGTATGCGACTGAATCTCTATCTTCCTCTCTTTCTCTCTCCCTCTTCTTTCTCTTCAATCGAGCGATCGGTTGTGCTCGCGTCGATTTGGAGTAAAGTAAAGAAAGAGAGAAGTGTAACTCGTCAACGATTTACGCGTTCCTCTCTCTCTCTCTCTCTCCTTTTCTCGCGGAAATCGAGCCGAGGAGAGGAAAAAAAGGAAAAGAGAAGATATAGAAAGAGAGAAAGAGAGAGAGAGAGGTGAGTGATGCGCACTGAATCACTCATCGTAGTGGTTCTTGATCTTGCTTTCCTTCTCTCTCTCTCTGTTTCTCTTCGCCGGCTGCTCGTCTCGCTTTCGCGAAGAGTAGATGGAGAGGAATAAGAGAAAGAGAGATAGAACCGAGTTGTCGGTACGAGTGTTCTCCAGAGGCGTCCTATTAACTCGCCCCGGATGCTACTGCTACTGCCAAGGTTACATTATTCACCACGCCACTATTGCTCGACTACTACGCGAGCTACTGCCGAGATATACTATGAAGAGAGATATACTATGTTGATCCGTTGAGGAAAGATAAGCTAATGTGCTGATTTTGATGTATATGAGTTGAGTGTGGTAAAATTATATTGTAAAGAGTGTTTTCAATTTTGTAATGCTTTTTAGCAGCAATCTTTTTAAGATTCAAAAAAAAATATAAACTAGAGTAAAATAGAAAGAGATGAAGCAATTATATCGAAGAAAGGAAACAAGTATAAATACAGAAAGATCGAAACAACTGAAAGAGAGAGAGAGAGAGAGAGAGAGAGAGAGAGAGACAGACAGACAGACAGAAAGAGAGATTAAAGGATAATACGGCCGCGACAGCTTATTACGATGTCCAATTGCATTTGATTCCCGATTTGTAAAGTGATTCACGGGCGGCCTGTAAATAAAGAGACATAGGCCCGTGTACGTACACCCGTGTGCGATGATAAAGTATGATGCACCGATCATCCGATCAGTTGATCGATCCTTTCACGTGAGAGAGAGAGAGAGAGAGAGAGAGTAGGAACGCTTCGATCGATCTCTCTCGCATCGTCGGCAATTTATTTATCGTTCCCTTCCTTCTTTCCTCGTTAAACGCGCCGCTCGCGCACGCGTGCGTTTCTTTCTTACTCTCCGGCGAGGCGATCGTCTCTCGCTCGCTTACCGTGTGTGTGTGTGTGTGTGTCGTCTCTCGGCCTTTTTACGCGCGTATCCAGCTGCGCATCTTGACGATATAGTTTACGGGAGAAAGAGGAGGGAAGGTATATAGGCCCTTACGGTTTTATCGATTTTTGGAAAACTTTTTTTCGCGATCTATTTACGTCCTTCTTAAAATTATTAACTAATTTCATTTCTTTAGAATTTTGATTAACAAAAATTATCAAGATTAAAGTTTCGTAACCTATCCACAAATATAGTTTATTTATAAATATGTAATTATTGAATTTGTATTATCATTTGCTAATTAATATCAGTTAAATATTTCTATTTCCAGAGAAATTTTTTATTTTTCACAATTTGATCATATGAAAGATGTATTAGCGTATATATTATGTAAAGCTTCATTGAATTCATAACGATTATTTCAATAAACAATAGAATCGAGGATTTGACCGGTACGAATAATAAAAAAATCATCAAAAAATATTTCAGCAAACTACCATTTCGTATCTTTTCGTACCTCGTTTTCCCGCTCTTGTTACTCACTCTTTCTCTATTTCTTTCCTCTTTTTTTCGATTCGGCTCTTGCCATTCTTCTTTCTCTTGCTCCGGCATCGGCAACGGTAGAAGCTCGCATTCAGCGTGCGAGGTTCGGGATCTCCCATGATCCCCTTTCCTCTCCGTTCCCTTGGCCCTCGGTTTACCCGTCGTTCGAGCCCGTTTTCTCTCTCTCTCTCTCTTTCTCCCTCTCTTTCTCTCTTTCTCCCTCTCTCTCTCTCGCTCTAGCAGCGAAATCCGGCAATTCTTTTGGGCGTCTTCTTGGGAGATGATATTTGCTCGGATCAATCCATATGGTCGCCATGGTAACCGGTCGACGGCCACCGGGCGAAAGCGGCTCCCGTGCCCAGCGTATGTCCACCTTCCAACCCTGAAGTCCACCCGGGGACGCCACCGGAGAAAGAGAAAGAGAAAGAGAGAATGAGGGAGGAGAGATGTGTTACGGAGAATGAACTGTGTAACTTGTTCGTTAACGCGTTTTATTGTTGACGTTTTTGGATTCATTGACAAACAACTTATTTCAACAAGTCTCTATTGTTTTTTGTCAAAAGCTGCCCTATCCGTGAAATGATTTTTAAATATTCAATTTTGCATCTTAAGATGTTTTTACGATATCATCTTTAATAGATAGTTTAAATAACAAATAACTCAATGCCATTGAATCTTATGAAAAATAAAAATTGCGTTAATTCCAAACTAAATCTCAGTTACATTCACACGTGGCACCAAGAAAATCAAAGAAATTCAAGACGTACGCGTAGTGTAAGTTTCCAAGCTTCGCTTGTTTGTTAACTTCCTTCTTCACTTGTACCTTCTCACTCTCTCTCTCTCTCTCTCTGGGATAAACTTGTTGTTCGCTTTCGCACAGCCGTCCGATAGCGCTCGTCGTTCGGCTCACCTTTGCGTCCTTCTAACGAAAGTACGAGGCGCTCGCGCGTGCTGTAACGAACGCGCCAACACTCGATTGACTCGTCGTGAGAGTCGACGTGTCGACAGCTTGCGAAAACAACGACGAATAAATTAGGCTTGCCTTCGCTTGCGCTAACAATTTCGCGGAATACGTACGAGTATACATACGATTCCATGGGTAAGTCTCGATTTTTAGAAAAGTAAATCGCTTAAATTTATTTGTAGACTAACTGTTCTTTTTGTTTTTTTTTTTTTTTTTTCTTTTTTAGATGCTCTTTTTAATAGTAAAAGAAGTTTACTTTTTTTCATCCATAAATAATCAAGATTTTTTTGTAATTTCTACTATCAGATTTATTCACTTAATTCAAAAAATGATGCAAAATAAAATAAAATGTTGAAAACGAACAAATTATAAAGAAAAAATGATGCAAAAATATTTATCATACTGTAAAATAATATCCTTCAAAAACTATTTACGTTAACGTTAATTTAATCTCGTCTCGCTTCACGTTTTCAAAAGACAACGAAAAAACTAAAACAAATAGTAGTATATCCCATTCTTGAAAAGACGCTGCTTAAAAAAAAGAGTCTAAGAACTCAAAAAAGAAAAAAAATAAAAGAAAAAAAATATTAGAAATAAATACACTAAAAAAAAAAAAACCAAAGTAAAAGAAGAAGAGCAGTTGGTATAGAAAGAAGAAGAAGAAGAAGCGAAGGAGCTCGCGCGCGTCCGTCCGACGTAAAATTTTCCCGTGCGCTCGCTCTCTCCTGTGTTCTTTGCATCCTATATATAGGTAGCGGCGCGCTCACCGAGCGGGAGCATTCTACATGCAAATTTATAGAGATCCTTCTTGGACAGAGAGAGAGAGAGACAAAGAGAGAGAGGCAGGCGACCGCCTCGAGGGGACGCGCTCGTGCGCCTCTCCTATCCTCCAGGGAAGTACGTATACACACAGACACGTACGCGTTAACATACGTGCACACATACATGTATACACGCAGTCGCTAGGACTAAGAGCGCTTCCTTGTACTGTCACTCTACTCTGTTCTATCTCGCCCTCTCTCTCTCTCTCTCGGTAGCTCGTACTTGGTTAGCCCTCTCTCTTTCTTCCGCGCGAATCAATCGCATAAATCTCGGGACATCGATCGACTTGTGCGTTGCGCTGGATGTAAGGAAAAAAGATAAGAGTAAGGAGATCGAGAGAGAGAGAGAGAAAGAGAAAGAGAGAGAGATAGCGAAAAAGGAAGTTGGAATACTCCAAAACCTTTATGCTTATAGACGAGTGGTTACACGAATGTGATCAGGGTGTGGATGAACATATTTTGAGAATAGAATGGTTGAAATGTATAGCTTCTTAAGGTGTTCTTTGTACATCGACATTATTGGGTAAAATAAGTGGCGTAAAAGGTGACAAAATAGTATTAATTTAAAAATTAAACTTAATTGGAATTCAGTTCTAGGAAAACTACCAACCCACTTACGTTACTTTTGATAAGAATGTAAAATAAACGTTCAATCGAATTACAAAACTCCAAAATTCAATAAATTCAAAGCATCGGCAGTTAAGTAATTATCCTTTCAGATACAGGTAAATTAAGCTCGAAGAAAGATTAAAATACTCGGTAGCAACGTAGCTACGCTCTAGGTGCATAAGCGAAGAGAAAAGAACTGCAGGTTGGATCATTAGCCCATCGTGGAGGCAAAACCGTGGAACGCAATCCGAGTAGTCTGATTGACAGTCGAGAGCGAGCAAACGTTTTATTTCTCTCTCTCTCTCTCTCTCTTTCTAAAACCCACGTGTGTTCCTAACTATGCACAAGCTTACGGGTATACATACATACACGCGTGGCACAAGGACAGTTTTCTCGTTCCGCGCGCATGCGTATGTACATACACACGAGCGGAAGAGAGATGGTTAGGTGAACGAGGAGACGATGCGGAATGAGCGAGTAACGGATTCGTTCTACATTCTGCGAGAAAACGTCAAAGCTATATAGTCTTTGCTATTGTTTCTTTCCAATGGACGTTTAAATTTGCGTTCGCATTAATGGATATGCGTCCTCTGCATACCTTTAGCCAAATTGACACGTGATATATATTTTTTAAAATTTTATGATTCTGTTCAATTTCATTCGAAATTACAAATAATTATGTCAATGGATTGTTAAACATTTTCTTAAAATCAAACCTTGAGTATACAACACAAAATCTAGCTTACGCTTGCGAAAAGCCGCTCCAAAGACGAGAAAAAGAAAGCGAACAGTTTCCCCTCTTATATTACGTTCTCGCTCGACTCTCGTTTGGAAACGTACACACGTGTACTCGTACATGTGTATATATATATATATGGTTGTCGTTCAGGTCGCACTTATTCGTTTCGCGCGCGTCTGCGTCGCAACGATAACCGTCGGGAATTCCGGGAGATGTCAATCGAAAGAGTGTGCCCGAAAAAATCCTTGGGAAGTGGATATAGCGTGTTTGGATAATGCCATTGTTAAAGTCTCTTTCTCTCTCGAAAGTGCCTCCATTCTAATGTTCCGCTGCTTTTATTTTTCTTTTGAATTTTGTTCTTTTTTTAAGGGTTACTTTTTATCAGAAATTGTATACATGTAGATTTAATTGAACGCCTTAGATGTTGAAACATAACTATATTGAATATGTACATTTCTAAGTGCTCTCATTAAAATGATTAATATAAATTCTAAAAGAATTTAACACTTATTGCAAATAAAAAAAAATTTTTTCTATTTAAAAATATATTAATGCTCTTTTGAAAGATCGATTTCGCACGATTAAATTTGAAAGAAAGCATCGATGTTTTGAAGCAACTGGTAACCAAAACAATTAGTATTCGGAAAGCGAGGAGGGTTATACTTTCGATGGTCAAGTAAGTGGCAAGCGGATCGATAAAATGGAATGCCCGTTCTTCTTCCTGCCCTCGTGCGGCTTGACCGCACTGTCCAACCGGCCACTTTTCAAACGGAAATTGTCAGAGCTCGAAACGTTTACCAATAAATATCTATAAGGCGTATATACAGTTATCGATATTTTAAAAATCTTGTAAACTTTTACGCTCTTACTAAATCTATACAATAAAAATCAACGCGGTGTATATTATCAAAATCTCAATAAATCACCCGTGAAATAACTTCATTGAAATTGCACGATTAATACACGATCGACGTAGTAAAAAAAAAAAAAAAAAGAAAAAAAATTAGAGGCTCGTAAGTAGAGAAGAAGACACAAAAGCGGACATCAATTCCTTAATCGAATTTCGAGTGGTCGTGAAACGAACGCGATCCCTCGAGTAAACTATTACGGCAACACGCGGATTAACCGCGCGCAGTTCACAAAGAAATTTTATGGAAGACAGACACGGGAGTGATACACTGGTACAGTCGTCCGATTGTAGGCGCGCGTATATAAATAAAGTATATACCGAGGCGCCGGTGAATCCGAACAATGGCCACCGCACCAAATGCGCCGAGGCCCTAGAAAGTAATCGAGTCGGGCACGCGACTCGAGTGCCTCCCAGCGCTCTCTTATATCCCTAGGCGACTCGCTCCCGTGTTCCGTTCTCTAGTAACCACCTGTTTTGAGTGCACCGCGTATACTGTGCCCCGGGAATAGGGAGAATGAGACAGAGAGAGAGAGAGAGAGAGAGAGAGAGAGAGAGAGAGAGAAAGAATCGCGCGTTTAGGAAAAGGTTAATCCGTTTTTATGCGCGCGTGCGAGAGCAGCTTTACGTCGGCCGGGCTGTCGTTTTTGTGTGCTTTTAATTTGGATGCTGGCCCGTGCCACGCTTTGCCATCCTGTGCTCGTGTATTGTTCTTTTCTCGTAAGTTTCTATTGTTTATTTTATTGGGATTTATTTTTGATAAATTAAGAGACTGGAACGTCTTCTTTTTACGCTTAGGTCTTACGTAAATTATTTAATTGCATCATTTCAATAAGATTTGTATATATACCGTCAAATTTTTTATTTATTGTTTACTTATAAAATTTTTTTTTCTTTTTGCTAAGTTTAAATTATTTAAAAAATTGATGACATTTAAATAAATATATTAATAATCTTTATGCATAACATAAAATAAAATGATAATTGTAAATAATTTTGAGAAATCTTGTTTTTGTTTTAAAGTCATTTTGTTTATCTAACAATTTATTTTCATAAAAAAGTAAATAAATTAAAGCCAAAACGATCGAATTAATTTTCTGCTGCGAAGCACACTCGAGTGTCATCCCCCGCAACTCGTTACTCGCGCGTTTGCTTCCGCACTCGAATGCGATAACAAAAAAGAAAGAAAAAAGAGATAGGGAAAGAGACGAAGAAGCGACCGGTTAGTTTGACATATGGTTGATGGGCGCCCGAGTCTCGAGGCCCATTTTCCGATGTCATTCATACTTTTCGACCCCTTGGTGCGCGCGTGCGTGTACACATGCGCGAAATGTGCATATATACCCTTCGGTCTTTTGTATGTACATATATATCTTTCTTCGTATGTTTGCGCTGCTGCTTCTTTATCGCAATAAACAGCCCATTCTGTCCGCTCGTGCGCGCTTTGCGCGTCGACTCGATCGTTTAGTGGTTCACCCGACTGCTCGCGATTCTTTTATTTATTTTTTTTTCTTCTTTTTATTTTCATTTTGTTTCGTTTTGTTTTGTTTTTGCTTTGCTAGTTCTATTATGCGATTCGCTGACACTGTGAGAATCTTATTGGGTTAGTAAGCTTGTCCAATTATACAGGTTATGGTTTTGGTTGTTTGTGTATATACGTGTGTTCTAATTTTTTCGATATATATATATATATATATATATATATATATATATATATATATATATATATTCGTTTTTATATTTTAGTTTATAATGTACAAAATAATTAAATGTGATGATTTATTGTGCATTATTGTATATTTTTTGCTATGAAATTGTGAATTTAATAATTACTCATTTAAACATAAACAACAAATATGCGGTATATCTAATATAAATTTGAAAAAAAAGTCATATAATTTCAAATTAGTTTTCACAAAAAATCTAAGTTCCTCTAATATTTCATCACCAATATTGCAATAATAATCCTTTTTAAACACATCGCTTTCGAAAAGTCAAAGATGTGAAATCACTTAGCTCTTGCGCCTTTCGTCGCTGCAAAGGTACTTCGAAAATGTGCGAGAGAGAGAGAGAGAGAGAGAGAGAGAGAGAGAGAGAGAGAGAGAGAGAGAGAGAGAAGAAAGGATAATGCGCTTCCGCGGCCGATTACCGAGCGAAATCGCTCGGAAAGTCGATATGGCTCGCTTCTCTCGAATATTCTCCACTTCTCGAGTTGGGGTTGATCGTTAATACGAGGAGGTGTTGGCCTTTTGAATGCTATATACATAGAACGCGTGTAACGCTAAGTAATTAATACACTAAATTAATTTTCTTAGATATTTATTACTTTTATTAAGTGAACTCTTTGATTTCGATGTATTGTACAATATTTTTTTAACACATTTGATAAACTTTAAAGAACCGTAAATTTTTATTTTTGAACTGATTCAAATGTTGCAATTCAATTTTGAATTACAGCCACAAAATTTTATTTTAATTGAAACAATTTCTACAAATTTTATCGGTAATTTCTTTAAACTCAGAAATAATTCGAGAAAGTTAAAAAATAATCTCTTAAAATGTTCGATGATAAAATCGTACCTAACACGTTCTTTTCTCTTCGATCCACCAATCCATCAATCCTAAACCAAAACGCTCGTAAACCGCATCAACTTCTTTAGCACAGTTTATCAAAAAAGAAAAGAAAAGAAAAGAAAAAAAAAAAGGAAGAAATGTTTTTCAACAAAATTCATTTCATCCCCTCTCCTTCTTCCCCTTTCTTTCTATACGTAGAGCGAGCGACTTCGTCGACGCAGGGGTCCGGGAGTATATATACAGCAGATGCCAAGCGTCACGGCTCGTCGATGGCTGGAAGGGTGACTCTCTCGGATTGAGACACGGTGGATGACTCCAAATGGCATTCGGTGCTCGCTTGTTCTCCTCCCTCCCTCCCTTCTCTCTCTCTCTCTCTCTCTCTCTCTCACTCTCACTCTCGGGTTGTGTGTATATGCGCGCCGCGCGAAATCGATCTCGTTCGCTCGCCGCTTTATGTTTCGAAAATACAGGAGCGCGTCTATGCGCGTCTTATCACCGAGTGGCTCGTCGTAGGAACGGGAGCTCGTTACCGTTGAGATTTATTGATACTTGGATGGCTGAACGGGAACGACGATTGGGGTGTCGCCGCGCGCGGCAGGCTTTGTCTCGTTATTACCGTGATTGGATAAGGAAATTAATTTGCCGGTTTTATTTTTGACTTTCCCTTTTTTATTTTCATATGAATCTTTTGCAAAGACTTTGTGTTGATTGTGATTCGATTTTACTATTTGTTTTATATAGAAAATAATCAAATGTAAAAATTAAAGGTGATCATATAAGTTTCTTCTACTTTAAAATCAAAGATCACAATCAATTATAGCGACACACTGTCGCTTTAAGTTATAAAATACATTAGTAATTTACATGCATCTTGAATGATTTTAACAATAAAATATATCGATCGTGACCTTTTCAAGCGTTAAAAAAAAATGTTTTAAAATAATTTTTTCCCGAGAGATATACGACGTTAGATAGTGTTTAATTTAAATTCAAAGCATGATAATCAAATATTCAGTTTTAATAACTTACAAAATCTGCAAAAGCTCATAATAGAAAAATGCAAATAACAACAAAGGAGAAAAAAAAAATAACAAACGAAAGAAAATAATCTCAATGTTAATAAGATTGGAAAATAGATCTAAAGCTCGAAAGGATGAAACGAGGCGTATAAGAAAAGAAAACTCGCGTTTCCTTAATTCTTAGATGGAAAAGCTCGTCGAATCCAGCGTCGCGCTTACAAAAGAACCGAACGCGCCGCAGCAGTCGATGCTCTTCGAGATTCGATACAACTAAGGGAACAAAATAAAAAAATAAAAAAAAAAAAAAAAAGGAAGAAAAAAAGTAAAACTAAAAGAAAGAAGGGGAAGGAAAACGCGACTACTGGCTTCGTTTCTCGTCGGCGAGGAAAAGAAAGAAGAGGATAGAGAGAAAGACAACGTCGTCGTCGTTGTCGGAGCTAAAGGGGTAGAGTAGCAAAATGGAAAGCAGAAAAGCCGTGAGAGAAAGAAAGAGGGTAAAAGGGAAGGGAGAAATCCGAAGATAAGGTAGATCGATGGCGATTTTTCACTCACTTAGCTTGGCGCGCATCAATATGCATTAAGCCGATCGGTTCCTCTCTCCTCCTTCTCCTTCTTCTCTTCTCTTAGGTTTAGCTTTCTCGTGCACGCGCGCGCGCGCCAAGAAGAATAAGAGAGAGAGAGAGAGAGAGAGAGAGAGAGGGAGAAAAATATATAGAGATAAGGGAGGAGAAAGGTGGATATTCTTTCGGTGAGAGAAAGATCTTCTCGGGAAAACCGGTGCTCGAATTCTTTCTCTCGCATACGTGGCGTGGGCTGCTTGGCTTTTTTTTTCTCATTTTGAGAACACAATCGTCTTTTCAGAGAGAAATTTTTTGCTATCATTGCTTTCTTTATTTTTTAATAAATATTTCAAGTCATTGGAAAGATTTTCGCCGAGGAACTGAAAATATTTAATACGGATTAAATTGTTTAAAATTTGTTTGATTTCCAAATTGATTTAAACAATTATTTCATTTTTAATTTTAAAATTATGTATAAAAATTGAATTTTAAAGTCTTTTAAAATAATATAAAAACTAATAACCGCAAACTTTTATCTTATGAATAATACCTAATACTTTTACTTTCCATATCGCTGCGGTAAAAATTTAACGATTCAAAATTTTTTCGCACTACCCTCTCGGAAAATCGCGCAACTCTCGTTAACTTCGGTTAAGCAGAGTGTGGTTTTCCTATCCTCTTGCAACGGTACTCCGATACTACGGTTGCAGCAGTATGCTACCGCCGACTACACTTTCCTAAGAACGAGCGTAAGTGAGCAAGCAAAGGAGAGAGAGAGAGAGAGGGAGAGAGAATACGCGGATTTGAAAGGACACCCAAGAGTCTCATCTTACGCCGCGGAATCTTAGCAACGCGTCGCGTCGCTGTTCCCTTACGGTTATTCCACCTGTCGAGAATTACCCCGCGCGCGATACGGGCGGACTTTGCACAACGCTACTCGCTTTCTCGCTCTCTCTCTCTCCCTCCTTATTTTCCGAAGAGAACCGTCTTAACGGCCTCGTGTCGCTCGGTAAATACACGCGGCGTAATGGCCGCATTAGCGCGATAGCACCGAAACGGCAACCGACGCACTCTTGAGCACAATTATAAAATACGTTTATTCGAGTTATTTCGCGGTTATCGTGTCTTACGTTCGCGGCTTTCTTTTTTCAACTGTTTTCAAAGTAAAATTTCCGCACGATTGAAATGTTTAAGAAATCCGTATTATTTCTGCCTTTTTATATTTATTCTCGAAAAGAGATTATTTTTTGGATTCGAATACATTGACATTAAAATGAATTATAACATAATTTAAAATTTATCTTATAATTGTCATTAATCGAACTATTATTTTAATGCATGTATATTTTAATTAATTAATATTAAAACTTTATAAACAATTCAATTCCACGTGTTTAGCATGCAAAAAGTTAATGAATTTAAAAAATGACATTATTTTTTGTTGTTGTAATTTTAGTTTATTCATTTTTATATAATAAAATACGTTAAAAACTATGAGAAATGTTCAGTTGTTAAAAATCCCGTAACGTACCGAAGCATAAATCAGTTTTTACAACTTAAACTTCGAAATTTAAATTCAACAAATCATCTCTCCTTTCACACATGTTTGTATACTAACGATTTTACTTCATTCATTTCTAACAAGCAAACAAAAAAAAAAAAAAAAAAAAAAAAAAAAAAAAGATCGGGAAAAAAACACATGCTTACGCATTCCCACAATCCTCGCGAATTGATTCTGCCCGAAGATGCATAATGGATTCCCTTGACCATGGCTACATCACGCATAGGGTCAACCTCGTACGCGTACACGTGTACACAGACGGCCTTATAGTATAAGTTTTCCATTAGCAGTCGAGCGTTGAAACGTACGCGTGCGCGTGTATATAGAGATCGAGATATCGATAATATCCAATATACATTCTGAACGTATTTCGAGCGAGTTCGAGCTTTTCGGCCCCCGCGCATTATTATTGTTATTGTTATTATGATTATCGTATTCTTTCCTCTCTCTTACGGCAACCGCCTACTTCTTCTTCTTCTTCTTCGTTTACCTTCTTTTTTTTTTTTTTTTTTTTTTTTTGTTTCGACGAAGATACGATGGAGAATTCCGATCTTTTGTGTCGAGTCGACGCTCTCCTAATTGGCCGGATTTACGAGGAGAACGGAGAGAGGGAGAGCCGAGGAGGCAAAAGGATGTATCGATTTTTAATATACGTTTTAAGAACGGAATCGCTAAGTTTGCGCGAGAAAGGATTCAACGCGTACGAGGCAAGAAAGTATATATACCGATGGAAGAGCCGCGCGAGTACTCTATAAATTCGCCCCGCGAGTCGCGTCGGCAGCTTTTATTACTGCGTTTTGTTTCTTTGTTTTTCATTTTTTTTTCCCTTCGTTTTCTTACATTATTCGCGGCTTGAAGGTTTTTACGAAAGGGTTCGTCTTTATATGCGACTCGATGAGTTGATTTATGTGAGAGTGCCAGCCATTACTTGCAAGGAGTCGAAGATTATTGTGCTCCTTGTTCAGATCGATGTAATTTAAAGAGTGGAAAAAATGAATTAGTTATGAGAGAGAAGAAGAGAGAGAGAAAGCAATATATGATTTCTCAAGCGATGAATGGTTGCTTCTTTTAACGATTTTAAAGTTTTTCTTCTCGATCGGAAATTGTTACGAAAAATAATGCCGTACTTTACTTTTTTTTTTTTTTTTTTTTTTTAATAAATATTAAGTTTATTATAATTAATTAATTTTTATTGAAATTTTGATTGCCGATCGATAAAACGCTTATAAATTTTCATGAAATTTAAAGAACTTTTTTTTAAAAATCGTCGTAAAATGCAAAAAGGCAAATTAAAGTAGCAAATAAATACCTAATTAAGGTTAAAAAGTTGTTCATTAATAAGCAAATAATAATTTTCAAAATATTGCAGAAAAATTAATGACCCCAATTATCATCGATGATAACAATCGATGAAAAATCCTTCTCGATAAATAAAACATTATCCGTCCGCCAAAAACCTCACAATAATAATAATCATTTGGTACACAATCGGCCAGATACGGAGGGAATTTTCATCATCCACGTCGCGTTAAGTCGACGCAGCAATATCGAATAATATCGGCGAAAACCGAAAATAATTAGCCGCGCAAATATAAGCACAAGGGCTTTATGTGCCCGATCGGCCGGCGAGCTATTTCTCGCTCGAGTTGCCGCGATCGCTCTTGTTTATATATATGTGTGTGTATCCACATATACACTCATACACATAAACACATATATAATTTCCGTCGTACGTCAGAGAAAAAGACTCGACATTTATTTTAGGAGGAGAGGGGGGGCGGGGGTTACAAGGGGAGAACGAACGACACCCTTAACACAGCGGGGCCCCATATGCTACTCTACCGGAGGCTTGAGTGTGTTTTGATTTCCCTAATAGACGCGCCAGGAAATAGCGGGAGAGTAGAGCACAAAGAGACCAGCGGCTTTTTTTTTTTTTTTTTTTTCCTATTCGGATTCGTTCGAAATAACTCGCGAGTGTTGGAGGATTTGGAGAGATGACGATGTTGTTTTATTGGGTTTTAGTGCGCGTATTATTGAAACGGTGTTGTTTGTTACGTTAAACGTCGATTTCTGTCTCATGTAAATTGTAATGAATTCTTTTAATGTGATTAGCTTATTTGTATACACCTTGATGCTTGAATAATAAAACTATATATTCGTCGAAAACGAATAAGCCTGCAGAATATGAATTATTGATTTTTCGACAATTGTACTCAATTAATTGAACATGTTTTTCGATAATTACGACAACGTTCCTTGTTAAATATTGAAATATTTCGTACGAATACGTAAAATTATGAGCGATAATTTAGTTGTCTGGAATTTAGGAATAAATAATACGACATATAGCGTATGAATAATAATCCTATCTTTATTTATTGTTACATGCAATATTTAACTACCGTAATAATGTTGTTTTATGATAATGAATTTTAGTATCAAAACTTTCATTTACATAGAAAATTATTCATAAAATTGTAACTTATCATATACTCGAAATTATTTTGTAATCAAATACAGCATTCTTAGTTCCCTACAGCATCGTACTTTATCCCTTACTCGATTTCCATCTCAACTTTTTCACCTAAAAACCACACATTAAAGAAGAATCCACGTTCAGCTTAACCCAATAATCCGACCCACGGCATACGTACGTCGCGAGCACAATAGCGAGGGCGATCTTGAGAAAAGCGGCTCGTTGCCGGCGTTTGTCAGCTACGAGACACAAGCGCTTTCCGCATATACACACATACACGCACATATTCGCATGAACACGCGGAGGAGGAGTCCGTAGATTTGCATGCATCAACGCGACAAGCGCGACTGATTGTCAATCCGTACGTCATTGTGACGTCAGTCAAGCACCGGACACCATCGCCGCGCCATCGTACCTCTCGCAATCAATTAAGGCATAACGATTGATTGTTGCCGCTGGACGTTGTGCTTCTATATCGTCGGTGTATGCTCGAGCTGTATTGATAAATGGATAGGTCGATGGGTGAGTGTTTGTGTACGTGTGTAGATTTCTAGTTGTGCGAGTCATTGCTTGATAAAAAATCAATGGCGACGAGAGAGCTATGCTCTTTCTGTTGAATTTTTTTTCGAAATAAAATGAAATTTGAAGATCGTCATAGTTTCGTTTAGAAATAAAAACTAACTTATTAAACTTATTAAACTAAATTATTATATTTTTAACTATTGTTTTTTTACACTTAGAATAAAAAAATATAACGCTTGAATATATTCCGTTGCATTGTTAAATAATTTTACATAATAAAAAAGATAATTTTAAAAATAAAATATACGAAAAACATAAAAATAACTTTAGAAACCCCTAAGCGAAAGTTTACGATCCATGATCCATCGTGAAATTAAAGAACCACCAGACAAGCGGCGAAACAAAGTCCAGCGATTTTCCTCTCTCTCTCTCTGTCTCTCTCTCACTCGCTCCACGCCTGGACATACGCACACGCACGGATTTTCGTAATAATTATACAACGGCACTCTCGCACCCTTTTGTGCGCGGGGAGAGAATTTGGCGCTTTGGGGGCGAGAAACGTCGCTCGACTGTCGCTCCACTGTCGCGGTGAGAGAGCTTGACCGTACGACAATGTCGTTTTAATTATGCATGCTAATTGCTCCCCCCTTCTCTTTATCCCTCTTTCTCTCTATCTCTCCTTCTCTTTCGCTCTATGGCTTTCGGAGAGTTTATCGTTTTACCTTGCGCTGGCTTACTCGTCTACTCTTTCGACAACTGACTGTTTGCTTTTCTCTGCGTCGCGTTATAACGAACACCGAGAGACGGTGTAAAGAATGCTTCCTTTGATTATGAAATTCTTTTCTTTTTTTTTGCTGTAATTAAAAAGAATATCTAGCAATCGTACACAATATTTAAATTTAACGAGTTTAGATTTTTATTAAACATTGAATACATTCGAGTGTCAATTGTTTGGCCAAGTGAATATTACTCGTTTATTAAAATCTCGTGACGCGGATATTTTTTAATTCGCTACCCACAAAAAGTGAAATGAATATATAGCCATACAGACAAATATTTTGATCCGTGCACAATCGATTCTCTTCCCCCCGTCGCGACGGAGCAAATCAAAACTTTTTCATACTCGAAAAATTATGATTGTTTCAAAACGATTTTTAATCCTGGCCGCATAATCCCTCGTTGATAAAGTACGCGCTCGCAAACCACCTCGCACCATCGCTCGCTTCGAAACGAGGACTTCGCAGCGCAAACTGGCCTTCGCACGCATACACACATACGCACACATACTCTAGCGATTACTTTCAATCGAGCGACCTGCTTACACGCGCCTTATTGTTCGAAGCTCATGGGTGAGCGAGCACGTCGCAATCGACGACGAGGGCCTCAATCACGCGCAGTGGCATCGATACCCCTCGCCCACTGTACGCCTCTTCCTTTGTGTCCCTGTTGTTGTTATTTTTTTTTTTTTTTTTGCTTTCTTTCATTACACACTACCGCGAGCGACCTTTTTGCCTTCGCGACCCGAAAATTTATTAGCCGTGGTTGCGATGTCGCGCGCGTTTAGTTATCGTAGGAAAAAAAGGGGGAGATATACGTACGCTACGAGAAGCGATTGGCGCTATTCCGTCTGCCTGAAAAATGATTTAATGCTGTGCGCTTTTGAGTGCGCGCTGTTAAGTAGCTGCCCTGTGTGTATCGCGTGCGACATGTGTTCGTGGTTGTTAATGTGGTTGTCCGTTAAAGTTTTCAAAAGGGGTAAAAGGGTTAAAGTTTCTTTTTTTACGAGTAATTCAAGTTAAACTCTTAATTTGAATAATATCTTGTGGGTTTTGTTTTAAAATATATAACAACAATGCGCTTATCGCTCTTGAAATTCACATCTAAAAAATAATTATAGACAGTTATCTTGATTGCTTTTACAGAAACACAACGTATTCTTGTAAAGTATTGATCTACAATATTAAGAAACGATACTCGTGTACATTTAGATTAATTCCAAACGTTGCTATTTCTGACGTTATACTTTCTACTACAAAAAAAAATCATCAAAATCATAAAAACCCATTTTTATCGAGCCACGATAAAGTTTTCCCATTACTTTGTAACGCGTGTCCGTACCGCAGAACAAACCGGAGGCGGAGACGGTGAATTTGAAAACCGCATCGGGCCATCGGGGGCGTTCCTTGGGACACGCGACCGAAAACGTACGACGCATAATTGTCGCGTACTTAACGTGCGTCGCATTACGTGAAACCGGTCGTATATAATACATTTTCAAAATTAATTTTTCCGGCATAGGGGGAGAGGAGAAGATGATTCTCCGCTTATGATCGTTGTTAGATGGATGCATGCTTATGGAAGGTCTCGATTTTCTAGTCGTTATCAAAGATTGGCACGAGGGGGCTAATTTTCGTGGGACTTCATCAAAATGATTGGCTTGTTGCCTACGTCTTGTCATTTATTACGTGAATTCGATGCTTCTGTTAAAAAGCTTTTATTATATTCTATAAAATGTTTTCGATTAATTTTATTTAAAGGATAAGTTTATAATTCTGTATTAATTATTTTCATTTTTAATAATGTTTATTTGTAAAACTAATTAGTTAATATTTTATAAGATACATATACACGTCTAAAATCAAATCTTTCTAACGATATTCAACACCATCTCATTATAGCACAATTACCCAACGTTTTATCAAACTCAAATTAATTCAACTGCCTACACCCGTATCTTCGTTAATTAACGTCAGCAGTCTCTCATCGCAAGCTACAATCCAGCCCGTATCAAATCTTCCTCCGCATACATCCACACGCTACAGCGCATCATACGAACAATATATCCAGCAGGTAAGAACTAAAAATTAACCATATCTCAAATCCAAGACAATATCGCGAGTGAGCAAAGGTAAGCCAGCAACTGAGAGCCACTGCGCCGTTGAAGACGTCCTCCTCAAGACTATCTTCACTATAGAGAGAGTGAGAGAGAGAGAGAGAGAGAGAGAGAGAGAGAGAGAGAAGGAGAAAGAGGACGTCCCGCGGGAAAGCTCTCGCTATCTCCTACCTCGACGGTCTATTCAGATACGCCGAGGAGCTGCTCCTTCTACCGAGCTTCCAAGAAGCTGCTACATATACACGTATACGCCCGACTGTTGCTACGGCAGCTGTATCTCATGACGTAGTCGAGACAACGTACTTTGCTAGCCTAAATATTCCCTCCCTCTCTCTCTCTCTCTCTCTCTCTCTCGTTCGCTAGTTTGGTGAAGAGAGAACGATTTGCTGGTCTTTGGGGAGCTTTTGGATTTTCGCGCTTTTGGATGTCTCTCGCACACGTGAGGACGGTGTGAGTAAGGTGACGAGCGTCGAAGCTGACGAAAATTCCGTTCTCTCATTGGTTATACTTTTGCGATAATATTCCGTGAATTTGTTTTTCACCTTTTTACATTTTATTCTTTTTATTTTTTATTTAATTAAATTGCTTAAATTAAAGGAATTTACGAAATATGACTTTAAATTAAATATTTCGTAATTTATACCGTAAATTACAAATTATATTACAATCATAAACTTAAAATTAATACCAAAATTTTTTTTTACCAAACATTCTTGCATCACGATAATGATTCGCGCGATTATCAAGCGATGCGCAGGTATATCGCTTGAAAATTTTTAAAAATTAATAAAAAGAGTACATCGATGTAAAAGAAAAATAAGAAACTTACCGGTCGATGATGACGGGATCGCTGGGCGTCTCGTTCCTATTCCCGCAGCTCTTCTTGTCGCAGCATCGACTGTAACAAACAAGCGCATCCCAATCAATTATCATCCTCGAAAGCGCGATCCACGTTCTGTTCGCGCGCGCTTACTTTTATTTATAACCGCGATGATTCTCCCCTATACGTATAAACGTGCAAGTGCGTCATATATATATATATATATATATATATATATATATATATATATATATCGCGGTAAAAGAAAAAAAAGAGGGGAGAGAAAGAGAGATTTTGAAGAGTCTTCGCGATGGTCCCTTGGGACATACGGATGGGCTCCTGGTCCCCAAAGGGGCCCTCGGTGACTCAGACTATATGTAAGTGTATATGGTGTATATGACCCTCGTTTGTTACTTTTTTTTTTTATTATGGTTTAATCTTTAGTACGGATATGGTGCGCGGTAAGATTAGGGAGTACACGAAGTCGAGTAGCTTATGCCTTTTTAAAGGGCTTCGCGATCTTTGCTGGGTGTAAATATCAGCGTAGCGCGAGTGTTAATATTTTTTTTTTTTTTTTGTTGTGAACGCGATTTAAAATAAAAGTTGTTTACTTTGTAAGTTATACATGTTTAGTTGCCGAGATTACTTTGTTTCGTTTGATATTATATAGCTTTTTACGAAAAAAATGAAATAAATTCTAAAATTTTAAAAAGCTCACAAGTGATTATGAAAAGAATTTCGAATTGTTTTAATAATCAATTAAAAATTTTTCATATATCTTTAATGCATATTTACTTTTTAATATTTTTATTAAATAAATTCATCTTACCTGCACATAACTTCGTGTGTCAACAGGACGCGGCACATTTCTGGATTTTTATCTTGTCCTTCGTACATGATCGCCTGAAAAAAAAAAATAAAATACATTTTTAGATTATAAAGTTATAAGTGACAATTATTTTTCATTAAATAAATTAAATAATTAAGTATACAATGAAAAAATTTTATAAATTCTTTCATAAATTTGATGAAAATCTTGCTAGTCGAAGACTAAATACTATCATAAAAATCCTTTTATAAACGAGTGTAAAAGACGTGTTTGAAACATTTGTATAACATACACACATTTGCGCACATGACGGTAAGACAAGCATAATAAGAAAGCGAATAAAGGGTTTTCGCGCGTTCGTGGGTATATATAAGCTTTTGCCCGAAAACACCCGAGAGGTGTAATTTAGTACCGGTCTACACACATACACCCACACAACGGACAACGCAGAGAGACAAGAGCTCAGCGAGTACTTCGACGAGGCAAAGTCCGCCCATATATACACGTTCGCGTCGCTCCTCTCTTTCTCCCCCAAATTCGAGGGTAAGCCATTGGGCGGCGAAAGCAAATCCGCTAAGCCTCCTTTACAGCCTCCTGATTGATTTTTATTTAATGACAACACGGCTCTCCCTTTATCTTTCTTTCTCTCTCTCTCTCTCTCTCTCTCTCTCTCCCTCTCTTCTGTATTTATGTATGGAAGAGGTAGAGGAAGACACAGCTTAACCCGTGGAATAATAGAGCCCGCTCGTGGGATGTGCGAACCTCTTTTCTTTGATCTGTGTATGGTGAAAGAAACGGAGGATGGTCGGGGAGAAGCGAAGAAGCCCAAGAAAGTATCGTTGTTTGTTATTGTCGTGAATTATGGAACTGAACGATGAGGATGGCTTCTCGCTGTTTATCGATCGTGTTGTTTGAGAGAGGGACCGCGAGAGAGAAAGTGTCGATGGAAATTAATCGGTCCTTCTGTGTAAAAGAGGAAAATTTTACTTTTAACGGTGATAAATAAATGTTTTTGTAAGTGATTCGATAAATTGTTGATCGGTCAATCATCTAATATTAAATAAATAATCTCCTTGGTTACAATAATTTTTAATCATCAAAAATGCATTAAACAAAATATTTTAATTAAAATTTAAAACTTTTTTTGTAAATAAAATACTATAAGTTGTCAATAAAAGAATAAAAATTAATACTGTTTTATAAGAAAAAAAGTAATTGTTTTTGAAACACACGGCGTGTCTTTCTTTAGCTCGTATTCTTTACTCTTTATCCGTCTCTTTCAATTTTAAAATCTTTTAGCTAAATTGTAAAAGTATCGACTTAATGGTAAAAAGTCATGCGAACCTAATGGCAGAGTAATTAACATAAGTGTTTACGCGCGACTCGCGAGCTAGTTCCCTCAATGAACAAGAGTATCTATAACGAGTTTATGTATACGAGTACATGTGTGCGTTATGCGTTACTAGGAAAGCTGTAAAGGTCAATTACATTGTTGCGGGCGTGTGCTCGCGCTCTTAATAAAATTAATTGTCCTTCGCTTTACGAGCGCTGACATACTAAATAATCGTTTTTTACGTGAGCCTACCGTATTGTATCTTTTAATTTCTGTAGAATATACGATTGGCAAATATTTTCGTCTCGTCTTCATATTTTTTCTGGATATATTTTTACACTTTGTAATGGAATACTTATAAATGGATTGGAAAAAAAATATATTAAAAGTTACGTATTAAAATAGTAAATACATTTTCCAATGAATTTTACAATTAAATAAGATTTCAATAAAGCTTATTTTTCAAAAACGCAAATAAAAAAAAAAAAAAAACATTTTTTTATCAATATTTTGTGAAAATGCAACCATATCACTCGCACATAATCACACAGACTTGCTATTCCCTACTCTTCTCTTTTCCACGCACACCTCGGAGTTCCGCATATTTGCTTATCAATTACTTAACTCCACGCGCTTCGGTTTACCCTGGAATTAGGTGAAAATTATCCGCGTACGGGCGAGCCCACGTGAAATTTTCGTGATGCGCGCGTTCGCTCTTGAAAATTACACCGAGATGGTAAATATATATATAATCAACGTTCGTGAGTAATAACTGCAGGACTGATAAGTTTGCGAAGAAGCGTGAGGAGAATGCGAAGGTGTGGATCTTTTACCGACGAGGTCGCATGCGACGCGTTGGTTAAACAACGGCTGCGTGTATATTGTGCCTCGTAAACGTTTCCGTGTTTGTTTTCATGTCGTTTTACTGTACCGTTGGTTCACGAAGAATGTATTCCGTTTGTTTGATTTTGCTAGCTTTTTTTTTTACCTTGGATATTTTTTTCTCTTTCTGTCGATTGATTTTTATTTTTACTATTTACAAATGTGAATATATTTTATTTTAGTCGGTCGATAATTTTAAACTTTTGGAAATTTATTTTTAAAAATGAATCAAAGGCAGATTATGAAATCGCAGACAAATACAATTATTCTCCAAAATCGTTTTGCCATTTGCTTCATAAACTAAAACGTATAAATACAAACCTAAATAAAAACATTCAAATCCCCGTGTGCCGGTATTAAAATTAGGTGCCCAAACCTTCTCCAGACAGGTTCAAGGTCACAGTGGTAAAAATCCAACGGTAATTATATAGGCAAATAAAAGGTTGAAGAGTAGCTAGAATATACCGGTGAGAGAAGCGCGCCGAGAAAGAGAGAGAGAGAGAGAGAGAGAGAGAGACAGCAGCGGCATGACGAGGTCCCGTGAGTACGCGCAAAAGGTACATTTTCCGGGGAAGAGTAGGACTCGCAGCGCTCGTTTTCGCGGCAGTTATGGGTGCTAGTGTGCGCCCGGGGACGAGGAGGAGACGGTATCAGGAGTTGCCGCGGCGGTGCCCCGAGTCCTGGGGGTGCGACCAGTCAGCGCTGGCTCCCGCGGGGGCCTTCTCTCTCTCTTTCTCTCTCTCTCTCTCTCTCTCTCTCTCGCTCGTTTCCTCACTCTCTTGCCTTTGGCGCGCTTAAATCCGCGAGATCCCTAGGTCCCATCAGGATGAGCCATCGCGATGACGGCCGAGAGACCAATTCCCACGGGAATTACTTACGGAGGACTAATAGCGAGTTCATGACTTCTTCGTCTTTTCTTTTTTTTTTGTTTTTTGTTCTTTTATTTGATCGGAGAGATGGAACTTGATTTGGTAATGATTTGTTTTGGTGAAGGTGATAACACTTCACGTGCACTGTTGTAAACTTGAATGGACTTACAAATCGTCGTGAAAAATTATCCCTCATAGCTCTTTAAATTTATCTTTAAATATCTCATTTCAAAATTTGAAATGTTTATCGAAAAGAAACTTTATAAAGTATTTAACGATGAAATTCGAAATTCCGCACAATAACCGATAATTCCGCAATTGCGTTAATCAATAGAGTCCGAGTCTCATGAAAATTCCAATAAAATCCCCAATAAACTAATGGTTATGAACAGAATCCCCCCGTTTCAAATTTTTGCCCGGGAATGTAACGCGATAACCGCATCCTACATTCACACACACACACACACACACACACACACACATAAGCAGAGAGTTCGCTAGAGATGATTTAGTGGCAAAACGCACCGATAATTGAAACCAGTTATGAGAGCCGAGCGTCGCGCTGCTCATATAACGAACGAAAAAGCGCCCGTCGGTGATAAAAAGGGAGCAGTCCCCACGTACAACCGGATTCGATCTCAGAAAAAAAAAATATATATATATATATATATATATATACACATACATATGCGCATCATATCTCTTTTACACGCAGGTTATACACACGTGATTCACCGTTCCACGAAGATTCGCTGGCTCGGTTAACGTTTCGCGGAGAAAACGCATTCCTACGGGATCATTATTATCTAGCTTCGCGCGCTGTGAACATTTTTTTGTCTGTTGTCTAGCTTGCGCGCGCGATCTCAAGTACTAGTTCGGAGAACGGAAAAGGTTCTCTTTTCTTTTCCGTGCGGTTTACGCGTCTGTCCCTCTTTTATGCGGAAAGTTTTTTCGGTCAGATCGGGGACTTTCGATGACGACGGCGATTTAAAAAAAAAAAGAAAGAAAGAAAGAAAAAAACTCATTAGGTCTACGGGAAATTGCGCCTACGATGAAACTTAATGAGCTCAACGTAATTAGAAAAATGTGAGATATATTGAGTGTTTTATTTGCGAGTAATGTGGATAATTTATTATAGCCTGGAAAATTGTTTTTCCTCTTTCATAAAAAGATTTTGTAATATTAATTGAATTTTATCAAGACTATTTGAATAAAAAATTAAAAATTTAATTTATCTAATACGCTGCACTATTGTAAATAATAATAAACGTTTTTATGATATTATGAAAACACGAAATTTATTAAATAAATAAAGTTTCTAAAAACTCAACATTAATCGTCTTTCGTTTCATAAATATTTCAATTTTTTTTATCGAATACTTTGTTTTCAACCTTTTTCCTCTTTACTTTTGTTCGTGCCAAGACAAATCAAGAACTTGGCTTTTTTTATACATAATATGCACGCTAAAAAATATCTCTCTCGCAATTTTATGTACACGTATAGGTGAGGTAGCGCGCGAAAGTGGGGTATAATAAAAAGAGCAAGCGAGACAAAGCAGTGTAGCGTAGCTTACAAATGAGAACGGATGCAATAAAACTGAAAAAGCAAGGAGACGTAGACACACACACACACATACACCGGAGAAAAAAAAAGATGAGAGAAAGAGAGAAAGAAAGTGCGAGAAGAAAACGAGCAGCGGGTAAATTCTGTATATAAAGGGAGGGGAAATCGCGAGCGAGATAGAGAAAAAAAAGAGAGAAAGATATTTGAGAGAGAGAAAGGGAAGGAAAAAGAGGACGAAAAAAGTGTAACGCTGGAAAAAGACAGGGAGAGCGAGAGAGAGAGAGCAGCAATAAAACGGATCCTGGCGTCATTCTCGTTGGCCCAAGACGCACCGAGGAAAAAAAGGAGCAAGAGAAGTCGCAGCGCTAGCAGTGCCGCTGCCACTGTACGAAGGAAAAGTAGAAGAAAAGAAGAGGAATATATAGCTTAGATATAAGCGTGTATGTATGTATGTATATATATACACATATGGAAAAAGGAGCGCGAGCGAGATCGAAGATAAATTCGAAGATAGTCATTCAAATCTGCCTGTAATGATTTCCATCCTGAATCGATTTCCGAAACTCTCCTGGGAATCTCCTTTCTTTCTATACGCACTCGCGTGCTCTCGATTCTCTCTCTCTCTCTCTCTCTCTCTCGCGTGTAACCCCACGCGCGTGTCTCTGAAAACACGCCTGCCCCCTTTTCTACTTTTTAGCGAGGGAGAAATGTTCCAAGCGCTCTTTTTCTCTCTCTTTCTCTTCATTCTCCGGTACTCTTATCTACTGATGGGGATTAACTTATCTCGGGCTTATTATTTCCTTAATCTACGGTTAAATACTCATATTTTAGTATTAAAAACGACGTACGCGTTGGAGATATATACATTTACGTTTCCTTTGCATACGCGGGCTCCTATATGTGTGTTACATGTTACAGCTTTCCCCGTTAACAGAAAGATCAAAAGAAGGATAATGACTTCTATTATGATCAATATATTACGGGGGCGGAGACGCAGAAAAGATGTTTGCTCGATATCGAGTAAATCATTGATGGACGCGATCGAGATGTGAGATTTTGTTTTATATGGGAAGCCATAATTTATGTTATGTTGAAGACGAGATTAAGTTTTATAAGAATCTTATAAAAGAGCAGCTGTTTTTGATACTGTCGAGAGGATTTTATCTGAATATATAGACATTGGAAAAGTTGTTATGATTTAGATTATTGTCGTAATATTAAGTCATTTTCTGATATAAATTTCGTATTATCAATGTTGTTAAATTCATAAGGTATATACGTTAAAATGTTTTTTTAAGTTTTTCGATTAAAAAAACATTACGTATATCTTTAAATTGGTTATTTATTTGCAAAAGTTTAAATTTGAGATAAAAATTTTTTTATACTTTCTCATCCGCTTTTATTTTATAAAATCGAACAATCTAATAATATTTATTTACGATACAATATTTTATACTATCACAGAGAAACAAAAAGTTCAATTAGTTAATAAAGTAAATTTTCAAAATAGCTCCCCTTGATCGATCTCGTTAAGAATGATAAGTACAAAACACGAAAGCACCTGCGTGCGTTAAGAGCCAAGTGCAATCTCGTATCGTTGATCTTTTTTTAAAAAAAAAAAAAAAAAAAAGAAAAAAGAAAAAGAAAAAAAAAAGAAGCGCTTGAAAATGGAGTATGTGTATTACCTGTCTTACTTCGACGCGTATATACCTTGCCGCGCCCGACGTAAACGTTTCTCTGAACTAATTAGCATTTAGCATTTTTAATTCGAGGGAAGAGCACACGAGACGTCGTTCATGTGCTAGCCCGAAGATTAGCGCTAATTTTTAAAGAAACTATTAGGACAATTTTGTTCGCTCGCGATAAGCTCGTCGATTAAATTAAATTTTTTAATTAAATTATCGATTTAATTTGCATTATGCGTCTTGGGTGGGTTAGAGGATTCGGCGCTGGTGTTAAGCTGCAACAAAGCGATACAAGAAATTCAGCGGAGAAGTACAGCAAATTTCTTTTAAGAAAGTTGTTAAAGCTTCACTTTTTTAATATTTTTATCAAAAGTATCGATAGCGTAAAGTATTCTTTCCTTAAAAGAATAAAAATAAAGCATTACATTACACGAACAAAAATGGTAATACAGATAATATTCAGTATGAGTCTCTTTTGGAGCCGTACAAGTGAATCGTTCAAATACCGGCAGTCGCTATAAACACAATTATTTTAAACGCACAATCGCAGGGCTCATTGAATAAGAAAAAGAAATCGCGCTATCTCGCAAAACGCGCGAAGATACATTAACAACATCCGAGGCAAAAGCTAACAAACCATAAAAGTTCTAAATACATCCTTTTCGCAAACCCAAGCCATATGATAATACAGCGAGGAAAATCTCGGTACGGATTCTATTTCTCTCTCTCTCTCTCTCTCTCTTTCTCTCTCGCGAGCGACTTTTCAGCCAATTATCGGGAATTTATAACGGAGCGAGCGCTAGGTGGATACGTGCACGCCAAATCGGGCGCGATTTGCATGCCGTTATAAAGTGGCGCTCGGCTCGTAAAATCTTACCGCGAGTCTTTTCTTCGATCGCAATCGTCGGGGCACAATGCGCGCGCCTTGAAAATAAACTCTCGACGGGAAGAAGGGATTTTTATCTTCGGTATAACGCGACGTAAGGATTTTTCATTCTAATTGCGCGAGTAACCGATCGTTTTTCCTTATATGAAGACGAGAGTCGATATTATTGTTTTTAAGAAATCGGTATGCGTTTGTGCGAAATGCTAGTTACAGAGTCGGTGCCGAACCACAGCGATGTATGACATTTGGTCAAATGGTTGTTGATGTGCGATACTATTTGTTGCTGTAAGTTATAGGTCAATGAAAAAAACGACATTTATATAGAATCGATACGTTTGCAAGTTAAAAATAAAAATAACCTTTTTCTGTAAAAGAAGGATTATAAAAAAATTAAATTTCTATAGTTACTAGATTCTTATGTTAAACATTCCGTACAAAACTCAACCAATCAATTTGATTACGTAATATTAAAGTTTTATTTAAAAAATTTAATCAACTAAAACTATTACCAAGCGAAAAACAATCAACAAAAATGTTTATCAATATCTATCGCAAAAAAAACAACTCTTTTCTCGAATATTTGCGTGTAAATAATAGCATCTCTTTCACTTTAGACAAGCGAGTTATTATCGAATGAAAGAAGCCGGACGACGACGATGACGGCGATATCGAAGAGCCATCGTGCACGAAAGAAGAGAAAGGAAAGAGATAGAGAGAGAAAAAAAGTGACGCAGAGAAGAAAAAGAGATGGGCGAGTAGCATTCGAGTCGATTAATATAAGGAATGGATCGCGAATCTTGGTCGCGCAAGTCCGTCGCGGCTTAGTAATTTAATCAGCTAAAACTAACATCGACTCTCTCTCTCTCTCTCTCTCTCTCTCTCTTTCTCACCCAACGGCGGATAGCATGACCGATTCCAAGATGATTTAATCTCGCTAAAACGGTCGCACGACTACTACCACCACTATACTTCTCCTCTTGCCCTCCTTTTTCTTACCGGCGACTTTCCTTGCCTTCCACCCCTTTTCTATTCTCCCGCGATGCAAGGGCTTAGTTGGATGGGTATACTATATATACGTTACGAAAGAAGGACAACGAGGTGGCTTCGAAAGCGACGCTCGATGTAGACTAAATAATTCGATCAAGGGTTCAGCATGAAGTGATTACTTCGATGGTTGCAATCGCGAATTTTTTTGTTTGTTTGTTTTGTTTGTATTTAAGTTAGTTGGCGCTTTGATATTTAAAATTTTTTTTTTTAGGAATAATAAATTATCAAAGTTTAAAGAATTTTATTATGATATACATTGATCGAAATTTTTATTACTTGTTATTAGTTTTTGTTATTTAATACTTGTTATTAAATCACTTATACCTACAAAATTTTCATTTATATATTTACGATTAAACTACATCATGTTTATATTTAACGTCACGCTCAAGACGCGCAAATAACACCACGCGATCCAACATCAAAACAACCATACGACTTAACATCAGCGCGCTCTCACGCGTTCCAGTAGTAGGTGCGAATTTCGTCCTCTATAGCTCGAGGGCACAAAGAGACACCGATCTAAAAAAAGGAAGCAAAAAAAAAAAAAAAAAAAAAAACTAAAAACAGCAACACACTCCACAGGGTAAAAAAAAAAAAAAAAAAAAAAGAAGAATTTTCTCCCCTTTCCTTAAAACTCTTATCCATCCTGGTAATCAGAAGCGGTGCGCCCGCGTGTACGTTTGTGCTCGGAGGTTATGATCCTTCTTGTGTACACGGGTACGATGTTTCTATCGTCCAGCGGATCTCCCGGTGATTTTTGTCGGCGGGGAGCTTCTCGCGGACTTTCTCCGTGAGAGAGTAAGATAACGAAGGAACGGAAAACGAAGCTCGATGGAGAGAAGGCATTAACGGCGTTATTACAGAGGCCCGAGGGGGATGAAAGATGCGGCTTGCTGGGATGGTGATCGAGATTTCGAAGGGGATGGGTTGGGGATAATGTCCTGTTTAGAGATTGTGATGTTGCTATTTGGATTAAGAAATTTGGTATGCGGAAGTTTATGCGCACGCGCGCGCGCGTGTGTAATCTAGAATAGTTGTGCAAGTAAATGTGTAGATCGATAGTTGATACAGTTATATACTTTTAAGTAGGAACGTTTTGTTACAAATACTATTTTGTAATTGTAAACAATTGCCTTGCCGTAATGTTATATAATTTTTACAAAGTATAAATATCATAACAAATGAAATAATTTATCATCCGCAGCTTAAATATTTTATTTGACAATTTTTTTCAAAACCTCAAAAAAATGTATCACGATATATCCATTACCTGTTAACGTAAAATTAACTTTATTAAACAAACAACTAAACGTTAAACATTAAAGCAAAAAAAAAAAAAAAAAATCAACGCGTTAGATAGACGCATACACGCTCACACATATATAGAGGAGAAAGAGTAAAAGTCAGACAGGCCAGAAGCGCCACGTGGCGTAGATAACGTTCAGGCGGAGCGCCGACGTACACATATATACTCAAACATGCGCGCGCGCGCGCGCAGAAATACAGGAGGGTTTATGTACACATACACAAGTCCCGGGGCTGGAAATCAACCCCCCGGAAAATTAAACGCTTGTACCGGCAACGATAACGGCCTTCGCCGGGAATGTATATGCGCGAAACGCAGCCGTAGGGAGACAGAGAGAGAGAGAGAAAGAGAGAGAGAGAGAAAGAGAAAGAGGAAGGTTAACGCGCGTGCGCATATAAACGCGAAAGGTGTCGCGTGCGCGCGATTCGTCGCGCGAGACTGATGTGTACATGCGCTGCAAGCCGAGTGGAAAAACACGCGGAGGCGGTACGATATGTATACTGAATTTGATATGATGTGATCAGAATTGATAAATTATTTCTTCTTTTTTTTTTTTTACTTTGTAAAAATTAATTCGATAAGATTGAATTAAATGATGAAGATTTGTTTAATCTAGTCATACATTTAACATATTGGTTACTTCGAGGATGAAAATGCTTATAAAACGTGTTAAATTTTCATTTTACTTATATCAGTGAAATTATCGTATTTTATAAAATTAATTATATAATTGTTATAAAAAATAATATACATTTATAGATAGATAAAAAGTTTATGAAAATAAATAAATATTTTACCTGTTTTGTGACTGAGTCGATAAGTCTCACAAAAATATCTTGCTCTTGCCTGACACCTGAAATCATGGTAACAAATATTTATTTTACTTGCAACAGATAAACGATTATGTTTTAATAATTTATAATTTTGTGCGAAATCGTACAACTTTATTTAATTTTATTATTTCATTTTCGTATCGACAAATCAAACAAGTACGAATGAAATGTGCAACATTTTTATGATTACAATTTTTGTACGGGTATGTAACAAATCGTCGAATTAATTTTCATAATTTGTATTCATATTTTTAAACGATAAGCAAAAACTGCCATTACCAACGTAACCAACTTATACTTTATATTTGGTTTAATAAATTTTCGACAACGATAAAAACTCGATCGCAACGACGAACCGCTCATAAGAATTCTCATAATTTAATAATTGAAAAATCACGTTATGCTTTACAAAGGGACACTTTCTCAGCATTCGCAATCGAGTAGAAATACCGACTCGGAGTTCCTTCCCTCGACTTAGCGCGGTAAACCGAAAAGCCGTGTGCGAGCAGCTCATCGCGCAAAAAGTTGCATATTAAAAAAGCTCCAAAGCCAATGACCGCGACTCCTTTTCGCGTAGCTCGTTTCTCTCCGTCTCTCTCTCTCTCTCTCTCTCTCTCTCTCTCTTCTTCGATCTCCGTGCCGCGTCCTCCAGATCTTTGCGTTTTTATGCGCGAATTGTTCCGCACACTATGCGGTAGACTCTCTCTCTCTCTCTCTCTTTTTCTCTCTTTCCCACTCTCGGCACTTACTCACGCCGTTTGTATATGTGTAGGATGCAACTTTATACGTATACGAATGAAAAATGGCTTATTGAAATTAAATAGTTGCGTCAATTTTTCATACAAAAATACAAAATACATAGCGCCAATTTTCTTTAAATTAATACTTCGCGATATCCATATTCATAATAAATAAAAATCTATATCCCACTTCACGAGGCATTAGCTCGATGTATGCTTACGCGGCTTACTCGGCGTTAATTTATCACTCGCGCCGTCTCGATCCTTCTCTAATTGTACCCGGCGTGAATTTTTGCGGCGAAGCCAAGCGCGTGCTGTGCTTTTTTCCACATAGCGACAATTAAAATATCTGTAATTCCAGTACGGCGTCTGCGCGCACGCGATCAAGATCGTTAGGAGTCTCGCCGTGGAAGTTTTTTGTCGAGGAAGAGAACGCCGTTCGGTCGTTGATCGTACGTTTGATGCATTATTCGCGCCATGCGAGCCTGACGCTCGAAGAAAAAGAAGAAGAACCGAACGGCCGAGGTGAGCAATTAGCGATTCTTATACTTTGTTGAGAGTACTCGGATGTGTCGCTGTCACCTCTCTCCCTCCCTCTCTCTCTCTCTCTCTCTTGTGGCGTCTTTTATAATTCGTTCACGGATCGAGTATGTGATAGGCTAACGTTACATTTGATTATAATTATCCTATTTTTTAAGAAAATATTATTTTCAAACTTGTATCAACAAAATTCACAAAATTCACGCTAAACGTATTTTAATTTCGATTATTATTGTAATATTATTTTAATTCCCAATAATATTTTCTACTTAAAAAGGCAATTATTCTCCAAAATTTAATACACCTTATTAACAGAAAACTCCAGTTGTTTCCTTAATCATCCGCGAACTAATAAAATAAGCAACTCGCGTAGCTCTAGCAACGTACATTCAAGTACACGCGTACATATCCCAAGTTTCGACCGGACCTTGGGGCTTACGCCGCGGATTATGATAGCGAGTGCAACCGACCGACTGACTTTCTCTCTCTCTCTCTCTCTCTCTCTCTCTCTCTCTCACAAATTACCTCGAGAATAACCGTCGCGGCTTAGGTAGCGTAGTCCGCCACCCCTTTTGCAAAGCCTCACCCGGGGGTTTACCTTTGCGGCGTAGCCGCGTGACCGCGAGGTGTCTGTGTGTGTGCGCGCATCTACCCGCGAAGATTAAATTTTACGCAGTTGTTGGGCGCGGAGTCGAGAGCAAAGTTTCAAGGAATACGCGGAGTTACTTGACAACTGCGGTTACCGAGGAGTCTGGTTTAACGCGTTGGAAAATCGATTGTCTTTATCTGTTTGATTATATTTTTGAAGTTTTGCTTGTTTATAAAATTAAGTTGTTTTTGAAAATGTAATTAAAAATCTAATGTATACTTGGAAAAAAAGTTTTATTAATACAATTTTTTTTATCAATATTTTTACATTGTTAAAAAGAAATAATGAAATATAGTTTTTAAATCAATGCATCGATATCAAGGTATCGATATTCATATAACTGTACTTCGAGAAAATTCCAGATTTTTTTTTTTTTTTTATTTTCATTTTATCTGTTCAAAAATATTGTCGGGGGAAATAGAGAGTCCCAAAGAGGATCACGATGTTCAACGAAAATCTTCTTGTCGGTTCTTTTATTCTATCCTATAGTTTCAATAAGTATATGCCGATAGAATTTCCTCGAAAAGAGTAAATCTTTATAGAAAAAAGTTGATTTTAAAGAAAATTTACGAACAAATTTGTTGTTACTCAAAGATCATTGAACATTAAAAAAGTTAAACCTATTGCTCGTTTAAATTCGAATCATTGCCCTGCGTCTAATATAATTCAATTACAAATTACAAAACTTTCATAATTCTTTATAATTCTTTTCGAAATAAACAACATTCATATTACTCTTCTTCACAATGAACGATTCATCCGGTAAAAACGTCTTTATTTTAGTCCATTTGCTTTACAAAAGCTTCCGCGCTTTAAGTTTCGGGTACGCCGAGGCAAAGTACACGGCGATCGGAGCCCTTCGGATAAAAAGAGGTTCGGTAACGACGAAAAATAAAAAAAGGAAAAAGACGCGGACCCGATATGGAAGCTCCTTTGTAACGCGCGCGCTAGCGCACATACACATTCGTAAAATACTCTCGCGAAATTCAATGCGAACGATGAATGCCTTATTTATTATTTATAATTATGAATTTTTTTTTTTTTTTTTTTTTTTGTTCTTTTTTTTTTTTTTCGAGATATGATATATTTTATGTGACGTAAAGAGGTGATTCTACACTCGTCTTTGAAAAATATTGTACGAGTTATAGCAAAAAAAGAATAGATGAAAACAATTGCAAAATTCAAGAATAATAATCATCTTTGGTATTATATCGTATACTTTAAATCGCATATTGGTTAATTAGTTCTTGCGTCCTCGGCGACGATGCGCTTAATAATGCTCGTAAATGGTCAAGCCGATCGATACTTACCGAAGCTTAAAAGGTTCATGAGTGTCTTCTTTTGTAATGAAAGTAAAAACCTCGATGGTAATAACTTACTTCTTCTTGAGAATTATGAGAAATCGATTGCTTTGTATTATACCAATTAATTTAACGTTAATAATATAAATAAAATTCAATTATCTCCAATAATCATAAAGTTATAACTTTTACAATAACTGTAAAGTTAAAAAGTATTTAACAAAAAATATAAATTAAAAACTATACAGCATCGAGATCAATAAACCCATAATTTATTACGGCCTTGAAATTCTCAAAAAAAAAAAAAAAAAAATAAGTAAATAAATAAAAAAGTCTACGGCTTCGTAAAATTCCCTCGATAAACTAAAATGTCACGCGGAATAAATTACGACAGGTGCGATGCGCGTAAGAAACTCGCTCCCGAAAGAAGCTAAAAGAAGAAGCGAAACAATCGCACGCGAACTCGGTCACATCGGACCTTGCGCCGGCGCGCGAATGCCTCAAAATCCAGTGGAAACTTCTTAAAACCTCTCTCTCTCTCTCTTTCTCTCTCTCTTTCTCTCTCTCTCTTTCTCTCGGGCGTAAAATATGTCTCTTTTGGCAACTCGCGAAATTCGCGAGGGTTTTTAGAAAGGCCTGCCACACGATTCTTTGGAATGTTGATGTTGGCCCTCCTCCCGTCATCGGTTAACTCGTCTGACGCAAAACGGGCACCTTTTAGCTTATGTGTGTACCCCCACAAAGTTTCTCTCCCTCGGTTTTCTTCTCTCGATCGATTCGCACGACCCGGAGATGAGATTCTTTTTTACGACGCTGTCCGAGTTACTTCTTTATTTTATTTTTTCTTCTTTTTTTTTTTCGTTCTTTATTTTTCTTTTCTAAGGGTTTTTAGGGCAAGCAGCGAAGGAAAGAGAGAAGGAGAGTAAAAATTTAACTTTTGTCTTAAATTCTGCTTTTCTTTTTTTTTTTTTTTTTTTTTTTTTTGAGATAGGTCGTGTGAATTATTAGAGCGATTTCTTTCGTTTGTTTGCTTCTTATAATAATACGTAATTGAATTATTTTTTTTTTTGAGACAAGCTTAAATAAATATTAAATTTTATTTAAATTTTAAGTTTGTTAAGTATCCATTTTAATCTTATAAATTCATTTTTACACATTGATCAATCGATTATTTTATTAATCTTTTCATGAATAAAAATATTTTTTTTATTTTCTTTTAAATTAAAAGTTATTATAAAACAATAACTCACCATTGGAATAGAGAAGCTGAAGTCGATATTGAATTCCATTGTTCGTCTTTTGACCTTCGGATTCCTGCAACCAAAGGAAAAATACACTCTAAGCATGCGATGAAATAAACCAACGTAATCGTTCAAATTCTCCTTAAAATCTAATCAATTATTCGCTTATAGTTCAATGACCCACCGATTCTTCCTTACTTTCGCGACACACACGAGCTTGAGTTTCCCTCTTTGATTAATTAGTCGAACAAAGTCGCACGAAAGCGATATAAGCGCATGCAGATTGTATAGACGGGACGGCGGCGCCACTCCATCTCCGCGCTAATTATTAATTTCTTGATGCGCGCGCGCGTAAGCTCGAACTGTATAACGCGTCGGCATCGCGTGCATAATTATATACATTCTGACGAGTCATGCGTGATATGGCGTGCACCGCCATATGACTGCCATTCCGAGTGCGCTTACGCCCTCCTCTCTTACGTCTGCACTAGTCGTTCGCTCGCGCGGCATGTGCGCGGCTTCTAATGCATTTTCAAATTGTCGAGAATTTATATTCGTTTGGGTCTTTTTTCATCGCTCGGTTGCATATGTTTGATTAAATTTTACGCGGACGTCTATTTTTATTTTTGATGTTATATTTCCCTTGTTATTCTTCAAATGTACAATCGAATCGAATGATTATTGCATTTAAACAAAAATTTTGTTTAATAAAGTGTCTAATTATATTTAGAAGTAAAAATATGATTCCAACAATTAATACGTAACTGATTTTTTTGCTTATTTTCAAAGAATCTTATCGATTTATTTAGAGTTTAATTATTTAAAGTACAAAGTCACAATAACAATCACATTAAAATAACCTTCAATTAATGATAATTATCCAAAAATGAATAAAAACTTTACGAATATTAAAAAATTCAACTCCCATTAGATTCTCATATTCGAGAAAAAGCAGAGCTTCGTAATATTTAACATATTTTTCAGATTGAAAAAAGGAATAAAGCAAAAGTAACGCCGAATTTCTCAGTCTTAAAAAAAAAAAAAAAAAAAAAAAAAAAAAAGAAAACGTATTAAAAAAGGTAGCAAGCACGTAAGCGCCAGATTAAACATATCCAAGAATACGCGTACATATGTGTGCGCATGAGCAAAAAAGCATCAACGAAAAAGAGCAAGAGAGAGAAGGAGATACAGAGAGCAAGGGAGAAAGAGGAAAAGCGCGAGAGATGTTTCACAGAGGCGCTTATCCGCCGGACGAGTTTATAACCGTGATAAGCGCGTACAACTCCTCTTCGCGTTTTCAACAGCGCGAAAGCAACCTACAAACTGCCTTTTCCTCTCTCAACTTCTCTCAATCTATCTCCTTCTCTTTCTCTCCCACCTTAAATAATTAAATGACGCGAAAATATGTAAATGCTTCGCATTTTCCCTTTCTCCATCCCTCCCTCTCTCTCTCTCTCTCTCTCTCTCTCTCTCTCTCTGTCTCAGCGGTTAGAAGGGGTGTCGGTGGTAGTGCAGGTAAAGGGAGGAAGAGGAAGCGAAGGAGGGAGTGATGTATGTCCGTGGTGCATGACCCTAATTAATAGGGAGGCCACGCGTGATGCAACTGTCCGCCGCCCCGTGAATTATACAGCGCGTATGTGTGCGCGCGAGGGCAGTAGGGGTGCACGGGAGGAATATACCGAGTGGATTATACGCCCGGTGAGAGAGAGAGAGAGAGAGAGAGTTTACGCGGAAGCCTGCAAACATTTTGTAAACATCGACACGTGGTTGTTGTTGCTAATTGTTGGTAATTTTTGCGCCCGCGAGAGGCCGCACATGAGATATGAACGTTCGCGCGAACGCGTACGTTGCTTACACGCCGTTGTTACGGATATCGAGCTTACCGCTGATGATACTAATTTACGTAATGATTTTCGCGCGTGCATTTTTAAATTTTCATTTACGTTTAATTAACGCATTTGCATTCGCTGCGCTCTCTATTAGCTGATATTTTTCATGCGCTTGTACATGATAATATTTTTTTCCTTATGGTCTCGCTTTGTGTTTATAAATATTTGGACGAAGCGATTTTAGTAAATTGTGTTTTAATGATGACCGATCGCGTAATTAGACGACACGCAACACGCGTATCGTCTAATCGACCATAGGTAAAAAATCGATCGACTTAAGCACTCGTAATCTTTTTTCCTTCGTATTCTGTTAATTGTATCGACTAATGTAAATATAATGTAACGCGTGACTGAAAGTTAACGTATTAAATTTTGATTCCTTGGTCATTCAAAACTACTGATGATATATCTCATAGATCTACACGTTAACAAGGATTAATTTCATCTTTATTATTAATTCGACGCTTGAAAAACCAACGGTTAAAATGATAATAAAATGCTTTTTTACTCACCTGATCTTTTTCGACGAATCCGATGAAAGCCGTTCTTTCGATCTCTATCGGTTGACCCGATCGATCGTAGAGGGCGATAACGAAATGAAAGAAATTACTCTTTCTTAGGTTACTGGGTGGCTGTTTTTCAAAATGCGCCCTTCCGACCACAGCCCTGAAATAAGCGAAAATAATTTTTTTTATTAAAGCTATTCGTTAGGAGCGATGTTAAATTATGCTAACATTCATTCTTTTTTTTTTAATTATAATAATTATTCGAGTAATTATCCAAGTTTTTCAAATTTTTATACGGTAACAAAATATTTATAACAAATTTTTTTTTATCGAGCACATACTCAGCAAAGTAACTATGAGGATTAACAATTTATAGCGAATCTACAGCAGACGCATATCTTTAAATTACAAAATCGGAGAAATTCGATTTTTGAACGTTGAATTTTCCATCGCGTTTAGGTCAGGAGCGCGACGCGAGAAAGAGATAAACTTGGGGGATGGCATCGATGGCGCAGGTGGCCACGACGCCTTAAAATCCCATTAAGGTCTCATGTGCCGAGATTAAGCCGAGGCCAACCGCCGGACTCTCGGCCATCTTTGAGTAATGGCACGGAAACTTCCCCTATCGAACTGCCCCTTAACGCGTCGAGGTACATTCTATATATGTATAGCTATTGATTCGCGTATGTGTGGGCGTCTTACGTTCCCTAAAACTTTCTTTGTTCTCGAATTATTTGGTTTTTAAACCTTAACCACGTTCGACATGATTTTTTGAATGAAATTAGCATTGGAGGTAAAGAAAACTTTTATTTATTATTTAAATTTTAATAAATTTTTGTTTACTGTTTACCTAATTCTAGTTCAAAATTTAATGTTTAAAGTTGATAATTGATTAAACTACTTTGCAATACAAAAATGTATTTAAAAAATGTAAAAAATATTATTTTATTCACGGATTTAGTAAATTTATTTTAAAATTTAAAAGCATTCCGAGAAAGAAATATTAAAATTCCAGACATTAAAACAGCAGCATGAAATTAGTTCCGGAAATAAACCAAAGTCCATACGCATACATATAAATAAATACATAAAGACGGAAAACTGTGGCAGTAGGTTTCGGTCGTCGAAAAATACACATCGACGACGGAATAGCGCACGTTCCGTTTCGAAATCGGAGAAAAGCAACGTAGTAGAAAACCGCGCGCCGGAAATTCTCCGGAGGCCAGCCATCACTCATCTTTGGATCCGAAGCCATCCGCGCTACTTCCGCGCCTCTTCGCGCGAACGATATATACATGCGCGCATATACGAGGAAGAATCGTAACGGAGCCGTACGAGGCAGAGAAACAATTTGGCAACAATTTTTCAAAGTGTCAAAATAGCATAACCCAGTGAGTCCCTTGGGGCTTTTCCGATGGTTTTACGCGCGGCCTCTCTATCTCTCTCTCTCTCTCTTTTTCTCTTTCTTTTTTTTTTCTTTCCTTCCGTTTTTTTTTTTTTTTTTTTCGGAACCTGAAAATTCGTAGATGCGTTTGACGAGGCGTGAAAGGTACCGTATTTTTTTTGTAATGATGAGTGTTTCGAGGAAACTAGTCTTTTTGTAATTTTGATAAATTTATGAATACAAGGGCAGGTTTAATTAGTTTTATTCTGAATAATTTTTTTAACGATTATATACATTTTAGGCATTAAATAATATAATCGCGGTATACAAAAAATAATACAAAAATATAACAATTTTTTTATAAAAGAACAACGACTTGAACAAGGACTAGTGGACAAAATGTCGATAAATTTCAAGCAGATAACGCACAACCTACTGCAAACAAAACAAAAAAATTGTTTCCTATCCATCATATAATTTTCAGGTCAAATCACGTCGCGCCGCGTACGCAAAAAGAGCAATAAAAAAAAAATATATATATATATATACATATTCTCGTGAACAAACGCATCGCGGCGCAACAATACACACATATCCGTGCGAGCGAATCCTGAATCACTCGTTTATTTACGCAGAAAGCGATTGCGGCGAGCAATTGCTCGCGAGATGCGCGCGATTCCACGCTGAAAATCGGATTATCTGACCACGAGTGTGTGCGTATGTGTGTGTGTGTGTGTGTGTATGTGTGTGTGTGTGTGTGTGTGTGTGTGTGAGAGAGAGAGAGATAGAAAGAGCGAGAAAACGAAAGAACGAGGGAAAAAATGGACAAAAAATATAGAAGAGACAGAGAGAAAGAGAGACGCAGACAAGCGAAACACCCGAGAAAGAAAGAGAGAGAGAGAGAGAGAGGCGTCGCGAAAATGAATAGCGGCAGTTTTGCAGCGCATTTGCGAAATAAACGATGGTATCGGCACCGCGTTTGTCACGCGCCTTCCAACCTTTTCGTATCCACATGCATGTGCGTACAACCCACGTATTCGCATGTATACTACTAGTACGTGTATACATGTATTGTATATACCGAGGGAAGCACACGGCGAGACTTTCCTCTCACGAATACGCGCCTCTCGCGCGCGCATCAGCGATTATTGCGACGTCGATATGTCTCTCTTAGCGGTGATCGATCTGCGTATGCCTGCCGAAGCTTTGGGGCATCTTTTTTATTTCGGCTTTTTACTCGTCGAATTGATAAATCGCTGCGTTTGAACAACGACGCGCCTCTCTTTTTTTATTGCTAGCTATGATTATGGATGTAATTGAGTTCGCTCAAAACCAAACTGTCCATATGGTGTTTTTATCGTTTTCGTATAATTCACCCTACGAAAAATTTGACAATGTTTATGATCAAATGTAATAACTGTATAAAGCATTTAATTTTCACGATTCAATATGAAAAGATGAAAAACTTTTATAAGCAAACATAATCATAACAAACATAGTTCACATGGATAATTTATGTTAACAATTCTGTATAACAGTATACGATTAAAACTCATTTTAAATATATATATATAATTTTTTTTTTATCATAATAACTATAAAATGCCTAATTACAAATAATTTTTAACAAGATATATCCGGAAAAATAAACAAAGCCGTATTTTAAAAAGGCATTATTCGTAAACAAAAACAACGCATAATTCTTCGGGCTGATTTTGCCGGCGTTAAATTTGCATTGTTCTTTTAACGAAAACGCGCGCGACGGCATTTCCCCGACGCATAACGAACAGACAATGCACCGAATACCTGTCCCCCCCGCCCACGCTTCGCTCCACGAATCGATTAATCGACGTACCGCACCGTCGAAAGTTTTAAAACGTCGACCGATTCCTTTTTCCTATAGTGTTGGAATTTTTTCGTAGTATGGAAAATAGTAAAAAGTTGAAGAAAAAAATTATTTTATTTTTTTTTTTTTTTTTTTTACTGGTACGATTGTCGCGGTACATTTAATTATTTGAAATATATTTATGTGTCTAGGATAAGTTTTATGTTAGCATGATAAAAATATTTTTTCAAAAATCGTTTACCTTTTAATTAAAATTTTTTATCTAAAATTAATTTTTAAAGGTACAATGGTATATATTCTACTATTCATTTTATAGATTAAATAAATCATAAATTAAAAGTAATTACTTAGGCAAATATTAAAATTATAAAAAAATGCATTTTTTTTTCGTAATATAAGAGAGTTAAAAATTTATTTTTAATTATAAAAAATCTAAAGTAAACGTATTAAAAATTTTATACATTCAAAGTTTAGAGATATTAAAGTATTCGTATATATCATTGTTGGACATTTTTAAAACACAGCATTTATTGAAATAAATTTCAGCTTAACTAGAAAAACTCGGCTAAATTATATTATTTAACCAACGCAACGCACACGAAAGAGAAATACAAATAATACAAATCGAAGAGAAAAAAGAAATAAATAAAAAAAAAGAAGCGAGGTAGTCTCAACTGCTCAACGAGTATTTCGCCGATAAAAAACGACGAAAATAAAAAGACGAGACAACCCCAACGTATACACATATCGTATATATAGACTCGGAAAGCGAGAGACGCACGCACATATATATATATATATATATATATATATATATATATATGAAACGAGCGCAGCAGAGAGATGAGAGAGAGAGGATGAGGAAGAGCCGAAGGGTGGAAAAGTCGTATTCGAACGCGAGAAGAGAGGGAGAAGGAGGAGGAGGTAGGGGGGTGGGGGGAGGTGATATACTGCCCATGTCGATAATTATCGGTGGCTGATTAACCGGCCGGCGGTTCGCGCCCCATAACTCTCGACGTCCGATTATTTTGCCCTCTCACTCCCCCCACCCCCTTCCTCTTCTCTCACGCCATGCACCAATTCCCGCGTACACGCACCGGTGTGTATGTGCGCTTCGTCGTCGTCGGCGGTGGTGGCTATCGCGCAGCGCGGTAGGCGGAGTTCGCGCGCACGTCTCTCTCTCTCTCTCTCTCTCTCTGTTTGACGCGAGAGAGATTTCGTTGCTCTTCGTGCATCGGCGTTACGCGCGATCGGCTGGTGTTTGATTAATTACCGCGATTAGATCATTAATTCCGTGTAATTAAACGGTCTAGCGAAGCGAGAAGTAAATAATTGATGCGCGTGCGGACGACTCGCTACGCGGGTTTTCTTTCCGGCCGTTTTGAGCGGGAGAGAGGTGTTGCGCCCGTGTTTTGAGTAATTCTTTTTGACAATTTAGCTATTTTTTTATTCTCTCTGTTTTATGGTAGGGAAAAAACCAAAGTGTGCGGATTAAGATTCGTGGTTGGAGAATATTTGCGGGTTATCGATGAGTGAGAAAATTCGAATAAGTATTTTAAATTTTATGATTAAATGGATTTTTAAATAGTTTTTGGTGTTTAAAAAGGAATGTAATATTTTATCGCAACATTGAAAGTTATGCCGATAAAGATATTATTAAGTATAAAGAATGGTTGATGAAAAATTGCAATTACATACATTTAATTTTATAAGCAATATTATTTCAAATATTGATGAACCCAAATGAGTACCAATTAATTAACACCATAAGGGTTAAAAATCCATCCCTTGCCGAATAGTTTATTCAGCAACGGCAACGTAAACACAGTTTGTCCAGTAGCGCGAGCGAGCGAGCGAGCGATCGCGCACAAAGAAAATTTGTAAAGTAAACGACGAAATGCGCTTGAAACGATCGTATAGCCGCGTAATTATAGATATCTAGAACCGGTGGCAGCGATACGAATAAACGTTTGCGTTCGTAAACATACGCGATCTCGCGATATTATGCGATTTTGATTTTCATCGTTGCGCTCGCGCACTGCAATTTAGCTCTCGTAATATAATTATAATCGAGGGACGCACAAGAGAGTACTTGCCGATACTGCGCTATTAAACGGCCTGTTTTTACCGTCGTTTCGCGTTTTGATCGCAACGTAACGTGTTATCGCGATCTGATGCGAGCGCGTCTATTGGTGATAACGCTGCGCTTTATCTTATATATTCAATTAGAGTTTATGTGTTTCTATATATCGTAGGTAAAGTTTTTAGTGTCTAAATGTTGTTGCTTATGCAAAGTTTCATTTTGATTTAGTAAATATTTTTATATCAATAAAGTTTTAAACTTAAATCATAAATCATTCAAAATCATTTACTAAATAATAGAATATTTCGAGGAAATCATATAGCTATTGGATTTGAAACTTATAGGTATATAATATTCATTAGATTTTCGATTTAATCAGTATAGGTAATTCGGTTAAAAAAAAAACTTTCAAAAGCTTGTTCAGCCATCTTAAAGCACCTTATCAATTATTTCTAACGCGCCGCAGACTAACAAAACAAATTACAAGAGAGTACCTTACAATACTACAATAGACAAAATAATCGAAAGCTCAAGCACATCGTCGTACCGTACAGCTAGAGAAAGAGCAAGAACGAGAATAGTTCGCTTGTTTGTTGGTTTCGCGTATATGTGTATACATATGTAAGAGCGTCACGGGCGAAACGGCGCGACGGCGGAGGTGATAATTACGTGCGCGATCTCTGTTTATCGCGCAATTTGCCACGTGCACGGTTTTGCAAGAGAGAGAGAGAGAGAGAGAGAGAGAGAGAGAGAGAAAGTGGGTACATGCAGAGTAGAGATGTGCGCACGAGTCGATAACGATCATACCACCGGCGCGATGTTTGCGCGACCGAATTTCACGCACTCGACGAGCTGCTTTCTATACGCTTTTTCGAAACCCTACTCGTTTTATCGAAACTTCCTGTTTTGGGATATTGTATTGGCGATTTTTTTTTTTTTTTCGTAAATTATTTATTCGTTTTTGAATGTTTGTCTGGTACGATAATTTTAAAATTATACCGGAGAAACGATTATGAATTTTCTTTAAATTTCACAATTACGCTATAAATTTACAAATGGATAATGCTCACACTTGTATTAAACCTTTCTTACTTTTTTCCGTAAAAGAAAGCTGAAAAAAAAATTTTAATTTTGCCCAAAACCCAGCCTCACAGTAAATCCTTCCGTTACCTCCATGGACCAGGGTATGAACCAAGGCAGTATATATATAATATATATATAACGCAGCCGAAGTGCATTCGTTGCGTCCGCGACGACGACACAAAGCAATCGACCGGATAGGATCGCCATAAATCGTCCTCTCGCGGATATGCTGCGTTAATGCACGATATGCTGCTACCGAGAGAGAGAGAGAGAGAGAGAGAGAGAGAGAGAGAGACAGAGATAGACAGAAAGATAGATAGAGTATATGTGCATACGCAAATGCGTACACAGCGGCAAAGTCTATATTTATGCGGTAGGCCGCCATGATTCATATAACGCGAGCGCCGAGTAGAGATAATGAGCAATTTGTAATATATCCGAATATAATCCAAAGCCCGGCTTACCCCGCCAGCGCTTTATTTGGCTACCTTGACCGGCAATTATTGGCTGATTCGTAGATTTATCGCTGACTCTTGTACTCCTGTTTATACATTTACCGCTAGATATCGAAAGAGACTCAATATTCGCGCGGTTTTTTTCCTCCTTCTTTTATTGTTTCGCCCATTGTATCTCTTGCATTCGTTAATCTTTTTCAATACTTAGCAATATTAACATTTTTTGAATTATTTTATTTAAATTGCACGTCTTTAATGTAATGTAAGCACATTCAATTTAATTAATTTCAATATATTTAAAAAACAAAATTTTTTAATTGATGAAATGTTTATAATTACATATTTATCAATACAATAAAATTCTTCAAGTCGTAAATTACATAAAAAAATCTCTTTAAAATTAAAAGTTCCATTTGAAAAGCAATTTTTATTCGAACGATGATCTTTAGATAAATAACGACGTCGATTTCACGACGAGCAGAAGTCCCGTAAGCGAAACGAAAGCGTTTCGCACAAGCTTGAAAATATCACATTTTAAAGGCAACAGGACGCTTCATCGGAGTTTGAACTCCTCGGACGATGAAAAAAGGTGAAAAAAAAACATCACGCGGCTCCTTCTGCGGCTCACCTCGTCTTATTAGAAGCACGGTAATTTTTTTTTTTTTTTTTTTTTTCACGGGGTTTTAAAAGCTTGCTCAACTTTATGCTCGTGGCGAAAATTCACCCCATCCCAGTAAGGTAAAAGAGAAAAAGAGAGAGAGAGAGAGAGAGAGAAGTTTTAAAACACTTTGCGACGCCTCTCTTTCGCTCGCGTTCTTTGCAACCGTAGGCGCGCTTCTTCTTAACTCGGCGTAAAAGTAAATTGTTTGTTTTATCGAGACGTGAAAGCGAAAGTTTACACCCGCGCGTCATCCTAAAACGTTTTGCACGATTGATGAATAATTTTTTTTTTTTTTTACTTATTTTTAAAAAGTGTCTATGCGTGAATCGAATTTTTTTTTATTTTTTTATATTTTTAATTTTTGCTCGCGATAAATTTTTTTTTTTTTTTTTTTTTTTATAATGAATTTGTTATTAAAATTTATGAAAATTTTAGTATCATAATAGATTATTAGATTATGCGATTTATTTGTTCATTTTTAAATAAAATTTTTTTTTCTTTTAAACTCGAAATTTTTTGAAAATTTTTAAATATCGGAAAAAATATTTACCTAACGCAATAAATTAATCTTATCGGTTGAGACACTAATTTTATTTCGCGTTGGCGTTGTACAGTTATATACGCGCAAGAAAGCCGAAATACCGCACTTTAAATCGCATTACCCAGATCGTACGCTCTCGCGTAACTCGCTCGCGCGCGTCGCGACAGACGACACGGGCCGGTTAGTTTGTCAGTTAAGGGATACGGATTAGCGGAAGAGAGGAGGAACGGAGAAACCCTGACGAACGAGAGACGACTTCCTCGCTCGCTCGCTCCCGAGGTCTCCTATGGATATATTCTCTTTCTCGCGTTGCTCCCGTGAATTCGTCGACGGGAGAGTTGGTTATGTACTCTGTACATACGATAAACTGTGCTTTATCGTCTCGATGTTTCGTCGATGTCGTTACGCTCGAAGTAAGCGTGTGCGTTGATTGAAAGTTAAGTGCGTTCGATATAATGTATTTCATATAATTTTTATCTTTGTTATTTTTATATTAATATTATTAATGATTCTATTTTTGAAATAATTTAATTATAATTTTGTTTTTTTCTAGTTAACGCATATATATTCATAAACATAATTTTTGCATTTTTAATTATTTTTAATTGGTAAATTTTTGTACCCTTTCAGTTCAATTATTTCATTATCTATTACATAGCGATGTAAATTTAATCCAACTCAATTGAAAATTGTAAATACAAATAATTAAAATTAATTTTTAATTATTTTATTACATTAATTTATATATTAGTAAAATAATTTCGAAACATTTTAATACGATTACATTTGATAAATAATTAAACCATTCGTAGAACTAAATTCGAAAATTTTTATCGCATTAAAAAATAACAGCGAAAACTAACGTAATTATTTTTTTAAATTAGTATCAAATAATAGAAAAAAATTCCTAATAAAATAAATATGCGTTTTATCCGACGGCAAAGAGTAATGCGATCCGTCGGATCGTCAACAAACATTGAAATCTTAAAAAATATATTTAAAGTTGATATAGTTAAAGTTGACAATGAACAAATTAATTAAATTGTACATTTTAACATATGAATTACATAAACTACCATAATATTAATTTTTTTTCTCTATATTATTCGAAAGATTTTATTTCATATTTTATTTTTAGATTAAGATTCGCACGTGAATAAATATTCTTTACATTAAGATTTGTTTATGAGCATAAAAATTACAGTCGATGAATATTTTAAAGTAAAAATAATTTTTTAAATTGGCAAATAATAATTAAAAAACAAAAAAAAAAAAACAAAAAAAATAATTTTAATTATAACAAAAATTACAATATTTTGTATAAAATTTTCATTCTTTTTCATGATAATTTTTAAAGTAATTCTATTATGAAACGTGCTATAGATTTTTTAAATCTTAAGGGTGTGAAAATTTGTCACGTTAAATGGCTAAGTAAAATGCGAGCCACCTGCTAGTTCTTAGTTATAGATATAGCCTTAAAAAAGAAAGCCACCTCAACTTTAAAGCAAATACATCATGGAAATAATGGTAGAAAACTCACGATCCATTATCCGCGAGCGCCGGCTGTGGCCAGGCTCTGGGCACGGGTTCCTCCTTGAGTATCTGCCTCATATCCTGGGGCGCGAATACGAGGGGCGCCCTCGGATGGTGATGGGGCGGCGGTGGCGGGGGCGCGACACTCGCCCCGTAGAGCTTCCTGCCCCAGTGGCCCTCGAGCTCGACGGGACTGCCGGCGCCGGCGGTGCTCCCGGTCCCACCGCCGGCCGCCCCGAGGCCCAGCCATGGCGACCCCCCAGCACCCACGATGGTGGAGCTGGGCAGGAGGCTGTTCCACTCGTCGGACCGCGTCGTGAGGCCGTACGCGTAGCCCTCGTTCGAAGCGACCAGCGCGTCCTGCTGCTGGGCCTGATGCTGTCGCTGTTGCTGTTGATGATGCTGTTGTTGCTGCTGCTGTTGCTGCTGCTGCTGCTGATGATGATGATGATGATTCGGGCAGCCAGCACGAGCGACGTTATGAGGCCGCTGCGCCGTCGCGAAGCTTCTGCACCATGCCAACCTAGCACGCGCCGACGGAGACTCGTGGTACGTCGCACCTTGATCTCGTTCCCTCGGCTCGTAACACTCCCCGCTGTCGCTTTTCCCGATGGTGTCGCGAGCTTCTGTAATGGCTTTACTTCGAGCACTTGTTATTCATTCACCACTGACAGTTATATTTTTTAAATATCCCTTCGATCACTTAAATGTGTCTCTCGCACGTGCGTATACGTCACCGAGCGAAAATATCCGTTCGTTCAAAGTGCGGCAGTAGACGATCGTAAAGCCGCGAGAACACGTGGCTACCGGGCGTAAACACCGAAAGTTCTTTCCGCGTATATCAACGAGAGCGCGCGATCCCACGAGGTACGAGAGAGATGGAGAGGAGCAGCGGAGAGCCAGCTCGTAACACGTCGCGCGAACCGGGTGAGCGCGCGGACACTGGAGTGTCGTTTGTTCGTCGAACGGCTCCTTAACGGCTCCTTCGATGGCTCCGAGAGAGATTACGCGCTCCGAGCTAACACTGGCACACGCGCCCGCTGACGTACACACGAGCAGCGGCGCGCCCGTTCGCGCAGAGGAGAGTACGCGTCTGTCTCTCTGTGTGTGTACGCGCGCGTGTGTGTGTGTGTGTAAGTGCGCGAGGTAGAGGCGATATAAACGCGTGCGTGGAGAGAAAGAGGAGCGCGCGCGCGCGCGGGCGCGTAGGTACTCTGCTCGCTCGTCTTCTCTCGCCGCGGAAGTCCCCAGCCGCGCGTTGCTTCCCGTTACGGCGCCGCTTGTCGAATGTGTCACGGGCTGGCGAGCCGGCGTGCCCGAGGGTCCCACGGGTCGTCCGTGGCAGCGCGCGCCCGGTACTTTGGGCGGGGCTTACGGCCGACGCGGCGAACTGCTTCGGCGCGCCACCGCGCGAGGGAGGAGCCGAGCCTAGCCGAGGGCCAATGGGAGATAGAGCGCGCGGCCAATGGGGAGCGAGTTTGGCACGCCCGCGCGAATCCGGAGCGAGCGCTGGTGGGAGAATGGGCGGAGCAGAGTATCGGGGAATGTGGCGCCGCGGTGAGGGTGAGCGCGGAGGCTTCCGCTCATTGCGGCTCGCGCCGTCGTTAAGGATGGAGTGTACGACGTTTTCGGACCCTTTAAAGTCGCCCGCGTGTAGGTATTTCTATAATAAAATGGTAAATTCTTATTTTTTAACAATTCGTTTTAAATTTTTTCTTTTATTTTATATGATTTTCGCTTAACTAGAAATTAAAAATATCATATTAAAACATTGCTTTACGAAAATCGATAATTTATATTTTTTTTTTTATTTTTATAAAATTTATATTTTTGCTATAATATTTTAGTATAACATTAATGTATTATTTTATGTTATTAGATTAAATTATAAATTTTCTTATTTTGTAAATGTATTAATTTTATTATGAGGTTGTGTTTCAATAATGATTTACTTTATTTATGTTGAAAGTATGAATTTTATTAAAATTTTCTTTTTATGTTTTTGAATGCAGATTGGACATCAATTATTTAATAAAAATGATCAAACTTTAGAACTATTATATATTTATTGAATTATTTTACAATTATTTTCAGAAAAGTTGGTTAAAAAAAGAAATATAAATAATGTTTTATATATTTTTAAAAACCTTTTATAATTATTGAAAATTTTTTTTTTTATTATGGTAATCCTTAATTTATATTGTGTTTTTTTTTACATCAATATCAGTAAACTTTTCTACAATAATCAGTGAATTTCAATCATGAAAAAAAAGGTAATTATAAATAATTTTAATTTTTTGTAGATTTTTTCGTTATATACGTATAATATATTTCGCTTTATCTGTTTAATATTTCAGTTAATTCAACATTCTATTCGTTAATGAAATAAAATGAAGAAATATAATTCTTATTTATTTTACAATTTTTAACTCAACAAAACGTAAACACAATCGCAATCCAATTAAACCAATTAATTCATCCACGAAAATAAAATAAAACCGACCGTGAGCGTTGAAATTCGCGCGAACGCGAACAAAAAGCACAAAAATTTCACCGTGAAAAAAGTTCGTCCAATTTGTTTTTCAATCGGCGGGGATTTCAGTCCCCAGAAGTCAATTAAAATTCCGCCGAAGGAAAATGCGAGCGGCATCGCTTTAAATGCCAAAACGAACGCGCACAGTCGCAGCAAATAAGAAATAAAAGGAAAAACCACGCCTAGTTCGCGGCGCGCCGATCGCGCGGTGAAAATTACCCAACGCGAAAATCGGCACCGCGACGCTGTATAAGGCGCGAACATCGAAATTGCCCGATACCGGTGTCGATATCGTTTATGTGTCGGTGCACGGGTGCGATTATCGCTTCGGTTGTCAATCGCTATTCGAATTATATATTGTATATATATATATATATACATACATATATATCGATGAGTTGGACTCGCGGATCAGACGCAGCCTTATTCATCTCCTTTGGAAGGCGATCGCGATGTCGATAAGTCTCGAGCGCGCGTGGACATACGTCAGGATGATGTATTCTTGCTACTTGATCTGACATATCGAGAAGTCTCCGAACGCTTAAGAATGCGCGGTACAGGCTTGATCGAAAATTGTCCAGGCGTTTGTTGAGAGTATTGGCTTCGGTTTTTTTATAATGTGAAAAGAAATTTAGTAATTTTATTTTTTTTATCATACATTTGCCTTATTCGTTTTTAAAAAAATTTTATTTCTTTTATTATATCTATACTTTTTTTTTTATTATTTTTCATTTGCAATTTTATTTCTACTTTTATGTTCTTGCGCCTTGAGCAGTTTTTTAAGGCTGCATATTCTGTAAAAGATATTGTAAGTAAGTTGACTTTATATTGTGATTCGTTTGATTTTTCTTATATTTTTATGGTTAATTCAACCTTATTTTCTTTATTCGCTTTATCTTAAAAATATGAGACTTCATAAGCTTTCTGTAAACGACTTTAAAATTAACATCGCTCATATTATTTAAACAACAATTTAAAATATCGCGAAAATAACTATTACTTCAATTTTCCTATTCTTATTTTTTGTGATTAAGATTGATATTCGTCGTTAAAATTTGTTAAAAATTTAGTTTTCACATCTTTAAATAATACAGTTTTCCTTTCAATTCTAGTTTTTATCTGTAAATTATATTAGACGTAGCGCAAACACATTTTCATTTTATTTTTATAGCTTCCAATTGATTTACATATAATATCTCACCATAACGTTATTTCGTTCGAATAAGTTTAATAAATCGTTTCGCAGGTAAATTAACTCGCCATTAATCTCGCAATAAACTCTTACCAGGGACAGTACTTTCAGCAGGAAAATACAAGATGCACGCCGTTGGCGGTATGTCACGTACACGCGACACCTCGACTCTCGGCTATTGCTTTTTTGCGTATTAAAGTGTATATATAATACATATACATAGAAGGATGGAGGTAAGAAAATGTAATCGTACGTCACGCCGACTAAGAAGGCAGAGAGAGAGAGAGAGAGCGCGATTTCTTTCACCGAAAGACGGCTGTGCGATTATCGTCTCGCTTCTTTACTTTCTTGTATTCCTCGTTGTTGTTCTTGCCAGCGAGAGCGCGCGTGACCAGCCGCGTAGCTCTGCCTCTTTGGAGACACGAGTGCACGAGCGGTGATGTTTGCGCGTGCGTGCGGGATAACGTTTTTGTCGTTGGTTGAGATAGTTGCGTCGAGATAAAAAGGGTCATGAAGAATTTGAGTTTTCGAAAAAGATTATGTTATTATTGTTTGGTTTGATGTGCATTTTGTACGATTGCGAGACGCGTTAAAAAAAATACAGAAGAGAAAAATTATGTTTAAGTACATCTAAATTTACCATTGTAACGTATGTTTTTTAAAATAACGTATCTTTTTGTTTATCTTGAGCCGTTATACGTAATAAATTATAAACGAAGAAAACCATTCATCTATTTCTTTATTTAAGATCGTAAAAAATTGATGACAAATATTAATCAAGATAATTGTCTTATAGTGTTGCAGTAACATTTCATCTAAAACTTATAATAATATAATTACATAAATATTAACTTTCAGTAATTCAAATTGCATAAATTATAATTTTTCCTCATCCCGCCGTTTCTCAACGCGAAAACCGAGCAGTTCGAAGTTAATCCAAAAGAAAGAGCTTTTGTCCGATACATCCTGGCTCTTTCTCGTTCATCTAATTTCCGAATAAAAAAGCTCACGGAAATAAGTAATTTTGAGATGACCGATATCCGTATTCTACTCAAACACGCACACGAAAATGTATGCGTGTATGTATACACATATTGTCGCCGTCGTACGTTCGCTCTGCGGCAACGTTATTACATCTCCGCATGTATGCATAAAATATACATATACACGCAAAAGAGAGAGAGAGAGAGAGAGAGAGAAATGCTAAGTGATGGATCGGAGTTTTCGGCACGTGGAAAGTAAAAGAGAGAGAGAGAGAGAGAGAGAGAGAATCTTGGGTCGTTCAGGGACCACAGCCAAGCCCCAACACGGGGCGGCACTCGCTCTCTCATTATGTATATGTATGTATAAGCTCGCGGGGTATATACTCGCGAACTCCTCCTATATACCCGTCTTTAAAACCAGCAACGCGTCGACAGCTTTACGAGGCCGGTTTACAACGCCTTTCGCTGCCGGAGTAGGATTATATCGCGTAAACGCTGTCTTCGAGAGGATACGGGACTCTACGTGCACATATGGAAATCGGTGTAGGTTAATACGTGGATGTAGTTGAAAGTCGATGAATTACGAATAATTATTTAAATTCGAATATAGTTCATCATATACTTTATAGCATCGTTCATGATCTTGTACTAAAATATTTTTTTCTATCTTTATCTTTCCTTATTATCAAAAAACAGCGCGAAAAAATGTCAAAACAAAAACCTTTATCGAATTTTCTTTTCACCCCTCCCCATTCGTACTTTAAAGTTCGCATGTGCAAAGTGGCTACCAAATAGAGTATATATATATATATATATATAATCGAAAATGAAAGCGAAGAAAAAAAAAAATTTCTCGCAATAGTATACATATAGGCTCGAATGTGTGCGTGAAGCAACGGGGGTAGGATCAAATTACCCGGCACAGAGCGCATTATCTTTACTTGATAGACTTTCCGGTCCTGGTATATTGGTGCTCAATCACAAAATACGTCCCCTCTCGAACATTTTCTTACGTACGGTTAACTGCTTGTTCTTTTCTTGCGTAATGTACGATTCGATGTACAGTAATCAAAAAGTCAAATGTTTCCGCGACAGTTTTATAATTTTTATACATTATTATTTTATGGTGTAGTATTTTGAAATATTTTTCTATTTTTTTTTTTTTTTTTTCAATTTATCTTGCTTATAGAAAACGTGCAGTAATAAATATGCATCAGATTAAACTAAAAAAGAAAAAAAAATGTTGCTTTTTATATACTAATTCAGAAATTTAAAGCTATTTATCTCAGACATTCTCGAAAAGGAATTTATCATTGCGGCAAATGCGCGAAGGCGCAAGTTGAGAAGCTCTGACTCTCGAATTTTTTTTCTTCTTTCCCCCGTCTAAATTCGCGATTGCCACGAACCCCATAAATTTATTCAAACAAATTCTATAATTACTTTTTTCCTTGTCGAGAAGGAGAGGCAAGCAAACGCTGCTCTCTTAACAGTTCCGCGACAGATTTATGTACTCTCGCGTTATATCGCTTCCTCGTTTTCCTTCTCGGTTTTATAAAGAAATTCACTCCTTCGTAGCTAATTCATTTTGGAATGGAAGTTTAACTTACGACTTAACAAGCGATTGCCTTGATTTTTTTTTTTTTTTTTTTTTTTTTTTTTTTTTTTTTGTATAACCTGATAACAAAATGTCTAATTGTGATAAGAGACTTTATCATAAAAATTTGGAGTAATTGTCTGTGAAATTTCATCTTATCGTTTAACATATTTATAAATAATGTAATATTAAAACGATACAAAAATATCATGATCCTTAAATTCGCTAAATAAAATTCACTTTACATAAATATCCGCAAATTCACGCATAATCCGTACATTTAAAGTTACAGAAAGAGACAGAGAGAGATAGAGAGAGAGAGAGCAATCCCACTGAATTCAACGAGTCCGCGCGTCAACGTCAATGTGCAAAGTGCACAGCGTTGTATATGCGCGTGCCAAACCGGTTTCAATTTTTGTAAAAGTCTCTCCCTCTCCCTTTCCCCCTTTTCTTTTTTCCAGCTCGCTCGTTGCATTCTAGACGTAGCCGCGCCTGATTCATGGAACCTTTCACGTCTGTCTAACGACCTGTAACATTGCTATCTTCGTACGGGTGATGTACATATATATTTACTATGTGTATAAGAGCAAAGTCGAAAGAAGTATTTCTTACTGCTTTCTAAACAGATTTAATTTTGTTTACGTAAGATTGCAGAAAATACATTTAAAGCGTTGAGCGAAATTGTTTCATAAGATGACTTTTCAATTGTGTAATTGTTTATTTGAAGCAAAGCGATCGATCTAAATTTATTTCTCGTCGGCGAGAAGTTTTTACGATTTCTTTTCGAAATAATTTCGTTAAAAATAATTTTAAAGGTCTATCGTAATATATGAAAGTACAAAAAAGTCGGAGCAAAGTCGTTACGTCTTGTAAGCACAGAACAACTCTATGATATTTACATTTACTAAAAGTCCAAACAAAATCTAACCGTAATTCACAACGATTATCACGCATACAGACAAACGTACACAGCCCGCACTCGTCAAAATTTTTCCACCCCGTTGAATCGCATCGTGATGTATAAGGGACGCGCGTATACTCCGAATGTCGGTCGATCAATTCGAGTTCCTTAAATATCCCAGTAATCTAATCTCGGTACAACCGCCGCGGAAGCTCCTAAATGTCCCAATGATGTCAAATGAACATCAGCGCGCCGACGAAATCCAATTATCCGACGTTATGGGGAAACTTCGACCGCGTGTGTACTCACGTACGCGAATACAATCGTGTGTCAAATCGTATACGTCGCGTGCACAGTCGTACTGATGCAGCCCGGGTAAGCCTATTATCGAGCTATGATAATATTTCTGATCTTTCTGCGAGTGTGATGTTTGCACGCTGCTAAAACGGACTTGCATATGTTGGCTTAAACGGTGCCGTTTGTGGAGGACGAATTGTGTCTTTACCGGGCGGTACATAACCAAGCGAAAATTTAATTGCGGTGCTTCTTGCGGTCTTCACGGTTTGTCCTACTCTGTAAGAAAATACGTTATTGAAGTGTCTCAAGGGTTAATGTTATGCTTTCGTGGAATTTAATTACGTTGTAATTTTATTCCGTCCAAGTGATTTAATTTTTTAATACGCGAAAGAATTTTATTTGCCGTTGTGCGAACCATGTTAATATTTTGAATAATTAGAATTATCAAACAAAATATTTAAACAATGATAAAATTTTTTACCTTCGAAGAATGTAAATCATAAAAAAATTTTTAGATTATACTTGCGTTTTTAAACGTTTTATTTTATATAACAATAAACTATTTAAGATCGACAGATAAATCTTCTCGGAACAATATGCCAACAAAACTACCAGCGCTAATCTAGAAAAGGCATGGAAGCCGAATTAACCGGTAATCCACGGGCGCAAAACCAACCCGTCAATGCTCCTTTGTGACTAAGAGTAGATGTCATCGTTTACATATACTGCACTTGTCACTACCTTTCAAAATCCTCGATTGTGTATAGCATTGCAGTAAGGGAATATAGCTGATAGTTCGCTACCCTATTGCGTTTTCCCCCTTTCTTTATATACTCCTCTTTTCCTTGAATTTTTTTCGGATAAGTCTTTTTTGTTCTCCTTTTTTGGTACTTTGTATGAGATAATTTTTATTGTTATGTATGTGCTGCGGTTAGCTTTAAAAATTATATTTCTCCATATTATATATATTCAAAATTTTATAAATTTTCGATAATTTTTATTAATAATGATAATTTTAATAATTTATTGACAATAAACTAACTTGTTTTTTTAATTAAACACAAAAATGATCTTATTTTATAACTAAAACAACAAAGAATTTTTAATCATTTTTAAGCATTTGATAAATATTAGATTTCGAATTAATTGTTTTTTAATAAGTATTGGATCATAAATTTCAACTGTTTCATTCATTGATTTACTAGATCGAAGCTCCATCGAAAAATTTACCTAAAATCAGATTTTCTTTTTTCGATATACATATACATTCGAGAATGATTGCTCGATATATTGGCTCTCAATCATTATTACTTTTTCCTCTCCTCTCTATACCTATTTTCCTCCTTTTCTCCGCGCTCTCGCTTCCTCTTACCTTTTACTTTATTTTTCTCTTTCTCTCTCTCTCTCTCTCTCTCTCTCTCTCTTCAGAACCGAGGCAGAATAGTGCGATGGATGGAGGGCATCCCGACGGGGGATCTGACATATGCGATACTTACAGGGAAAAGCATCTCCGTACACGCGCTTTGCCTGCGCAGACTTTGCCTCGCACCCTCTATCTCTTTCTCTCTCGTTTTCTGTCTGTCTGTCTCTCTCTCTCTCTCTCTCTCTCTAACTCACTGACTTGTCCCGTATTTCGTATCTCTCGTAACATGTGCGGGAAATGGAAGTATCTCGAATTTTATGGACTGCGTTTGTTTGCGCATGGCATCGTCGACCTTCTCCAAGAGTAACCATGCGTTTGATTATTTTTGTTTTTCTTCTTTTTCGTTTTTTTTTTTTTTTTTTTTTTTTTTTTTTACTATTCAAAGATTGATATTTTCGATTGTATTGTTATCCAATATAAATATGACTAATGCTCCATAATTTCAATATGTTATTTGTCTAAGTATTTTATATTTACGGACCTACTAGAAATAATAATCGTAGAGAATAGAGTATGCATATCCTTGAATATTAATTTTTATGATTTTCGTAAAGAGAATGAGAATTAAATCGAAATATTTTTTAGAAAAATTAAAATATGTGACGTAATGTTAATCTGTTAATGGTGAAATTTTTTTATTTTATCGTTTTTTCACACGATTTATGTATATATTTAAATATATTTTTCAAACAATAATATTTATTTATATAAATTAATATGTATATGCTTCATAAAATTAAATATTACAAGCAAAAATTTTATTGAAAACAATCCATTAAAAGCTTTTAAAGGATCTGAATGATTAAAAAATCTGCGGTACTCTACGAAAGTCATTGCGTTTTCAGTGAAAACATCACCGCGCACTTTATCTGTACCAATTTATTGGCGGCTAACAGCCAAAACCGCACGCTTATTGTAATACAATAAGGGAGGAGGGGAGAAAGGCGCTCATTAAAAACCAAACGCTTCAGCGTTTTCTCTTTCTCTCTCCCTTACTCTTGCTATTTCGGGGAAATAAAAAGAAAGAAGCGCGGGTGAGTCCACCTGTTCCATTAATTATCGTCGAGGTGGCGCGATGATGCGCTCGGAGCGTAACGACGCGTAATGGATCCCCTATACGCGCTACAAAGACGAAAAGAAACCGAGAGAAAAAAAGGATAGAATCATCTCCCCAATGACGGCGCATTTGGTAGGACAATGCGGCGCATCATCGTTCGCGATTACAATGATAATGGTCTCCTTGTTATAGAGGGGGGCGCGGGATGTATATACGCGCAAGGATGCGTTATACGCGCCAGCAACAGACCTCCCGTTGCGAGCTGCAGATGTGCCGTTTGAAAAAGTACGCCCGCGCCCGCGCTATATATGCCGGACAACAGGTTGCAGCGAGTTTCGGCGCCTCTCGTTTAATGCGGGAGCTCTTGTGTAACCTCGCGGTACAAGAGGGCGCACGCGCGCGTATACTCGACGATGGTTTTACCGAATTATCCCGAGGGATCGTATATGAGCGAGGACTTTTTTTTTTTTTTTTTTTTTTTTTTGTTCCTTTTTGTTTATTTTCTGGCAGACCATGTGAGAAGTTTTCTTTCTTTCGCGAGGTAGTTGCTGGCACGATTTTGTTTTTCGAGTGGGCAGATGTACAGACTATCGGGTAGAGATAAGAGGAAGTGCGTCTTTGTAGGTCCAATGTGGTTATTTAACCGAATTATATCGATTTGTGATCTTGATTACGGAATTGCAAACGTTTACTGAATTTGCTTCGACACAATTTCAACGTTATATAAAAAAAAAACTTCCATAAATTTGCATTAAAAAATTGTAATCCATATTTTTCAAAAGAACTTTTAGCAAATATTTTCCTCGCAGATAGGTACATTCTTTTTATTTCAACAAAACAAATTTTAAAAAGTTTTTTTCTTCTTACATTAATCTATTACAAAAATATGACTAAACATATTATTTTTTTATTCTTTTAAATTGAATTATGAATCGCTTCAATTTCCATAAACACACTGACCCCTCATATATCCGTCCCTCCAAACGTATCCAACAAATTTGTCATATCGAAACTTTTCCCGAAAAAAAAAGAAAAAAAGAAAAAAAAGTAAAACCAGCATTTCCAAGAAAAATGTACTTGCAATCCTCATTATGCAAGAAATTTAAAAAAAACTTACGTCGATTCATACGTACGCCCACTTTCATAGCGCTTGAATTCTCAGTTTATCCGAAATAAAAAAAAAGGAAAATAAAAAAAAAAAAAAAAAAAAAAAAAAAAAAAAAAAAAAACCAAAGAAAAAAAAAAGACTAAGAGACGAAAATCACCCCATGATTTATCCTCCCATAATTCCCGAAAGATCCCCGCATAATACGTGATACTTTCGCGGATACAGGACACGCGAAGCGAAAAATAGCGCGGGGCGCTTCTGTTTCCACAAAGAAAATTATTTTTATATCCCCGGGATCTAGGCGAGAGTCCGCTCGCGTATGAGCGTAAATTAATAATAAGCTTTTCGGTTAGCGTAGGGCGTTTGGTCAGCGGTGTTTCATGCCGACCGCGTCCTTATGATAAATGCGAGATAGGGTGAGAATAATTTTGTAGGAAAGTAGCCGGTTCTTCGACTTCTGGACACTTTGCCGAATGGAAAGAAGGTAAGATTTATACTTATCATCGCTCGACGCTGTCCTATGTATATTCAATCATTTCGATTTTTTTTATTGGATTACGAGTACTTGTATCTTTCTTTTCTTTTTCTTTTAGTGACTATCGAAATATTCTTTTGGTGACTATTTGTATCGAAGTTTGTTGTAGCGATCGACGCGAATGTATAGGTTTCGAATAAAGTAATATTCACTCTAGGGAAATTTGATAATATGCGATCAATTTATTTCAGGTTATACCACAAATGAGTTTCTATACTTCGAAAAGCAATTTGGAATGAGGATTAAAGAATTGTCCCTTTTTTACATCTATCATTAACGCTGTACTTGAAATGATATATGAAATAGAAACATCTGCAACTCCTATCCATCAATCACACTATGCTTTTGCTACATTTATTTTGAATTTTTTATAATTAAACTTCGTTGTTTACAATTCTTCGACGGAAAATTAATCTCGTACTTAAAGCAAAGTTGTTATTTAAAAGCTAGCCGTAAATCAAAGTACTATACGTCGCGCGTCGCGTTTTCATCATTCCCGCATACAAACACTTTACACGGTCCACTTAACTCTCTCTCTCTCTCTCTCTCTGTCTCGTCGAGTCCTCGTACAAAAGGATTTCAACGTCGTGCTTTTTAACGTAGGTAATGAGATGCGCTGTTATTTATGTTCCCTTTAGCATTAGCTAAAAAATCGCGGTCGGACCCTTTCCTACTATCTCTTTTATATACCGGCCAGTTAAACGGCGCGTGTCCGGTTGGGTTACGCTTGTTACTTTTGCCCGTTGGAAATCTGCCGCGAGCCACCCCCCCTGAGTGTTGACCTAGCCAAAGCTCTAATTTTGTTACGCTTGCTTTGTATCGTGCTTAATTTTTTTCTTTTTTTAGTTCAGCTTCTTTTTTTTTTTTTTTTTGTTACGTGCTTTACCGTTTATGTGTTTAATTGTATTTTTGTGATTATGATAAAGAGAACGGCGAACTTTTCAAATTCGCTTTTGCTTTTGTTGATAAGATAAAATTTTATTGTTATAATGTGATTTGGTTTAAGTTATCTAATTCTCTCAATAAATTGTAACACGGTTATTTTATTACGCAGTATAGCCTGAAAATTTCTTTATTTATTTCATGATTAAAATTTTTTTATTTACAATTTTTATGTACATCTAATATCATTACAGACAAAATTTAATTAGATCTATTGAAAATTAAAATTGGGTTATTATAAGAAGGCTTCACAAAACATACATAGAACCATAAAATAATAAATTTAAATTTGTAAAAACCATTACACAGGTACTTAAGATGTACTTAATAATGTATATTAAATATTGCTCCAGTATAGAAAAAAAAATATATTTTATTATAAATTATTAAAACGATTTAATATTTACACCAAACAACGACAATATTTTAATGTTTCATCATGCAAATAACGTATATGTCATCTTTAATCTTCGTTTAACCTCAATCCCAAGATCATTTATATGTATCATTAATGTGTGCGTGAAACATTCACGGGCAAAGTTCACCAACCTTGCGCTCGAGGCACTATCCTTCGTAGATAAACGTACCAACACGCATACATACATAAAACGCTCGCAGTCGGTCTCGATTATACCAAAACCGAAGAGTTTGAGAACGGCTCGCGTCCTTCTCCTACGCGGTAAGTAATCGGCCCTCCCGAGACAACGAGATCTGCACGCGAGAAAAAAAAAAAAAAAAAAAAAAAAAAAAAAACAATAATTTATGTAGGACATCAAGAAGAATCGCGTGCCGCCGTGGCTGCGAAAGTCCCGTGTATCACGCTACTGTCCTCGAGGGGCTATCCTGTTTACGAAGGAGAATGACTTTTCACAAGAGGAAGAGAGACGATGCATCGTTAGCGGGAATATCGTTGGTGGATTATTGTATGTTTTTTTTTTTTTTTTTTTTCTTTCGCGATTGTCGAATACGACTGGCTAAGCAGGATGAGGATGACGATGAAGGTTCGTGCGTTTTTGGTCGAGCTACATTTCGATTTTAATGTTAATTTTTTTAGAATTAAAATTTATAACAAAATCATAACATATTAATTCGAATGAATAATGGTAAACATTAAAAATTTTAAATTTGAAATTCTTTATAAATTTTCTATTCACATCCAACAACATCAAGAGTGTATTATATTAGGCGAAATATTAGGCCACGACGATTCAAAATCGCGCGGCATCTCGTCACTTACTAACACAGATACGCTAGATACATTGCATCCGCAAGGATGCTAATGATAAGCTCGGATCGAGGGAAGTAGCTAATCTACGTGGACAGGTTGACGACGTCGCTGCTTGTACGTCTCCGAGGTCCGGGCGAAGGATCGTGTACGTATCAGTCGGCGGACGGTCGAGGGACCGTTTCGATGAAGTTGTAGCTCGATAGGAGAGATGTGCACGAAGATCGTGTGCGTGGGATATGTGTGACGTGTCTCGTGAAAATTAGTCCCAGACGCGTCACGATTGTAAGCATGATAAATAAATTATTTTTAATGTATTTAATTAATGTTGTTATTTATTGTAATTTGTAAATTAACTTTTCAAATTTTATCATCCGTTACGTCACGAGAATTAAACGTAACATATTATCGCACGTAACGCATTATCATACGTGACGTAGTAAGTGCGATTTTTGTTTTTATGGTTGTATAAATAAAAGCATCTTGTACACGTGTAGGTAGGTAGTTTGTGGTTAAGACGTATACATCTACGATTATGACGTATGTATGTCGCTACCACAGCGAAGACTTTCTTCCGGTATTTAGCTTTGATAAGCAAGATTTTACTCGTTAAATTTTAGCTCGTTGTATATTACACGTTAAATTGCTTATTTAATTAATGTACGATGTATACAGTCTTTTTTATCGATGTATGGAGATTTAATAATAACGACTGACAACACGACAACGGAAGATAAGAAATTGTAGATAAGTATAAAAAAGTCAGACAAAAGTCTTCGATATAGTATTGTATATTATTTGTACGATATTCGATTAGCATTAAATTATAAATGTCAATTTTTTATGTTTACAATAAATAAATAAATGTTGAATTAACTCTTTATGCTCTTTAAAAGAATAATAAAACTATATGAAACAAATATTTAAATAAAAAATTGTTTAAAAAAATTTAACAGTATCCAGCACCGTTAAAGAACATTACCGAGAAAACCGAGGAAAAGCGAGCGAAAGAGAAAAAAGTTGAGGAAAGAAGAGAAGAAAACGCGTCGGCTGCGCGCGAAGAAGGAAGAGCGAAATTCGAAGGGAAGGAGGTGGAGTAGAGGATAGGTTCTCGTGTCGTCGACAGGACGTGTATCCGCTGGATTGCGGCCTCGTTCGAAGAGAAATCTCCTGGGATGAGACGCCATCTTGGCCTCCTCCCACTTTCCTCTTCTCTCACTCACACACTCTCTCTCTCTCTCTCTCTCTCTCTCTCTCTCTCTCTTTCTCTCGTGACGTATATGCCTAGAGCTCTATCTCACTCGCTACTCCAGCTTTCTCTTCGCTATTTTGCGTTACTTAATAACGTTTGTATTCGTTCGTTGCATCACTCAAATGGTTCGATAATGTCGTTGTAGTTTAATATATCGAGTCAATCGAAAATTTCACATTTATCTCAGCAAAAATAAGACGTCAGTTTTCTCAGATACATACGTTTGCCAATTTTAAGAAAGTTCACCTCGACTCGACGTCGCGGCTTTATCGCTCGCGTATTCCTATGTGTTCTGAGCTCCTTTGCATAAACCCGTGACATCGATAGTAAAACTACTTTTTGTATACGCGGCGAACGAGCGAGTAGCCGTCGTTGCTCGTTGAATATGTGAAAAATGGTTTCGTTCTTGGCGATTCGTGCCGTTTGCGATAAGCGAAGGGTAGGTATGTAGGAGTGAGCGAAGACTTCTAAATTCGATTTGAAAATTTTCTGATCAGATGGATTATAAATGATTTGGTTAAATGGAATGGTTTCTGAAATTTATTCTTTAACTTTAAAATTTTCGTAAAATATACACAGAAATTTTTGTTGAAATAACGAATACCACGTGAAAATTGTTTATCATAAGTATACAAACATTTTCGCGTGGATTTTTCTTTCTCAGTCGAGCGATAACGAGTGAGCGAATGGAACGTAAAAGGTTTATTATGATTTTATGAGTATTAATGAGACAATAGCGATAATGCGGGAATATTTACGATCGGCATTTCAGTTTTGTAAATTACTTTCCAGTCATCGGGGAAAGATTTCGCTATGGTTATAACCGCATCGAATTGTTATTTATTTGCAAATATGCATTTGCCTCCAATTTAAGTGAGGTTAATAATGCTACAGTGATTTTCTCCCATAATATTTAATCATTCCATCGATGACATGTTCTGGTCATCTGGAGTACAATATATTTAGTCGTTTTTAATATTACGCTAATTATTTATTATTTACAATTCTTACATTTTCGTTGTACTTTTTAAACAATTAATATTGAAATACATGTCAATTTGGCTTTGAAAATTAAGCTAATTTTCATTAAAAAAAAAAAAAAAAAAAATGTAGCACACAATAAAATTTGTACATTATCTATTAAAACTTTTCGAAACATCACATAAACATTGAATATTTTTTTCAAATACATATCGCAATATAATATTGCATTTTTACATATAATCTAATATCCAAAGCTTAGACAGAATCAATTAATTTACAGTCACAATTTTGGGCTAAATAATATTTATTGTATACGTACATTAAACGTGCACGCGACCAAATCCACGCCTCGAATTCAAAATCCAATTCTTAGTATCATTTGATTCCCAGAAAGGTCGTATGTGTATATATATATATATATATATATATATATATATATATATATATATATATAAGCACATAAACACGCAATAAATTAACGCGCATCCCACATAAGCTTTAAACAAGCGCCGATATAAATCACCCCTACATAACATTAGAAGTCAAGCTCACTTGTATATTCCAACATCTCGTTTCCCGGGTAATGTCTTCATTCGAACTCGCGCGACAAATCGCCTCATCAGTCTATTCTCTCGCTGTGCTCTTGCTCCGTTCTCATTCTCTCTCTTTCTCTTGTTTGTCATTCGGGCAACACCCGGAAAATATTCCGGCTTCCTTATTGCACCTAGGCTCCCCTTTACCCGCCCGTTTATTAAACCGAAGCGCGCGAGTGTATGTGTGTATTTCTCACATTAGCCGTTGTGTTTACACAGGACCGGCGCGACACATAGCGCACGCAATATCCTCTTGTTTGCTCTCCGTACGTCGCGCGAGCTTAATTCGCGGTAGAGCTGGACGGTGTGCGTTAGCGCCAGTCCTGTTTTCTCTCTGTAAATCCATTATTGCGGATACGGGAGGGTGGATACTTCGGGCTTTGGGTTGCTTATCGAAGAGAGAGCGAAAAGTAACGGCCTCGTCATGGGCAGTTTTCGGAAGCTACGAAACGATTAATCGTTTTTAATCTGATTTTCACAAGATTAGAAATTTTAATGTTCTCTCTCTTTTTTTCTTTTCTTTTGTGCGATCTCAAATTGAATTGTTCGCAAAAAATTTCATTAATTAATATATTGATTTAAATAGCATATTTAAATGTAAAAAAAGAAAGTTTAATTAGCGAAATATCATTTTTAAAAAAGAAAAACTTTTATATAATGAAAAAATTCATTTTCTTTTTTTAATTTAAAAAAAATTATTTATTTACAAGTTTTGAAAATGTACAAATGTACAATATAATTCATTTAGAACTTCTTTCTTTTTAATTTTGTTTCTTTAACTTTTATAAGAAAGATATAATATCATATTTACTTTTTAACGGCACTTTGAATTCATGCACAGTTTTTTCCGATGAATTGCTTTCGTTGTTTACCGAAACCGATACCAATTCTCTAATTCCAAAGCCTTGAACGAAAACGTATACGTAATTTTCCGGCCAAGTGCTAGGATCACCGGTATAGGGACGGTATTTCTGAAAATAAATAAATTATCAAGAAAACAATTAAAAGGCGATTTCTAATCGCAAATGTTTTAGAATAGTTATAAATACGAACTTGCAGGTGACGGTGTTGAATTTTAGTTTGTATTCAAAATTGTCAATGAAATGCTTCCTTTCATCGAGGCTTCGCATTTTCTTTGGTAAATGGTATTGTATCTATAGTTGAAATGAATCGGGAATAATTATAATGCACAAATAACTGAATAGATCTTAGTAGATGTTGCACATTTAAAATTAAAATAACTTTATGTTAATGATTTAAGATGAAATAATTTCGCTCGTTTAGAGAATAACATACAATATTTTATAGAATGTGAAAATGCATTAATATTTAATGAATTATCAAGTAAATTTGAAAAATGAAATTATAAATTTAACAAAATAATAAAACATTTCAACAGACAATTTAAATAATACTTACCAGACAAAGTATGATTTTAACGAATATTATACACTTTAGCAATAATGCATCGCCTTTGTGAATAATCATGACAGAAAAAATTTGGATGCTATTACTATTTTACTATTTCGCTATTAAAACGAGTTGCTCCTTCGTCTTTTTTCGACTTTTAAAATTTGCGGTCAACTACTCCAACTGACTTGTGTCAGTCAGAAAGCTTTGCGGCGTCTAATAAAGTTTTTTGGTAGAGGCTATTTTTTATTCAAAGTCTTATCGCTAATCATCTGTTCTCTTGCGGTTTCTTATTTCTTTTTTGTCTTATTGTTTTGAGGTTTCGTTGGACCGTTGCGTATTTTTTAATTTTGATAATTCGATGTTGTATACATAATAATTGTTTGTATTCTTAAATATTTCTGATTTAAAATAATTATTTTTTAAAAGTATAATCAAATTTTAATTTTAGAGCCTATTTAAAATAATGTTCGATACTCTCGATTATTTAAAATTACAAAAACATTTTAAAATGTAAATATGTTAACAAATCTATGTGAATCTCGGATATAACTATTTTAATTCTATATTTTAAATTTTTGAATTTTTTAACGTTTTTTTGTGTTTAATTTTATTTAACAATATTACTCACCAGATATTTTTAAATTTGAACACTGCATCCAAAACGATAATAACGAATTTCACAATGCAAAATATTTAACGCAAACAAAATGAACAAAAAGAAGAATTAAAATGAATAAAGAATAAAAATCAAACAGTCGTTAAATAAATAAAAAAGTCCACCGATTTTCAGTGACTATCCAGAGCGCGATACAATTACCGGAGCCGCAGTATTTTGAAATTCCACGTGCTCCACGTTTTACGATTGGAAATTTTATGTAAGCTCTTGGACATTAGCAGCGTCTAAGAGACAGGTGTGTTTTTTGTTTTCGTTCTATAAATGGAATTTTACATAATTTTTTTATCTCATTTTTCTTCTTTTTTATGCAGGTATATCAGCGTTGCTGTTAGAGAATTAATTTTTTAATATTTTAATTGTTAAACAATAAGTTTAATTTATATCGAATATTGCATTTTGAAGTGAATTAAATACTGCTTGTGTCAATAATTTAAATATTAATCTTTTCTATTAGTAAATTTAAGAATAAATAAATATTATTTTGTTATATTTCGTCATTCATACCATAAATTCAAATAATTGTTTCTAATTTAAAACATCAATATATATTTAAAAACATATTTTACAGTAATTGTAATTCTTTTCCTGGCACTAAATATGACCAACCATAAAATTTACAAGTTTCTCTTTCGGAATCAAAATACAAATCACGATAATTTCGCTCAAGCTTATAAATTACATCTACGGCTTGTAACGATGAAACCTTCTCGGTAGTACGAAAGCTCGTATCTCACACGTGTATAAGTAAACTCAAGTCTACCATAGATCGTACGTACACATATATATATATATATATATATATACGCATATCCAGCATTGAGCCGTTCTCGTACAAACGTTCGTAGCAGCAGTAGAGAAGAAGTGCGCGTATAGAAAGAGAGAAAGCCCCCCCGAGTGATAATAAAAACCCGAACAATCAAGTGGCACGCGCGCATGTGGAACGTACAAGCCTTAGATACATATAGGAGAAGAGAAAAAGAGAGAGGGAGAGGGAGAGAGAGAGAAAGAGAGAGAGAGAGAAACGTAGCGGCACGATCGTTGAGCGGTCAGTGGCCGGTGGTTGTTGTGTATAGCGTTGCGCGTAGACAATAAAACCCGCGCTTTTTACGGCATGTCGAAATCACTGGACCGTCATCCCGCTCTCTCACTCTCTCTCTCTCTCTCTCTCTCTCCGGATCGTAAGTAACGCGGGATTCTTCCTTGGTGTCCTTTTCGTTTCCCGTTTCATGGATTTGTTCGTCGACTTGCGAACAACGAGTGTGAAATTGTCCGCATGGATATAAAGCACGAATTTTCAAAGCTGCGTCTCTTCGTTCTAAATTATTGACGAAATCACGGATTCGCGGATATTTTTTTAAAGAAGTAAAGACGCGAAAAAGAGTATTAAGACATTTTTTCCCTTTGAGTGCACTTGGAATTTTCAAAAGGAAAGTTAATTTACAAGAATAGCTTTTTTTAATTGTTTTGATAAAATTATAAAAAATTAAAATAGTAAAAAAATTTACAAAGGGAATTTACGTAAATACAAACAAATAATCGTTTTAATTGACTTATAAATCAAGAAAAATGAGTACATTCGACATTTATTTTTTTTAGGCGCATAATTCATAAATGCGTAAGCCAAAACGTTTTTGGAGATAAAAAAAAAAAAAAAAAAAAAAAAAAAATACAGCATTTTAAACTCATAGTCACTTATTCAAAGCGACACGTAACTGCAGGCATCGCATAAACAAAGTTTTCATTAGCGTTTCTCTCTCTCTCTCTCTCTCTCTCTCTCTCTCTCTCTCTCTCTCTCCAACCATCGAGTACATCGAAACGCAAAACTGCGCCGTTCGCTCCGACGGCCAAAGCGTCCGACACCATATCCACACAGAGCGCGGAAAAGCTCTAAATGAAATTAACCGTTCGCGACTCGTGCATATACGCGCAGAGAAATCGTTCTCTTTCTCTCTCTTTCTCTCTCCGTTCGCGCGAAATAACGCGCTCGCGTCGTATTTTTACCACGCGTATTAATATACAGGCGCGGATCGGGGTTTGTGTAATGCAGCCCTAGGGGCCAGTACGATACATTTGCTTTGCGTGTACGCGGGACGAGAGAGAGAGACAGAGAAGTCGGACTCTCCGCGCTATGGTAGAGAGTTTCCGGGAGTATTAACAAGCGACAAATACTTGGGAGAGAGAGAGAAAGAGAGAGAGAGAGAGAGAGAGAGAGAGAGAAACAGGGAAGAGGTAAAAGGGAAGGGAAAATTTGCAATGGATATACACACCGTTCGTGTTTGTCCGTGACTATCGAGGCGATACTTCGCTAATTATGTCTGTTTATTGTTATATCGTGTGTATATAGTTGTACGCTGTACAGTTTCGAGGGATGTATCGAGACTCGGACGTTGATTCGAATCATTGTGATCGGTTCGTCTGATTAATAGCGATAAGTAAACTCGAATCGGTTATCCTGCGACAATGAATTATCGTAGGCTGCATTTTTCGATGGTTTGCGATGAAGAAGTTTATAATAAAGTTTTATTGCGTAATAGTTACGTAAAAGTTTAAATGTAAATAGATAATTGAATATAAAGGTTACTGTACTTTTAAATCGATAAATAAATTTACTTTAAACAAAAAAATTGTGGTCTTTTACATATTCTATGATATTTAATTAAATTAGTTACTAACCATTGATGCGAAACAAAAATAAAAACACGAATCTTCCTAAAAAAGGATCACAGCCATGAATAATATTTCAAAGCGCGTTCAACGATTATAAATGTAACCAGTCAATCCAGCAATAATCGGGCACTTGAAGTATAAAACCATACACGCTGCAATGCACCTCTAACGAATCGTGGCCAAATACAGGCATAAAAAAACAAACGAAAATTAATTTCCGCGGTCACCCTGCAAATCTTGATCAATGAAAAACGAAAGCCCTCAATGCGCAGTAAGCCGACACACCTTCGGCTATTGTTTCTCCAGAAGTCATCGGGAAACAAACGCCTCGCTTACGAGATCGACGACGATCGCTTGATATTTTAGTCGGGCAGGCGCTGCCAAGAAAGATCGATTTGCCCAAGGACAATGCGTCGCTGTGTACGCACGTTTCACGCGGTATGGCGCGCCGCTCAGCCAGAACGGTGTCACCGAACGTGAATTAACCTCGTCCGATGCTAGGAGAGAGAGAGAGAGAGAGAGAGAGAGAGAGAGAGAGAGAGAGAGAGAGAGAGAGCGGGGAAGAGATTCGTTGTCGTTGTCCTAGAAAGGGTTTATGGGCTTCGGCGCAAAGACAGAAGGCCGACGAAATTTTGAGCTGACGGTTTAGGGGTTAGGCTTCAATGTGTCTTTCGCAACGATGGGTGAAGAGAATTTATAGTGTTTTTCAACTGTCCTTGGATTTTATTATTTTCCTTCTTATTAATTTGCCCTCTTGAGCTTTGTCATATTTATCTAACTGATTTATTAAAATATCTAATTTTTAAATAATTTAAGTTCCCCGATGGAAATATTAATTTATAATAATACATTGGTGAATTTTTATCGTATTCGCTTATTAAAATAATTCATTATATTTAAAACAAAAAAAAAAAAAAAAAAAAAAAAAAGAATAATAATAAAATCCTCATTCATTAAAATTCGAATAAGCAAACACTGAAAGCTAAATCATAAAATTCCTTATCTCAACTCGTTTACCCCTCATCGATTCCCAATCAGTTAGACTCGGTCGAAGGAAAAACAAACAGCGCCATAAAAAGAAACAAACAGGGTGTGAAAGCGCGACAGAGGAGAGAGGGAGTCCATCGAAGGGGTTGTGCGACTCCGAACGAGAGACAAATGGCAGGGAACGAAACCGAGAATAAAGCGAGCGTCCCTTTCTCCATCTCTTTCTCTCTCTCTCTCTCTCTCTCTCTCTCTCTCGTTTTTCCTTTGCGTAATCGCCGCAGATGCCGCGCGCAACGCTCGGCCGACCAAATGGCGCTCCGTCTCTTTCTCCAAGGTAAAATTCGAGATTTATGAGTCGACGTATATACATCGCTACCGATCGAGCTATATCGAATCGTCATCCCTTTCTTTTCTTCGCGCGCGCGCGTGTATAAGCCTCGCGAGTTAAGCTAGTAACTCGAGGCGAGGGAGCTTTGCGCCTTTCGGAGAAAGATTGCCAGCGGCCATCTGTGATGCTTGTGGTACAGAGATGACTCGAGCTAATTGTCGGGATTGTGGAATTACGCCTTCGTTGAGGTTTTTCGGATTATCTTTGTATATGAAGAATCATCAAAAGAGACAGGCGGTGCATGATTTTTATGAAGTAGCGGAGGCTTTGTGTTGAGATTATTATTCTACTGGGAATTCGTAGTATCGACTATCAACGTTTATTATGTACTGATGAAAAAATGAAATTTTTCGTTCATTATTAAGTACTTTTATCATCTTTTAGATTAATATACATCATGTATACATAGAAAAAAGTTAACGAGCTTTGCATAACGTTTGCAACGCGTATACATATTACTAATCTCTTTCTTGATGCAAATAAATGTTCATGTTTCTAATAATTTATCGACGATCATAAAATTGTGTATTCATAGACAAATTTAAAATTTGAAAAAAAAAATAACATATTATCGAATGAAATTCAAATAATTTAAGTAATTAAATTTCTTCTTTTTTTTTTTTTATTTTATTTTTTATTATCAGAATAACATAATTCATATGCTTAAATTTACCAAGTAACATATTTACACAAACCGCAAAAATTACTCGCGGCGAAGTTACGATACACTCGAAAAAGGAATACGCGCATGTGCACGAGTATGTATGGGTGAACACATGGTGTATACAGTTACAGGGTAATGCACTCGCGCATACACCCTCCTCTGTTTGAATTATAAGCTCGGTGCGCAGCGAAAGGAAGGCACAACCCCGATGTGTATATATACAGAGTAGAAGGGGAAAGTCGAGAAGAAAGCGAATGAAGATGTAGATGCAGAAAGGCGAAGGAAAAAGATACAGCGTAAAAGTGCACGGCGAACCCCGAATGCGGTTTATTGTACGGTGAGTTAAGAGAGAGGGAGAGAGATGGTTCTTTACTAACCAACGAGGCGTTACGATGTTATCAATGCTGACGCGTCGCACTTACTTTCCATTTGGTTCATGGGGTAAACAAATTAAAGCATTTATACTGTTGGACGATGTGTAATTTTTTAGCTCCAAGAGAATTTATTTTTATAACGAATATAAAAGAGTTTTTAAATATATTCATTAAATAATAAGTATACGCAAACTCGTTTGAAAAATAAAGCATGTAAAACGTTATTCGTATCAAGCATATTACAAGCGTCAAGTATATTACACCGCAAACATTACCGATATCATCTTAACAACCAAAGCCGTTAAACTTTCGAAAAGCAATCGACGAACTGTTACGAGAAAGTAAAAAAAAAAAAAAAAAAAAAAAAAAAAAAAAAGAAAGAAGAAGAAGAAGACAAGCCAGCGCTACTTCAGCTCGCATAGATAAGAGCAGTTTGTATTCGCTGGCGACGTTAACCTCGTCTCGATTTTTCCGTCTCGAGACGTCAACGACTTTTCCGCGATACGCGCCAAAGTACACCTAAGGGCCTCGCGGAAACCGCCGACTTTTATTGAAACATCCTCTCGGCTTACCAAGCCGATTATCCATAACGCGTATTATTTTTCCCCTTTCCCCCCCCCCCCTGTATGCCCATTGTCTACGCGTATGGCCGCGAGGAACAATGGCTTCGTATGATATTAGCGTGGCTGTTTTCCTCGCGACGTTACGAGGTTAACGCGCGAATTGGAGATTATTTTTTTTTTCTTATCTGTAATGGAAAGATAGTGTTGTGGGTTGTATGATGCTAAATTTTCTTTTAAATTCTTAGAGTAAATTACAAACTCATTTAATTTATTCAAATTATTTTGATAATATATTATAAAAGAACTCGTGAGTTTTACATATTATTCTTAATAGACTATACTCTTCTAGATTTTTAAAAGTAACATATAAAACTCTACAATGAAATATCGAAGTGTCACCGATTCTATTTCTAAACATAACAAAAAAAAAAAAAAATTTTTTTCACGTGTTTTGATTTGCTCAAAACAAGTGCATCGATTACCATTTGTTACAAGTGCTCGAAAAGGAAACAAACACCCAATCGTTTCAATAATCGAGCTTACACCGCGCCTTTGAATTCACCAAACGACCTTTCAATTTCAAGTGCGCCTCGAAAATGAAATCCATCGTCGTTCGGAAAATACGATTATACTCGCGGCAAATGGCCAATAGCTGACCTCTTAATCGTATTTCGAGTGCTTATCGTTTCATCCTCTCTTTCTCTCTCTCTCTCTCTCTCTGTCTTTCTTTCTCTCGACAAAATCGGGGACACGCGCGCGATACGAGTTCGGTATACACGCGTGGCCATTGAAATCGACGGGGCAGCGTATAGTGTGTCTCTTGCGCGCGTTAACCGCTAAACCCATAAAACCCGGAGAATCAAGCCACTCGTTTCAATTGCAAACAGATGTGGCAATGTACACCCGTATCGCGGAACTTTGAACCCCTTGGAGTACCTATCCCCCCTTCGTTATCCGATTTTGAATAGGTATATACCATCGGACGACGACTCACCCCCTCCTTATATACTTTACGTGTCTCGATGAGCTATCGCTATATCGAGTTCTTTTTATACGTCACTTTCCTCAATTTTTCATTCTCCATCTTCATTTATTTTTCAACTGTCTATGGACTATGGGGCTTCAGATTTCTTGTTAATTTTTCATAGTTTTAGAACTCCATATATGTATGGTTTACTTTTATAAATAAAATAGAGCGATTTTTAAAATTATTTAAATTTATTTAAATTTTATTTTAAGCATATCTCGGTTATCAAATTCAATCCTTTCTATACTCGATAAAATCATGAAAAAATAAAATAATTTCCAAAGCTAATTCCTAACATTCGCGACAATTTAAACAAACAAACCCCATCGAAAACAACTTTACCGCTCTAACAAATCCGTCAACTCTGTAAATGGGCGCATCCGGCAAGAAAACAATACACACATTGAATTTATCCCCTCCTTTAAAAAGCCTCAGCGGCATAAGCTACGAGAACCGCAGCACATCGTCCGAACGACCGGGACAGAAGCAGCAGGTCCGCGCGGCATTGTAACAAGTGCGCTCCATTATACATCCGCGCGCGTTTACGACTCGATCCCTCGTTCGATCATTCCCCTCTCCCCTCCCCCCCCCCTCCCCTCCTTAAATTTTCTTTGACGCACGCGTGCACTTCGCCGGCCAACGAGCCGTGAAGAAATCGTCATATGGGCCAATGGCTCTCGTTACCCATATCGCTGTCGTGCTACTTTTTTGGGGAGTTTACCGTGAGGGAGAAGAGAGAAAGAGAGGCTGACTTACTTTAGGTACTGTCAATTTTTTTTTTTTTTTTTTTTTTGGCTTTTGTGCCTACGTATGGTAAAGAACGAGAAATAGAGGAGGAAAATAGAGAGATACGTAGCGGCGAAGTTAACAGAATTTTCTTGTTACGAATTTATTACAGTTTTTAGATAGAATATTGTATACGAGGGAAATTTGATCGAAAATAATCTGCTTGATTTTGAATAGCTATCTTACTATTGCTAGTTTAAGTGCATAAATTTTAGATTTGTTTTTATGAAACAAAGATGTATGTATTTATTTAAAAAAAGAAAAAAATTGCATTATTAGAATTTTATTTTATTATCCACAATTTTATCAATGAATTTTGAATTTCAATTTTCTTACAATACTTCTGATAAATATATTAATTGCATAAATGTACGTATAATACACATGGATCAATATTTCTTACTTTTAAATTTTGTTCATTCGAGCGCAAACATCAAAGATGACAAATTACAGTACACTCAATAGAATCATCAAAAATATCCGGACACAAATACGAAAAATTAACGAAAAAAATCGGCTTAGCCGTACAAAAGCAATCGATATTCACAATAGTTAAAACTTTGACAACGAAGGTATCATGGGCGTGTAATTCGGGCGTACGGTCACAGCAAACGGGTTTCAAATTAATTACCGCATGGAGTAATAATAGGTAAAGCTGAGAGAGAAAGAGAGAGAGAGAGAGAGCTGACGAGATAGGCCGAGTTAATCTCCGACAAAATCCCAGCTTCTAAGCTCTCGGATAAGTCTTTGTTTAAGACTCGCGCGCGGATAATCTCTCGCAGGGGAGGAATATACCGAACGAACGGAGGCGACCGCCACTGCCGCTGCTTGGAATGCGGATAAGGCAGTGAGAAAACGCTGATGGAGCGAAGAGAGAACGAGACTCGAAGGAAGTCGAGGTAAAGCGGAAAAAAAATGATTGTACACTATATAGATGGGTAAACTTGGCTTGCTTTAAATAAGTGTTAAATAAATGTTTCGATGAGATTTTGTTTTTCCGGTTGTCATAATGTTAAATGACTTACCGTTAAATTGTAAAATTTATTTAATTCTTTTATTATTTCTTATCAGCATATTTTATTCATTGATAATTTTTTTTACATATTTAATTACAAACATTTAGAAAGATAAACATTACGAAGGTTCATGAAAATTTTACGAGATAATGCTAAACATAAATTCGCTTGAAAATCAATAAAACGATGTTCTTTTTTCGCGTATCAAAAATCAAAATCAAATTTCCATCTCGCAAACTCAGCGACGTGCGAAAACAAGTCGAAGAGATAAACGTTGCAGGAAGAAAGAAAAAAGCAAAAATCTCGATGTATCCCTTCAGATTTACGCGTAACATCGTCGGCAAATCGAACGAAAAAAAAAAAATAAATAAATAAATAAATAAACCGTCGACGTCCATCGTGTATACACACATAAGCGAGCGAGAGGGAGGTTCGCTCGGACCGGCGACCGAAATGAATACAAATGATTCTGGGGTCACCTGCGCCATAATTGGATGATCCTCTCTATATACCTAAGATTATCCTTCGCTGAACGTTCCGAAGCCGTAGGAACGCCCCGAACTCTCTTCCCCGGACTTCGAAGTAAACGCCCACGAGCTCTATATCTCTCTCTCTCTCTCTATTTTTTCGTATGCTTCTTTCATAGTGCTTTTAGTATCACATCGATGATTTTTAGAAAAGTTGATAACGGATAAGATTAAATAATTATTGTTTTTGTATAAACTATCAGTTTCTGTGAAAACAAAACAGCTTTAAGAAGTATTGATGATTCCGATAAAAAATCAACGATTTCTTTTTATCATATAATAATAATGCAATATTTAATTATTATTACTTTAAAAACTCAAAATACTTTATTTACCTTTGACTAAATATTTATAATTGCATAAAAAATTCATCACATACAAGATTTTTTAGCAGAGAAAGTAAGAAAAGTATAATTTCATAAACACAATCGCGAGCTCTCAAACAAAACGCAAGAAAGAAAAATCTCGACAGCACTCGAAGTAAAACCGCCACCACATAAAGACACCATTCAACTTTCAACAACGAAAATCCAAAGCACGAATACGTTGAAAGGAAAAATAAATTCATAAATCAATGAATTCTCCTTGTACAACATTTGCCTCCGTGAATAACGGGCAAGTAATGTCGCGCGTTGTTCCGACAATGCCATCGCATCATGCACCTTAATGCCTTTACGACCGTCGTTTTCATATAAACTCCCCCCAGAAAAAGAGAGACGCAGCAAAGGTGGTAACCAACGAAACGTTTCTTATACCTCGACGAATTCCCCGGTAAATTTCAAGCAGAGGAAAAAGGCTTTTCTCGAGGGTCTGGTTGTGAAATTTGTGCGGATTACACGTGCCGTCGACGACGTTAACCGATTCCGACGATGGGAAGAGATTAGGCGCCTGTTAAGATGGGCGGATCCGTTGCGGTTAGTCGACAATTTTTCACGCACTCGCTTTACCGGACACGCGTGTATAAGTGTATATGTATATATGTGCGTGCGGTCGAGGTATTTTTAAGCTATAATCTTCTGACTTTAGGAGTCATCATTACCGCGGCGAACATGCGAATGGGAATTGATGGGAACGAATAATTAGTTGTCATTCTTGACGTTTCACGCTTAAAGCCGGAGAAAATATTGTTCAAGCCTTTACACGAGGTGATGCTCTTGAGGCAACTATTAGGAGTGCTAAAGCCATGTTTTTGTGGACTTAATACGGTGATTTTGTTAAATGTTATTCAATTGAAGTTTATTTTTATAATCACTTGTAATAATGGTTAAAAAAAAAAAAATATTCTATGTAACTCGTTTTATTAAAACATAATCAAAACTATTTAAAATCTAAGCGATTTATTTCTAAAATATAAAACAAGCTTTTGAAAGCTTTTATCCATCTCGTCAACGTACAAATATTTAACAAAACATATTTAACAATAAAGAATAAAGAGAAGCATAGAATTTCACAATTAAACAAAGTTCATTTAAAGGTAATCCGGCAACATTTTCTCTTTGACACATCGTGCAAGCGGGGGCCACGATCCTTATTTCCTTAAATTGATCTCACGGCGATCGTCGTCAACGACTTAATCTGCATAATCCGACAATTAAAATTCTTTGTTAGTTTTTATATGTATATATATATATATATATACATGTATAAATTGTGTAAACAAATAAGAAGTAGGAAACAAGGAGGCGAACGAACGAATTCCGTTTTATTCCCCGAGGTAGTCTGCGCATGTGTCGAGCTACAACTCGCGTTGATATAAAAGGAAAGTTCGCGCACGTGGACGGGAGATACGAGACTGCACTGGGACGTATTGTATATATATATATATATCGCCCATTGTCGTTCGCATTAATCGAGTCAAGGATTGCGGAGCTGCAAGATGTAGAGTGAGAAGTTGCGAGTTGCACGACGAGCGTTTGTTTATTTCGCTCGTTTTGTGTAGTGACATTTCAAGAAATTATGCATGTTCCAATTTGAAATTTAAGAGTTAATATAATGGCAGTTTCAATTTTTATATTATATTTTGAAAGGCCTTTTTTAATTAATCTTGTTCCTCATCGATAATATAATATAGCTAAGGTTCCTTTTTTTTTTTTTTATACAGGTATACTAACGTAAAAAATAAGCACTAATAATTACATCAAAATCGCTCTTCGTTGTGTCGTTCGCGAACGAATTTCACTCGACCGGTAATAATCCAACTCCATGATCGTGCAATTTCAGCAGCATCTATACGCTTAATTCGTACATTTCATCGCGATAACGAGAGAAAGACCGCTCGCATAACGTAGAAAAAAAAAAAAAAAAAACCCATTCACATAATCATCCGGTTCGATTCGATCAAGTTCGAGAATACGTTTTCCATGCGTGCCGAAGCTATTGTTTCAGCAGGAAAATTCACCAAAGACGCTACAGAAGCACAGTCGTAGCGCGGCACTGCCCCTATGGGGGCAACTATGTGCTCCTTGTGTCTCCCGCGCGCGCGATTCTTCTTTTTCTCCTCCCTCTGTGCGCAACTCTTGTTGCCGAGTTCGCTGAAAAGTGCCGAAGACGTATATGTCCCGGATAGCCGCCGTGATTCGACCACTTTTGTAAAGATTGCCCAAGTTTCTTTCGGGTCCGTTAGACAATGCTGGGACGATTTGTCTGGATGAATTCGATACTGATTTTGGTGGATTTGTAACGGTCGACCTTGGTACTTAAGTATCTTGTTGCGTTTTATGAAAGATACATTTCTTTTAAAAAGTGAAAAATCTATATAAATTATAATAAATTAATTTTTATATTAAATCGAATAATGTACATACATCATTCAAATATTTAATATTAACCGCTCGAGTCAATCATACCTAAGACGATTTATAAAATTAATAAAGAATTAATCGACACGTAGAAATATTATCGATCTCATTCGAATTAACATATCGACACTTTAAAAATCACATAAACATCGACCAAAAATGAAATCAGCGCCCCGATCTCTATCCCAGGTAGCAAATTAACCGTGAAACAAAATCCGTCCCGATCGAAGTAATTCAGACCGTCAGCGCCGCTATAAGTCTTGAGCGCACACGAAACTTTGAATTAATAAATCCGCGATGTATAAATCCATATTTATATATCCAGTACATCGTTCTACAAGCCCGAGCTTAAGTTCAAACCCGAAGCAGCCATTGCATATACATACCTTACACACCTTATATATATATATATATATATATATATATATATATATATATATATATATATATATATATCGCGAGGCCTTGTTCGTAGCTCACCACTTTCGCATCGCTCTACCCCTGGGATGCAACTTTCTCTCTCTCTCTCTCTCTCTCTCTCTCTCTCCCTTTCTCTCAGTCTCTCTTGAGCGCCTCGGTAACTTTATTAATATCCTTATCAAAAACAGCGGTGTAGCTGCAGGCGCGGATGTATCTCGCGGGTGACCCGCGGTCTACCGACGGAGTTTACGGAGATAGTCCTGCAGGACTATCCTCTCGTCTTTCTACCGAGGTATATAATTCGTCGCTCGAGCGAGGTTCGTCGTTGCTTTATGTACTCGTACAAAGTGAGCGAAGGATTATTTAATTTTGGCTACAGTTATCTGCTTTTTTTTATTTTTTATATTTAATTTAAGTAGGTAACGGTTTAATAAAATTCGTTTGTTTATGGTAATTTCATAATGTTTATATTTTAATAAATGAAATGATGGTATATTCCGTTAAGAAGAAAAAAATTGATTAAATTGATTAAAATCGAGCAAACAAACTTGTTTTTCTTTAATCATTAAACTATATGTATAATATATTGAATAACCCAGTAATACTCTGGGGTCGTCGAGAAAAAAACATCCGACACTTACGGCGTGAAAGTTTAAATTTTTCATTCCCCTCGCGCTAAGTAGATATACCCAAAGAGAGACGGAGAGATTTGAGGTAGCGAGGTAAATCCTTTGAATCTTATATGAGTCGCGCGGGCCGCAAAATTTTAACGTATTATAAGCCACGCGGGTAACGAGGAGCAACCGTAGGAAAATGTTAAAGGAACGTACGTACATATACACACACGCGCTGCCGAACGACGAGGTGGACACGACGTCACGTTTCCCTTACGGTCTCGGGACACTTGATTAAGGCTTTCTCGAGGCTAAACAAGAGGGAAAGGAGCCTCTAACGCGTTAGCATATTACGACTTTGGGGTAACATCCTACGGCCTTTAAAGCCCTTTACGGTTCTCGCGAACGAGCTGTACGATGTATAGAGGAATGTCACTCTTTCTCCTTCTCTCTCGAATTTATGGATAAAGTACGCATGAGCGAGTTAGTTTATGTTCTTTTTTTTTTCCTCTTCGCTCGCCGTTCTTTTTATCTTCGATGTCAACGCTACTTTCGGTAAATTAATAATCGAGTTTGAGTGAAAATTTGAAATCGAAAAGGTATTTTAACTCACTTAAATCATAAAGTAAAATTTTATGTAGGTCGTTTATGAAAAATATTTATGAATTTCATTATCTTCGCAGTTTTGTTTTCTCTAAAATAAATTAAGATTTTCAATACTTATTAAAAAATTTTATCCTTTAAATAAATTTCTTTATTAAACATTTATTATCCTCTTAAATATATTTATACATACAGAAAATATTTATGCATGCTTAGCAAAATACCGTTGTAATTCTAATCCGATAATTTTCAAATCTCTCTAGTACTTGATAATTCACTTACTTTTTCTTACATTACCATGTGAAAAAAAAAAAAAAAAGCATTCGCGCGTTTCTATAGAACGAAAATCTATATCATCAACCGGGTTACAATAAGAACACAAAATAGAAACGAACGAGCTGGAGTCCATGAAATCGAGTTAGACTACGCATAGACACATACACATATCGTCGCCTCGTACTCGAACAAAACGTTCTCGCATCCGACGCCTCGTACCAAAATGGTCATTATACTTTTACGCACCAACTGTCGCGCATCCGTGAGCAAAAGTGAGAAAGAGAGAGAGAAAGAGACAGGTTGTCGGCGCTCGGTGTTTATAGGCGTAAAACAATTTTCAGCATAGAAAATCACGCGTTATATAGTTTTGCCACACGTCGTATAACAAAACGCGCGCGCGCGCGCCCGTTCGCTATTTCGAAGAGAAGGGTCCGAGCACGCGCGCGCGCGCGTGTGTGTATAAGCGTATGTGCACGCGATTCGTTACGGGGGTATTCATAAACCATCATAACTTTATGCTCGCGTGTCTCCCTCTTACACCGACGTATCTTTCGGCGAGCCATTGCCGTTTAACGCGCGCGATGTGTGTCGAAGTCAATGTATACGCATGTATATACGTGTATACGTTTGAGGCTGTTTATTCGAATTTATCGAATACTTCGTTATACGAACGATGAATCCGGCGCTCGAGTCCGTGAAAATTTCGATTTCGACGGTCTGATCGAGTCGCGCGTCTTTTTTTTTCTTTGCCTCGCTGCTCACGGTGCTTATTTTTGTTTATTGGAAATACAGGGAGCTTTTTGATGGATGAATGTAACGCATCGAAAATGAATTCGTAATTTCACGATCGGGGAATATCGTATAAAGCTTTTTTTGCCGAGGTGCGCTTTGCTATTGGAATGTTTTGATGGCTTTATTATTTTTTAAAATTAGGTAAATTCCGATGAAATTTTATTTCTCCGCAATTTGATCCATTATATTGTAAAATAACGCGTATTATTTTCATTGCTTTTACTAATACTATTTCGTATTAAAGTTATTTCTGATATCCTCTAATTTGTTATTGCTAAAATGGTATTGAATTTGTGAATCAAATAAAGATTTTTATCATCAAAACAAATTTTATGTATCTACATTAATTAAATTTAATGCTTTAAATTATGAACATTTTTTATCATCGATCGCATAAATTTTCAACGACATACTCGAACGAAATTCATAATTATTCAAAAATATTCACAAGCATCGAATAACACTCATAATTTCAAACTTCTTTCTTTCTAATACGAGCATCATAAAAACGTCTCATTTTTTACATCGATAAATTTTTATTACATCGATCGATAATACACAAACCCATTCCATCTCCATCGACAAGTACTGCGAGCCCCTTGCCTTATGAAAAAAAAAAAAAAAAAAAAAAAAGAAACAGCTTGAGTAGAGACGCAAGCGACGTCACGAATACATTTATTACAACGAGATACCAAAAAATTTATGCCCTTTTGCCGCGTCAAATGCACGCAGAAAACGACTAGAAGAGAAGGAGACGAGCTTCGGTGTCATTTAAACGCACACACACACACACATACACGCGTGTTTAATGTAATCGGGGGAGTGGGGGGGGGGGGATATCGCGAGCCAATTTGTAAGCGGACCCCATGCTGCGATATAACGCGCAACGAGGCGCAATATGCTGCGGCACTTGATTAAAACGCTCTACGCGCTGTGATGTGCGCGCTTTCTCGAAACTCTCTCTCTCTCTCTCTCTCTCTTTCTCCTCTCCTCATTCACTTTTCGACGAGGAATACGCCCTTAAGTGGAATATCCGCGCAATCGTATAGTTTACGTAAGAGAAATCTCGATGGGTACGAGAACAGTTGCTCTCGAGAGTCCTCTTCGTTTATCGAGTAGATAGATGTATACGTATATCTGTCGAGTGCCTATAGGTAGAGCGTATGAAAATTATCTTTACGCGCGAAAGCTGCCGAGTATAATCGGAGATGGTTAAGCGCAAAAGAAAGTCACGGAGAGGTAATTGGATGATGGTTACGAATTTTCAATTATATTTTATGGATGATTCGATGAGGTGAGACGTTGTACTTACATATGTGTATGATCCATTTTTATGGCTTAATAAATGAAGAGTTTGAGAGTCGCTGCGATGTGCGTGTTAATTGTTTATTCTGCTTTCGGCAGCGGCTGTTTCTGATTAAATAATCGTGCTTTGATCGTAACATTTTTATTATTGAATTTTTTATTTGTCTTTCGGTGTATAATTAACTTTACCGTTAAAACACGTAATCGTTGAATATATAAAATGTAATTTTATTTACTTTATATCTATTCAGCAAATTATTAGTTCAACCGATGTCGTGTCATATATAATTTATACAATACGTTGTTTTAAAAAAAATTACTCGGCCAAATGTGTATAATAATTGTAAATAATTTTTCCGTTTAAACTTTCATTAACGTCATCTTACGAATTGACAGTTATTCAACAAAGGAAAATGTTACCGTGAAACATCAATACCTATGCACACATACTGAAATGCTCTTTTATAATGAAAGAGAAAAAGCATTGAATACTTAACGCGCGTTTTTTTCCTTCGATTTTCGAATCTTGTATATCTGCGCCGTATATATAGGAGTACGAGCTGGTTCGTTCGTTCGCTGATGTACGATCATTTTTCAAAAAAAGGGCCAGCCAAAATCGAAGAGTGCAAAGTTGATTTTACCGGGAGCAGCGAGTCCGTCAGTGGTATACGAATTGTTAGTCTATATACACCATAAGGCAGCCCCGCTATGTGTGTAATATGACGTATACTGGTAGTAGTAGTAGTAGTAGTATACTCATTGTATTGAATAGCGAAAGAAAGAAGGTACCTCTAGTCGAGGGTTAGATACAGTGAAAGAGAGAGAGAGAGAACGACTGAGCTAGATATACCAACAGATGGAAGTGTTAATAATTGATAGTCGCGCCCCTCTAGTTGATACTCTCTCGTTCGGACCAAGATATCTAGGGGGGGTTTTGTATTCGTCGGAAGAAGAAGGGTGCCCTCGTGCATTTTCTTTCTCTCTCTTGCTCTCTCAATTTTTCTATTTTATTTTTTTCACCTTGCATTTTTTGTCGGCCAGCGGAGAGAGAAAGAGAGAAAGAGATAGCATAACAGGAGAAATGGCAAAGTGCCTCTCTGTAGCATCAATTGATTTGCGCGCGTAAGAGAGAAAGAGAAATAACGTTTTGACCTTTGTCCATTAAATATGCAGAAAGATGGAAAAGGCACGTTTTTTTCGCTCGATCGCATTCTAATTGATTTTGTGTGTTTTTGAAACGTTTTTATTTAAGCTCTCGTCCAGCTGCGGAAACTTTTAAATTGAAAGGTACGTTATATCTTTGTATACTTTGAAAATATTTATAACATTTTTTAAAAACATACTATTAGTAAATGAATTTTTTCATTAATTATTTGGATTTTTCAAACACAAAACAATAATCTAAATTATATTTCATGCGTACAGATACTATTTATAAAAAAATATTCATGATAAAATTTATCAAGTCCACCGCATTTAATTGCTTAACCCTAAATGCGTTGATTCACGAGGTCGCGTCGAAAGAAACTTCGCGTTATACCCCAAAAAGTAAAGAGCGAGCTAACGCATAAGCGATCCTCGAAGGCAAGAAACCATGAGAGATAGAGAGAGGGACAGTCCAAGTCCGGACACAGGCAAACATAATGGACACATTAGAGCCCGACCTCGGGTTTAATTAGTTTACATTATAGCGAAGAGTATATCGTCACCTAGGTGCCGGCTCAACAACTCGAAAGGGCTCGTTCATGAACGCTCGCTGTATGTGTGTACTTTGGCTCGTTGATTAATCGGTAAAGTTTGATGCAGAGAGAGAGAGAGAGAGAGAGAGAGAGAGAGAGAGAGAAAGAGAGTGTCAGTGGAAAACGATAATCACGCCTCGTTTAGCGGCATAACGGCCACCACCTCCACGCTGAAACCTTCGCGCGATCTTCCTCGTGATATCTCTTCCTGTCTATATGGTGAGATGATACCTGCGCTCTTTGCTCTCCGGGGATTCACGCACGAAGGTGGCGACTGTCATCGAAAGTTTGTTTTCCGTGTGGGTGTTAGGTCGGAGAGGATCGTTGAGAAATTTTTGGCGGTTGACCGGCAAAATTTTTATGGTTATTTATTTTTATAGATTTTTATCGTTGTACACGTATATTGGTAATATTTTTTGTGAAAAATTTGTAAAAGGTTGTATATCGTTTTAACTTAATTATTTATCTATCGTTATTTTATATTATTTTTTTTTTTTTTTTTTTTTAATTAAGAAGTACTTTTTTTTCACCAGGTTGATAAGCTGACTTTGTCATTAAATTGTCATCGAGCTATTAAGCTAATGAATATTATCAATGTTCGTGACCCAGTTTTCAATGTTATACTTTATTCTTTTTCAAAATGAGGTTTTGAATATTTAATATAATAATTAATATAAATTTAATTTTCAAAAAATTATTTTTTTAAGTTTTCATCGCTAATCTTGAAAAAATATAATTGTATGTACTAAAAAAATGTAACATGAATATTTTAATAATAATTTAAATATTCAAATAATTTTCGATAAATTGATATATTTAAATTTTGCATTAATATCAAGACTTTAATTCTTTTTAACACTTATTTTAAATTCACCATAGTGTAACAGTATTCAATTTATTTTCTTTATACAAAATTCCATAACCAATTTTTATCCATCATAAAGATATTTTTATCATCGCGTGCGTACTTTCAAAATTCGTAACTTTATTACTCAAAGCAGAATTTCGCGGAGTAACGAGAACGAAGCAATATCGAAATATACGAGTTTGTATGTCGGGGCGTCTTGTTAATTCTTAATTGATCTAATATTTATAAAATCGCGGTAGATGTAAAGAGAGAAAGAGAGAGAGAGAGAGAGAGAGAGAGAGAAGGAAACATCCAAGAGCGAAAGAGAAAGCTTCGGCCGAGATTTCCCCAGGTGACCGGCCAGTGAGAGTCGCCACGTTATTGAAAAATATCCACCGCGCCGACTAAACGTTTCTCTTTTTCCTCTTTCTCTTGTCCTTTCTTTCCTCTTTTTCTTATTTCTCTCTACCCTTTGGTGTATATACGGACAAGCTTTGCCCGAGAGCAATACCGCGCAAGCTTTTAGGTGCAGATTGCTTTCTCTTTGCGGTTTGTTTGAATGTTGCTTTTCTTATTCTTCTTTTATACATATACGTTTACTTAAAAAATTTTACAGCAAAATGTGTGCAAATGAAAGTAAGGTAAAACGATGTTTAATTTTTGTAAAAGAAATGTATAAATTCTATGATTTTTATAACACTCGTAGTTTAATAAACCGTTATACATATATATTTTGAAAGTTTGACATTTTATATAAAACTATATTAGGTAAATTTAAAACACAAAACGGTCATAGTAAGAATCGAAACGCGGTTGACGGATCGAGTCGTATGCGCGGGCGCTTTCAAGACTCAAGGGAAGGGACAGTCGAGCCGGAAAATTAATATTAGAGAACCCAGTTATCTCGTCGGTTAATATGCAAAGGGGTTAATACGAAGGCGTGCCCTCAGGAGTCGTAAGGTACCCAGAGAGGGAGAGAGAGAGAGACTCGCTTTTGCTCTCTCCAACGCAAGTGCCACACCGAATAAGAGTCGCTCGTACGGCATATGTGTCGCAGACTGCGTGTTTTCGAAGGAGAGTTGAAGGGAGAAAAGTGGGCGGATGAAAAGAGGAGAGAGAATACTCGTACTGGATTCTTCAAGATGTTATAAAATACCCATACACTTTTTACTTAACGAAAAAAAAAATTATTTATTTTATGTAAACGTCGTTGATTGACGTTTTGTTTTTTAAATAAAGAAGTCGAAGAATGAATGTGTGTATGATAAAATAATAAATTTGCAACAAAAATATTAGAATAAATAATTGTTTCAAAATCTTTTTTACCAACACCAGCACACAAGTAGAACGATAAAGCGACAATCTTTCACACAGATCCTTTATACCCTGGAGCAACGCGGAAAATAGTCGAAACGAACTCGCGTCGGCAAACTCGCGCACGCATGCACACACGTACGTACACATTGTCAACGCTTGCGCTCCTCTGCATATTTCACATTTATATTAACCTGATTAAGATATGTTGCCGGGTTGCGCGAGCGCTTTAATGCAGATATGTGGAGTTTGTTTCTGAACTGGCATTCATTTTAATGGAATTTGTAATTAAATGAGCTATATACTCGTTGCTCAGCGCGAAAGACCTGCTCTCTCTTTCTCCCTCTCTCTCTCATATACACACACAGGCTTTTTCATCCTACTACTGTCCTTTAATACTCCCGTTCTCTTGGTACCCGCGACCCCTTTTTCTCGGTACTCACGAAGCTCGAGTTTATTCCTTTCCGAACGACTGTGTCCGAGAATATAAATGCGAACGGATCGAGTACGAGTGTTCTCGGAGGTTCGCGATATTTGTACCACGGATGTATATATTTTTATTTTCCAGAAAGGGTTAAATAGGGTGGAGTGGACTTGGCTTTTGAAGTGTTTGTTATTTCGGTAAGGCTTAGCCTGCTTGTATTTTTATTTTTCTCATCTTTTTTGTTGATGGTAAGGTCGAGCTAATTATGATTTAGAAATATTTGATAGGAGAGAAAATGAGAAAATAAAGATCTTCATTTGAAATGTCGCTAATGTTTTATTGTATATTAAAAAGAAAAAATAATTTTAGCTGCTAAAAAGTTTAATGAATTGTTAAAATAATTGAAAACATTATTTATTAATTATAAATTATTATAAACATTTTGCATTTTAATTTTTTACTTTATTTACCTTTAATTAAACGGAAATTTAACATAACAAAATTTATATTCAAATTAATGTTAATAGTTATTATTTAAGAAAGAAAAAAATACTTTTCAAACGTCAAGAAATACAGATAACTGAATAAGGAAACAGTTTTATGTTGAATATAAAAAGCTTTCAGTGGAGGCTTTTAAAAGAAACACGTGCGCTTTAATTTTATGCTTAGTACGAGTAGTTTGTAGCAAACTTCGCATTAATATCGGTGATATCAATTGTTTGTTGTTCAAAGTGTTTTAAATAATTCATTGTTTCTTATAAGCTTTTAATAATAGAAATAATCAAAATGGTTAAATTTTCGATTTTCTCTCTATCCTTATATTACTTAAGATGAAAATTAAATTATTCAATATTTAAAATTATTCAATTATACAATCGATAAATTTTATTTATTTTTAGTTTAATCGTTTTTATTTTCAACAATGATAGGTAAGTAAATAATTTAAATGATATTTATCGTTGAATAAATTTTTTAATAATTTGTCACAAATCTACTTTTATAAAATTGCATACAAATATTATTTTGGTTTGAGAATACATAATTATTTTTATAAAATGTATTTTAGACGGTAAAAGTTATCCGCATTTATTTAAAGATCGTCTACGTTATTGTAAATATTTTTAATTTTCTAATGAACCGCTAAATATTAATCATTTTCAAAACATGTTAACCATATATAATAATATATTACAGTTAATACAAACGAAGCTGAAAATTGTCCTGATGAATATTTTTATTACGACTGCAACAGATGTAGTTGTTTTGATGGTTTTGGTTCTGGCTGTACCTGAATATATTGCCCGCCAAATCTGCACACTGGTAATTAGTTTAATATTTTAAAAAATGACATTATTTTAGAAATGCTTTTTTTTTTGTTTTAATTAAAATTAATACAATTTAAAATAAAGAAAAATTACATCTATTATACATTATTTGTCATTTAAACGTGTAATATGCTGAATTTATGAAATTATTTCTAAATCAATTTCGGATCTCGTATTTAAAAGAATTGTTTTGCTTCATTTAAAAATTTTATAAATAAATTAATTTATTAATATTTTTAGATAATTGGAAGAGTGCAAAACCATGTGTCCAGCTGGACAACCATTCGTTAAGGAATGTAATTTTTGCATTTGCTCTCATACTGGAAGAGAAGATTCTTGTTCGAAAAAATCATGTTGAAATTATTTCTGAAATTTTATAAATGTCGCTTTGAAATTATTATTTTTTATTTTTTATCGCTAATTATGAAAAATTTAGAATACTTTTATAAATTGAAGGTCTGGCTGAACAATCAAACGGAAAGTCAACTTTAAATGAATTGCTATAAAACATCGTCAGTCACGGAAATTTTTAACAGATAAACTGTACATAATTTTAATAAAACAATTAACATTAAATTGAATAAAATAATTTAAAGAACGCAAACGTGTCGGAACGATGGAAAATAATGATAAATAGTATTGTTTTATAAGATAAAAAAAAAAAAATTTCTTTGTGCACAATTTATAATTTATCTTAATTGTAAAAAGTAATAACGAATTAAAACATTCAAACACATATTGTAAAATTTGATAACGAAGTTCTTTACATAAATTACTATTTGTAATTTTATTAAATTTAATTTAGCTGTTAAAAATATTGTTTTTATTTTTTATTAATTCGATCTCGTCTTTCTTATTTGTAAAAAAGACTGAAAAAATAATGTACTGCATCTAAAAGTCTAAAAGAATTTTTTCTACGATTGTGTTCAAAAAGAATTTTTATAAATATTGATCTTTGTTAGATTACAGGAGAAATAATATTTATAAGACTATTGAACTTCGGTATACGCTTTTAAAGATCAAGTTGGCAATTAAATATTGATTTAAGATATGATAGAATGCTCTGATGGAGAAGTTGATAAAAAAAAATTATTATTTGTTTAACTGACTCAATATAATAAAAATCTCTAACAATGTCGATCTGTATTATCTTATAACTCAGTGTTTTGTGAATCAGCGTAAAGTGAGAAGAAAATATAAATTTATAGAAAAAATATATTACGGATAATACAATGAATTATTATATTTTATTTTTTGCTCAAGTGAATTTTTTTCCTTTTTTTTCAATTCAATATAAACTTAAAAAAATATATAAAGAACGAAACAGAAACATAAAATATTTCACTGCAAACTAAAAATATCTAAAATTTATTCTATATAATAGATAACATACTAGAAATTACGTTAAATAGTTTAACATGTAAAAATATATAACAGAAAAAAATTATGTGATTTTTCGCAACTACAACTTTACAAAATACTGATAAAAAGTAAAGAAATGAAAAATATTTGAAAATCAAAAATATACATTATCGATTCATTTTGAAACTTTTACAGACGATCTCCGATTTAATTTTAATGACGTACATAACGTTTTAATTAGCTTAACTAATTTGTTTAATTAATTTATTAGCACAGAATTACGAATAATATACAGAAATTAGGTTATTTTTCGTCATTAAAAACTTTACGAAATACTGATAAAAATAAAGAAATAATATTTGAAAAACAGATGTTTATATTATCGACTTGCTTTTAAACTTATAGAGATAAGCTTCGGTTCGATTTCCTTATGACTTCAATATATATACATTAAGCAACCTATTTAAGTCACATTACTTACGTTTACTTCAGGTGAAATAAAAGAAACAATACGTCTTGTCGTTTAAAAAATCAGTAATATTAAAAATGTCTGGTTTATCGAAAACTCCGTATCTACTTGTTATATTCGGTAAGTTTGATATTTATTGAAATAACAGCAGTTATTCAAATGCAAAATTTAATAAATTTTTCTATTTATTATATTATTTGTTATTTTAGCAGTCGTCGCTGCAACTTTTGCAAATGCTAACTATACTCCAGGTCAGTTAAAGACATAATAAATAATTTAAAATTTTTACTAGTAAAATCTAAAATATATTTAACATTGTTAATTAATTATTATTTCTATTTTATCATCATTACTTATTTTTTAGAAAGAGATCAATGGTACAATACTGGTCTGACTTATTCCGATTTTATCCGCGTTTGTAAGTTGTTTTTATTTTATTTATTTAAAAAATACACACGCATTCAAATATTTGATTTAAAAGTTTTCATATAAGAAAATATAATACATTAGATACATGAAATTATTTTAGTCAACGTCGACAACGGTTGTCCAGCTGCGACTTTCTATTTGGATTGTAATCTGTGCAATTGCCACGATGGCAAGCATCCAGCCTGTACGCTCAAGGGTTGCCCGGAAATTCCTCAAATTGGTAAGGATACGAAATGTTGCCTTAAAATTTAATCGATGATTTTTTAATTATTATACATTCTTATATCATCATATCATATAAATTACCGTTTAAATTTATTAATAAAATCGCCATTTAACGTATATCTATCTTATAAAACGATATATTTCAGTTAACTGGAGTTATGGCAAACCTTGCCCAGCTGGAAAACATTTTTACTGGAAGTGTAACGACTGTCAATGTGCTTCAAATGGTTTCCAAGCTGCATGTACTAGGAAACATTGCCCCAACCCAAATGAACAAGAATAATTTTTCAAATTATATTTATAAATTTTTTAAAAATAAATATTATCAATAGTTTAATCATAAATAATATAAATCCGTTTACTTACGTATAACAACCTTCTATGTCCCAGAATTTCACATTACCCGAAAAGAAACGAGAAATTTTGCGCTCCTCTTGCTATTCCGTGGACACAACTCCGTCTAAAAAGGAATGGAGTAGCAGTTCGGTGGTAAGGAACAAGAAAGAGGACGGTAAGCGTACGTGTACGGAGCTGTGGAAAATGGAAGGAAAACGAAGAACGAGAGAAATCGAGCGCAAAAAATAAAGCGAGAGATAGAGAGAGAGACAAGAGAGAGAGAGAGAGAGAGGGAGAGGGTAGAGGTGGAGGGGGTGAGCGAAAGAGGGTACGTGGGCGAAGAACGAGAGTTGCAGGAATTCGATGGAGAGAAAGAGAGCCGAGCGTAAGTATGCGCGCGGGGGTAGCGTGGAAAGTGGCGAAAAGAGAGACGGAAATAGAGAGAAAGCCAAGCGAACGAGTTGGTACGTTCGTGCGTGGTCCCAAAGTCCCCGAGCCGATCCTGCCAAGTTATTTAAATTCAAATTCGAAATATCGTCGAGGGTCGCTAACATATTGTTTGTTTCGTTTGCGAATCGCGCCCGCGTGAGAGAGAGAGAGAGAGAATCGTGAGTCGATACTACGAAAGGGCCGAATTTGCCGCGTTTGGAGTCTATATGCTGACCTTTATATATATACTTTTTTTTTTTTTTTAAGTGCTGGATAGAGTTAATTTTGAACTATTTATTGAGACTAGAGATCTTTCAATCTAAGTAAATAAGTGGAAATCAAATGGCGTTAGATTCTTAAAATTTATATACTCGTAGATAAACTGTGCATATTTCGTTTGTCCAGCACATTATAGAACATCCTGTTAAAATTTTTCTAGGTGCATTTTACAAAGAAAGAAAAAATATTTTTATCGAAACGTTTAAAATAGTAGTTTAACTTCGAATTCAGTTTAGTTCGATTACGGAACTATAAAAATACAACACTGACTTTATTGAGGAAACAATGTTTATTCAACCCTCATAAAATATAAAAATGTTCCATTAGAAATAAATAAAAAATCAGTTCAGGGGAGGGACACTCAACCCATTACAAAAATAATTAACCCAATCCGAAAGTTTATACCGATATTCGGTTCACAAGATACATTTCAGTTTGTGAACGAGCGAATATAACACGGGAAAGCATTAACAGACAAATAAGATTCTGACACACTGGAAGCGCACGGCTCTTCCCCGAAATAGAAGCTCCCGAAGCGCGGAAGGCTCTCTCTTCCCTCTTCCTCTTCGACATGCCACCTGCAAATTGTTAAGGGCTATAGGGGAATTGCGCGAGCGACGAAACATGACACACCGGTGCGAATTGCACGGAGGAGCGATGTATTTCGCTGAGTGACCAGTTGTGTGTATGTGTGTGTGTGTGTGTGTGCTGATATGTGCGCGCGCGCGTGTAGAGTTAGATTCACATGTATAGATAAGACATGAGAGAAGGCGCGATCGAGGGTGCACAAGCGGTATGCAGTCGCTTGCTGATTATCGTTACCAGTTGGATTGAAAGTTGCTTGGAATTAAGATTGACGGTGATGAGTGTATCCATGAATTTTTCGTGGGTAATGATGACAAGAGTATGCTGATTTTGAAGCAATCAAAGCTTTTTTATGGAGATAAACGATTATGATTTATAATTTTATGAAAAAACATTGAATATTATTAAAACGGGCTTTAATTATTATAGGGAAAATGTTGACTTTTATATGAAAATTACTGAAAAATTATCTTGTTAATCTTTATTTTAAAGTAACCTAACAGTAAATATAAAAATTCAAATTCTTTTCACAGAAATCTTCTCTTATTTCAATTAAATTGACCATTCTTAACTCGTTCGTTATAATATTAAAAATCCACGGAACAATTTAATTCATTAAAATGGCCTCAGCTCAACAATCCATCTTCCAACCGAAGAAAAACAAAAATCCAACCACGTCTCTCACAAATATCCCTCCTTCTACTCCTTCCCCCTCCAAAAAAAAAGGACCGTCATCTCCCCAAGAAACACGTCACAAAAGCCCTATTTACCATTATCAAGTAGTTTGGGTCGGCGCGGTATCCGGCGCCGGTAAGCGACGGTACCTTTTTCAGCCCGCGAGGCACTTGTGAGGGTCACACCCGCACACATACCAATACTGCATCCGTAGTAGACTCGGTAAAAAGACTTAATTAATGAGCAGCCGGTCCGGAGAAATGTCGCGAACGCGCGATTCTCTCTCTTTCTCTTTCTCTCTTTCGTCTTTCCTCCCTTAGGGGGCGAGAGCAAGAGACAGAGAGAGAGAGAGACTCATACGTAGAGAGGTTACCACGGGAGATGACGGAGTGCCCTCCGAGGAACGACCCTTTCTCGATGCAAACTCCTCGTGTGAATATGTCTCCGCTAATTCAAACTCCGTCCCAGAGGTGAAGCCCTCGCAACGGCTCTGTTTATGAGGAATATTAAAAACTTCGCTTCCGCGTGCTCTTTTCTCCTACGTATGCCGCCACGTTTTCGCCTGAGGACGAGAAAGGAGGAGTTTAATTAGGAGACTGGACCGAAGGGATAGGACTCTCTCGTCGTCTCTTCGACTTGTTTTTCTTTTTCTATTTTTCCTACCTTTTTTTCGAACCGTCTGAGTGTCTTCCAATTTTATTCCGAGGAAAGGGTATTGATAAAAAAGAAAAAATTGAAATTTATTCGCGTGTGTATTTCGATAAAGAAAGTGCCTTTTTGCAGACGTTGATTTAAAGTCCGGTGAGAATTATAAAAGATCTTACGTATTTAAAAAGATTAAATTTATTGTTTATAAAACGTTTACATTCATTTTTCATGAATTATATTATTTGTAAATCAATATTTTCTCGAGCAAAAAGATTAAGCGCAGCTTGATTAAAGCACACGAGAATTTAATTTCACGCAAAGTAATTTAAACTACGTGCGTAACTCGATTTTTATTTTCTTTTCGCCTTGCCTTTTCATATCGTCATTCCTTTACTCGTTCTAAAACCAATGTGCACTCGCTCGTATTTTATTTATCCGTTAATTGAAAATTCTACGATCTGCAGTAGATGGATTTGTCACCTGCGGAAGGTTTTATGTTATCCTTTGAATTTCTTACAGTTGACTTTACACTTGCGCAAGTCTTATATGTAACTTCGATAGATTACTTTTTAAATGAAACAATGTATCCTTAAATAATTTATTTACATAATGCCAATTTTTAATTTTCAATAACAATTTAAATACAAAAAAAAAAAATTAAGTCGCTTTTTAAGTTTTTATATTTAAACTAAAAACAATTTATACATTGACGTTAAAAACAAAGAGCGTCGGAAAAAAATAAAGAAATACACGCGCGAATAAAAGAAAATGTGCGTTCGAGAGATGCACGGGAGTGTAAATTAAGAAGACCCCGTGGACTCATGAAATCTGTCAGAGTTGTTCGTCGTCTATACTTACATAATTTTCACATTCCAAACTAGCTATTGCTCCGAGTGTTCCGAGTTTCGTGCGACTATTAGACTTTATGAAAATTAAGTAAGAAATTGGAAATGATAACTGCGATATTGAATAGTATTTGATGCGTTGGATAAAAATAAAATTATCGTTTAACTGCTAAATTGTGAATGTATGTTGAAAGAATTATTCAATATTATTAGAATAAAGCACGATTGTCACGAAAAATAAAAAAAAATTTTCTTTTATTTAAACTTGCAGCTGCGGTCAAATCAGCGAACCAAGAAAATCCTATAGACTCGTGAAATTCATCTAAAAAGAGCTTCGGTTTGTGTTTGTTCGAATTTCATATCTACTATATATAGTGTCGCAATATAATAGAATAAGTGAAAATTTCAGCTTCAACGTGAAATCTTACAAACATTAAAATGAGATAGTTTTAGAAAACATTGTTTTTAATTTAGATAGTTTAATTATTTTATATATTTGAATAAAAAGAAATCCTTTAAGTTCAAATTTATAAAAAGAAAACTATATCTCTTACAAAATAAACACCCGAGCAAAGACGTATTTAATCCTCGAACGCTCAAATATGCAAAAATAAAAAAAAGCAAAAGTATCAGCCAAGAAAGGATCCGTTCACAATTTTCAATTTTGCAGACAGCCGTTACATAAATACAAACTAAAAGTTTCTCCTCGTCGTCTTCGTCGCGCAGAGAGAAAGAGAGAAAGAGAGAAAGAGAGAAAGAGCCTCATGAAAAAATCTTTGTCCCGCAATGAAGTACGGCGCAAGGTTCGCGCACACCGAAAGAAAGAAGAATGGGCGAAGGTGCTCCTTAAATTTGAAAAATTAAATTACGCCGTCGTAAAGCGACCTCCTTCCCCTCCCCTTCTCCCTCCCTCTTCCCCCTTTTTATTCACTCGCCCGTGGGGTTTTTATATACGCAGGTGGTGTCGCTACCGCGCGAGCGCGCGCATACAGAAGCCGAGGCCGTTGAATAAAAACAGCATTAGTCCGTGCATAATGTATGGGTCACGGCGGGCTTATGTGCCGTGCGCGATATAAAAAAAAAAAAAAAAAAAAAAGAAAGAGAAAGAAAAAAGAAGTCGCGAAGGAAGTAGAGGGTTGGATAGAGAGAGAGAGAGAAGGAGAAAGCAAGCGAGTTGTAAGGAAAGTCGTCGGGAACTTTTTTATCGCGCTTCTTTAACTAATTTCATCTTCGTTTTATGCGCCCGTTGAAAAGATTTTAATTATCCGCTGATGTTTTATTAGGTTACCGGCGCTTCGTGCGTTTGGAATTATTTTTTTTTTTTTTTTTTTTTTTTCTTTCAACTCGAATGGTAAATAGTCGTTAGATTTATGTAAAAGTTTAAGTCTTAAATTAAAATGCTATTTAAAATTTACTATTGTTTATTGAAAAAACAATTTTTTTTCTTATTTTAAATAATACCACTTTTAATAACGAATATTATTTGATTATTTTGATAATTACAAGCTTATTTTGTTTAAAGGGCATAAAATATTAATAAATTAAAATTATTTATAAAAAATAAAAATATTTTTACCAGCGATTTATTTGTCTCTTTATCCATTTAATTTTAGCTTTCTATCCAAATAAAAGTCAATTAATAAAGGTAAATTTTTATATCGCGAGAAATTCCTTCAAGTTCCGCAACATTCGTTTTTCCTTCAATATTTTCAATCGCATCCCTTTTAAAATTACTTAATGCAAATATACGACAGTCTAACTCACGAGAATTTATCTCCGGCAAAGGCCGACTATGATTCCGAATCAACGTCGAAGATAAACACGTCGGCGCAACTCGCGGAATACCAAATAAAGATAAATCCGCGAATCAAAGCAAAGACGCCAAAGATATCCGCAAAGGAGAGAATACAATCCAGGCTTGCATTCGTTATCAGCGATTCGATTTATCAAGCGACCAATCCTATATACATCTCTCGTAATCTTTGCGCTTTTTTCCAACAAGACTTTTCACTCAGTTCCTTTGATTAAAATGCAAGGGGAGGAAGGAGAGGGGGTGGAGGCTTAATCATCGCGGCAGTCGTCACCTGGGAACCGACGCTCTTTTTTTTTTTTTTTTTTTTTTTTTTTTTTTTTTTTTTTTTGTATCAACGCTCCATCTTTCTCGTGGCCTCTAAACAGCTCACCAACGGTCTTTTTTCACTTTGCGAAGGAGGGAGAGAAGAAATTCGCGAGAGAGAGAGGAATTCAATGCTTGCGGTCTTTTGTCGCGCGGCATTTCGCGCTCTCGAAATGATAAGGGAGTAAAGGGAAGGCTTTCGCTCCTCTTTCTTTCTTTCTTTATCCACTCACCGTACCTGCCAGTTCGCTCGTTTTTAAAATATTAAAATGTGTCATCAGCTGATGCCTTCGTTATGCGTTTCTCTCTCGCTCGCGTGATTGATCCTCCGTCTCTCTTTATTTTTCCGACGACGAGTTTTTCTTTTTTGCCGACGCGTAATAATTTCCTTTGTCTTTGTTGCGAGCTGCCTGACATACTGTATTACCCTGAATTGGTATAGTCTTGCGTATTGGCGTTCTTTTTTGCTTTGTCTTACAGTTCGTTTCTTTCTTCTTTTATTTTTGTTGCTTTATTTTGTTTTATTTTATACGAGCACGTCACTTTGATAAAAAAATGCATAAAAATATGTATGTCAGTCTGATAATCAATCGCAAAGAGCGAAAAAATTATTTATTTAAAATATTTTTTTTAAAAGAATTTAAAATTTTAAACAACAATGTTTCCAAAAAAAAAAAAAAAATCGTTAAATTAACTTTTTTTGACATTACTTTGTGAAAGTATAAAAAATATTCACATTCCACCTATAAGCCTAGCAAACTTTAAGTAATTCAGTTGACGCAACGGTACAACATAAAGTTTCGATCGAATTACACACATCGAGCGCGTAAATTTTCAATCACCCCTTAATCCACCCGCGCATATTCACCGTGCGTTATTACCATTTATTAAAAGCCCCCGCGAGTAAACTAAGATAATATAACAACAACGGGAGATTACGTTCTCGCGAACGCGGGGCGAGCGTATAAAGCGCAGTGGCGCGTGTCGAGCTCCCGTCGACGTGTCACGCCTCTTCATTCTACTCCGCGTAAAATCTATATACGTGCGCCTATACAAACTGGCTTAAGGATAGCGCGACGCGACGATTCAGCGATTCGAGCTTTCTCGATCGGAATTGATGAATTGCTAGTAAGGGATGACGAAGGTAGAAATTGATTTCGCGGATAAATGTAATCTTTGTGCGATATTTAATGAATGAAAAAATTATGTTATTTATTTTGTTAGATTTTTGAAAATATGATTTTTTTGGTTCTATTTGTTTATAATTTTACTTCATCTCAATTTATCGGTATTTAATAATTGATTTTCCAAACTACGTACGTAACGAATCAAAGGTCGAAGACCCTGTACCCGTAACCTCAATTTACTCGAGAAGAGTCCTTTACGAGTAACTTTCTCTCGCAAACTTTGTCAATTCAAAGACAAATCAAACTTTAGCGCTGAGCTAGAAAGTCGTCAAAGCCTCTCGACAAAAATCAAGGGGAGGAGGGAAGGAATACAACTATGAAAGTCACAACGAAGGGAAACAAAAAAAAAATAAACAAAAAAAAAAAACAAAAAAAAAAAAAAGAAAATTAAGCCCTGAAAAAACAAGAAGACAAGCCATACAAGAATGATAGATCGGTAAATAAGGAAAAAGTGCGCGCTAGGTGAAGGCGCAGCAGAAGAAGCGTCGATAGCCTCCGTAGGGCGATATAGTAGCGGTAGGGGTGTAAGTCAACGTCGAGGGTGGGTGGATTCTCGCGAGCGGCGGTGGCGACGGGGCTGAGAGAAAGAGAGAGAGAGAGAGAGAGAGAGAGAGAAAGAGGAAGGAGAAAAGTAGAAGGGGAGAGCGCGCGCAGAAGAGGAGTTGGAGGAGAGGTCGGTGTGGGTTCGCTGCAATTTCCGCGGCTCGTGATTGGGGCAGCCTCCTCGGGGAGCAAAAACTCCATCTACAAATGAACAGCCGTGACAAGAGCCATAATTTCTCGGAGCCGCAGCGGCAGCGGCACTACTGCTGCTACCGTTGCCTTCTTCCTTTCTCGCTTTTGACGCGCGAGCGAGAAAGAAGTATGGATGTGTTTTTACGTCGGCGAGGGTGGAGGAATCGTTGAGATACGTAAACGCCTAGCTTGCAGTTTGATACGATGTGCAAGCATCTTTCTCGATCAGAATTTCGACATGACAACGAAGCCAATTTTTTTTTTTTTTTTTTTTTTTTTTTTTTTTTTTTTTTTTTTCTTACTTTTGTCTTTCTCCTGTGTGTATGTATGTTTCTTTATTAATTGCTTATTTATTAAATTTTCTTACATTCGTTCGCGAGGGGATCGACGGTAGGTGTTGGTAGGTTTTTATGAGGTAATAAAGGCAACGTTAACGGTTGATTTTACAAACTTCGAATTGAATTGGGCTTGATTATTATGGCTTGCACAGAACGGTAATGTTATGATATGGGAATGCAATTTATCGGTTATCAAATTTGTTGGATAATTTTACTTTAATGATCTTCGTAAGTGATTTTCTGCTAGTTACATGCAATAGTATTACCGTCTGAAATATTGAGCTATCGATTTATTATTAAATAATGTATGAATAATTACTTTGTAATCATCGATGACAAAAAATATTCGATAAAACTAATTCCACGTCCAACAAATTTCGAATGCTTCAAATACCTTTTGAAATTAAAAACACGATCGCAAGATCTATCACGATCTATCAGTTTCATTGCAAGGAAAACGAAAATATAAAGAAAAAGAAAAGAAAGACAGGCGAGCGGAGAAAAACACATCGCTCCTTTCATTTTATCCAGTGGATTTTCTCTCCGATACAGTAATCTCGCCACGTATACGATACATTAGGTTACGAATCCAGCGCTCGGTCGAGTTGCCGCGTGCTGATCACGCGCACCTTTCACCTTCTCTCCTGTACGCATGATGTACGACGTTGGCCGCGAAAAAATTAAACGTTAACGTTTGATAAATAGAGTTATCAACGAACCTTATATAATCTTTGGTCTTTCTTTTTGCGAAATAAAAATATATAATACTTGTATCAACGCGTGTATATATATTTTTTGTATATGCGAAATGTTTTAGTTGTTTTATTAAAAAAAAAAAAAAAAAAAAAAAAAACAAAATATAAGAAAAAAAACGTAATTATTTTTGTCGTTCGAAAAACTTCCGCATTAATTAATTTATGTACCCGTTTGGTAAATATGATACGTTTTGCGGAAGGTAGAATGCACCACAATTAACTACATAAATAATGATAAAACTGGTAGGAATGAAGAAATGAAATTGGAAAGTTACTCATACAAATTTACTGCGCGCTTGCAAACTTTTGTTATGCGCATCCTGCCTCATAAATATTTTTAATCAATGCACTTTCAAACTCATATTTAATTTCTGACTTTGCATAATGTAAAGCCTTAATTAAACTTTTTAATTTAATATGACGCGCGTATGAAAAACACGGCTTGTATTACGGCGCTGCTATGTTTGTAATGTCGTTGTAATGAATAATTTTAATGAAACGTTTTTTATCCCTCGACTTGACAATAAAATTGAAAAATGACAAAATTATATTTTTGATGAACAAATTTTGAATTCTATAAACGTAGATTTAATTATTTATATAAATAATTAATACAGATATCAAAGATTTAAATGATTTTATTTATCGCAGCTACTTGAAGTACATTACTAAATTGTCGAGATAAAGAAAAATCAAAGTGTCATTGGCGATAAACATTCGAAAGCATCAATAAAATCGTCTAATAATCCCTTAATCCGAATCATAAGAATCAATTCAACTCTCGCTATCTAAAATCAAAGCGTCAATCCCATCGGCGCGTTCAACAACTCGCGGCGGCAACTTTGCTCTCTCTTCTCTCCTCCCGTGATTGCGGACACTCGGAGAGTCTAAGGAGAGTCTTCCACTCCAGCTTCTCAACTCATCCCCGTGAGCGTGAGTAAGTTAGCCACCGACGGTGGCCCCGAAGGAGTCGACCTCCATTACGCGAGGTTAACCGGCACTTGGCCGCGACTTTGATTGGCCTCGGCCAATCCCATTAATTCGGCGTCTTCGCGAATATCGCTGGAAGAAGGACGGAATTGAAGTTCGACCGATCAGCTCTCTCTCTCTCTCTCTCACTCTCTCTCTCTCTCTTTTTCTATCTCTACGCGTCATGGGACCAACGCGACGACGTAGTCTTCTTCTTTCTTTTCTTCGGGTTTCTTGTGTACGGACGACGAGTGCTCCCTCGAGTGATATTCCCTGATTTTTGTATCGTACCTCTTGCGCTCGCAGTCTTGCTCTCTCTTTCTTGAAGCTTCTGCTTGATCTTTGCTCCGACGCGTTCATCTTGATCACGATTCTTTTTCTTTCCTGTCATTTTGATTTTTAATCTTTCTTATTGCGTTGAATTTTCCTTTATTTTTTATTATTTTTTGAGTTTCTTGTATTTATTCGAATGTAAATATGAAATTCTTTTTTCGTTTTTTTTTTTTTTTTTTTTTTTTTTTTTTTTTTTTTTTTTTTTATGTAACTTTAAAGTAAGCAAGTGCATTATTTGCGCATATTCCATCGCGAGATTTATTTTAAAATATTTTTACATCTGTAGGTATTAAACAAATGATGCCACCGTCTACAATAAACATCACTTCTCTATTATATTTCGAAATCATCGACAGCGCGCGAATATACGCATCCGGTAGCGTTCGCCAAAGAATGGAAAAAAGTACGCGACACCGGAGACTTCGGCGAAACATTACTATTCAGACGTCGTATTCATGCGAATCTTCATGTCGAAAGATGCGATTCACAAAGATAGTCTCGATAATGCGAATGTTTCTTTCGAAAAGCCGCGCGTGGCGAACACCTCGGAAGAATTCCGAGCGAGGTCGAGACTCTCTCTCTCTTTCTCTCTCTTTCTTTCTTTTTCTCGTCTCAAAGCATTGCAACCCAATAGATGAAAGTACAAGCGCGTCGCGCTTTTCGTATTCGCGCGCGCTTTGCTCGCACATCCCACAGGAGTTGGCGAGCGTCGCGACGCATACTACTTCGCTTTCTTACCCCCTTAAATAATCCACCAGGTGTGTACTCCCATATACGTGTTTATTTCTTTTTAAAGCTGAATATTAGAAATGTTTGCGCGAACAATCTTTCATAGTTCTTTTATTTTGCTTGGAGGTGAGCAATAGAGTGGATTGAAAAAGGGACAGAAAATCTTTTGTTACGAATGAGGTTCATTTTTTATATTGAAAAATGTACTTTATGTAGTTTTTTTTTTTTTTTTTTTTTTTTTTTTTTTTTTTTTTTTTTTTTTTTTTTTTTTTTTTTTTTTTTTTTTTTTTTTTTTTTAAATGGGTTTAAATACTCGTTAATTTGAATAAACTTCATTTTAAAAATTAAATCATGCTGAACAATCAGTTATTTTTAAAATAGCGCATAATTGTATAATATTACAAAGAAAGTATATAAAACTTGCCATTTGGGATTGAACGCTTTAAACTTTTCGTTCCAAGAGGTATCTTTAGAGATTTTTAAAATTTAAATAAATATCGATCACTACTTTTAAAAATGCATCAAGTAAAACCATAAAAATTTCAAACAAACCATTGCAATTTTTTCGATCCCTTACAATTTCAAAATCAAAAATCTTAACTACATTTAGCTTTAAAAAAAAACACCAGAAAATTTATGAAAAAAGAAAAATCCAAAAAATAAAAAAAAAGCGCCATATTCCCTCAATCCATTCTACCCCCGTCATCGTCGAGTTTCCCCTACCCGTCGCATCTACACACATAGATCCGCATCTATACGCGGGTCGAGTCGATTTCGCGCATATATAAGGTTGCAGTTGCGCTCTAGGTGCGCGGTACCGATTCGCTCGGGCGGGGGTGGCTCGCGCACCTGCCCGAGCTCCGGTGGTAGGGATGGAGAAGGTTAAAGGCACGCGGAGAAGGCGGTCGGACACGCCCCCGCGCTCGTAAGTAAGTGTGTACTCGCCGATGTCTATATATATATATATATATATACATATATGCAACGGGTAGATGTGCCGGCGCGAAGCTCGGTATAGGTAAGAGTCATTGCCGCGCCCTCGTCGGAGACCTCGACGAAGCTGGTTCGCGCTCGTTGCCAACTGCATTCGAAACCTCCACTTTCCCCCTCTTTCCTACCCCGGCCTACTCCTTCCTTTACCTTTTCCTAAGCGGGTGCCGTGGTCGAAAGGTGAAGGGATTTCGCCCAGTGTTCGGCTTTTCCGAGCCCAGAGACGATGTGCATGCGGTTTTCTTGCGCCGTTGTTGCTGTTGCTCGTTCGAATGATGGGATATATAACCGACGATGGGAGTAGTTTCGAGTTGATTCGAATGCTTTGAAATTTTTGCTTGTTTTGTAAGATTGATGTTATGATTAGACATTGAGATTTTTTAATTTGCTGTTTCGATTTTATTTTAAAATAATACTTCTTATTTATGCAGAAATAAATCTGCATATTTTATTAAAAACAATATTGAAAAGTAAAGAGAATGTTTAAAGTGAGCGTTATTAAAAAAGTAATAATTTCTTTGGCATTAATTTAAAAATATTTACATTAATTTTATGTTTTAATCTAAAATTTTCGTACAAACTTCTACAATATGTATGTGTATCGTAAATAAACTGAATTTTAAAAAATGGAGGGTAAATAATTCAGTTGAATTTATATAAACATAAACATATTGTATGTTTGTATAAAATCTTGTTCGAATACACTAATTATTTTGACAAAATAAAAACAAACCATAATTTTCATCAAATTTTTTACCTTAAAACTCATACCATAATTTATTTTGTCGAGTTTTATTTACTACGATGCTTTCGCTTCGATTGACATTCTTCATTTTCAAAAATTTCAATAATATTTTTCTATTAAATCATACCATCCTCGATTAAAAATCCTTCCCAATAATAACGCGAACAATCGAACAGATTTTCTGGTAAAAAAAAAAAAAGTAAGACGAGAAAAAAACAAATGCATATAATCCGACGCACGTCGTTAAAACGATCCCCATTCGAAATATCATCCGAATGCATTTTGCAACGGCATCGAGTGCTGCATACGCGCACCATATCGCGAAAAACGCAAGGCCAAATATAATTACAGCGGTCGACCGAAAGTAGCATACGAGCTGAGTATACACCCGGTCATATCCTTCCTTCTCGATAACTCCCGGGGGAATTTTCGAAGCCTGCGAGCGAGAACGTAACCTATGCGTGCGAACGCGATAGAGAAAGAAAGAATATCGCGTCGATTGTTCGCGAGAACGAGAGACTCGAACAAATGAAGCACGCGTGATTTTTACTCGAACTTATGCTGGTGTGTGTGTGCGTAGATGTACGTTCGCGCAGTGTATACGAGGGTTTGTTTTATGCCCGTGTAAGCCACTCGCGTTCGGTGCAGTCTCGATTGTTCTACACGATTCCACGATATGTAGCGTCTACTTAACCTTAATTGTCGTAAAGAACTTTCTCTCTCTCTCTCTCTTGCTCGCTCGAAATGAAAATTAAAATTGAAAAAATGTATGCGTTCGGGCGGGTTTTGAAAATTTTTGTTTCATGATTTATTACAGACGTAATATTGAATTGTAACGTATTCTGTGTACTTTATTATAAAAAAAAAAAAAAAAAAAAATTTTTTTAAATTTCTTTATTAACGATTTTATTAATAATTTAGCTAATTGTTAATATTAAATATATATCTATAAAGTTGTTAAAGTGTTTTATTGCAAGGATAAATATTTTCTGGATTGATTTAACCGTTTATTTATGAAAATTATACAAGTAATTAACATATCAGCTATTGTAAATAAAGAATAATATTATACAAATATGTAAACGATCATTGTATTTTTATTTTCTAAAAGGATAATTAATATTTAGAATTTAAAAATCAAAATTATTCGATAATTTTAATAATTTATTTTCCACGAGTATACATATTTATTGCTTATCTATTAATTATATAACGATAATAATACATATTTTTATCACACAATCATTAATTTTAATATAAAACTCAAATGACACACATAAATATCCATATTTTGATAATATTTCGATTTCCTCACACAAATTTAAAAACAGCGCGAATCTCCATTCATTATTCCCGCATAAAAAATCCGATATACTCGTAGCTTGAGAAAAAATAATCTTCATTCGCGGCTTGTAAAATTAAAGATCGTAAAAATGAAGTAAACTACGAACCAATGTTACCAGCTACGATATCGCGTAGCGAGTTTACATCCCATAAGAAAAATCACGAGCAGTCGAGGCATCAACGAAACTCACCGGATGTTCATCCGCTCGCTCGCGCGGGTTATATGCACGCGGCGTCTCGTGGCTTGTGGTCCCGGGCACGGCTCATAAATGATTCACCGCGCAATCTCATTTTCTATGATAATCCGCGCCGCGAAGAAATATTCATTACCGCATTTTTCTTCTTACCTTTATGCTCGATTTATTCTTACGGCTCGTTTTTATTACTCGCGATTACCGCTAAAAATGAAAATTAATGTTGAGTTTGTGTAATTGATGTTATTTTTACTTTTTCTCTCGATTCGGTTCATTTTTTTTAGGTCATATGATTGTTTGATTTGTAAAATATTTAAAAATAAAATACGTATTTTATTTAAGCTCAAACTTATTTATTTCATTGTAAAATAAATGGCTTTTATTCGACATTTTAAAGCATAAAATTTTGTTTATTCTGCAAAAGATATACAAGCAAAAAGCCAAAGAAAAGTCACACACATGGAAGTAAAAGAAAAGGCAAAGCAGCGTTTCTAGTACACCGAGACTGACAGATAGAAAAAGGAAAGCAGGAAGAAGCGAAAAGAGAGAGGGGATGAGAGGAAAAAACTTGTGTTTTTCCGAAAGTTTTCCTGGTGCCCCGGAGCGCGATGTAAACGGGATTACGCGGATACTTTTGCTCGGCTGTATACACGGACATGGGTAAATGATGGATCGTTGCTTCGGTGTTACGAGCTAATGCCGAATGTAAAACTCGCGTAAATCTTAACTTGCCGCGCTGACGTTTTGTGATATCCTCGAACAAAAAAAAAACAAAAAAAAAAAAAAAATAAAATCAACATATACGCGAGCAGCTAAAATAGCATCGTGTCTTGCTTTCTTTTTATTCTTGGAGGAAATTTTTCTTTTTACTTTTTTGGTATGTATATCGGGATTATCAATCGCGCTGTTTCGTTGGTCAAAGTTGGTGGTTGTAAATGTCCTGGATTTGTATACATTTGATGTATGGCACTATTGCTACTTTGTTTACCAAATTTATTTCATGTTTGATTGAATTTTGAGCTTGTATTTATTGGAAAGTTTTACCGCTATAATCGTTTATCATCGAAACTTTATCTCTCTCGAAATCAAATGCGGTATAAATTGTCAACTTTATTAATGTAAATTTTTCTACAACAAATAATTTTTACAAAATGATCATCCAATTTATTGGACATAAATAAAACTTCTTGAAACGAGAGGAAACATTAAAATTGTACATAAAATTATTTAATAAACTCTCAAACATACCAACGGCTCTCGAACATCTTAAAGATTTTTCACGCAAAGCAGGTAAGACGCGCTTATATACAAAATAGCCCACCGGCCGTTTTACACGCAGTCTCGAATCTCGAGGGAACTCGAGTTCATTGCAATGCGTATAGTAGCGCGCACGACACAAATATTTGGACAGTTAGCTGCGTCATTCTCGTCATCGAAAGGCCAAAACCTGCACTAGAGGGCCACACGCGCGTTTTTCTTTTCTCATATATATTTCACCGATGGATGTTTTTCATCGGCGTTATTCCCCGGAATCGGCATTTTCCGCGATTGTAAGCGATCGCCGCAGAAGTAGAAAAAGAAGGAGAGTGAGAGAGGTTAAAAGAGAAAGAAAGAGAGGAGGGAAAGAAGAGATGAAGGTTGTGCGAGTCGCCACCCCTGGGACGTTTCTCCGCGGAGCTTGCCAACAGCTGATTAATCGTTCTGGCCCTTCCCACGAGGTTTCCACCTTCTCCACCTCTTCCTCCACCTTCCTCTATTTCTTCTTCTTCTTCTTTGGCTAGCGACGCATCGAGGCAGCTTCTTTTGTGCCCCGCTGGCTTTTTCTTTTCACTTCTTGGCTGCAGAAGACCAAAAAGCCGCTCGTTGTATATGCTCGACGCTGCATTCATGCTATTTACGTAGATGTCGCGGGAATCTATGACGAAGGTGTGGTACGGTGTGGTCCGTCGATGGCGTCCTTCGTTGAACGTAAAAAGAACGAGGGAAAAAGTTTACGTGTTTGCGCGCGTATGTAGTGGCGGTCGATTGTATGCGTTTTCGTATGGTAATTTATTTTGTCGCGGTATGTAGATATTGAAGTGAATGCGAGATTAAAATGGAAATTTTTCGGAAAATTTTTTATCGATATGGCTTTTCATTTCGTAAATAAAATTTTGTAACTAGTAATCGTCTGTTTTTTTTTTTCATAATAGAAAAAATAAGAGACAATAGGTTAAGTAAGTTATTAATAGTTGTTTATTTAAAAAAAAAAAAAAAATTAGTAAATTCAATGCATCGTTAAAAATATAAAGTTTTATACGATAAAACTTTCGCAATAATAAACGACCAACGGTATTTTCACCTTTTCGAGCGATACGGCTCCCGACTCATTTCGAAATATCTCAACCCAACCGCTAAATCAGCACTGCAGCAGCAGCAGCAGCAATAGGTGTGTGGGAGGAGCAGTCGGTCGCTCGTTTCGGAACTTTATCTCTCCCATGCATAAAATAGTCGACTCGCACTTGTAAATCCTCCTCCGAAGTATCGAAATCCCAGCAGACGCAGAATACACACATAGACGCGGGCTCACACTTATACAACGAGCTCGTAGTTTGTGAAATGCGAGGAAAAAAAAAAAGCATAGCCCGAGCGCGAGGTGCCGCAGCTTAATTTGTTTATTTCCACGCAAGAGGTAAATAAAAGCCGGAGCCGCCAGCTCGCGCGAGCGCTGCAAGAATGAGAAAATTGCAGGAGAGGCAGCGATGTTTTATTTAAATGCCGAACGCAGGCGCTACGTCGCGCTGCCGTCCGTCGAGCTTACGAAGCCCCGTGGGTCTCCTCTCGAGCGCCGCCGGCTGCGCTTAATATGCCCAGCGACAGCGCCATTTTTATTTCTCAGTCCACGCGCCGCTCGGTTTTCCGCTTCCCTATATCCTATACACACCTGTGCATATACCCGTGTAGCTTCTCGCTCGTTCGTCCTCTTATTTTATAGCTGGAGGTCGGTCGGGGTATGTACAATTCCGCGCGCGACCGAAAATCGAGACGGACAGGTGAGAAATTAACGCCGCGGTAGACTAAGTTTTTTCGTTTCGATTGCGCGACTCATGGTACTTTAAAGGGTGAGATGGTAAATGGCGCTCGTAAGTGTTGCTTTTAATCGTGGAGCACATTGTGACGTGGATGAATAAATTTTACGTCATTTTTTTTTTATTATCGAAAAATATTGATTGGGTTTGTTAAAAAAAAAAAAAAAAAAAAAAAATAAATGTTTATAAATATTTAAAAGAAAATTGTTAGATAATTGTAAAATTAAAGATGAAATGCCTCACCATTTGATACGCATAAGTAAATTAAGACGCTCTCTTTGTAGTATTTACAGTGTATCAAATAAAATCTCGCCAATTGAGACAATTCAAGTACGCACGAACGACATCATATTTTCTCGGTAAAGACAAAGACTTTTTAATTAAACTCGCGGTAACTTTTCAGGTAACGAAACGAGATCGACGACGGCTCTCGCGAGGCCCCGAGCGACGTCGCGACGTCGCTCGCTTTTAAATTCAAGGCACGCTTAGCGCGTAATAAGAATTCTCGAGCGCGCTTGCTCGCGCTCGATGTATGTATTTTTTATAAATTTTTACGAGGTTTGCCCTGCGCAGCAGAAAATTGGCCGCTCGCTTTCTCTTCCCCCCCCCCTCTGACCCTCACCCCCTTTAAGGCGCGCGTTGAAAGAAGAAAAGACAATGCGTCGCCGAGATTTTTTAATCGAGTCGCTCTCTTCCGTGCTCTCTGCAGCGGAATTAACTCAAATTGCGCCACGCGGGAATCGCGCGGTACTCGCCCGGGAGAGAAAGAGAGAAGAAACGCGCGCGTATTCTCGATCTACACAATTCCACGTCGGGTCTTTCAGAAAAATTCGCAAATTCTCTCTTTCTCTTTATCTCTCTTTCTCTCTCTCTCTCTCTCTCTCTCATTCTTATACATATACATGCGGGTATCGCGCGAGCGCTTCTTAAATATTTCCCTTTATCAGACGAAGGCGCTCGCATAGTCGATTCACTTTGTTAACGCGACAAAGGAAGGAAGGAAGGTGTATATAACCGGTACATGCACTCTTCCGAACGATGCACGCCGACAATGTTGAGACTATAAAGAGAAAGAGAGAGAGAGAGAGAGAGAGAGAGAGAGTGAGAGATAAAAAGGTATGGCCAATTACGTTGCACGTGCTTTGCTTCGGTGTATTTGCTCGAGGTTTGATATTCCCTTTGTATCGAAAGAGGAGAGAACGTTAACGGTCAAAGCGTAGATAGTTATTGTGGAATAACCTAGAATATAACTATTTTTAGTACGGAATCATAAAAACTGCATCGATAGTCGAATGTTAATAATTTAAAGTTTTCGTTTCTTACGTAAAATTAGGCGTAAAAGTAACAAAGTAACTTCCAAACAGTCGTTAAAAAATATTGGCCACCGTAAGCGCGTAAATCTTTCGCATTCACAAAGTAGCCGCAGATTCACCTGGCGAATACATAAGATACGAAGCGAGCTTACACTCGACCGAGAAAGAGAAGTAGCTCGCTCGGTAGTATACAGAAAGAGAACGCCCCGGTACAATTCAAAGTTGAAGCCCATGGGGTTTAAGTGGTTTCACCGTCGTCGTCGTCGTCGTTGACGTCGTCGTCGTTGGTACTTTTATCGCGCGGGCTGGGACAGTTCAAACACATGCGTTCGCAAGCCGACGCAAACACGGATCTAAGATATATACTCAACGGGAACATTTTAAATTGGCCATTATACTATTTAACTTGCGAGGGCTGATGTACGCGTACGTACGATCCGATCGATGTACACGTACATGCATACGTAAGCTGTACGTGTATGTACGTAAGCCACAAGTGCGTTCGAGTAAGGGCATTGGAAAGCCCGAGCAAATAAGAGCTCGCGTTAACCGTATTTGCCTACGCGTCCTCTCGCACCGATATCTAATGTGTCTGACTTCGTGCAAGCACTACTTTTTTTTTTTTTTTTTCTTTTCTCTATTTCCGTGTCGTGTATTCTTATTCCGCGATACATTTACCAAAGAGGAGCGATACGATATTCAACCTTTTTCGCTAAAATATACGAGTAAGAACGGAGAGAGAATCTCGACGTGTTTGAGAAAGAGAGAGAGAGAGAGAGAGAGAGAGAGAGAGAGAGAGAGAGAGAGAAAGGCAAACGTAAGTCAATGGAGAAAACGTCTTTCCGTATAGTTGGGTCTACGGGGATTCCCATCGTCGACCAGAAAGAGAATTCGCAATTATATACCTCTCGCGTAACGCGTGACGTTCGTTCGGCCAAACTTACGTTCGTCTCTCTCTTTCTGTCTCTTTCTCTCTCTTCGTTTCTGCATAAGTAGGTGAGGTCTGGGAGTTCCGCGGCTGCTTTTACATGCATCGCTGATCAATTCGCGAAAATTTAAAAGCTCGCCGAATCTATTTATCGACGGCGATCGATTGGAAAATCAGAGGATTGGGTATAGGTATTTCTTTCAAAACTCATCATATTGTCAATAATTAGCTGCAAAATATTAACAATAAAATATTATTTGCATCAATGTTAACTTTAAAGTAAACATACAAAATTGCATCATTTTTTCAAAAATAAATTTCATTTAGAATACTGTATCGAATAAGCAAAATAAAAAAAAAAAAAAAAAAAGAAAAAGAAAAATATACCAGAGAAAAAACGGATCTCGCATCCTTTGCAACTCACAACTAAAACCGAGACGAAATAAGACGCGCCGAAAAGCTTTAAAGTCCGGAAGCCGCACATACTTAGATCGAACACGTAGCTTGGCATCGAAAGAAAAGGATGGAGGGGGGAGAAGGTAATAGAAGAAAAGAGGGACAAATTCCCCGGAGATAGAAGGACGCCGGCGACTAGTACTCGCGCCTATTTTTCACGCGGCAAAAATAGGAGGCGCGCGGACGCGCACATTATTGCATTGTCCAGTTTGATAGAATCCCGAAATCCTTGAGAGAAGAGAAAAATAGAGAGAGAGAGAGAGAGACCACGCGATACGCGAACTGCCTAGCAATGCGCCCTCCGGTTCTCTTCCCAAGGGCCCACAGCGGCAACCCATCAAACTTTTAGCCGCGGACTCTCGGATTCCTTTCTTTCTCTCCGCTCGTATCCTTTTTTTTCCTTCTTCTTCTTCTTTTGCGGCCCTTCTTTATTATGGTTTTTTATTACCGTTTTATTTCTCAGAGTTCCGCGTGGTTTTTATTTTCCCGGTTATTATTGTGGAAGTGAGTGTGTATTGTTTTCTTGACTATCTTGGATATGGTTTATCATACAGCTCAATTATATTGACTGCCGTAAAAATTGCAGCGTATGGTTTTTCAATAATTTTACGACGAATTCGTTAATATTCTTACAAATAAAATCTTTTAAAGTGCCTTTTTTTAATAAAAAAAAAATCTGAAATTTTTTTAATTTTAATTTTAATTTTTTAGCAGTTTTTTTTACCTAGAACAGTAAAACTTTATTGTTTAAAAATACTATAAATTTAATTTCTGAAAATAAGACGATATTAAAAAGGTAAATAATTCGATAACAAAATTTCAAGGCTAAAGCAACGACCAATTTTTTACGTCGCCATTTTAATTTTCCTCGGTATTCCGTCCACCGCTTTTTACATACGAGAATACGAGTGTCAGATGCCACGGAGAAAAAGAAAAAAAAAAAAAAAAAAAGCGAGAGTTCGAATAAAGAAAAGGAAAAAAACAAATGAAGGAGGCCGTAGGTTGCGTGATGAATATTGCAGAGGGCGCTTATTGTTTCCGCTCACAAATCATCCGCCGATGTCTCACGGGTCGCACGCGCCGATGTTTTATTCTCTCGCCGATACTCGCTCCTGAGGCGTACGATAACGGCAGAGAAGCCAAGAGAAGGAGGACGAGTTTTTGGATATTAGTCTTACTTTTCGTGTTCACCGAGTTTTTTCTGGCACCGGTGCTGTGCTTCTCTGACGAATGATTTTCATTACATATTCCGCGCGGTGGTCAAGTTTTCGAAGAGAAAAATGGAAAGATGAATCGTCGGCGTTTGCTTAGCTTTACCTTTTTCCCTTTTTCACTTTGGAAGTGGAAGCGAAAAGTCATTTTTTGTTTGCAAATAACCGTGAATGGCTTTTTAGCTAAATAGCTTTAGAAGAAAAATTTAGATTTTCCAAGAGTTATCTTTTTTTTTAATTTTGTTGTCAATCTTATAATTTAGATCGCATTTTGTTTCAAATATTGCATATTTATGCAACCACGAATGTAAATAAACTCCATAATTGACATAAGTAATTTTAATTACAATAAATATTTATATGTTAATAAGCGCTTTCTCGCTTACCATTGACGTTGCAAAAACAAAGTGAAAGAATTATTTATAATTTGTTCATATTTATTTCATGATCAACTATAAATATACTTAATATCTTTTTATCAAAAATTTTAATAAATAAAAAAACGTTTTTTATAATCTTTTGTTTACCTAATTTTCACCATAAAGATGAAAACTATATATAGGCAGACGTGAACATTATCTCACAATAATAAGAATGCCTCCTAATGCAAAAGTCAAATTGACCAAAACGTAAAAAGACACGGCTAAAAGGAAAAGAAGAAGAAAAAAAAAAAAAAGACGCAACGTTACGCGAAAAAAATTTATCGGCTACTATCGTGCGAATCCAGAAAAATGTTCTTTCGCTTACGCACGGACACGACGGTATAATAACAGCTTTTCTGGCTTTTTCGGGACTCTCCTTTCTTTTCCCTTTTTTTTTTTTATTTTATTTTATTTTTTTTTTTTTTTTTTTTTCATCCGTCGGTGCGCTTCTTTTTTTCCTACCGCCTTCTTCTCGATCGGTAAGAGAAAGAGAGTTGCAAGCCCTGAGTGCTCCCGCGTGTAACTTCGCGTACTTTACGAGTGCGGTCGAGAACGGGACTGGGGGCTTGGAATAGAAGAAAAGTATACACGCGGTAGGAAAATGCGTGGCTGGATCTTCTTTTCCTTTATCTTATCTTTTTTTCTTTGTTTTGGTCGTACCGTAGGCTGCTCCAATTCCGTAACAATAATTTTGCAAATAACCCGCAGAAGCTGCCGCTAAATAATGAAGCACTCGGTCGTACTAGGATATATTCAATTTGCCTCCCAGAAAACCGTTGCCGTTGGTATCGTGGGTGATATTCGACTTGTATTTACGACGCGGATAAAGCATGTTTAAGGAAAAATGCGTTCGCATCTCCGCTTTCGGAGTTTATTATATCTATACCATTACATCTATACCTATACCATGCAAGGATCATTTTGTGATCGTAGATTATAATTTGTTTTATGTTTGCAGGTTATTTTATCGATACGAATTGGATTATTTTTTCTTTCACAACGATTACTTTTATTTCAGAACTTTTTAAATTTTTAATACTTTTTTTGTGAACTCGTTGTTTCACTTGATAATTGAATTAGAATATTTTTCGCTTTAGCCGTTGTCTAAAATCAAAAATTTTAAATAACTTCAACATAAAAATAAAACATAGAAACTTGCGGAAATAAACAATAACCGCGAGCTCAAAGTATCATCCTCTCGACAATCATAAAAATCGTAAAATTGTAATCGTCAATAAAAAGTAAGATCGCTGAAGTGAACAGTGCAACGGGACGCGTGAAAAATATACGGAGCGGCAGAGATAGCTGCAGCCTCGCTTTCATTCCCGGACGTCCTGTTTACCTCGGCGAGCCCGGAGCGAAACTAATTGCGCGTGCACGATTTTATTAAATTTGTCCACAACGTTACCTCGTTTGCATTCGTTAATGAGTTTTCGCCCGGGCGCTTCCCACCTGTGCGTGTGTATATATATATATATATATATATATATATACACGTGTAACGGCGATGTCCCGTTGATGCTGTTGCGAGTTGGAAAAGAGGGGAAAAGTCGGTTGAACGAACTTCTCTCCTCTTTCCTCCTCCTCTCCTCCTCCTCTTTTTCGCTTTTTTATTCGAATTTGCATATTTTTCGCGGCAGGTTAATTTCGACACGAAAATCGCCGGTTTTTCTCGCTCGTTGGAAAAATTCGAACCGTCTGATGGGAGTTGACTAAGTTGAGCACTGGACAATATTTAAATTTGTACGAGCCGACTAATTTTTGACGATTGGTTAGTTTTCCACGTGCTTTTTTGATATGCCTGTAGCGTTGTCAATTAACTGTCAATGTTATTATGAATTTTTTTTTTTTTTTTTTTTTTTTTATTTCCTTTTTTTTCGTTTTGTTTTATTTCCGAAAATATAATTCAAATTTTTTTAACCACTTATCTTTTATTCGGAATTGCTTTGCTTTTGTTTTAATTAAAAGATTAAAAAGCCAACAATAAGCTTAAATTTAATTTACAATATTATTAAAATAATCTAGTAATTCTACCGTCGGTTTGAAAAAAAGGCAAAATTTTACCATCCAATTTGATAAATCTTACAAGACACTAATTTACCAATCGCCCCTTTTAAATTTTCAAACTACATTATCGAGACGATTTAAATCAGACATCAAACTAGACTATCTGCCAGCAAATCCCGAAGGAAGATACCTTCGTATCCCGTCTCGTCTTTTCGCGATCTCGAATGTTTTTTTCTCCGCCGATTTTCCCAAAGCGCCAAAGAGCGTGGACCAAAGACTGACCATCGGCTTTCTCTCTTGCACTCGCACGCGAAGAATATAATCGAACGGAAACGTAGGATAGGGTTGCCGTAGATCACCAACGGTACTGCGGTTCATCTCAAGGGTCGCATTATCCGCTCTTCTCGCCGTACGAAAGCGAGGAAGAAACCCCTTTTTGTTGCCGTACGAACGAATCTCCTTCCTACAAATTAGCCCGACACAACGGGAGAAAAGTTTAATCGTACGCGCGCGCGCGCGTACCAAAAAAGATGGCCGGTTAAGCGGTTTTTCTTTTGGAGATATACCTTCGTGGAGAAGAGCCCCAGTTCTCGCAGTTGGTCAAAGACTTTTTCTGACGGGATGTAGATGGATTTGTCTGCAGTTAAAGTCACGCGATGATTGAAGAATTAAGTGCACATTTTTTTTGTTTTGTTTGTTTTTTTTTTTTTTTTTCTTTTAAATAAAATGCTTCGTAAAAATTTTATGAATAATACGTAATAATCACTATCAGCATTATTATCATTTATATCATCATTTCGATGTTTGAAAACTTATAAAATTCCTTATCGTTTCGGCATCAAGTACAAAATTATTGTAAAAAAGAAAATTTTAAACCACTATTTGGACTGTAAATATTATAATTATAAAGAAAATTAATCTTAACATTATCTCGCCGCAATTTGAAATAAAAAAAAAAAAAAAAACTTCCATGATCATTAACAAACGATAAAATCGACGAGTTGCATCGCGTTTTCCATCTTCAACCTTCGTCATCTCTAGATCACCAAAATACACATCCGACGCTATCGCTCACTTCAAGTAGTCCTACGCTGGAAGTTTACGAACGCTGCTCTTAAATACCCCAGCTACCTCAAGGCGCAAAGTTTACGATACCAAAGCCCCGGAGGATAAAAAGCTCGCGCGTAATATTCGGAAAACTCGCACACCCGTACGCTTCTCTCCCCTTCTTCGACCTCGAGGGCGCGCGATAAAGTACACGCAAACGCACACATCATTTAAATATCTCGGGCACGTAATGTTCGTATATCCTTCTTTCTTTTAGCTTTCCATTTATATATACATGTATTTTTTTTTTTTTTTTTTTTTTTTTTTTTTTTTTTTAAATCGCGTCAAAAGGCCAACGTCACGTTACGGCGAGAAGTCCGCCCGTGGAAACGTCTGGCTAAAGTCTGAGCAATATCACGGGGACGTGGTCATCTTAATGGAGTCGAGCTAGCCGACCACCCCTCTAGTCGCGGAAAGCCACGCGCCAATGATTTTAATGAGATTCACAAGTCGCAGAGAAACCGTAGTTGTCCCAACGTTACTTCACTCCCGGTCTCCCGCTCTCTCTCTCTCTCTCTCTCTCTCTCTCTCTTTCCGATTTCATTCCCTTCATCTCGTCGTCGTGGATACTTTATCGCTGTTTGTGACGAGATTAAGTCACTTGAGCATTGCTCAGAACTTAAACTGGACGTTGCGATTTTTGTTTTTTCTTTTCGAATTTTTCTAAAATAGTTTGTTTTTTCTTTTAAGCAAAAGATTATATAACAAACAAGGTTAATGGTTATTTTTTATACTCTTATTAAAGTTATATAAAGATGATACATTTTTAATAATCGATTTTAAAATTTATTTGTAATAAAAATTTCATTTTAATAATTCAAAAGTCTTATGAATTTATCTCTCCAAGAAACAAATTTTATCTAGGCATACTTCTTTTATTTAATAATGGATATTCAGTATCTCGGCGAAACTCTCCCAAGCTATAAATCAAATCTTTGATACTCAAATAAAAGTAATCTAAGAAATAATCAAAACTTCTATCAACAAATTACGCAGAAAACAATTTACTGAAAAGGAAGAGAGAAAGTAGGGAGTTGGCGTTAGCGACGGAAGATATCCCACAATACGAATTAGGAATAAAGGGTGAGAATCCGAGAGGTAGTCTCTCGGCCGTGCTCGCAACCAACGCCCGGATGAATTTCGGCTCGTTCGCGGGAGCACAAAGCGGTCTGCCGGACTTAACGTGATTAGCAAAGATACCGAGAGGCGCACATTCCGCTTCCTATTATCCGTCGTCCAGACGTTCTCTCTTTCTCTCTCTGTCTCACTCGCTCTCTCTCTCTCTCTTTTCTTCTGTCTTTCTCTTTCTGGTGTCGAACTGACCCTCCTAAATTCGCTTGCTTCTACGTCCGCTCGCTCCTTTACACCCTCTTTACCTTGGTTTAACGGCGCCCTTAGCGGTGGCCAGAATTTTAACTTTATTTCTGGATTTGTTTTGAACTTAACGAGGTATTTTTTGCTTACTTACGAACGTTACATAATGAAAATTATTTATTATAGCCATTCTTACCTTATGGTTTATTTTAAAAACATTATGAGGTATATGACACACAAAACTCGTAAATTCATATTTCCTTTGCAAAAAGTATGCGCATTTTTTAACAAATGTGCATTCGCGCATAGCGATGTAAAGTTAACTTAGCTCGCATATATGTACGTAGTCGTACATAGAGCGAAACATGGAGAGAGAGAGAGAGAGAGAGAGAGAGAGACAGAGAAAGAGCAAGAGTCTCTCTCTGCGAGTATGAAACTCAATTTGATTCCAGTATCATCCTCGTCCTTCCAAACGGTGCAAGAGAGAGAGAGAGAGAGAGACGAAAGCAAAGTCATTTTCTCTCTCATTCCTTTGCCTACCCTCTCGAAGAGAGAAAATCCCATGGGCACGCGAGTGACCCGACGGCCCGCGGAAGTCCTGCAGAATCCGCCAGCCACTCATATTGCCAATTACCAACTCCACGCCGCGAAGCATGTACCACCGACTGCGACGACGACGACGAGGAGACTTTGCCTATGATTTCGCTCGAGCGAAAGCTACCCGTTTCTCTCTCTATGTCTCTCTCTCTCTCTCTCTCTCTTTCTCTCTCTGCCCTCACTTTCTGTACGACACTGTGCAACGCGATACTACGTATATGTATGCGAGAATCTTCGAGGCATTCGAGAGAAGCTACATCCTGTAAGGGATTCGTGTATATGTATATATGAACGACAGTTCCTACTCAGCGTGTAACTTGAGATACCGGCAAGTTGCGAGTGCGCGCGAACTGTTGTTGGATTTTATGGGTACGTCGGTGTTAGTCTTAATATTCCGTAGTTGTACGTGTCGATGTCTGTTGAATAACTACTTTCTGTGCGTGTATTAGTAGAAATGTTTTAGATTTTTGTAAAAATCATTTTTTGTAAAAATTATTTTTTTCAAATTTATATACTTTTTCTCAAAGAAAAAAAGAAGAAAAGAAATTTATATACTTTTTATATACTTTTCTCTCTTGTAAAAATTATTGTTTTTCAAATTTGTATACTTTTTCTCGAAGATAAAATATACATATAAGAGTAATTGTAATGTGTTATGTAATATGTGTAATTTATTAGAAAATTTTCAATTGTCTGACCCGTTTTACATATATTTCATTTGGACATCGATATAATAATTGTGTAAGAAGAATAAAAAGATGTATGATTTCGTTTTTGACGTTATAAGATTCTCAATCGAGCCATTATTTAATAAATTTACAGCATTAACGCACTGCATAGAAAATAAATAATAAAGTTAATAACGGTAAGAATAAGTGATTAGAAAGTGTAATGACGATTAATTCTATGGCGCATATTCAATTTTCAGTAATTGCAATTTTTCGATGATTGAAAGCACCGGCGGAGAAAAGATCGCTCGCTCGCTCGCACGCGTTGAATCGCGACGTTGAAATACTCGCTTACGCGTAGACACGTGTACGCGATGCTTACAAATACAAAGAAATAAAAAAAAAAAAAATAAATAAATAAGAAGACACGACTATCTCATTAGGAAATTAATGTCTCGCGCCTCGCCGCGGTTGACTTATCGCCGTGGTTGTAAATGTACGCGTAAAAAGAAAAAAAAGATGTCTCTTCGTCGTCGTTGTTGTTTACGCGAACATTTCTCCCGCGAGGCTCGACACTTCATCCGTCACAATGATTCTCTAAAGCTGTTCTTTTCACGAGCCGCTGGCAAGAGCGATCGAATTCTCGCGCCGAAACAATGCCTCGGTATAACCACCGCGAGCGTTTTATACGTACGTGTAGATTTTTGTGTATACGTCTTTATCATTCAACGAAATCGTCCCATTTGTCTCGCGACTGCTAGTGACGGCTGACTACTGATGTTATGTTTTGTTTAATTTTTTCCTTTGTCGTTTTAAAGTAATTAAATCTTTTGTTCCTCGTTTGTTAACTTTTAATTAAGGTAAAATCGTTCCGTATATTATTTCGCAGTCTTATAAAATTTTCAACAATTCACTTTGTTTAAAGTTTTACTTTAAAAATTTTATCGTGATAATAAATTTAAAGAATTTTACATAATAAGTTTTATTTCAGAAACAACGTAAATAAATAATATAAAGACGTTATAAAGCTAAAAAAAAATTATGAAGAATTATTGTATGACAAAAAAGCTACTCGCTACGTATCTAAACGCGATCGCCGTCGTGAAACCACAAAAATACGATGGCAAAATCACTTAAGTTTATTGAGCCTGAATTCGAGAAAGAGAGTCGTCTAAAGTTGAGCAATAACGAGATGCGTGGCGTCGGTCGCCTTGACTTCTTATATGTACACTCATATATATGTATATGTATATCCTTTTCCATAATATATAAACGTATAAAATCCATACAATATATATCCGGCAAAGTTTATGCCTTATAAAACACACGCGCACAGACATACACACTTATTTTTTCGCGACGAAGGTGCAAGAAACGATGGAAACGTCAAGCGTCGTCCATCGTGGAAAAGAAAAAGTGGAAGAAGAAACTTTAGCGACTCTAAACTCCGCTAAATGTCTCCGAGTTACGTATAGATATAGGATCGTACACAGTTTTCACGTTTATATCTCGAGGAGCGAACGGTAAGCTCTTCTTCTCGTTTATTTTCCCCGCTGTCATTCGATAACTCGGGCGCCAAACGACCTCTCGACCTTTCAATATTACATTTTTCGCTAGCGGGGTGTGTGTGTGTGTGTGTGTCGGCGCGAGCACGAGCTAGCTTTTACTTATTCTCGGAGAGCTGCATCTCTTATGCATGTATATACGTTGCAGCTTTTTCTCGCCTCTCTCGTATAGACTACGTATGCATGATTCTAAAGCTCCTTCTTTTTCTTCTTTTTCTTCTTCATCTCTCTTTGATCTTTGTACATACGAGACGCGTGTGTGCGCTTGAATTTCGACTCACGGAGAGATGTGTCGGATATTATGCATGTATGCCGAGATTTTTCAACGAACGGCGCCAGAATCGGATGGAGTGTTTTGCGCGAAAACTACGAGTCGCGCGGGTTGAAAGAGTGAGTCTTCGTGTTATGAATCGCAAAATCTTTGTTCGAGATGGATTTTACGGCTTCGTGAAAAATGTATCTTGGAACAAAGACGTGCGATGTCCCGAAATTTTTCCCCCAGATGTACAAAGTTTTCATTTTATGGATTTATTGGATGCTGGGATTTAATTTTGAATATAAATTTTAATAGGTGATGCATTTCATTGCTATCTTAACACGAGTACTAGACTACGATATTTTAAAATTTTACGACAATGTTAAAATTCGGTAATAAAATTTCTATAAAAAGTTGCGATAAACATTTAAAGTGATAAACAAAACTCGATCCTTTACCAATCATTTGTTATTCTCGTACACAATATCTACAGTTACCCATAGGGGCGTTGAAAGCATTTTGAAAGTACTGCACTCAAGGTGCATCGATACCGAGTAAAATGGAATACGTGTAATGTGCTAGCTACGCACTCTCTCTTGTTGTACCTTGCTATTGATGGAAAATGATTATTATTATTAAAGCACACAGTGACGAGAGGATTTTATCTCTTAGAGCTTATCGAGAATGGATCTTTTCAAAATAGATTCGGTTGAATTTAACATTTAAATTGTTTAATTTAATTTGAGATAGAATTTGAACAGTCGTTGAATTTATTATGATTTTTCTTTGCGTTAGCATTGGTTTTAAGACAACTTACCTATGATAAAATGTCAATGTCATAAATAAGTAAATAAAAGAAAAATAAAACCGCGTCGGCTTGTACACAAAACTAACATTAATACGTAGAGAAATATTTATTCATTTACAACGTTGAAAACATTAAACACTCTGTACCAAACGCAGAGTGCACCAGCGAAAACTTACTTACCCATAGAAAATTGTAAGCCGTTACGAAGCTAGTGCAGATGGTGTGCGAAGAATACGTGTGTGCGTTACGGGATAAGATGTAATTTTCAATACTCGAGTTCACCTCGCTCCTCTCTCAGACTAACCTCTCTCTCTCTCTCTCTCTCTCTCTCTCCTCTCGGGTCTCTGGAGAGAAAACGGCGCGCTCCTCGTGGTATACATACAGGAGCGCGCGCGCGAACACGGAGGCCACAATTCCGAGGCTTTACCGTGCGCTGTCGACGTAAACTCTCTTCTCGGTCGCGCCCACCGGGTTGCACTTACCGCACCAAGCTACGGCTGTATACAGCTAACGTCGTGGATTTCGCGAAAGAGAAAGAGAGAGAGAGAGAGAGGGAGCGAGTGGACTGTCTATTTTGTTTGGGTGGCTGGCTGTCTCGTGAGCTAAGAAGGTAAGCGGATGTGCGTTAGCTATCGGGATCGATTCTATCGAATGGAATAATGTTGTGGTAACTGAGCCGTTTTTACTGATAATTGATGTGTGTTGTTGATGGTAATGACGATTGCGTGACTCGAATTTGCCGATCCGTTAAGGGATGCGGTTATTTATAACAGTACCATAAATAAACTTATTATTATAAGCGTTACGTAATCGATACATATTGTCTTTATCAAATATTTCTAAAGTGTTTATTGATTTAACAAACGTAAATTCAGCAGCATTGATTAACCTATACTTACGTCCAGTTACATCTTCACGATCCGATTTCCGAAATTTGGCATTGCGTGACGCTTGGTATGAAAAACAAACGACTCCGAGTCAAGAACCTCGAAAAAACCTAGAACAAAGAAATATTGGGTAGACGGATAGACAAAGTGCGTGATCGAATCGAATTTGCACGAAAGGCTCGCTTTCTCTTCATCCTCTAGCGCAGCATCGAGATATGCCCCTGGGATGCGATGCCGAGAGTCACGCCGATCTTTCTCTTTGTCGCATACGTTGGAGTATGTCCTCCTGCGCATTCTTTTGTTTGAGTATTTCCTTGCGTTCGATTTCCTTCTCTCTTTCTTGCGCTTTCTCTCTCTATCTCTCTCTCCCTCTTTCTTTTCTTGGATATGAAAGTAGCGCATACTTTGAAACTGTATATGTAACGCTGCGTAAAGTCTCGCGTTCTCTGGAGAGGTTATCGATACTTATACGCGATCGCATTTTGCGATGCTTTTTGAAAGTACCGAGAATACGCCGAAAATATCGAGCAGCGACTCGCGTGTTATCCGGATATTTTCGAGAAATGCGCGTGGAATTAAGTGATTTATTTGAATGAAAGGAGAGAATAATGGAGTATCGATGAAGATATAAAGTATTTATAAAAGTGGTAAAATTCATTTAAGGATCGCTGAGAAAATGAATTTTTAATGGATGATTAATGATCATCGCATTGTCGAGGACAATACATTTTTTAGCATTTTCTTGAAATTAATAAAATATAATATTAAAAATATTTAATTGCAGCGGAGACTTGTTTTTAAAAACAAATTATATTTGAATAAACCGCTTCACAATCGTTTTAAATTAGACACAACGACATTTTTCAATTAGAATTCTATGTTTTAGTTTATTTAATCGGGAATCAAACTATTTACCAAAATTTTATTTACAATCCGAGCAAAATCTGATAAATTTTATACATTTCTTAAGTATCATACTCATCGAATTCGCTTCTGAAATATTTTTACGAACGAATAATAACCACATAGACACGAACTATCTATATAACCAATAATACGAAGTACGAGGCCCTAATGCGAAATCAAAGAAATCCCAAAACGCCGTGAATTACTTTCGAGTTGATTTTCCCGCGAGACCAAGTAGATGCGTTTCTCAGGTGCCGGCTTAACTCTCATCTATATATCTATATACGCATCTTGGATATGGAAAAAAAGTAGGCAGCGTCTCCGGTACTTGACTCCACGGTAACGCGATCATCATCTAATTGGAATTCGATACCTCGGTAACGAGGGTTACAAACTTTTTCTTCCTCCTCTCCCAACAACTCCTTTCGCTGACTGCCTCGACCCCTTCCTTCTTCTCTATCGATAATATCATCGACCTGCACAGCTAACTTTTCTCCTTCGCTTCGCCTGCTCTTCCTCCTTCTTCTTCTTCTTCTTCTTCTTCTTCTTCTTTCTACGCGTACTTCCGCGTCTTGTGCGCTTTTTTTCACGAGCCGAAAGATATAAAAGAGGTATATGAAGCGGCAGCCGCTGCTGCCGGGATGAAAAATTGTTATCTTATTTATGGGTTTGAGATTAGGAGCGGAGGAGAACAGTTTGCCTTCCGCTAACAGAAGCTGGGATGATGAATGCGATGAGAATCGAGCTTAAACGCGTCGCTTTCGCGCCTACTTGTATCTAACATCGAATTATAGTGAGATATACGCGAATAGGTGGTTAGTTGGAATAAATATGAAGAGAAAGATGTACTTAACGTGTTATTTAATAAATTTAATAAAAAATTTTGATATAATATTATCTTTGAAAAATTTACTAATACGTTTCTATGAAAAAATATTGAATAAAAATTTTATTTAATAATAACACATAATAAATGTAGACTTCTAATCAAAATTCATTTTAAATCAACAAATAGAATCAATTAATTTAATGATTAATCGATTTATTAAAGCAATAATACTTAAAATCTTTATTTTTTAAAAATAGTCAAAGCTTTATTTATATTAACATTAAATTTATAATCCAAAAAGAAAGTATCAACCATACATGCGTCGATCGCGAAATCACACACAGTATTCGTAGTACGAGAGATCTTCCGGAATGCGTATACATCTCGCAACCGAGCGATCGCTTCCATATACACCATCGTTTTACACATAGAAGAGAAAGAGGAAAGCACTCGGATTCTAAATTATCCAGAGCTATGCGCTTGTGGCAGGCATTTCTACTCAAGCGAATTAGAAGACGCAGAGACCGGCGCCCGTTGTGCGGAGTCCGCGGCTCGGGGTCTTTACGGAAGCGTCGGGATGCACAAGCGCGCTCCATCCCGCGGGAGACTAACCTCTCCTTCCTTTCGTTGCAACTCGCTCGATGCAAGTCCGACGTCCTTTGGAAATCTCAACCTTCAAGGCGAAGAGGAGCAAACTCGTCGCTTGCGATAGAGGAGGAAGAGGAGACGATTCGAGTAGGTTGAACTTGGCTTTTGTAAAGTAGATTAGACGTGTAATATTGTAGAGAGTCGATGAAGAAAAGGATGACGAAGGGATAGGAGAAGATTAAAAACTTTTGAATTGTGTATAATGTTGGCTGTTTCGTTCGCGCGATTACTTTATACAAAATTCTTAGAATCAGTGTGATATCGAGATAACAATTTTTATCGAGGACGTATTTCCTATAACCAAGATTACTTTAAAAAAAATAAACGATATTGCAAGCGAGACAAAAAAAGATTCATAAAAAGACGAAAGCGCAAGAAGACGTAAAATATTAGCCAAAAAAAGAGAAAAAAAAAACGTAGCTCACCAGCCAACAAAGCATCTGTCTCTTGCGCGCAAGAAGCCGAGCGAGACAACAAAAAACAAAAAAAGGAGGCGAAAAAAAGCCACAAGAAACCCGCGAAAGAAATATAAAGCAGTGCATATAGGTTGAGAGATTACAACAAGGAGTAGTAGAGCAAGAGAAATGAAAGAAGCAGTAAAGTAAAAAACAAAAAAAAAAAAAAAAAAAAAAAAGAAGGAAAAAAGAATAAAACGAGAGGAAGAAAGAAACGAAGCAAGAAAGACGGCATCAAAACATTGTGCAGCATACAACATAAGAGGGAGTGAGAGAGAGAGAGAGAGAGAGCGAGGCTAGAGTGAGTAAGGTCGCTTCGGCAAGCTCGCGTTCTCCCATGAGGCCGTCGGTGTAATTAAGCGAGTGCACCCTCACATGTCTACATACGTTCGCATCGCGTCTATCCATCTACTCTACCCGTGGCAGGTTGCCCTTCTCTCTATCTCTATCCTTTTTCTTCTTCCACTTCTCTCTCTCTCTCTCTCTCTCTCTCTCTCTCGCTCTCTCTTTGTACGTATAGGGTGAGATAAGGCACGCAAAAACCTTACGCACCGTGTAGCAATGTACACGGCGAAGTGAGAAGGAGGTATATTGCGCCCGAAAAAAAGGAGAGACATGCATCGCGCTCATAATGACGATGTCGAACGTGAAAAGGCTGTCGCGAGTGTACGGGTTTCGAGCAGCGAGGAACTGTAATCGGCTGATGAGCTTTTCACGTTGCTTTTAGGTAAGTTGCTTCTACGCTTGCTCATGATGAAATCGTTCTTCAAAATTTTATACAGAATTGCCTTACGTTGCTGTACTCATTTTTTTTAATATTTACGTTTGACAATTTAAATTCTCTATTGATAAAAAATATGCATTCTTCATTATATTTTAATTAAAAGATCTTAAAATCATCAAAATAAAAATTTTCTTTAAAAAATATCCCTTGTCATTTCTCCTATTAAGTAAATAAACATCATTTAAGAAGCAAATGCAACACTTCATTATAGTTTAAAAAGTAATCCAATCTTATTTAAAATGACCTTTCAGCGACATCGTCTTAAAAATCGATCAAGTCGCGGATCCTATTCTACCAACTGCCCATCGTTTCCTTTCGCAGCGCGACTTTCCTACGCGAGGTCGCGCGTACGCGGCATTGCAGTTCCCACGGGGTTCGGCTCTGAGGAATTGAGAAAAGAGAGAAATAGAGAAAGAGAGAGAGAATTGAGCTTCTCTTTCGTCGAATCGGCGTTTTCGACGATGGCGCGATCGGTTTCTTAAATTACTTTTGGAATATTTGCAGGCGTTAGCAGTTCTCCGCGTGCGAAAGAAGAAAGAACTGCCGCACGTTCTTGCGATACTTCAAAGTCGTTCTAGCAATTATGATTTTCTAAAGTTTTTTGCGAAAATTTAACTTTAATGGAGTGATGATTAATAATACAGATTATTTGATTATTTGAGGATATCGTTGATTTATTGAATTCAGTGGCTGACCTTTGAAGATTTATTTAATGAAAATTGAGTATTCTTAATTTCCATATTTTTAATTTACTTGGTTAATAAAATCAATCTATTCATTTAAGGTATTTAAAGTCTCAGAGGCCTACTTTACATTTTCTAATTGCAATCGGCTAAATTTCTTCCGCGTTCCGTCCGCACTACGATCGAAACATTCCCGATCATTTCTTTTCATTCCACATATCCATTTCCAATCGACTTCTAACAATTGTCTTTCAACCGCCCAACATTTGTCGTATACGTCGGTATATCAGCTCTCGCATGACATCCCGATAACGAAAACAACAACTCGAAACGACAATCAATCCTGTTTTTCCATTCGCATACATATACATATACCTACAATCGTCGATGCATCTCATCATCTTGCCGCTCCCGTTCTCATTCTCTCTCTCTCTCTCTCTCTCTCTCTCTCTCCTTCTCTCTCTCAACTCGCGTTATGGTAATGGAGGGCCAATCATGCGGTAACTAGCCACCCAGGGGATAGCCCGACTGCCAAGCGCCGACGCTCTCCTCCCGTCAATGTGTCACTTACGTACCGAGAGCCAAGCTGCTGCTGCTGCTGCTACTGTTCTACCGTTGCACGTTTCTGCCTCTCTCTCACTCTCTCTCTCTCTCTCTCTCTTGCTCTCTCAACGTTGATACGTCAGGGGTTACAGGCGCGTATACGCGCGCGTGTGTGTGTCAGCGTCTACGCGGCATAATTCCGCGGACGCGCGTCTGACTCCCTTCGGTCGATGCTCAGCCGGACGCGACCTGACAACCAATCGCTAATGGATAGTACTGTACAGGTACCGGCCGGACCGTACGTTATAATTGAGACATGACGGGAGCTTGGATAAAGGGTGTGTAAAGCGCACGTATCGTATCCGAGATTCCGGATGTATATTTTTCATCGTACCTCTGGGTGCGCTTTGTTTTACCGACTACGTCGAAACGCGTAGGAGGAAAATATATACGTACATATATTTGTGTGTATCTGTGCGAGCGCGCGCGCATAGGTGCGTACGCGAGTGGCTAATGCGAGAGCTCATCGATAGATTCCGGCAGGTGCTTGAATATTTTAGGGACGCTTTGGTCCTGGCGATGGAAGGCTCGTTTTATTGAAACGTATTTATTGGGCAGTTGAATCACGTAAAATGTGCGTTTCCGAGGGAGAATGAGTGTATCTCTGAAAGTTATCGCGAATGGTTTATGCTTTTTACGAGTATTGGATAATTCGTTAAAATGAAAAAAAAAAAAAAAAAAAAAAAAAAAAATAACAAATCGCCTATGATTTATTTACGGTTATTGAGAGCTTCGTTAAAACTTGCTAACAATATTTTTCTTTCGCTTACCCGGTGTTTATTTATTCTGCAATGTTTATTTATTTGTTTCAATAAAATGGTGAAATGAATATTCTACATCGGCAGTTTTTTTCGTGTTAAAATTATGTTTTGAATAACATTTTAGTACGTATATACATCAAAATTTTAAAACTATTCATTAAAATTAAAATTTTTTTTCAACAAAATTTTCTATTATATCGCAATAATAATGTAAATTATGATTTTATTCATAAATGTAAAATAATAACTCATTTTTTTTAAAACTTCAAGCTGCAATCCACCCTATTCACATGTCTCGCCGAGTACGTCAACGCAAGTGCGAACTTCAGGATCAACGAACGAGCGCAGTTATCCTTCTTTCGATAAAAAAAAAAAAAGTCCATCCTCCCAAGTGTTCGATACCGGCCTAAAAGTTCCTCGCGTCGAAACTCGAATTAAAGTTAGCCAAGTGTCCGGAACGACGGTGACGAGTCTCACGCTTACAAGTCGCGCTACTTTAGCAATGTACACGAGAATATTGGAGAAAGAAAAGTAGAAGACGATGTAAAGATGTGAAAGGAAAAAAATGTGTTCGAAGGTGTGAAAGATCGGAAGTTACCTTGACGAAGGTTCGTTTGCGGAAAATTCCGATACTTGATAGAGAAATGTAGAAATGAAAAAGAAAAGAAGAAAAGCAAATGAATCGTGACGTTTCAGTAATTTGTCGAATGCTAATTACTATTGCTCTGCGTTTATTTCAAATAGAAACATTCAATTTTCTACGATACACAATATAAATTTTTTGCAACGAAGTCAGTTTGACATTTCGTTAATATATAATCGAATAAAATAGATAGAAAATTCACTAAAAGCACAAAATTATCTTTATATCAACCGGTTGGAAGTTAATCCACTTACTTCATCATCGGTTCAAGTCGCAAAGCTTACGAAACGATCTTGCGTCAATGCGTGGCTTCGCGTAGAGGCAATCGTCCAACTAGCGCAACGTAGAACGAACACGAGCGAGATAAAAACAACCGGTGAGCGAGAAAAAGAGAAAGAGATAGAAAGAGAGAGAGAGAGAGAGAGAACGAACACGAGAAACAGGGCGATAAATAACTACAGGATGAAAAAGGGGGCGCGTTGCCCCCCGGGGCCCCTAAACCTAGACTACTACTACTCTGCTACTATTCTCTCCCTCCCCTTACGTCACGAAACCCCCTCGTACGTTTCTCTATACGCATACATCTACAAATATATAGAAGCGCGCGCATAGATCCTACATCTCTTTCTATCTTCGGGGGTTGCACTGGCTGATGCTGCCGGTGCTGCTGCTGCTGCTGGTGTTGTCGACTGTAAAAGCGAGCGGGACCGACCCCGGCAATTATATCCTCGCGCTCACGCGAAATGTTTTATTGCGACCTCTCTCTCCACTTTCCTCGTCCCGAGATAGAAAAGAGACGAAGAGAAAAATAAAATAAAAGAAAGAGAAAGAGAAAGAGAGAGAGAGAGAGAGAGAGAGAGAGAGAGAGAAATGGAGTACCCGACGATGCGTTAGCTTGTCGGTGCTAAACGTTGCTTAACTGGCCTAGTTTTCCGATTTTTCTCTTTCGCTTTTTCTCCCCGCGCGCTTTCTCTATATCGTTACACTCTCTCTTCTCTCCTTTCGTGAATTTATGTGGAATGCGAGTCTACCGAATGACGCTGGAGGCTTATTAGGCCGATGGCTCTTATGATTTTTTTTTTTTTTTTTTGTTTAAATTTATCGTTTGATTACTTGTTGTAAGATATTAATTTTTTTTTTCTTGCTAAAGTTTTTATTTGTTCGATAGCGGTAGTTTTATACTTATAATAATTAAAAAAAAAAATAAATAAATAATAAGGATTTTAATAAATTAAATAACTGTATAACATTGAAAAATATGAGTTTCCTATAGTGTCAAATTTTTATTGAACTGACGATTCTCATTACGCAATTATAAATCAGAGCTGTTATCTGCAATTTTCATATTTATTAATTACGCGCTTCTAAATCACTCCTAACAGAGGCACATAAATTCAATTGTGCAATTTCTTGCTAACCAGCCAATAAAGTATCCCGACTAGAACCAAAGATTGCGCATAGATCGTGGATGGAACTCTACAGTGGGCGAATTAACGACAGAGAGAGAGAGAGAGAGACAAAGACACGGCGATGTGACATCTCATAGAAAGCGCCGCGGGATATGACGGCTCCGGTGCCTCGTCGGTTCGTACTAATTTTGTAATCCAGACTCGCGCTACGTACTAATTGCCCACTAAAGCACGACGGATCCAATCTTCTTCCCTTCACCGATGCGCGCTCGCCTGCCTAAACCGTGGCGCACGCGTTTCACGATTCGCTCTGACGTGATTTTCGCTACTGCCGCTCTTGAGGAAGCTGCTGTGTGTATTACGCGTTGTATCGAACATACTTATTTGATTTATAGGATAGAAAATGTACTAAATTTTGAAATATTTATACGAGTTAATGTTTATTATTATTATTATTATTATTATTATTTTTTTTTTTTTTTTTGTGATCACATTGATTGATCAATACAATTATTTTCGGTAACAATTAATTTATTAAAAAACTTGTTTTTCTGATATCGCAGAATTGGAATCGTGTAGTAATTTAATTAATTAAATAATTATATTCTAACAAGATATATTCTATTTCCATCCATTACTTCTCACTTAGAACACAAATTGTTCTAAATTTTTCTTATTATCGTAAACTCCTGCAAATAATTTCTCATCTCTCCTTCTCCCAAAAAAAAAAAGGTTGAAAAATTTTAACAGAATTTCAAGCCCTCGCGTTCTCTTCATTCGTTTATACATAATTTCCATGCTCGTTTCGCGCAAACGATTATTGCGCGAGTCACGCGAGATTGCGTTGAAAATTTTCGTGGGTTATACGCGAAGTAAATTGACCGTTAATTAATTAAAAATGAAGAGACGCGCTCGCTGACTAGGAGCAACGCTAGTTATGTATATATATACATATATATATATACACCCTTCCTCGTCGTTGGAAAAGCCCTCTTGCCAAGTCAGCCCTTAGTCTTCGGTTAATCGGGTTAGATTAACTCGGTTAGCGCATCCCGTTAGCTATCTCTCTCGCTCTTCATCTCTCCTTCACTCTCTCTCTCTCTCTCTCTATCAAGCTTGGTTGTTATGCTCGCACAGTTAGCGACTTGTTATATATAGAATCAGGTGTATAGCAGTGGCAGCAGCGGCAGCAACGGCTCATCGCGGTGTCGCATTAATAGCTAAATCGGATCTCGACGCGTCCGTCGGTTCTCTGCTTCTCGATCAAACTATGACTTTTCAATGGTGATGTCGTAATAGAGTGTTTTGAATTCTTGTCGCGGTTAATTTGTTATCGCGAAATTAGGTTATCGCGATAGAATTTACCTTCTGTGATATGTAACAGACGTAAGATATGAGTTGAACGTTGTATTTTTATTAGTACCCGTGTAAAAATTATTCTATGAGACATACGAAATACATGTACTTCGATACATATGGAAAATGGGACTGTCCCATATATTACCTATACAATATATTGTATAATGGCTACATGTAGGATAAATGTAAAATATACACATATGTATGTACACGCAGTTTGTTACAATATTGTATCAACTGTATGCAAATTTCATAAACAATCCATCAATATTGTAATAATATTGTAACTATAATGTAACAATCTTGATCCAATAATAATACAATATTATTGTAATATTGTATCAGTATTGTGACTCGTACACATTTATTATAGTCAATATTCTATTAATATATTAATATTGCGTCAATATTATATCTATATTTCACTATTTATAACTTTTATTATTTTATCAAATTTTACATAATTTAAATAGTTGTTTACAGTATAAAATCAGTCAAGTGGCCAATCGGCAACGATTCGAAAAGAATAAACGCTACGCTTCATTAATCGGCACGGACCGAATAACAGAAAATCACGAGATAGTATCGATTTTTAAATTGCGTAATAAATAAAATTAGCAGCGAATAAGGGTGACTACTATATACGCGCTTTCGATTTTCTCCCTATGCGTAAGTGACAGAGAAAGAGAGAGAGAGAGAGAGAGAGAGAGAGAGTCCTAACTTAATCTATGGAGAAGTATAACTTGCCTCGGCTTAATAAACCTGTCTCAATTTTTGCCTCATTACCGAGCCACGCTCGCTGATTTTCTTATTTGATTTCTAACCGTTCGAAGATCGCTTTTCGCCGGCTTTCCGGTTTTTTCCTTCTTTCTTTATTTCCGTATTGCAGAATTGTCTTTCTTTTTCGAATTATAATAATAGTTATTTAAAATAATTATATATTTTGATATAATACTGATAGTTTAGAAAGTTAAGTAATTATCTCATTCTAAAAGTTTCGTTATTTTCAATACAACTAATGTTATTAATTGTCTTGTATGTGTTTAAAACACACTAATCAATACATTATTCATATTAAAAAATTCTAAAAAATATAAGATTTACGTAAGTTAAATATATTTTTTTTTTTTTTTGCCATTAAGTAATATTAACCCTCCGTCCATGTCGTGTTTTTTGTCTGATATTTGCACTGCTTGGCGTTTCGCGTATAACTGACTGCCACACCTGGGCCCGCGCGGTCACAGACCCTCAAACCTAAACTTTTTTTCAGTAACACTCAAATGGCGCCACCGTCGCCGGTGTCCGAGAAATTTCAGGTAGAAATTTTCGCCCGGGACCCACGACATGGACGGAGGGTTAAGTAATAATTAAGTATTTTCGTATTACCATTAAGTAATAGGAAAATAACATATCAAATTTATTAAAGTTTTGGATGCAGTAAAATGAATTAATTGAAATAAAAGAAAAATAGATCAATTTTTTACAATCTCAAAATCAACGATCGATCGACGTTTAATTAACCATCATAAATTTCAAATAACTCGGTAAGAAAAGAAAATAACTAAACGGTGACGAGGTCACAGAAAAAGAGAGTAGATCTTGAGCTTTCGCTAAACGCACAAAGTACTCTATATAACCTGAGTCGAGAGCAAGGATAACCGTATCAAAAGAGAAAGAGAGACAGAGAGAGAGAGAGAGAGAGAGAGAGAGGGGGAGAGGGAGTTGATAAAGAAATAAAGAATCGCAAAAGTTGGCGGCGTCGAAGAGCGAGCCGCGGCTGCTGGTACAACTAACGGACTCCCGGGAGGCCTTATGACTTAAAGTCTCCTTACTCCGTTAATTCCGAACATTAACAAAAGTCTCGCTAAAACTCGCCCTGGCGTAACTTCGCCGGGCCTCAAGTTCTCCTGGGGACGAGCCCCCGGACTTGTTAATGAAAAAAATACAATAAAAGTCGAGGCGAAAAAAGTGAAAGGGGGAGGGGGAGAGGATGAGAACAAGGAAAGGCTACTTTTATGTATACGTATACATACACAAACGAATACATGTATATGCTAAAGCTTTTGCGTGTAAGTGCTTGCAACAACTTTCTCCGCTCAGTTACTCTGATAAGTCCGCGATTGTTAATTTTTTCCCTTTACTTTTCTCGTTTTTCTTTCCGAGTGTTACGTTCTTCCTTTTTTTTCTTCTCTCCTTCTCTCTCTCTCTCTCTCTCTTGTGCTTTTCTTCGTCGTCGTTTTGCCGATGTCGCGCTCGCGCTTCGCAGTTGTTGCTGTTTTAAATTTCAAATGAGCGAGTACTAGGCACGGCTTTGCTTGCCCTAATAACGTTAAAGAAAAATGTTAATAACGCACGAGTCCGTTTAAAGAGTTGAAAAATTGTAATATTATATAATCGGACCGTTTTAAACGCGTTAAAATGTAATATTACAAGGAGATGCAAATATTAGCGAATCGCTATTCTTTTTGTTCATTAATCGTTTACAACATTTAATTAATCGCAGTAAAAGAATAGTTTATTATAAATGAAAGATTTATATTTGCATTTTTTAACGACGTATTAAAACACTGTCGAATCAATTATATTATTACTGAAATACTTATACAAAATTATTGAGATAATTAGTAAGTATTATATACAGCTTCAAAGCTTGTCTGATTCTCGCGAGAAATTACTTCATCACTTTATATTATACGCGTTGTGTGAGACAAAAAAGTGCTTCAATTTTTAAGCTGAAATATAAAGCGTTTTACACCCGAGTTTTATGTCGTTCCACCTACCCGTGCGGTTTACCGAAAACTTTTTATCACGCGCTTATTTCCTGATTACGCTTCAGCAACATACACTGATTTTATTAATGAATAGACTTTCACCCGTTTGTTCTATAAATGTATTATTTATAGAAATAATTATAAATTTCAATTAGTTTATTATAAATTTATATTTATTTATTTAGAAAGTTTTGATTGTTTAGGTAAAATTTATATACAATTAATTGCTTCAATTATACTTAATAACTAATTTTTTTTCAAAAAAGTATGCATTAAAAAAATATCACATTCGTGAGTTACCAAATTTAATCTTAGTTAGCAATTCACCGGTACACCAATATTCCTTTCCAACTCTAAGTAAAATTAGAAAAAATCCAAAAGAACGGTCAGTCGGTAATAAAAAAAGAAGCTCACCGTTAAAACCAAAGAATAAGAGACAACAAATAAAGGGCGCCGCCGTGGCAAAGTTGTATATCCGGCGAAACGAAAAACTTCCCAATATCAGTTACTTCGATACTGAAACTTGGCTCGCTCTCCCCTTGCACACACATACGCAAACACATACGTATACACTATACGTTATACGAAGGAAAGGTGGGCAGAAAATAATGTTTGATCGCGCTGAAAATTAGAGAAGCGATCTGTGCTCTCTCTCTCTCTCTCTCTCTCTCTCGGTATCTCAACGAAGAGAAATGAATATATATATATATATATATATATATATATATATACTTTGTGTGATAACGAAGAGGAAAAGAGAAAGAAGCACACGGCGACTCTCGACCGCATTATTCCCCGGGGAAGTAGCCCTCTCTCATTTTTTTTTTCTCTCTCCACTCTCTCTTTCTTCATCCAAACTCGTTTTCCACCACGGAAAAATCATCTCGCTGCCATTTCGAAGCTCATCGCACTCGTGGAGTACTGGTCACGGCCACGAGTCCTTTTATACTCTCGGCTTGGATTAAATAGATGAAAATTTTTCCGGTGTAGTGCCGGTATGTGAATAAAGTGGAAAGAATGAATTTTTAGTAAGGACATTTTAATGCAAAAGTAGACTTTTTCGCGGATCGTATTTTATCGTAAATATTTGCACGATAAGTTTTTTGTTCAGGTAGTGGGGGAAAATAACATAAATAACGTTTATTATCGACCGCTGTTTTTATTACTACATGCAAAATGTAAATATAATTGTTTACATTGTACTTTAAAAAGAAATTTTAATGATATATTTGCGTTCTTGGTAAAATTAAAATTCACAAAATCATTTTCACCGCATTCTCCATCACATTTGCGGTACTTCCGCAAAGTCACTGCGGCAGAAAAATTTCGCTGGAGCTCGAAAGTGCGATTCCAGCCAACCCCGAAGATTTCCCCGATTGAGAAGCCTAGGAAGAAAAGCTCGCGCGCTGCTGCTTACAAATTCTCAACGCGGAGGCAATCGCGCGTCTTGCCAGGAGTGACGGCCAGTCGCGGGGCCGTCCGGGGCAGACAAGAGAACAATTACGCGCCGTCAGGGCTCGCCGCGAGGTGAATCAAAACTAGAAGAGAGAGAGAAAGAGAGACAGGGAGGGAGGGAGAAAGAGAGAGAGAGAGAGAGAGAGAGAGGGAGTAAGCATCGGTGCGCTAGAGGCCTCAGACACGTCTCTGTCCGTTCATCCGGAACCCACGTGCGCGTTCTCCCACGAGGTTACACTCGCCCGAACCTCGTACTCGCTGTCCGTCTATCTCTCTTGTGTATACGTGTACTTGTGTATGTGTAAGCGCGAATAGGTGTATATACGTACGTATGTACGTGTGTTTAAAAGGTAACGCGTGCGCTAGTTTGCTAGCTAGCTGTGGGCTTGATCGGTAAGTACCGGGAGGTATGCCGGGCGAGCTTCGATTTCGTGATGGTTTAACGGTGATTAAGCTCGCGGGACCGACTGATTTTCGATGATTATTTAGCTGAGACTAATGGGCTTGTGTATATTTGCTTCGAGGCTAGATTTCGACTATTTTTACTCTCGAATTATCCGGCCGATGGATACAATTTAATGCGTTTAGTTTTGTCATTTTCGATATAGTGTTAATATATGATATTGTTAGTTTAATTTCATTAGCTAAATTTAATCGTCGCGATTTTCAACCGCGGACGTTTATGACAATCCAATCATAACGTATGTCTGAAAATGATTGAAAGATTAAACAATTAAATCGTTGACGGTTAAACAAATAAATGTCTGACTTAAGCCTATACCTTTTCTACTTATCGAATGCAAGATAAGTTATTAAACATTTTAAAGTAAAATGGCACCGAAAAACGTTTATTATTTTTATAATTTACAAAGTTAACAGGAAATAAAAGTAAGATAATAAGTGGACAAAATAAAAATATTGTCAAAAACTTGTAACTTTTCCTTATGAAAAATTCAACGTTATAATATACCCGTCAACTTCGTATTTTGCAGCATATTAATTTATTAAAAACGCAGAGCCGCACTTTATTATAATGGGATATCCATTGATAAGATGAAATCCTTCGGACTGAAAAAGGACACCTGATGTTACGGTGGTCAGTCGCGCGGTCGAACCCCAGAGGTTTAAACGAGTTATGTCGTCATAAATGTTTCCCGCGGTACGATATCGCCGCAGATTGAGGGTAAAAATTGAGCTATGGACTTATTTTCAAATTTAAATGTGAAAATAACGGGGGTGATTCGGCTTTTGCATTATCGATGATGTTCATTCTGTATCCGTAAATACGCTGATAATATCAGGAATGAAATTTTTCGATGACTCTAGTAGTACGGAAAAGTCATTTTTTACTTATTCACTGATCCTCGGTAAGGATTTTGTTTTACTTTTTTTTAAGATGTAAGTATTATGTTAAATAACGATGGAAGTTGTAATGCTATAAATAATTAACAGCAAAATTAAAAAATTATATAACTTCGTACGACATACTTTGCAATAAACTGAATATTTAATCAAAAAGATAAACTATTTTATACGATAATAAAATTTAATAAATCATCAAATTTATAAATTTATTTATTTACAAAATTATAGCAGTAAAAAATAAAAGAAACCGCTTTGTTTATCGAACTCTAAAAAAACTTTTCACCGCCCACCTCTCATTCCTTCCTATCATCGAGTAAAACTTTATCCCACCGAGAAGACGCGATATTTTTCCCAACTCGCGTTAAGCGAAAATCAAGACTGGCTCAAAGTATACGAGAGGCGATGCGAGCAACCGAGTGGCTAATTGAATGACGTCTCTCTTAGGAGCTTCGCAATCTCGTCGTTGCGCTCTCTCGTGTCACACGTCTCTCGCGTCAAGAATTGCCGCGATTTGTCGCGCGTTATGTACGCCTAGCAGACAGACTCGACGGTTTACCTTCGAGCGACGTGCTTCTGGGACGAGCTAGCGTGACGTTGGTATGGCAGAATTACCGGGCTTGCGAGTTGAAATTTTACTTTTCAACGTTTCTGATTATTCAATTTTGTTGGAATAGCTTGATTTTGATTTTTCGAAAGATAATGTTTCGATAAAGTTTTGCAACTTTATGAATTAAAGTTTAATCTTAAAATTCCGTTTTGCAATTTATCTCTACTCTCGTACAAAATAAATATTTCCAGCCAATAAAAGTAGAAGTAAAAGCACACGCACCAAAAACGATAGCTAAAAAAAAAAAAAAAAAAAAAAAACCAAAGTTTTACCATTTAGCAATAACGATTGCAACTGACAAACGATACACACGGATGATTTATCACAAATGCAATTCTTCCCGCGTATAACGAGATGCGCATCTCATATATAGTGCACGAACGCTCGCGCGCTCATCGACGAGCTATTTACCCGCGCTGCCGAATTATTACACGAGCTTCGAGTGACACGAGCGAGGGCTGCGCGCCCGAGTCATTAATAATCTATCGCCGCTGCGAGGCATAAATAGTTACGGAGAATTTTCCCGGACGAAAAGGGCGCAGAGATTTTTCGAATGGTATAAACGTCGTTTATCATAACGCCTTGAGCCTCGTTGATTGGCTCCTGAGCTCTGAGTTACGCGTCGCTCGTTTGTTTGGTTTTTTTTCTTTTTTTTTTTTTATTTTATTCATGTTTGTTCATTCGTTTATTCTTGTTGAACAGAAATTCGTTTTTTATGTTTTGATTGTATGCGAGCACCTCGTTGAACTTTTTAATATGGAGATTGATTGATTTGAAAGATGTGTTTTGATGAATTGTTACACGAATGGATTATTATATGATTTGAATAAAAATGGATAAATAACTAATGATGCGTCGTAAAGTAATTGGATTTCTTACTAATTGACAAGTATAAGCTGATCGATAAAAGTAAAAAGATTTTTTTTAACGCGTAAAAAATAATCGAAACAAGCGTTCAAATACTTTTTGAATACTTTAAATTAATGTCGTAAATCATGTAACCGAACAATACAAGTTTTAACATTTTCCAAGCTATAAAATTACAATAAAATTCATTTTCATTTATAAACGTAGTAAAAATTATTTATCTACAAACAAAGCGCCAAATCAATTCCGAAAGCGAGAGCGTACGCGAAGAAAAATACGCCCGCGCAACGAAGCAGGTATAACGAAGAGCTCGAGAGAAAAACAAAAGAAACAAAAACCACGGGAAAAGTGTGTAAAATAGACATCGCCCGAGTAGAAGATAAAAAGGTAAGCGAGAGCCAAAGTAGCGGGAGAGTTCTCTCTCTCTCACTTTCTCTCTCTCTCTCTCTCTCTCTCTCCCTCTCTCTCTTTCTCCGTTACCGCGAGTACGCGAGGTCGTCGCGAAGAGCGGAGGAGGGAGGCTTATATGAATGTTAAAATAAGTTTGAAATTGTCGAGGACAAGTTCGGCCCCGTGGGAGCAGACCCGGCCGAGTAATTCCGCAACGCCGGCAGTTTCTGGCCCTTCGGCAAGCCTTCCTTCCCTCCCTCTCTCTCTCTCTCTCTCTCTCTCTCTCTTTCTCTCTCTTTTCTCTGGTGTAGTCGACGAGGAGGAAAACGACGTCGCCGACGAAGACTTTCTCCTTCTCTTTCTCTCCGATGCTTCGTAAGGCAGGAACCTCGTGATATGCTGTTATCTGTCTCTGATACTTTTCGGCAGTCCTCGGAGTAAGATGTATATGTATATGAATGTAAGCACACATTCGTGATCAACGCCCGCAGACGGTTTGCATCTGTTTATGTATCCGGCTGTTTACATAAATTTTCGAGGCGTTCTTGTATACTGTATTTCTTTTTTTTTTTTTTTGTTGGTCTTGGATACATAATGCAACGGATTCTTGTTTATTTTTTTTATTTTTTTTTGGATTTAAAGTTTTGCGTTACTGACCTAATGAATTTCGATAAATAATGTATCACAATATTTTAATCGTTTAGTACCTAAAAATCAACGGCCTTTAAATAATCACCAAAATTAGAGTAACACGTAGGACAAAAAATGTTGTATTTGTATAACCTAAAATGTAAAATTACAGACATTCGCGTAGTATCCTACCAGCCAATCTTGAAAAAATTTGCTTTTCGGAACCTCATTCTTCCGACCCTTAACATCTTCGCCATCCGCGAAAATCGCTCTACGTTATATACTCACTTTTCTCCGAGCCTTTGAGATATACGTATGGAAGAAAAGGGCGTTGGGCGTGCGAGCATAAGAAGGGCTTCGCGGCAGCTCAACATCGTCGTCGTGATTTACATAAGATTATGCGCGAAAGGGATTGAAGAAAGTGTCAACGTGCTGAGAGAGAAAGAGAGAAAGAGAGGAGGGATGAAGGAGTTCAGGGCTCTCTTGGGTGTCCTCGTCTTGAGTTGATAATTAGAATAAAGCCCCGACGTCAGCGCGTGGAGCATAACTCGTTTCCTTCCTCGCGTGGAAGTATGACGGGATGACGTTGCGTAAGCGCGGGGTGAAGATGCATTTCCATATTCGATAACGTCTGATGTTGTAATACGAATGTTTGTGTATGTGTATGTGTATGTGTTTTTGTTCTCGAGGAGTATTTGCGCCACGTGACAAATGAAGTGTAAGAGTGTAAAATGGCTTGTGTTGGACGTTGAAGAAAAATTTGAAGTAAAAAAAAATATATATCAGATAATGATAAATAATTTGTATACCACGAACAAAATAAATAAAAATTATTCGTTTTCTAAAATTACATGAAACATACCAATACATATAATTCTAGTATTGTAAGAAACTTATGAAAATATCCTTACCCATATTTCTCATTCACCGTCACCTCGTGAATCTTTCAATTTTTCTAAATTATGACCTCGCAATTTAGCTCGACTTTATCAAAAGTGATTTTTCTCAACGTAAACATTTATAGCCGGCGGTTCTTTACGAGTATAACGGTAAAAAACGACGGCGAAAATTTATTCGCCAACACCTACGTTATATTGTAAATTCACGACGAGGTAAGAACCTTGTACACGCGAATTGTTAAATCTCCGAAAGCACCCGGCGAATTATGCATTTGATATTCATAGCCTGAGTAAAAATTCCTCCTAGAGCACAATAAAGCTTTATGCGGGCAAGCTATAAAGTAAGTCGAACGCTATACTCGAATTTATACATGTATATAACAGGCGTACGTAAAAGAGCCGCGCGCCGATATGCTTATTTAAGCCCCGCGGAACTTTTCTTACATGCATATGTACGCGTCGGTATCTCTGTGTCGGTTCGATTTTAATTAATGCCGCCATCTATGTGCAGTAGAACGATAAACTTGGTAAGAAAACTGTCGTTGTATTCATGCTTTCCTGTTTTATGAAACGTAGGTACAAGTGATTGCGCGAAAATTTGAATTACCGACGAGGTTATACCACTTTTGATGTACTTACCTTCGGAGAACATCGGTAATTTTATGCCCGACTGCTTACGCCCTCTTAAAAAAAATTTTGATGTAAATTGGGATATTTTTTTCATACGCCGTCCAATTGATTTTCTGATTATTAAAAATAGTTTAATTATAACAAATACAATAAGTAAAAAAAAATATTTTTTAATATAATATTTTTAAATATAATTTTTCATGTAAAAACAATTGTAATAAATTGACTTGAAAGATTATAAACTTTAATAAAAAATAATAAAATTTAATAATAATAATAAAAATAACAAACAAAACAATATACATTTAGTTCAGTTGAAAATTTTTTTAATATGCATATATATAATATAAAACAAAATTCTGTGATCTTCAATTTTATAAAAGTCATATTCAGATTATAGCCATTGACTTGAAAAAAAATTTCCGTTAGATATTTTAGACAATTCATGAGTATTTGAACGTTCGTATAACGAGCTAAAAATATTATAATTTTTTATATCCATTTAAATACAAATACGCTGTAAAATGTTATCGACGTCTCACGCTTCGTTAAAATTATTAAAAAATGTATCAAAATTGAGTTTGCCGACATCGTCTAGCCTATTGCATACGAGTCAAGTTTGCGAAAAAAAGAAATGTGGATCCAATCCGTGCTGTCCTACCAAAGTTGCAGTGGTACGTAATATTATCGAGAACATTTTTTTAAACAAAAATAAATTATTTTTTAAGAATATATAAATATATATAGTTTCTATAAGAACTATACTTATTTGATGAAATTGTGCTTGTATTTAATATAAAAGTTTGATTAGAAATAAAAATTTTTTTTTCCCGTCGAAACTTTGATACCGAAACCGGCCGTGATAAACTTAACTTTTTTCACAAATTTTCACAATATCATTGGACATTTCCAAAAATATATCGCATCGATTTACGAATACATTAAAATAATAATTCCACTTGAGATGAGAAAACGATATCTTACAAGCTATCATTTTTTCGTAAAGTCACAATGTAGCAAACGAGTGATAAAACGTTTTTGTAGCCATTACGGTAATACTCGCGGCGAGAGTACGGCTTAAAAACGACAAATTAGATGCGCGATATTACGAGTCGATAATCGGTACAATCTCAACGCGAAAAGTGCCGAACGATCTCGCGCGCTTATACGTGTATACATATATATACACAATTGCGGTATCGAGCTCGATCATTGCGAAAACGCGGCGGGGTAATTGTAACGTTGCGCGGTTTGTATATGCGCTTACTTTTATTTGTTTGTTTCGGCCGCATTGTAGATTTAGCCACTCCTTCGGCATATGCATTGTAACGTATCCCTCGGGTTTTTTTTTTTTTTTTTTTTTTTTTTTCTTTCTCTTTTTGTTTTCTTTTTTATCCTCGGTGTTCTCTCGGTTATTTTTTCTCCGCTGAGTTCAGTCGCGACCGGCGCGAAATTACAACGCGATAGATTATAATTGCGCGGTTCTCTGTGTGTTGGTTTGTATATACTCTACAGGTTGATTTCTGGTCACACGAAATTCTTTTTCTTCGGCTTTGGCCATTGTCGCTTGGCAATTTTATCACCGGCTGTCGCGACTCTCTCCCTTTGATTTTCTCGCGATTCGATAAAACGAATTATAAAGTATTCGGTTCTCTACGCGAAGTCGCTTTTATTTTTTGTTTGATTTCGTTATGTGCAAGTTTATTGAATTCTGGGCTTATTTGGGGCAACTATCGAAATTATGAATAAAATAGTAGAAAATTATGCCATAGAAATTTAAAATTAATGTTATTTTCTTCGAAAAAGTTGATAATTCAAGTATATAAAAAATACAATAGAAAACAAAGAAATTCAATATGATACATGTCAAATCTAATTTTTTCATAATTAAAACAATAAATGAAAGATCTTGTCTGGTTGCGGTGCGCTCGACGGTACGGAGATATCCGAGGCAATATCCGTAGCGATTCACCTGAGCTGCAAGAGTTTAGAGCCGAATTTTTACGCGCCGGATATCAACGTCTGCGGCACGGTTAATCATCTTACGAAAAATCCGGAGGATTGCGATCCACCGAGAAATGCTCTCGTCGAAGCCGCGCGACTCGCTCGCTCGGCCATACGGCCTTTGTGCGAGTGCACGGCTTGCGATAACGCGGCGCTTATTATTCCTGGTGGCCTTGGAGCTGCTAGAACTTTGTGAGTTGTTTTTTGATTTTTCACATGAAACGATTGCTTTTGATTCTTTTTGTCAATTTTTTTTATTTTTATTCTTGATAATTTAATTATATTGAAAACTTTTAATGCTTGATGACATTTTTCTTATCGATTATATTAATTGCAATAATTTATGAATATTGTTAAGTATTTAATTGCATTTTATTCGATCAAATAATTCATTTACAGGAGCGACTTTGCTTCAAAAGGCTGCGATTGCGTTGTTTTGCCTGACATAGACAGACTGCTCAAGGAATTCACCTGTGCCTGTAAACCAATTGGAGGCATATGCATAGCATCTGCATTAATTGCCAAAGCTTTGTGTGGCGTGAAGGTGACTTTGGGAAAAGACTGTGAGTAACTTTTATTTTTCATATGTTTATAAAAAAAAAATTATAATTTGTTATTTTTAATAAAAATTAACAAAGAAATATCTTAATTTAAATAATAATTAAAGTTTTAAACTAATATTAAGTTTTAATATCTGATAAAACATGTACAAAAAGAATTATTTTAAAAAATAAGACGAAATAAGCCGAGGAAAGAGTGGGAAAAAAAAAAGGTTACAGAAACGGCTTACAATTTTATTTATAAGTATTTTATTTACAAAAAATTACTAATTAAAAATTACAAGTATACAGTATATTCTCGTGATTTTCCATCGTATCGTACGTATGCTCTCTGTTATAACATAATTCGTCGATATAGGTCCACAAGATCAGTGGCCTCACGCGGACGCGATCGAGAAGGTTAAACAAATGGGCGCCAAAGTCGAAATGCGCGACGTTAGATGTGTCACGCATTGCAAACAGTACAACGTATTTACCACCCCGGCCTGGATGTACGCGTGCGCTTCTTATTCGGATATCCACGATGGTATCGGTAAAATGGTTACGATGATGAAGAAGTGCATGCCATAATTGTCGTCAGGTTAGTCGATTTTTCAGGGTTATTGAAAGTTTAGATGGCCATAAAGTTGACGTTTATTTTCATAAAGTAAATTAATTTTTTTCAAGTAAAAATGCATATTTGATAAAATGTGCAAATTTCTTTCTTAAAGTAAATCTTTTAAAGTAAATGACTAAAATTCTTTTTTATTACTCGCATTAAGATTTATATTTTGGCCGTTTAAATTTTCTTATAAAAGTTAAATGATTTGACGATTCAATACTGGACAATTGGAATTTTTTAATATTTCAGGAATGAAAAATCACTTAAAAGGAAGAATATCTTTACGAGGAAAAATATAAATCTATATGGATATACATATAAAATACGTTTATATATATATGTATATATATATATATAAAACACGTCTTTTTTTATCGATTTTTATTTTTGTCTCGGTATAGCCTTTATTTGAGGCGTAGTATATCGATTTTCTATATACTTATAATTTTATATATGTACTTTTTAATTTTTTTGTGTATATTTTCACTGTTTTCCGATTAACGAATAAAGTCTAAATCTATCACTACAATAGTCAACAACAAATGAAATAACAATGCACACAAGATCTTCGGCGAAGTTCGGAACAATTTTTTTGTTTACAGTTTATTTCAATCTTGTTATTGTTAATTAACATAGATTGATTTATTTTTACATTTTGCATCTTAATTTATAAAATACATATAAAATAAACAAACGGTAGCAGTGAAATTTCTTACTGTTAATTACATATCTTTCATTTTTAATAAATAAGCACCGTAGTAAATCTTAAGAGTTGTAGTAAAACTATTATAACTAAAAAAAAAAAAAAAATTTACAGATTAGAAAATTAACATTCCTCATTATTCAGATAACGTAGACATTTTTCCGCGCTGCATAAAACTCTTGCTCGTACTTCGCCGTAAGATCTTGTCTCCCGATGAAGGTCAGTCGTAGCGGTGGAATTCCAAGGGCAGCAAAGTTCGCGTGGTGTTCCATCACTAGTCGTAGTTTTTTCCTGCTTTATTATTATTATTATTTTTTTTTTTTGTTTTATGTTTTTTATTTTTTTTTTATTTTTCATTTATTTATTTATTTATTTATTTATTTATTTTTTTTGTTTTGTCTTGTTTATTGTTTTTTGCATACCTTTTCTCTCTTTTTTTGTACGCTTATGTTTTACTCGAGAATTATACAGACACGAGACGAATTTAATTACTCAGCGTCTAATGATAATCGTTTTTTTACAATTTTTTTCGCTATTGTGGTTTTTATTTGCGTGTCGTCGATTAATTTATCCCTTTTCGCTCGTATAATTTTTCGCAAATACTTGATTCGATTTACAGCAATATAATACACTGGAATTGTTCATTTATTATTTTCTTTTACAATGTTCGCGCATTAAAATAACAAAAGTCGGGATGATGATTTCTCGTATTTTAAAAGATAAATTTTACAAGAGGAAGATTTAAATACTGTATTTTATGAAATTTCATTAAATTTTATTGTCATAAACATCATTCTTCAAACCTTCTTCTTTAAAATATTCGCATACGAATTTCAAAATCGTCCATTACAAGTTAAATAGCTTCCGAAACGAGCTCAGTAACTAAAAAGCACATCAATTTTTACGCCAATATCATTCCGTACTTAACAATTTTCAAAAACACGTAGCGCTGAATTAAACCACGCAATATCTCTCTCTCTCTCTCTCTATGTTGGCAGCCATTTATAAAATCGTCGAATAGCACTGGTTACACATTTATATACGGTTATCACGATTCTCTTATCGCACGCATACGCTCGCGTTTGCCGGAGGAAAAGAGAAAAAGAGAGAGAGAAAGAGAGAGAGAGAAAGAGAGAGAGAGAGAGAGTCTGAAATCGAACGCGTTCGTGAACGAGAATGCGAAAGTCACGCGTGCCGCTTACCTACACCCGCGGCTTTTCGTGGCTACTCGAGCGGAACCGAGGGAAGTGTAACACGGTATCGGCTCGGACAGTTAAACGAATCATCGTCTTATACACCTCGAGCGAGTTATTATGTAGGTTTATACTTGTCATCCGGTAGCCATACGCGACACGCGACGCTTGAATTTTCTTTTGTATTTATTTATTTATTTTTTTTTCGTATCTTTTTAACATTGTATTTTCTCGCGAGGTCTCAAGAAAGAGAGGGAAATAATCAGTCGACGCTTTCTTTTATCTTTCGCCTTCTTATCTGGAAAGTGAGAGCGCTTTGAAAAATGGATCAGTGCGAAATAATTTTTAAAGGATACTATATTATTCTTATTTTGAATAAGCGTTTCTAAAATAAGATTGTAAATTATATCTTTTGATTTGAATGTGAAAAGGTGATAAGTCTATTTTATAAAAATTTAACTAGATTACACATCGTTTACGACTTATCAAGAAAGAAATATATAACTTTCTGTTAATTCGGTTATCTTTATAAGTCGTTAAAAGAAAGGTAAAATTCATTCAAACTTTTATGAAACATACTCAATTAAATCGATTTTAAAATGATAATTCATTACGAAAAATCGTATACATAAGATCTTTTAGTAAAGCAACTATGAAATTCTCTTCTTTTAAAAAAAAAAACCACTTCTAACATTTATTATTTTAATCTTTTTATGTATAAATCACAGCATTGTTACTTTTATATAATCTGTCTTTAATTCATCAAACTTTTTCTAATTAAGAAAAAAAAATTGATTTTCAATCAACAATAAATTAACATCACATTGGTTCCATTTCTCAAAAGCTCGAAAAACACTTCCACTAATCAAACGTAATGAATCTTATTGAATGATAAAAATGACGATGAATTGATTAAATTACATATGCGATTCGTTTAAAAATCGATATCCAAACGAGAAATTCGATTTTTTGGCTCGAATTCCGAATGACGTGCGTGCAAGTTGCCGCTCGCAACTTTCTTTTGCTTTAGTCGAGAGGGACGATAACGGCATTTGCGTTTCAGACTTTGGTTTCGAGGCCAAATTCGCGTTGCATGCGATATGATAATCGTAGGTACGAAGTGGGAGAACAGAATAGAATCGTATCGGCCCAAAAAAGCTACATGTGTATATCGCGCGCGTCTCTTTCTCGCACCTTCGTTTTTCGTTTCGTTAACGTTTGTTTGTTTTTCTTTTTATTTCGTACAAAAAAAAAATATATATATATATATATTAGAACGGGAGTCACTATTCGCGTTGATATTGATTCGTCGTTCAACTCAAAGCGAGTAATGGTTCGACCGTCATGCGTGACTTTCTGGCTTTTTCCTCCTGGTACTTCTTAATTTTGATGAGTTTTCTTTTACCCTGACTGAGTTTCTTCTGGGGCATCTCGGTTGTCGTCGTTGCCGCGAGTCCGGTATTCGCTTCTTCTTCCTGCTCCAGCATCCTCAAAGTTTCGATGATGTTTCTGGGTTGTTCGGGCGCTCGTCCGGTGCTGCTACCGTTTTTGTTGGCGTATACGACCGACAAGTGCGAGAAGCTAGATTTGGGTGGTGCTGTGATATCGGCAAAGTCACGGAAGTTGGCGAAAAAGTCTCCACCTCGAACGGGTTGTGGTTTCGGGTTTTTGTAATAGTTCGAACGTCCTCTACCGTGATAGTAAGGACTGTATGCTGTTTCGTCGATGGTATATTCGTCATTTTCCTTGTCCTCTGGATAGTAAGTTCCACCACGGATGACGCCAAAGTTACCGGATCCTAAGAGAGCGGGTTCTTTGTTAGAGGAGGCAGCGACGACGTAAGGTCTGTCGCGTTGGAAATAACCGAGAAAACGGCTGGGACGGTAACGTTGCTGCTGTTGCTGATGTTCCGTAAAAGGCAGGCGATGGTTACCAAAGAGTTCGGCAAAGGATGGGAAGAAGTTTTGGCTATCCGTTTCCAGACTCTTTTCTTCGGCTTCGTGATGATCTTCGCTTTTGGACGATTCCGTGGATTCGCTGGAAGTCACCTGAATGGAAGTCTGAACTGGTCTAACGGCAACAATGGCGATGTGCGGTGCCGCAACTCTTTGTTGCGATTGCTGCTCCTCTACACGGTGGTTTTCCGATTCGTGAGTGGCCGATTCTTCCGATTCGATTTGGTGTCTCGTATCGGTTTGCGTACTTTCGGCGCCGTCGGGTTCCATGTACATATCGGAGTCATCGCCGTCATCGTAAGCTTCGTCAGTTCCACCTATTTCTGAAGCCGCTGCTTCTGAATCCTGAAAGAACAAGAGTTTTTTTTTGAAAGAGCAGTTTATTGCAAGCTTATTGTATCTTAAAATACGAATTGAATAAGGTATGAAATAGTTTGTTTAACCTTTAAATAATTCTCAGGATATCTAATTTATTTCGATATTAGGATATCTAATATTTCCTAAAATTATTAGGATATACATAATATTTAGATTCATAAATTTATGAATATTAATAAAATTTTCTTTATTTTTTATAGTTTTATAAAAATTATAATAAATCCATCATCGACTATAGTTACGAAAATAATTAACTGTGACTGTAAAAATATTTACTTATAACTTTGAAATAAAACAAATTTTGAAATTATTTAATTATTAATAAAAAAATTTGATTACTAATTAAAGCAAACTCCTTGTTTTCAATACAGAATGAATAGAAAGATAAAATAATTAGTTCAAAGAGTCATACTATAACGTTAAGTAAGTGCATTATAATTGGATGATCTACTTTATAAAAATAATTGAAGTGTCAGTAATTAAATTGTCAAACTTTTAATGGGTAAAAATAAAAATTCTCCCATAAATCACAAACAACGTTTTATAATATATCCAACAATTTTCCTCGAGGTATTGTAATAAAGATAATTACTTAACGTTATCGTAATTTAAAATATAAATTATTCTATCCGCAAATTTTATTACATCTTGAAGTTTCGTTAACGGGAATAGAGCTGCAGATCGAAATTTTCAAAGCTTTAACAAGCACAACGACGTAAGGAGTAACGTAAGTAGCGATGTAAGAGAGTGAAAACGTTATCGCGGTAATGCTTCTGTATTAAAAAAAATAACACCACCGCGGGTGAGTTCTCCAATGATGGAATTTCAATCGCGACAAGACAGTTTAATTATACCGGCATCCCATTATTTATTTTTTTTTTTTTTATTTGTCTTTGTTCGCTTCTCTTTTTCATTGGCTTTCCCGTCGACATTCTTTTTCCGCACCTGTACACCCACGTTACAGGAAAAATGAAAGAAAAAAAAAAACAGAATTTTTTTAATTTTCGTTCGACTTCGCTTTTCTCTATTTATGCGTCGCAAGAAAGAGAAAGAGAGAGAGAGAGAGAGCGAACGCGCGCATTGAGCAATTGCAACAGAGTCTCGCGCGTGGCGGGCAGACACGCCTAGCATTGTTGCAGACGAATGTGTCAGGTCAGTGACAGCGTCGCACGCGCGCGCTGGGAGTGTGCCTCGGTAATGTGGTAAGGTAATACCGGTGCAAGCGCAATTCTTTGCTTTTCTCTTGTCTACTCCCTGTGTTTATGTTCGAATCGCTAGGGTATAATGTAAAATATGTATATACTTGTACAGATGGTGTACTTGTGTAACAGCGATTCCGCGGCTTTCTATAACTTCGCGATTGAGAATCAGAGTTTTTTGTTGGATGAGTTTATCTCTGGGCTGTTTATTGAATTGGCTTGTTACAGTAACGCTTATTATATAAATTTTCACTCGCCATGTGAATGAGGTATACTTTTAATGTAAAATTCTTATTTTTTTTTAATTACATGTAAATTTATTTTTAATATTATATTTCTTTCACAAGTTTTAACCGTAGCTACGTCATCTACTATTTAAGAACACTCAAGTATTTTACAAATTTAAATTTAAATTACATATGTAATCGCACACGTTAAAAAAATTAAATTGCATCTGTGATATGTAACAATATTAAATATTAATACCGATGATTGACGGATAAATTAAATTTAATATTAAAAATTTTATTCGCATGGATTCAAAGAAACAAATTTTGAAAGCCGTTGAAATCTGAAGCAAGAGTTTTATAATTAATGATGGCAAATTGAAATGGCGGCTTCTAAAGAATAAATAATTATGTTACTATTATTCAGTATATGATTTATAATAATGATTCAAATCTTATATGCTATAAACATCATATCGCAATCATAAATTTCAGCGTCTCTTATTTAATAACAGAAACATCAGTCGCGAATTATTTATCTAACAAATCTCGCAAGAGAAAATTGTAATTAACGATACACAAAAGAAAAAATTCTTAATATAATCTAGTAACATAATTATCTCAAATTGAAAATTGTTTGATTAAACAGTTACCAATCCCAATAAAATCGTTCTGGTCTACCATCAGATTGTTGATTCTCATACTTATAAACTCGATTGAGGTAATAACAAATAATTTCTCACATCGTTGTAACAAAATTATCTTAGAGATTGTACATTTTCCGATGAATGATTTTTTTTCGCGGTTATCTCGTTACGTTGAGAGACAAAAAGATAATTGCAGAGAAATAAAGAAGAAAAAGAAAATGATACCCGATAGATGATTATTTATGGATTTATAATATAATCTCGGGCTGCTCGAAAGATTTCACTCGAGCGTTATTCTCTTGTTTTAAAAAATGCTCTGTTCTATGCTTGATTTTACGGTGTAATGAAACCTGCAATTTTGATAAGAACTAGCCACAGATATTCTCATCAGAAAAGTTAAAAATTAACGGTTTTTACACATCTTGTAAATTTGCCGAAAAATTTTCCTAAGGATTAATATGAATAGATAGTTTATAGGGCAAGTGGTGAAAAAGATGTCGTCGATATTGTGTGATCTCCATTGTTCAATTCATGGTGTATAGATAATAAATTTCGTAATCGCAATTTGTAATAAAAATAAAATAACAACGAAAGAAAATAAAAGAGTCGTTAATATTGTAAATTTTTTTTTGCTCGAATGCCTTCCTTTTATATTGAATAAAATAAAAAAAAAAAAATACAAGAATGTAATGAAATTAAAATTAAAAACAAAAAATCTCGCCTAATTGCTATTTAAAAATCGTTCTTCACGAAATCGTTTCAAAATTTACGATGCACACTAGCAGAAACGCACGCGAGGGCAAGAGCAAATGTACGGGCAACGTAAATTATATACGAATTAAGGGCAATCAAAGCCGCACGCAAACGATACACGAAGGAAAAGCGCAACGAATTATCATTTATCCCGGTGCAGAACGTGTAACTATACGAGTGCAGTGTATGCGACCTTTTAAAAATCGCACAAAAGAGATTAGACGTTCTTATTCTTCCGGGAGTTGCGATGACTTTATTAAACGATAGGATAGCATGTAATTCTTCATAACGGTTAAATAGACCGGTAAAGCACGGCTTAATTCATTTTTGATGGCATACGTGATTTAATGGAGAAAAACTCGCCGGAGTTTTCGTTTCGTTCGTGGAAAGCAGGAGCGTCATTAAAGACCGATAGATAGGTATATAATATGTATCCACGATTAGGTTACGATTGCATCCTTTTAACCTAATGGTGTGTTTTGTATTGCGAAAAGAAAGCGATAGGGCTCTAGTTGATCGATCGGTCGCGAGTATTGTTGTTGCAGTTACCGATTTTCTCTTTAAAATTCACCTAGAGCCAGTTAATTTTGATGTTATTTATAGTTTTAAAATAACTTAATAAATAAGGATAAATTTGTGTCAAATGCATTTTGCATATCTCGATCGTTGCAATTTTCTCGCCTTAATCGATCCTTTTTTTCTAAAGTTAATCGCTCGCCTCGAGACGACAAAGATAAGCAGCTTCTTTATAAATCGATTGATTCTTATTCCTCTATCGGTTCTATTCGTGAGATACCAATTTTCGATTTTATCATTCCGTAAGATCCATTTACAATTCTTCGCTCCGTCGATTTTAAGTACACCCCCCTCGCAAATTTACGCCGCTTTATTTTTTACAATAATGGATTTGAAAACAGCAATATTTAAGGAAAAAAAAAAAAAAAACGACAAACGTAACAGCGAGAAATTAAACGTTAGATTTTTAATCGATACTGTACCTCGTAATCGGTTTTGTCTTGCTCTGGAACAGGGGCTCCATCTGAAACAAAAGAAAATATTTGTTGCATTAAATAACGCTTCTGGATATTAACACGCGAATAATAAGTAACTTATATTAATTTTTTTTTTTTTTTTTTTTTTTTTTTTTTTTTTTTTTTTGGGGAGAGGGGAATTAAAAAGACATTTTTCTTCATTTTATTATCGTTCGACACCGCGACTTTCACCGTCGCTTTTTAACAAGTTACGTTCATTGTTGGAACGCGTTTACGAAGTGAGAAAAAAAAAGTTGTTCAAAGACTTAGTGTTGTTAGTCGGTCATATCGGAAGCAGATCTTGTTGTACGCATGAAAGTACTCGACAAAAACACGCGTTGTTTCCTGACTCGTTTGTCGTTTTGCGATACCCATGAAAAGAATCTTGACACCTTAAATATACATTTCCGCGCTAATTGTTTTACAACTAGTTTCTTTTTATCCATGATTTAATGATCACAAATAGATTTCAATGAATGAATAATTTTGTTAATAGGAATTTATTTATCTTAAGCTATTAATTATTTATTTTAAATTCGGTATGAAATTTATAAAAAAAAAAACCATTAACAAAATTTTTATTTGTAGTTATAATTATTAAATAATAATAAATAATTAATTTTTTTTTCTTCAATTTCGTTCTTTATACTGCATTTTACTTCCTCTTTGTAAGTGGACACTTGATAGACGACGTTTAAAAATTTAACGTTCATATAATTATATGCACATGCGATGCAATCGTTAAGCACTGATAAATTGTTAAAGTATTTTATAGTTAATTAAAAATTTTTTTTCAATAACTTTATATGATACGATTGGACTTGTTACACGTTTTGTTTTAAGATTGACTATTAATTATAATTTTTATGCAACTGAGCATATACCAGTTAATTGACTAAGCGTAAAGTAGAGCTCCTTCGTACGTAATGTTATGCAATAACTTATCTTAAATTTTATTTTAATTACAATAATAATTTTTCTTACGAAGAATAAAAATTTAGTAAAAAGTAAACTATAAATGTAAATAATGGAAATAATAATAATTTTTATTAACCAATACTATTTTTATGATTCGAAGATTTTTTTAATCATAAGCGAATACAATTAAGCCAAACGTTCTACAACCTTGCTCCAAAAGCATTCTAAATAATCTTTTCCTCGGATAACTCTCTTTCAACCTCCATTTTTTCCGAGCGAACAAAAAGATAAGCGTCGGGTTATTTCTTAAACGTTCATTTTCCAGCTATGATATCCCGCGGCAACGAGCAGTCATATGCAAATATATATGTATACAAAAATCGTTAAGCCAAGGCATCGCGATTCACCGATGCGTAAATTATTATTACGAAAGTGACAACGCAAACGTTGCCCAATACTCCACAATGCCATCGACGTCTATTCACACATACGTTAACGCATACCTGTATACTTACGTTATACGTATACGCGCCGGATGAGTTTGCGTTATTCCGCAGCATCGCGAAATGCGTGCGGAGAGTAAAATCATCGCGCGTCGCGCGTCGCCGAGCGCGTTATTAACAATCGCCAATACGCGATACGGCAATTTTTCCGAAGCCGTTGCCCGCGGCCTCCTTTTTCAATGACGATCGACGAGTCGATCGCCGCGCACCGACGATCGATTGCGAGCTCGATGTTGTCAAACGAGTGCTATGCATCGAATGCGATGGCCTTTGTTCAGCTGTGTGCCTTTTAGTATATCGATTATGATACTTTTCGTGATTTTTTATTTATATGTCATTCATTTTTAGAAGATAATTAGTTCTATTGAGAATGTGACATTTAAGATAGAGACCGCATTTTTCATCAATAAAATTACAATAGATTAATTATAAATCATTGATTTATTGTTTGTATTGCTCAAAGGACATTGTTATAAAATTGTCAGCGAAACAAATTTACGAGACGATAAATTAACGAAAAAACTATTTTGCATTAGAGTTTGATTATCGAATCTCTATTGTTTGCTTAATTAAATAAGTCAAAATTATTTTTTCAACGTAAATTTTCAGTTTCTCTTCGAGCTAAATTTAACAACATAACGACGTTATGCATAGGTATTGTTACTTCTGCAGAATATTCTATTTCGTTACTAGGTATACTTACACTTTGGTGAACAAAATTTTGATTCCCATAAACCTTTTGCACTAAATCATGATTTTTAAACTGTTGCTGTCAAAGTATAATTTATTTCTTACCGCGATGATTTTTTTTTTCTTCAAACATTACAGAAAATTTTACACGTCTTTCTAAGCTTTCTTGCATAAATTTTGCTGGCCGATCACACAGCGGAAATCCAAAGTTCGAGCTAGAGACGAAGAACTTTCACCAACAGATTGGAAAAATAATCTAAGGGTAAAAAAAAGTAACGATTCTTCAAGTGCATTAACGAGATCGGAGGGAGAAAAAAAGTATAAATGCGGTTTTCGCAGGAGAAGTCGCGAATGTTTGTTTTGAAAGTCGCTTGTGACTCGATGTAATTGAGCCGCCAATCAAATGTACACATTGAATGTTGCATTTTTTTTTCCTTTTTTTTTTTTTTTTATCAAGGAAGTGATCTGCATCTTTGAGACTGTCGTAAGGTTGAATTCATTTTCTGAATGGGTTTTTGTATGGTTTTTCAATAGCATTAATTTTGTGAAAAGTATCTCAAATAATTTGACCGGCGAACTATTTTATAGAAATTCGTGATTTTTATCGCTGTAATTCCAAGTATTTAAATGCATATTCATCCAAATCGTTTAAGAATATATAAATGAATAAATAATAGTAATTTCTTCGAAACTGCGACATAAATTTTTCCCCAATTGCATAAAATCTTTAAATTGCAAATGTTATAACAAAACGATTAAAATTTGAAAAGATTACCAAAGATTTACGATGCACATATGCGTGCTCGTACCATAACCGTTTAAATTTCGCTCAAAGTATTTTCTTATACTCGCGGAGGTAAATTGGCAATCGGTATTATTACGTGTTTACGCTCATAAAGCATTCAGAGAAGTTCCACTGAGCGGAAAGATATATTCTACAACTTAATTTTACCGGGCTTTTTCATAACGCCTAAAAAGTTTTTCGTATATTGTGTGATGCGGATTTTTCTACTTTGGCTTTTATTGTTTCCTATGAAAATACGTATGTTTTATGTAACGAAGTGCGGCTTAAACGCGTACGACGTTGAAGTAATTTTAATCGCTCATGTAAACCGCAATTTTCGGCCATTTCTTTTATTGGCTATTAATAACTGATACGGGATATACGTATATACGAGGATGTAAGTATGAGAGTTTTTATTACTGGCGAAATGAAAGTCGAGCCTGGGGAAAATGTGAAAAACGCTTTTATGGAAACGAAAGAAATACTTTGTATATTTACGTATGTATATACAATAAATATATATATATATATATATATATATATATACTTTTCGGTCAATAATTATTTAAACGTTAAATAAAAAAAATTCATACGAAACAACGAAATCATATAATTGAGCAATCGGGCTGTAAACTTTTCGCATCGATACATCACTTGTCGTAATTTCGCGCAATAAACGTACGAAACAATTTCCTCCATCGGTATCGCAAGATTCAATTTGACCTAACGTATATAAAATTCCGTAATTTTCTAGGTACGAGGTACAACGATGTGTTACGTGTGCGTTTTCTCCTCGATGCGGGTTTTGTAGCGCGGCGAAAAAAAAAAAAAAAAAAAAAAGAACACGAGGATAGTGAACCGATTCGAGACGATCCAGGAAGCGCCGCGTCAATGTAACGCTAATGAGAGCGAGAAGAGATGAAGCATGAATGTGTATGGATGCGAAACATCGCGTCATTAAGCTTCGCTTTTCTCGACGCGAAACGAATTGTCGGTGTTACTTTATTTATTTTTTTTTTTTTTTCTTGCTACTTTTCAATTCTACCTTTCGCAATGTGAATTGTATCGATAATCGGATACGTTTATAGTTTTATATTGTACCCTCGATATGACTCCTAAATATGTTAATTTTATAATGTATATGTTATGTATAAATATATATGCCTGTTGTAATAACACTAATATTACTTAAATTATTGATTGTCCTTTTTTATTATATTTCTTTGAGTACAATTTATTGTAATGACTTCTGAAAAATTTATTTTTAAAACGTTTGACTAATTTTTAATACCCAAATTGATAGTCAAATTGACGTCAAGACAAGATTTGAATGGCCATTAAACAGAGCACAGAATCAACCTCCGCGAGACCATGAAATCGAATTTCAACAGTCATGTCATCTCGTAAATCATTTAAGTTTCGTTAGTAATGCAGAATCCAATCAATTTTAATTTTGAACTATTATATTACGCGTACGAATTACACTCTTGATGTAGCGTTTCATAAACGTAAATTAAAATGAGATAAAATGAGTCATCGATTGAAAACTGGTTGAAATTGCTAATAATCGGCTAAAGTTATGGCGATTTTATTGGGTAACAATAAAAAAAAAATATATTCGATTTACTAGTTTTAATAATATAATAAATTGTTTTAATGAATTATTGATTTCTCGGAAATGTAAATTAAATTATCGGATTGTAGCAATAAAATATCATCGATGTATTTATTTTTGGTTATTATTTTATTTTAAATACTATTTCAAATTGCTCATAAACTTTTATAATCTCTTGGAACATCCAAAATAGTTCGCATTATTTATAGAAGTTAATTGATGTAAATGAAATTATTTTATTATTCCTAACTGTTTTCAGTTTTATTATTTAATTGATTTTTAATTGTAAATAATCATACAAGAATAAAATAATAGTTATTTTTCTCGAAATACCGCAAAATAAACTTACGTAGATCTAAAATATTTTCTAAAAGCGTAACTCTTCTAAAAAAAAAAAAAAAAAAAAAAAAAAAAAAAAAAAAAAAAAAAAAAAAAAAAAAAAAAAAAAAAAAACCTTTTACACAAGTTCAGCATACCTCAAAGAAAAATAAAAAAATTTCCATTTCCAGACTTTTACTTTCAAATGCACACATCCTACGCACAACTAAGTATTCACAAGGCAAAGTAACGTCACGTTTTTGCCAAGCACGCGAGCGAATCATCGGTGACAAATTTTACTGTCGATTAACGAGACAGCCTGTTTTATTAGGCGTATATATATATATATATATATATATGTATATATACGAGCGCTTTATATCACGCGCGCGTCCGCGCATCCGATCGATCCAATAAATACACCGCAAATCGGTTCCTTTTTGTTCCGCTTATCCGTGCCTCGATCGATACGATGATTGCGTGCTCGCACGCGCGCGTGAGATTATACTGTTTTGTGTATGTATGGCTACTGTTGTCGCGCGTGGAATTTCGCAAGTTTGGAATTTTATCACATATTTTTCATTCGAAAGATTTATATTCTATTGGTTTACTAATTATGTTTACGATCTGTATATTAAGATTTCAATTGTTGTAATATAAATTTTAATGAAATCGTGGATGAAAAAGAAAATTAAATTTATTGCATTACATCGCAGATTATTTGTAATATATAAGGATGGTATATTGTTGATTATTTGTAATATACACATAAGTTTAATTCAATTTGAATGTTTTGTTTTTTATATTTTTTTAATATATTTTGGCATTGTTTTAAAGATATTTTAAAAAAGTAAATTTAGTCACGTATTTTTAGTCAAAAATTGATTTTGTTGACTTGTCACAGACAATTTTTTATTTTCAATTTTTTTTTAGTGCGATCATATAACGATACAATTTGAAACATTGTAAGACTCGGGGATAAAGTTTTAAAAATATTTGCAAAAATATGATTTAGTAGCTCGTAAAAACTTCTAAGATTATCCACGAGCATATATATTTATCCATATATGGTTACTAAAAATAGCCGAATCATTATTTCTAACATAAATATTTAACGACACATCGAGATAAATAAAATTAAGCCGTTTTAAAAGCCATTTCCATAATTTATCCAAACGACGCTTTCATAACAAATTAATTTCGCAGCGATCAGCTTCAATTAAATCTAAATTTTATTAGCGCCCCGATAGTTTTGCAAAATTTTTGATGAAATTTTATGCCGATAATTAATTGACTGGTTCATAACTCCGATAGCCAACCGGTCTGTTCGCTCTCGTTTTCCTAGACGGTTTTGCATTCGGAAACGAGTCACTTCGACGACCGCGTAAAATTTATTCGTTTCCCACTGCTATTATCATTATCTCGCGCTTGTGTTAACTTATTTTCTCTCGTGTTATCTTGAGAAATTTAAATTAGATGAAAACCAAGCGCGGGCTTGTATCGATCGTTGCAATCGCGTCACGTCTTCTCTTTATCTATTTATACTTCTTGAGGCTACTTAGTAAAGTCTAGGCATTGTTCAAAACAATACTCACAGAAGCATTGGAAAATAAAAGCTTTTTGTGCATTAACTCCACACGAGTATATACGTAGTGAATGCACGCAACTATACTCGTACATAATAAACCACGACTCGCTGCAGGCGTTTATCCATACACATATACAAATCGATAAGAAAAGAACGAAGCTTATGAGTATGTAATAACGGAGGTTAGAAAATCACGGAAATTACGATGAAGCCGATCGTGGGAGACGCATCATTCTACGCCACTCCTTGCTTTATATTTAATTCGATTGCTGCTCTTCGTCGCGTTGTAAATTTGTAAATTTTGTTGATAAAAATTTTTTGATTACGTAAGCATTGACGATGTACACGATATGAGAGAAAAAACTTTTTTAAAAGAATTTTTCTCAAAACTTATATTCTCATTTAGTAAATATCAAGAATATCAAACTTTTATTAAAATTAAATTTATCGTGACATTTCTGTTTTAATATTTTAAACACAAACTATGCAAATATTAAATGTTCGTTAGCACTTTTATCTATCTCTTCTCTTATCATTATTCTTACAACGCGCTTATCTAACCATCAAAGATCGATAACAATAACCGCATGCATAACAAAAAAAAAAAAAAGGAAATGAAAAAAAAGTCAACGAAAGTAAAAGTTAATCCCGTGCATAATGAACGACGTCGAGATAAAAAAAAAAGATAAAGACAAAAAAAAAAAAATAAAAAAGAAAAATTGTAGAGCACCAAATTAAGAGCAGTAGTGAAAGCTTTCAGTAATTCGTCGAGCGATGAAGAGTGAACGCGGGTTCGAAAAATCGTCGGAACATTGCATACGCTTAAAAGCGACTGCCTTTTAAGGACTGTATATATATATCTGAACATACACACGCGCGCGCGCGCGTGGGATTAGACTTTAGTCTAATTTAAAGGTGGTACAGATTTAACAACCGAGCGAGAAAAAAAATTAGCGAAATCAAATCTCGGTGTACTTTCTCCGCAAAAGGGAGGAACCAATTCGCCTTCGATCCAATTATCAACATCTCGGACAACTCGTAATTTTACATTTCTAATTTTCTTACGTCTATACGTATTTTTCTGATTTTTTTAGATTCCTACTCGGTAGTCATTTTTCACTTTCCCGATATACCGATGATTGATTCAATCATAGATCCATAAATAATTAAACAATGTATTGTAATAACGGTAAATTTTAAATTAATAAATTTGTGGTTCATTAGGCTCTACTCAAAATTAGATAACGATTACGACAAAATTTATTAAACATTTGAAAGATGTTTTCGCAAATTTTCTTTGCTATCCAATGTCTTGTGTATATAAATCTCGTTTAATGAATTCTGCTACAAAATTAGATCAGCAGCAAAGTCGAATTAAACAACGAGTTTACAATATTACCGAAAATATTATTTTATAAGCTATTAATTCTACTCCGAAATTTTTCCGATAACGGAAAGTAACCGATTTTAATCCAAACAGAGAAAAGTAAAATTAGTTTAAGTAAATGTCGTATTCACATGTCGAATGCGTAATTAATCGACTTTTGATAGTGAGTTAGTGAGTATAGATCGGCACGAGATCGTGAACCACGGGGTCGATGTACTTTTTGCGCATATTTTGTTTCTTTTTTTTATGAATTACGGGTGTTATTTATTTCGTCCAGATTGTTAAAATAAATAAGATTCGAAGATAGGTAATGTATAGGGGTGCACGTGAACGTAAGATTTAATGCTTTCTAATCTTGCATTTACATGTCGAATGATAATTGAGGAAATAGTTAAACGATGTTAATGATTATCGAATAATCGAGAAATGTTGTAGGAAAAAGTAAAACGGACGGTGAAACATTTTTTGAATGTTTACGTTCAATTATTTCAGAATAAACGATTTTGATTAATAAAATAAAGCCGCCTTTAGAAAAATTGGAAAGTCTTAAAAAATTTTCAATGAAATGAGCAATATTTGTAATTTAATTTTTTAAATTTATCAACTATGTATTATATAGCCTTTTCCGAAACTTTAATTTCACGTTATAAATCAAGCGAATCAAAAGATTTATCATTGCAATATTTATCTTAACGAATAGTCGCGCAAATAATGCAAAATAAGCAATAAAGCATCGTAAACCAAAGAATGTAAATAAGAATCGTTAATGGTACGAGGAGAGACTTTTACTTTCCGTTAATAGTAATGCACTCCATTCTATAAGTAAATGAAAATTACTCCGTTAATGTTTAAATAATTACTGGATTTTATGCTAAAACTATACGAGAAATGTATACCATAGTTAACAAATTTTCATGTTTAAAGACACGAAAATTCACGAAACGATTGTTTTAAACCCCCGCAAGCGCGATTACGCGGCTTATTGCTCCAACGTCATTGGTCGTTAGATATTTTACAGGTCGTTTGTAAATTGATCGACAATTACGCGTCCGATTCTAATTAAGCGACTTAATTACCGCTGTATTAATTCACATTTAGTATTCATCGTTATTAAAAAGATTTTATTACAATTCATCAGAGCTACCTAATAAAACAACGATCGTAAAAATAAATAATAGATTTTGTTTCGAAATTAATAACTTACCGACTAATTAAAAAACAAAACAGTCTCTTAAACATCTCATCATCGGTAAAATCCGCGCAATAAACAATTATCTTACACAATACACTCCGGTTTTTAAAAGAGTGCTCAAGCTCAAAGTCAGCGAGTGCCCAGGGGCCACTCGGAGCGACACACTCACACACACGCACTAGCACACGCACACCACGAACGCATTAACCTTGACAGTCGCAAAGTGAGTGAGAGAGAGAGAGAGAGAGAGAGAGAGAGAGAGAGAGGAAAGGCACGAATCGAGAAGCAAAAATATAAAGACAAAAAATAAAAACGTACGCGAGTTCGATGGCACTTTCACGATGCGCATCACGAGTTTATATATACGATGTATGGGAGGCTCGATGCAAGAAACCTGTTCTCATGCCCGTTGGGCATCGACGAGAACGAGAGTCGCGAGAGTGTACGTTTCTCTCTATATAACCGTGATCCCGTAAATTTGGCACAGTTTTTTACTTCTATTTTATTTTTTACCTCTTTCTTTTGCGCGTACGATGCTCGAGGCTATGGATGGATTTCAGCGCGATTGATATTTCTTTCTTTCTTTCTTTCTTTCTTCATTTTTTTTTTTTTTTTTATGTGTTTGTCAATAGGCCAGAGATCGTAAATATTATCAACGATGAGTACGAGAAATTTGGGATTTTTTCAATGGAAATTGAGTCGTTATGTATACGTGCTGTTGAGTTTTTTTTTAGAATGTTTAGCGAAGAGTAACACATCATTAATATTATACATTCTTCAGAAAGGTCTATTAAAAAACTGAATGACTGTTTTGTTTCAGACCAACCTTTTTTTTTTTTTTTTCTTATCAATTATACAGATATAAGATGTCGAGTCTTACTGGCTAAGCAACATTTTTAACGATCTTCTCGCTAACATCTTTTTTCATACCGAGTGCAGCTTGTATTATAATACAAAAGCGACCGCGAAATTTCACATGCCATTTATGCAAATATTATCGAGCTACGTTGTGTATAAGAAATTTTAATGCGGATATGCTAGCAGAGTTAATTAAAATATTCAATGCACCTTTAATTGTCCATCGATGATATAAGCGTTCAAACGGCTCTCAAAATTTATGCTCTTGTATCAACTTTAAAACGTTGATTTAAATTATTTATCGTAGTTATTCATTAAACGAATATGACTTTCTATTCATACATTATTTGTTAGCGTTAGGCTTTAATCGCGTATATTTTGTTTTAATTGACAGTTACGATGCCCCGATTTGAACAACGGTGAGAGCATTTTTCGTTCACGTCGACGTGCCCCAAAAGTACACTACATCGATTTGTTATGAGATCCGTTATAATATTAAGCGTAATTTCATAAAGTGTTTGAGCGTTAATGCGACTAATCGCGTTCGTAATCGATGTTATTAGTCACTAAAATTGAAGTTTTCTAAAAAATATTATCTGTGTAAACATAAAGGATTCGGCTATTACATATTATTACTCGAAGAAATCATGAAAAATTTAACTTTCAAAAACTCGTTATTTTAGTAAAAACATTTATAACTCACATAAAATATAATTCATATTAGGAAATATATTAAAATATGGCGAAATTAACAATTTTATGTTTAAAATGATATCTATGATTACATAAAAATATTACTTTGTTGCAAAAATGCACTCTTTATTTTAAATGTTAACATTTAAAAAATACTACAATTGTAATCTTTTATTAGCGCCGATTCTTTTGTTATCCATAAATCCTTCAACCTAAACCAACCAAGCCTACGTTTAATTTTCATATCACGAAACGATCGTTTTTTTTTTATTTTTGTTCGCAATTTCCAGTTTTAGCAACTGAAACTTCGCAAAGGAGGAATCGACGTAAACTCGGTTATCTCCACGAGGTGCTATGTATACAAGCACACAAGCCGTAAATTTATCGGCGATTTCCGCGTTTCACTCAGATCGATTGCACATTGTGTTCGATCAACGCGAAGATCGCACGTATAAAAATATTCCCACGCGAGCTCTTAAGATATGTACGTGCACTTTCTCTCTCTCTCTCTCTCTCTCTCTCTCCAAAGAGTGTCGTCTTCCGAACTTGCATTTATGTATATATGTATATACGATCGCGTCGCGTGACTGTCAAGCGTCGCTCTGTGACGTCTGCTCGACGTTTCCGGGATACGTCTTCTACGTGGGATCTTTGGTCTTGAGAAATCTTGTTTTGTTTACGAAAGTTATATGGAAAGAAATTTTTGTTGATGTCAGGTCCTTCCACTGTACTAGAGAAATTTTAAATTTATTTTTGAGTTTCAAGAAAGTAGATTATACGTAAGTTTATTACTTTTGAAATTGAAATTCTATGCGACTCGAAAATCACTTTAATCCATTTTTAGATGAAAGTTTAACTTTTTTATTTTCTACGGCTATTAAAATTTAATTATTTAAAATATTTTGCTTTTTTTAATAAATTCGACGTAAAACGATGCTTAAAGTTTCTCTTATGCAAATAAAAGCTCCGATGAGTATAAAGAAATTTATACCTATTTTTATTGCAAAAAAATTTAATTTTACCGATATGCAAAAACGTTTAGTAAATTATTTTTATTTTTCTCGACTTGCAACTTTCTCAAATTTCACTAAAAATTCTCAAAAAAACGACATTTAAGTTTCTTGCAAAACTTACGTTCGACAATCTATCTACATAAAACCTCTTCCGCTACCGTTAATAAAGGAAGTGGGTTCATCAGACTTTATGAAACTTTTTGTTTAATTTTAAAAATATTTTAAAACAATTTAAAAATATTCTTAAAACAATTTGATTTTAACGAAATTTCCGTAAAATAAATTTAGTTGTTTCACATAAAATTATTACACGACATTAATAAAAAGAGAATGTTTTTATACGTAGAACTATGGTGGATGTTTGAACTTTGCCTGAGAGGATGTGAAAGTGAATCAATTATTTTTTTTTTCGTTCGTTTGTATAGTCGAAACTTTGTCGCGTGTGAAAAAATGAATGTATACTTTATAAATTATTAAAATATTTTGATTTAATTATTAAATATTAAATTATTTGATATAAAGAATTTTTAAGTTTTCATACTTCCAGAGTTTCTCAATTGGAATAATTTTTTTTTATACACTTACAACTGGTATGAAGTTATTTGTGAATTCTTCTTTAGTTACAATTATCGTCGTATTACAAATTGACAAGTTATTAAAAAGATTCTAGTGCACTCAGATTGAAATTCTTAAATGATTTAATTTTTATATTGTTGACCCATAGATTTATATCATATTCCAACGATATTTTTTTGCAAGCGATACAGTAATAATAAACTAACTTACTAATCTCGTACAGCAATGATCATTTGATATTTTTCAACTGACCTGAAACAAAAAAAAAAAAAAGTTTATTTTAGAAATTTTTAACGGCATCAATTATTTTACATTATCAAAAAAAAAAATGTAATTATATAATTATTTCTCAAATAACGTAAAAAACTTTGATAAAAATAGTTTTTATTTTAAGTGGCATATTTCAGTACGAATAAAAAAGTAGCCAAATAATTCGGTTAATTCGACAACAAAATTACATACTTTTGCCGATCTCTATACGGTAATAAAACCGAGCCAATCGACATGCGCGATAATGTATCTCGAATACAAGGAATCAAATCTCCCCGATGTAAACGCATAACTCCGTGTGCACCTCTAAGGCGCGTCTATTAAACCTCAATTTCGCATTTGACATAAGGTATATATATATATATATATGTACATGGACTAAATGAAGCGCGCGGCTAATAGGCATACCGACAATAAAAAGTCCGTGAAAAGCTGAGAGCAACCGCAGCGTTAGATGAATATGCATACGGCCAATTATTCCATAGGCGAAACCGGAAGACCGCGCAACGAAATTGCACTCGCGCTCGCGCGCCCGCGTACCTATATATCCATTGCGAATACGTACCGCGGCTAAATTTGAATGTTTGTACGCCTGTGTATATATCGTGCAAACGGTGAAAGAGAAAAAAAGAGAGAGAGAGAGAGAGAGAGAGAGACAAAGAGTAGTAATTGCGCGCGCAATTTGCGGCTTTCCACGGGTAAGCGCGAACCAACTATGGGAAGAAATGTTATTTGATTTTCCTTAATGGCTTTTCTTTTATTTCGAATTGTTTGGATACATTTGCCAAGTCCCTTTCAATCGCTCTATTTCGGTTGCTGCCTTCGTTATTGACCGATCGATCAATTACGTTGTAAATTAGAGCGAGGAATTCTTTTCTTTTTTCTTTCCTTATTTTGTGCTTGTTTATTGCGTGAATTAAGGCGATTTGCATGGGACCTCGCGTGCTGAGAATTTTTTTTAAGTTTTGGAAATTTATTTATTTTTAAAGAATTTCTTAATGGCTTGTTCAAAAGGTAAATATTCTAATGACTTGATTTATATAATAGATTGAAATTAGAAACTTGGATTAAAATTATGTTTAATGCATAACTGAAGAGGAAAAGATTAATGGTATTAATAAAAATTGGAAAACTATGTAAAATGAATAATTATTGACTATTTAATTACATAATATTGTTTAATTATTTTACTTGTACATTTGTAAGAAAAATTTATATTTAGTCACAGCAGCAATTGTCAGGTTATGTTACTTTAGAAACACGTTAATTATTTTGCGAAACCATTTATTGCTTGCATGTAATTGTTAATAGTTTTAAAAATGTATATTTTCACGCAATTTCGCGCCGAGCGTCTTGTTATTTTATGCAAACAATTTCAACGAGGTATTTAAACAACAATCAACATAAACACAAGAATTCCATTCTATTTAAATATAGCGCAACTTCAAACGTTTTTCTTACGCATTAGTATAACGGTAATTCCGAGTACGTAAACATCGTTAAATCCATCGTTTTTACATCCTATTAAAATATGATAGTATTGGAAAAAATTTCAAGTCGTGCATTTTTTAAATTATGGATATAAATGTTTCATAAACGTAGGTCGAGGTCTCAAACTTTTCAAAAATTCCGTATTTTTTTTTTTTTATCTAATTAAAAAAGCCGTTTTCACAGTTTGATGATTTAAACGCCGTTAATTCATAATAACGGTAATTAAATATGAAATTTTAAAAAGCTTATGATTTTGTTACGTTACGATGGCAATATTTCATAAAAATAATTTACCACACTGTCATAAATTAAATTTAATTTTTACTTATTAATCGAATAGATAAGAGTAATTGCGTTTTAAAATTTTTACGAGTTTTAAACTTACAGCCCAACATTGAGATTATATTTATAACTTTTTAAAATTTGCATCAATTTTTTTTGTCGTTTGCCGTATTATTAGCAATATAAAATAAAATGATTATCGGCATCACCGACAATGCTAGGATTATTATGGATCTTAAAAAATAATTGCAGAACGCATCTCGTAAAGTATAAACTTTTATTTCCGCCATAACTGGGTATTTCTATAATTAAATATGTAGAAATATATAATAAAAGGTAAGATCCAACGGCTGAGTGGACGACGCTTTGAAAAATTTTTCACAATGAAATCGGTAATTTATTTAACGTTTGTTGCACTTCTCGTAATTAAGCTATAAACAATAGCATTTAAGTGAAATTTCGAAACGAATGGCATAAAGTTTTATAAAAACGAATAAAAATAAAAGAAAAAAAATAACAGGTTCTTTTTTTAATAATTAAATAAATGAAATAAAAAAAAGTAGCAACAATATTTTTCTCACAACAGCAATACTTAACGTTAACGTCGATTAATAATCGTTCCACTGCGCAAGTGTATACGCATCTTTTTCATCTCTTCTTTGCAAGCAATGTGCGATAGTGCAAAAAAGCGTAGGTCGAGGTCTCAACCTTATTCTCCTCTTTCTCTCTCTCTCTCTGTCTCTCTCTCTCTATCTCTCTCTTTCCTTTTTTCTATTTATTGTCGCTTTGGTAATCGAGGCCGGATGCCGGCTTTGGTACGCCGCGGGAAAAATCGAAAAGTACGATATATGTTTACGCGTACTCTTAAGCGTGTATTCATATACATTTATATAAAGGCTCGAGGTGTAAAAAGTTGGGAAAGCCAACGGGCGAGAAAAACTAACGAACGTGCGAGACAGACAAAAAGAGAGAATGAACGCGTGGGACAAGGACATCGTACCATCCTTGTTACGCTAACTTTTTCTTCCTTCGTGGATCTCGACCGTGAGAGGGAGAGAAAAAAGGTAAGATGGAAATGCAAGGACACGCTAGCCGGTATCATTAGCCTGCCTTGTATTTAATTATGACGCGAGGTTCATAAAAGGTTAGGCTTTTACTAATCTATTTTTGTTGCCGTTATTCGCGTATCGTTTATTCACGTTCGTTAAATATACATCTAAACGAATTATAAAATTTTTTTCAATATTTTCTTTGTTAGTTCATGTAAAAACAATAATAAGAAATAAAAATCGTCACTAGTAATAAATCTATAAAAACCAATGCGAACGAACGATTAAAAAATAAACGTTAACTTTTATAACGGTATTTAACTCGGTCAACATGGCGCACGAAACGTACCATTAATCGCAATTTAATTTTTAAAATAAATAAAAGGAGTATAAAACTTAACCAATTTAAAATAAAAATAATAATACTCAAGCCCTCGTGTGCATACGCTTTCTTTAATTAACAAATGAAATAGAGTCCACGCGGGGCGTTTAGACTGCCGATGATATAAATCGAATCGATTAAATCTACATCGACGCGATTTTCTTCTAACTTTAACCGTCATGCATCGAGTTTATGTATATACATATATAATGGATAAATGTAGATAAAAATGCCACTATAGCTTTTAAACACACTAAATAGCCGGTGTTAGATTTTAAAAATAAAATAACAAATAATTTTCTTGTGTTCGACTATGGACATATGGAGTATGAATAAAAATTGTTGAACTTTTTCGTCTTAAATAAATACCTATAAACATTTATTAAATAATGTTACGAGTAAGCTACGTTAATATTTATTTGTTGTACATAATTATTGTCTTGCTTAATACAAGGAACTACTTACACAAAGATTAATTAAATTACGAGACAAATTACAGGTAATAAAGTTGGTAGAAAACTTTTACTGTTCACCGTAATATTTTACGATTAATTAAATTGTTGTTAAAAGTACGAAATTATTATTGCAGTTACAAAATATCGCTCCTTTATGAAATTAAACAAATTTTAACAATGGCAATTATACATAAACTTCAAACTTTTATAATTTTTCAACACCGCATTAAAAAAAAAACAAACAAAAATAGTCAAAGACATAAAAGAATCAACGAAAATTCAATTAAGTTATCTCGATAAATCTCGTTCAGTGCACGAATTATTCTTGAAAGCTTCGCATTAGATTCGTCTTAACGCAACTCAGCAACTCGCCAACGCGTATAAACTTTAACGGTCGATACGCGATCGATCGAACAAAGATCGTCGGACGGCAACGTCTCAAAATGTCTCGGTACGCTGGAGATCATAATTCGCGGGTCTTTTCACGCGAGCCGACGTCCCCGTGAACTAATGCGTGACGAATATGATCGGCTCGACGTCGGATGATTATCGGTTATGTTTGCGGTCGATACTTCAAGATTCGAGTGGATTCGCAAGCTCAACAAATGGAGCGTACCTTGATGCTTACTCTTGCGCACTGCCGTCGTTGAAATTCAACGATCGTTCGAGCCGTCTATGGAATAATGTTGATTTCGTTATTAATAATAAGTTTACCATTGTGATTCGAGTGTTACAAAATTTTAATAAAATGCATCTAAACTTTTATTTTCAAGAATGGTATATAATTTATTGTCATTGATTTTTTTAGTTCAGTTTAAAAATGTTTTAATATTAACCATAAAATATTTAATCTAATTATTAGGTTTATTTTATTGATAAAAATTAATTCAATTATAAAAACTATATGGTAAAAAGCAAGAAGTAACGTACGAAAAAAGTATAGAACATCATTTTCAACCTCAACTTTCGCTTTCTTTTTCTCCAATTTTTTAAGTAGAAAATGCCGTGATTATTTAGACTCGAAAGAGAAACTGTAAGTACGAAATTATTTTTGCGCATTGTGTATGGTCTATTTATGGCCTAAAATATTTATTTATGCAAATGCTTTAACATCTAAATATTTATTATTTCAATTTGTCGATTTAAAAGCGATTAAGTAAGTTACACAAATTAATTTTATTCTTTTCAAATTTTCCAAAATAATTGGCAATGTGTGTAATGCAAGTTGCAATTACTATTATTATTTATAATATAAATGCATTAAAGTTAAGAAAAATTCGAGTTTAATATCATTTCTAACATTACGCATTATAATCGATAAAAAGAAGAAAAAAAAAAAAAAAAAAACAAATCTTCCATTCCAAGCTCGTTTCTCACAAAGCCCTCAGCGGTAGCCATCGCATAATCATCGTCCACGCGACGACAAAGCAGTATCAAGATCACCCAGAAGCAACTCGATCGCTCGTACACGTGCCACTTTATAAAGTACACAGTCGAGGAGAACGTTATCTCTTCTATCTCGCTCCTTCTCGCGTGTATCTCACGTGAACGGTTAATCCTGATCCTTGGCACGTATAATAGCTCTGGCATTTCGCCTACGCGTTGCTTCTATGCGTCATTAGATCCACTCTCTCTTTCTCTCTTTCTCTTTATCTATCATTGACGCACCCACGCAATGTGCAACGAGACGACGAGTGATTAGTCGCTTTGTATTTACGACGTCGCGTCTTGGATTAGTCGCCTTTTTTTTCTTTTTTTTTTTTTAAAGAAAAGCAAAAAAATATCGCTAACGTGTCATGGATGATTGGCGATCAGACTAATTTGTTTAGATCGTTTATTCTTTTTTTTTTTTTTTGTTTTTCTATTCGCGGAATAAATATGCGTGGGGGAAAATAATGGCGCGTAAATGGAATAGTTTAGTGAACAATTCTTTTTTTTTTTTTTTTTTTTTTTTTTTTTTTTTTCATGGAGAATTGCGAGATTTATGGGATAGAGATATGTGCGAGCGCGAAGCTTGGAGTTAATGTGAATAATTTATTTGTATTTTTATAATTGCCTACGTTTGTATGGTAAGTATATCGTCGGGCAAAAACGTCGATGAATACACACCGGTGTAAGACACTTTTCAATGCATTATATACATATGTTTTTTTTTTATGTAATGTATACGTGTGCGATTCAATTAATTTTAGCGGTATATATGCAGTAATCAAAATGCACGAGAGAGGTTAATAATGTTATATAATTTTTGTGGTACAAGTGTTCGTTAATAACGGAGGAGAAAAAAAAATTTTTAAATAACCGAAATAAATTTTACGGTTTATTTTCAAGATTTGCAAACCTTAGCTTTAAAATTTACATTTAACGTATATGTATAAATACACCCACGAAACATTTTTTAAAATTTATTTACTAATATTTTTTAAGATTACCAAAAACCAGTTTCACCAAAAGTTCGCGCAACTTTTTTTTTTTAGCATACGCATAATCATTGTAAAATAAGAAGAAAAAAAAATTTGTCGCGATAGAATTGTCTTTGGTTTAGTCACCTTCTAATTACCCAGGATCGGTAATAATAATAATAATTGTGTTAAGCTAATAAATCAATTCTATCGTTATTAATTAGTCTTGGTTACTGTTATGACTCAGACTAAACGACAACGTGTTATACAATGACGCGTATGCATAAGTCATTAAGATTTTGAAAGTTTGAATATTTTTAAGATCTACTTTTTGTTTTGTTATAATTTTGAAAGCAAAATCAAATATAAAGAATTTTTTATATTCTTTATTTTCACATACTTACGTTATAAAATATCATTAACATAAATTATAATTTATATTTACTAAAGTACCAAATTCTTTTTTCTCCAATAAAAATATCAAAGAATCTAACGTATTCAACGAGACATTGAATAAGAGCCAAGTCGTTGACTTTCTACGCAGATCGCGACAATTTTCCGGCAATATAAAATCCACATACCGTTTATTCATCGCGCCATTGAATGAAAACGGTCGACAGTCAACGACGGAGAATCCGGTAGCCCTCAAAGCATTACGTAATTAAATCGGCTCGTTAAAACGTTAAACCATCGATGATTTTTCCTCGCGTTTTTCCCAGCCATCATTCGGCGACTTTCTTTTAAATTAAACGCACTCTCTCTCTCTCTCTTTCTCTCTCTCTTTCTCGAGCTTTGTTACGCCAACGCCGAGCGCTGGGCGGTTTTATTATCGGTCGCTCTCGTGCTAATCGCCCGTGCGTAAGGATTGTACGGTGAATGGCAAGGTAAAAGCATTTATGGATATGGCAGTTAGACGGTTATTTATGCGCGCTTTTAAATGTGGGATGATCTTTGCGGTGAGAGGGACGAAAATTACGATTTGCCTTGGGGAATTTTTCTTTCCTAATTGAATATTTTTTTTTTTTCCTGGTTTGTTAAATGATTCTTTTTTCTTTGGCGAGCGATCGATGTGGTGCGAAAAGTTTAATTCCCGATGGAACTGTTCGTGTTTTAGTTTTACAAGCACATGAAGTATAGTTATACAATATTCAAAATTATTTCAGGGATTTATTTAATATCATGGTTGAATTAAGAAATCAGGTACGTGATTTTTTTCTTTCATAAAACATATTACATAAGAAAAATTATCGATACTTAAATCTTTAAAGAAATATTAAATATTAAGCTTAAATACATATGGCAGATAAACAATAGTAACTAAATTTGTAAATTCGCGCTGCGATGATTCACATTGATTATTGCATTCATACATTTTCAATAGTTGAAAATTTACAAAGCTTTTTATAGAAGAAAAGAAAAAAAAAGAAAGAATTAACCTTAATCAGATTACGATCGCCAGAAATCAATAAATTTATTGTGCATTACGCGATTGCGTTTATTATCCCGAATGGAAAAGAAAAAAAGAAGCGATTGCATTTGATGAACAACACGCGTGACCCCTTTTGGTAGAGAAAGAATGAAAAAAAAAAAAAAAAAAAAAAAAATGTATACGTTACAATCAACAAAAGGTGTTTACGCAACGCGTTAAATCGACACCGCAGTTTGTCTCGTCTTGACATCCTTTCGCCGGAACCCATCGATATTCCACGATTTTAATCACGTACATAAGACCGAATGACGATCTTACGCGAGTGACGCGCGAGTAGCGAGTAAAAATTTCGTTAAAGTGACTCGATTGAGTCGAGCGGTTTTACGTGAAATATCGGCGTTACGCATACCAACCGTTATAACTTTGCTACTTAAATTATGATTCATCGTTCGTACTTAGAGCCTTCGCGAATACAGCACCGAAGTATATTCTTTTCTCATTCGCAAAGACGCGAAACGTAGTTTATACTCGCTGAATGCATTTTTTATAATTATTCGAATCGCGAAGCGCAAGGCGAGCGTCGTACATTTTTTTTTTCTTTTTTCTTTTTTTTTTTTTATAACATACCTCGCTTCACAAAAAACAAGAAAGTACATCAACGTAATCGTTTCGCAATTCCGTTCTCGTAGCAGCGCATCCAAAAATACAAATCGAAATGCGCTTCGCGAGACGCGTGGGTGTCGCTCGCACAAAAGAAAGTAAAAGACGCGCGCCCACATTTACGTCGACGAGTTCGGGGCGGACATACACGCCCGATGATGAAATGCAGTTCGGTTCCTCGTACTTCGAGGAAGTGAGTTTTTTCAGCTCAAGCCAACGATTTGTAATCAGCTTTTTTTTTTTCCCTATTTTTCATTATTATCGCGCCAGGTTTAAATAGTAACGGGTCAGCTGGCGATTACGTCTTTTCCACGCGCTACGTATGTTATTATTATTTCAAGCGAGATGTTATTCCACGATATCGTTTCTTATTGAAGGAGAAAGTATGCGAGTTTCTTGTGCGCTTGCAGAAATAAATATCGCGGGTGTAATTCTACGTTTATTTTCATTCCGTAAGCATTTGTTTTGTCCTTGAGCGTTTCATACCATTAAAAGCAAAAATTTTTCTAAGTTTTTATGCTACCGTTATAATAAAAGGTGGCTTGTAAATTTTTTTTTTTTTTTTTTTTTTATTATTATAGTGGAGTAAATAAATTGTATAACAAAGTGGTTTGTACGTATAGAATTCATTATCATTTAATTTGAAATTAATAAATTATCAGGCGCTATGTTAATTATGAATAATTTTAATTAAATTTTTTGTCAGATAAAATTGCATTTAAAAATGTTAATTTTAAAATTTTTAAGAAAATTGTATGAATGTTAAAAAGAAATAACAATTTATGTTTGATATGGCAACGCTGACTGCAGAATTAATTCTGAAAATTTAAAGTTAATTGTACATATTAAATATGTATTTAAAGAATATCGTTATATAGAAGTAACATACATGTATTTATAGAAGTTCCTTAATTAAAAACAGTTTTTATTTCGACGGTAATTGAAGTGTTGAATTTTTTGGCATACACTTGGAATTTATAATTGAGTAAAATTTATCTGCCTTGAATTATTATAATTCAAAGATTTTTTTAACGATATATAATGGTTTAATGTCATTTCAACGATCAAAGTAAGTTATTTGCATATTCAATTTTTCAATTTATCGACAACCAGAAATTATAATTTAAGTCATTGTGAAAGTAATAATTAATTATTACAAAATTGAGAAAAACTTACACCAACCGAATGCCCGGAAGTTTTCATCACTTACCAAACACTTCAAATCTGCCGCTTCGTTACATTTTCACGACTCTTACACATACACGAATAGGATAGAGATCCTTAAACTGGCGTAATTATCTCTAATTTTTATCGTTTCGTTTGCACAAAGTTCCGGGGCCCAACGGCTGCAAAGAAAACTCGCAAAAAAATCACCGTGCTAATATTCTAATCTTATAAATTTTTCAATAGTTACACGATCGGTGCGTGCATAGAAAGCAACGGAAAAAGCGAACGCGACGGCCGAGCGAATGAAAAAAAAAAAAAAAAAAAATCAGGAGAAGAAGGAAAGCTCGCGGAGCTTCAACAATCGCTCGCGTACCATCGAGTCGAGTATTGTATCTCGAGAGCCGATCGTTCCTCGACCTCGCTGAACAACGATGAGCAGTGAAAGCGGAGAATTTTTTCTTTTTCTTTTTTTTTTTTGTTTTTTTCTTTTTTTTTTCTATTCCATTTACGATAAACGAGTATTGTACGAGATATTAGTGGGTGGTTGCCTACTTAGATCGAGGTTATTAATATTCAAAGCGTTATCTTATCGTTGTTTAGGAATAACTTTAATGTTAATATAGTTCCGAAATTCCTTTAATTTTAATTTGTTTAATCGTTCGACTGAAAAGAAAAAAAAGTATTCGTAAAGTATCTTCGCGAATATAACGTTCTTGAGAACTTGCGGCGTTACTTATTTATTTTTTTTTTTTTTTTTTTTTTTTTTTAATGAAAATATGTTACGTAAACTACAGCATTGTTTGAAATACAAAAACGTGGAATATTTTAGTACATAAGAAAGTATACGTAGTGACTTCCTCATATTGTTAGACATTTATTAGACAATGTCTGTTAAAGTTCATTATACAACAAATTTCGTACGAGTATTATGTATTTTATACGATAGTCGGACGTATAGTTAACATAATTATATAGTATTTAGGTCATATATTAATAATTCTAAATTATAACCGTTAAAGATACATTAGCTCGATTCTTTTAATATTTGTAATAAATTGAAAATTCTATTTTGAAATAAATATTTGCTTTATCACGCGTAATTTAACGTTTGAAAATTTTTATTGCAATAAAAAATAGGATTAAAAAAAAATTACAATTTATTCTATAGAAAACGATATTATTGATTTCAATAACAGAGGTATCACTAGCCATTCATAAATAACACTAAACGCCAACGAATATACATAAAATTTAATCAGAGAGTCGTTTAAAACGATCCGCAGCCTCTTAAATCTCGTAGCATCTTCGATAGCTTGAAAAAAAAAAAAAAAAAAAAAAAAAAAAAAAAAAAAATTACGATCTTCTTTACGCAACAAGTCATTTAAACACACACAGACACACACAGACACACTCCGTGAAAGGATTTCCCCTTCTCCAGATCCTAATCATAGCTCATTAACACTTAGACCACTGCTTACCGGCGTTGCATATTCGAGATGCGCATTTCCGATACAAACGCGAAACACGCCTGCCCGAGACGTGTGTGCATACGAAATGCCTTTTACGTTTAGCCCAGAGGCGCCGGCACTATCGATGCTTGAAATGTCGGTCGGTTCCGATTTCTTATAAGAAGCCTTAATAAAGCCTTACCCTTTACCGCCTCCCTCTTTATTTTTTTTTTTTGTTTTTTTTTTTTTTTTTTTTTTAATGCGAAAATTGCGTTTCATTAGCTTTAATAGCTGCTTATTATTGATCGACGGTGTTATAATACACAGGCAATGCGTGTGTCAAATGCTGTGCAATTAAGCGCCGATGCGTGTCGGATTGTGTTTTCGTGTAATTTTTTTTGAAAAATTTACGGAGTGTAAGAAGTCGATAAAGGATATACGCGTATAATGACTGTGAAATCGATCGGCGAAGTTAATTGTTGAGCGTTTTAGCAAGTTTGTATGTAATTTTTACGTGAAACCGGAATCGATCTAAAGAATTTAGTACACACGTTTAATATTGTTAATCGAGGTAAGATTATTTTAATGAATTCGTTTTTTCGATCGCTGCTTTCTAAAGATATAAAATGATGTTATATTTTTGTTCGATCGAAAAGTTTTTACGTAATTATTATTTTATCACATTTCGATTTTCCAGTTATAAATTTTTTCGAATACATTTTGAACATTTTTGTTTTTTTTTTTTTATTTTATTTTTGGAATTTTTTTTTTGAATTTCTGGCGCACAAAATCAAATATACTTTAAGACAACAAAATACTATATTATTGCAATATTTTTAAATTAGTACACATAAAAATTGCTCGAATGTCGTAATTTTTCGTTCATTGCTGGAGTTTCGTCCTTTCCCGTCTTATTTATTAGTCAAAGACTTGATTAATTTTATCGAACTGTTTTCTTTTTACGTAACAATATCAAAGATTGTTCGAATCATGATTCTTACCCGAGTATTTGCATACAACACCATTTACAAATAAAAAAGGATTTTGGTAGCCCTTATTTTATGGAAACACTTGACACTTTGATTTTATTAAGGTATGAATTTCTTTCGAGTATTTGCAATCGTTTCGAATGAATTCACATTTTATTTTCTTTTCTGCTTAAGCGAAACTCGAAGTCGTCTGCTACTTTTCCTTGTTTTTTTATTGTAACTAGATCGGTTAGTTAATTCATGGAATGCTTGAGATTAGGAAAAGTAGGAAATTATGTAAATTTTTCATTAGTCCATTTTTTTGCGGTAATTCGGAAAGGCAAAAATAAACATGTAAGTTTTACGGTTTAAAAGAAGCATAATTACATCATTAATTAAACCTTTATAGTATTCTTTATTTATCGTTAAAAAATGTACACATTTTAATTATAATTTATTAGTAATATAATTGGTTATATAACTATCCAATATTCATTATCTTTCGACGTAAATAAATATTGCTTTCTTCACGAAGTTCATAATTAAAGTTATTTTTGACTGCATATTCTAAAAGTTCTAAAAACTTTCATCCGATTTATTTTTAAAAACTGATAACCATTTGAATAGAAAATTATAGACAAAATAAAATAAATAAATTTGTTTAAATCAATCGTGTCACAGCATTTTATATATTATATTTCATTATATTTCATCACGCGGATTAAATTTCATTTTAATATTTAACCATTTCATTTCATTTCACACATAGTTCATCTCCGAAATAAACGTCACTTGCTTTTAACAGCGTTTTCTCCCACAACTCAAGACGTCATCGTACAAAATCTTCGTTGAAAACATTTCTCTTTTTTCTATCGCTTATATGTATATATATATATATATATTCCGATCGATACACACGCGAATCTCACTTTCACGCGTGCGTTCAACGCGTATAATACACGAGAGAAAGAGACGCGTCACCGCGGATTATTTCTCTTTTTTTTTCTCTCTCTCTCTCTCTCTCTCTCAAACACATTCCACACGCGCTTTTATTTTCACTGCAAGAATTCCAAAATTTATCGCTTCGTTTTTTTTGTATCACACTGTCGTATCTATATATCCACACGTAAACGGCAAGAGTCGGACGTTTTGCTCGCTGACGCGTAAGAATGCGAGGCCCGATGTGCTTGTAAATTTTATATACAGGGATTTGGATTCTATACCGTTAATGTAGCTTCCATTGTACGTTTTGATAATGTATGTACGAGGCTTTGAAAATTATGTTCGAATCGTCGCTGAAAGAGATATGGGCTTCTTGTTTTCTTTTATTTAAATAAAATGGATAAATTTTATTTTTAACAATATACTGAACTATTTATCGAGGAGAAAGATTTTTAAAAAATTTATGTGAATTATTTTCATTCGAGACACGCGAAAAAACTTAAGAATTTATAAATTATAGTGAGAAATGTTTGATATATGCGATAAGAAAGTTCTAATAAATAATTTAATGAGTATAAAAATTTAAAATGATTGCGAGATAAATCACAGAGATATTAATTATGTTCTTTAAGGTTAATTTAACTTTAAATATGCTGTTGCTATTGAAATGTTAGCGGTTCATAAATCAGAAAATTAGCGGTTCCGGATATTAGAAAATTTTATTAAATAAAGTAGTATAATAATTGTCGCTTTTACTGAAAATTTTAAATTAGTTTAATTATATACTTTATTATTTATAGACAATATTATTTACCGTAAATAAATGTTCTAAAAGTATTTTAATAATTAAGAATTCCAAATAAGAAAATAATCATCGACAAAAACAAAGTTACACATTTTTATTACTTTATCAACGATAATTTATTTTTAGCCCAATTTGGTAAAACATTATCCAAGTTATCGTTGTATACAAATGTAAAATTATTTCTCCAAATAAATTTTTTGTAACTCCGATACAAAATAATATCGGTGCTGGTTAAAAATTTCGACGCGCACGTGAAATATTATAAAAATATATGGAGAGTACGAAATAAAACGCAACGACAAATTGTATAGAATGAAATTGGTGCGAACCTTTCTCTTTTAATTTTCAATAAAATATTAGCTCCTTTTAAAGAGACTTTAAATTAATTTAACGTATATTTTACATAATTTCGATAGTTTATTAAATCTCATTGCTGCTTGTTAAAAAATTAATATAAAAAGGATGAATAATTATTTGATGGTTGGATTGCTTGAATTCTTTTTTTTTTTTTTTTTTTTTTTTTTTACTTGTTTTTTAATAATATTTTAAAAATTTTGATAGTTTTAAAAGAACCTTTTCAAGCCATTAAATGATAAAAACAAAAACATTACATTTACCTCCGAGCAAAACTTATACTCATGCCTTATCTCTAGTCTTACCGCACGAATAGATAAAAAAGAAAACGACGAAAATCATAAATCATAAATTACGAGCACACGAGGATTAATACCATCAACCGGAAGTCATCCTCCATTCACCATCGAATTACTCGCTTACTTAATGCGCGTTAACGTCCCTGCCTCCGTGAATATCTGCGCGCGTGCGCCTGTTTGTAAGTAGCGGCGCGTGCACTCGCGTCTATGTACGTACGTACACTTACGTGTATCGAAAGGCGAACGGATTGCGGGCTATTGCGAGCTCGCGCGTGCGCGCTCCTACTTCTTCCATCGGTGTAGCAGGAAAGCAGGAGTAGACGAGGTGTTGTCTCTCTTCTCTTCCTTCTAAATCTCTTCGATTTATGTGCAACAGTCGGGTCGGTCTTGTTGCGCATGCGGTTTTAGCGATTTTCCATTTGTTTTTTAGTTTCTCCTTTACTTTTTTTTTCTTTTCTTTTTTTTTTTTTTGAACGTTTCTTAATTTTTATGTGAGAACGTTGAGATTAATTAGTTTAATTTATCGATTGTATCCATAAAATAATATTCTTAAAAAAATTAACAGTCATAAAAAATTGATCGTAAATTGCTCGATGATTATCATTATTAATTTTAATTGAACTTAAACTTTATTACAATTTTATTAAACATTTTTAATCGCATAATTTTTAATCGTATTTGATTATTATCTTGACAAATTTATAGTTGCAATTTTTTCAGAAACAAATGATTGTAAAGAACAAATTTGTTCTATTAAAGCATTTATTTGAATTGAAAAAATCGATGAGATAAAATGGAATAAATAATCGGTAGAAATTTTATAATTACATTGAATAAATCACAAGCATATAACGTTGATTGTTATATCAACTGACTACAACCTGAATTTAATCACGCACAAATAATCAACTTTATAACGAATCAATTAAATCGCGTCTCGTATGATTCGAAAGTATAGATGTACTGCGGAAAATTAGAAAAAAGAAAAAAAAAAAAACGAAACCGCGACGTAAGCATAATCAATTTCCATTCGAAAAATTCCAGGTTGACGTTATAACTCATCCCTTGCTCGTTTCTCCCGAGCGATAAATCAAGGATATCGATATATCGCGATAATCGAAAACAAGTATAATCTCGTACTCGGATGAGCAGCGGGGCCAAAGAAACGGACCAGTCGGTGTGTAACTTACGCGAGACGACTTTCTCCCCGCGAATGCGAACCGGATCGTCGATGCCTCTCGTGTGTTTTCTTTCACTTTGCCCCTTTGCTTTGACGAAAATTTAATTACACGCGTTATTCCAAAACCTTAACATCGTCTCGTTAAATCATCCACGGTAAACGCGAACGATCGTCTAATCTCTCATCGCCGTTCGTTCGCAAATCGAGCGTAGCATATCTGCTAATAAATTACGCTTCCCGTAAAATTACAAGCCAGTTGTACCGCTCGATCTTAATCTTCATCGGCGTGCATCGAAAAACAAACATCTCCGTTTTTTTTTTTTTTTCTTCTTCTTCGTACGCCGCGAGCGACGAACGAAAATTGTGTTACGCCAGAGGGTTATACTCCACTTATAATAAACGAGATTATCTCGATTCTCGCATCTTCTGGAGATTCGATGATGCGGAAAGGAAAAAAAAAAAAAAAATAGGACGACATTGCGACAGCGTTTGAACTAACTATTCTAATGCGAGCTATTATATACTAGCTCGGTGAACGTTTTACGACGACGATGATATACCGATTTACTTCTTTACTCGCTCGTCGAAGATAATAATCGCAAACAAGCGAAACGGAGAGTGAAATTTTTTTCGCGTAGGTCGATGCTCGCAAAATGAGAATATAAGCCATTACGATGATTCATCGGTTCGATCTATTGATTGTAAATCGACGATTATAAATTAAATTATACAGTTTTAATATGTGAGCTATTTCGCACTGTAAGAATTGACGCGGATGAGTAAAACTTAGCGAAAAGTAAAAGTGATTTTTTTTTTGTCGCGAGGCTTGGACAGTAGTTGCATGTAAATTTAATCCCTTGGTAAATAATTATTATTTTGTTGTCGATGATGCAAAATTCAATTATATAATTGATTTGTTTGATTGTCCGTGTAAAAAGAATAATATAATTTCCTTATTCGACATATAAGCGTAACTCGATACTTAAAAATAATCTTAAACATTTTATTGTATAACGACAAAGCTATTGCTTTACAATGATAAATTTAAACTTTTTTCTTTAAAATTGCAAAATTTTATTAACACACTTGATATTAAATATGAATAATTTCATTCGTGAGTTTTATTTAATACACACTGATGCATAAAACTTAACATCCGTTACATAAAAAAAAAAAAAAAATAATAACGTCAATGAGACAACGAAACGATTACAAAATCCACGCTGTATATTTTTTCGCCCCAAGAAGATCCTTAATAAGAACATAATCCCCAAAATTTATTAACTTTCAATTTTTACTTAACGATCGATAAATCAAACTCGGCAACCTCCGTTTCTTATTAAATTTACAGTAATGACAACACAGTGCGCTCCTTTTTGAATATTTTAAACGAAAGATGCACAATGACCGAACGATCGGCAATTTGTTTTTCGATTGCAATTTGCTCGTAACGATTTCTCAATGAGTGAGCGTCAATACGAGAGGAAGAAAGAGAGAGAAGAGAAAGAGAGGAAAAGAGAGAGAGTAAAAAAAAAAGGCCGCGCGGAAGAGGATTACGCGTGGAAATGTTTTGGGGAAATTTTTTTGTATAATACCGATGGATCGATGAACCGATGTTAAGATTGTTTTACTGTAGTGGTTATTTTAGAAAGTTGTAATTTCTTTTTTATGACGTAATATTTGTTTATAATATTTTTTAAATATAATCTTTCACATTCTTCGATTAGTTAAACAGGTTTTAGTTTATTCATTAAATTTTGAGTTATAAAATTTAAAACGTCTTATTAAGACAACTTAATGCAAATAAAGTGTCATCCGTGAAGTAATAGAAAAACGAGCACGAGAAAGTCAAGAATAATTAAAATTTTAACGACGTTAAACGATATCTGAATAATAAGTCTGCTCGAAATTTCCGGATACTTCGGCTTAAACTTTACTTTGCTAACCAAGAGGCCAAAGTGCAATTTCACGAAGCGCATTTCTCATGAAAATAAGTAAACGGCATACCTATCTTTTTGATTTTCAGATATCTGTAAAATTACTGCTTTCACTTTAAGCTTTGGTAACGAAAAAATTATATGCACGATTCCGCGGAATATACCGATACAACTTATCGGATTGCCAAGGGGAAAATTTACGACATATTAATATAAAACACTCGTTGTATTTATGTTTGTCAATTGTTTATTTTCTTCTTAATTCAAATAGTATATACACTATCTATTAAATTAATTTCTTCCTAACTATTAAACGAATAACCCATCAAGTAACGGTTCAAAATTAATTTATACTTATGCAACATCACCAAATCCACAAAAGTTATAAAAATAACCGAAAAAAAAAAACTACACGCTGGATTTTCTAATTAACCGTAGAATTTCCTACTCCTCCGATAAGAAATCTCAAAGAAAAAGCAACGTTCCTGTCATCAAAAGAAAGTTCCCGCTGCAATTCTCACAATGTCATCGGCCTCTCTATCTCCGCGAGCGATCGAACGATAGACTCGTTGCGAACTTATACACATACTCACGTAATTTAATGCACATACTAGTCGTATTTACCGACACGAATAAATCGGCCCCTTTTTCAATGGTGCTAGGAAAGTAAAAGTATCCCGAGGGAAACGCAACTGCGGCTCCTCTCGAGAGACGAGTACGTGAGTCCAGACGAAAATAAGATGACGCGAAAGTGGAAAGGAAAGTACCGCGAAACAAATTAGAGCTTCTCTCTTTGTGTGATTTAATGTACTTCCAATTTTGGTTTAAAACTAGCCGATGCAGGAAATGCGGTGATGGAGGATTGCGTTATATGTATATATACGAGTATATACAGAAAAGAGAAACTGCATCTTAGATGTAACGTTTTTTCTACGATTAAATCGATTGTTTTATTGATTTAAAATTAATTATTTTTTTTTTTTTTTTTTTTTTTATTGTAAAAAATATGAGCACATATTTTATTGTTTTCTCTTTTACGTAATGCAATTTAAAAATCATAATTTTTTTATCGTCCGTACGTATATATATGCAAGCATATTAACAATACTTTCTCCATTGCGGATTTTCGTACATAATACGAGATTGAGAATTTTTAAATTTATGTTCTAAATAAAATATAATTTTTATTTTCTTTAAAATTTATGTTATTATATAATATTCTTTGAGGTATATAATATATGATTTAGAAAATGTTTATTTTAATTTTAATAAAAAATATTCGCAGTAAATAGAAAGACGCATTGATTACTTTTCACTTTCAACCAGTAAATAATTCACATGATCATAAAATATGTATCGCCAACTATTCCACTCGAGTATAAATGTAAACTCGAAAGATAAGAAAAACAAACGAGTTTAATAATCAATCACTTCGAGAACAAATAAATCGCTTCGCACGTTACTCAAACCCAAACTTTGAGATTGCTCAATTTCGAAGTCAGTCAGTCATTCTTTCGCTTCTCCAATTCGGCTTCAGAGATCAGATGCGCGTCGGTTCTTCTTCCTCGGCGTACGACACGTGCATCCTTTTGCGCAGGATATTCGATCTCTCTCTCTCTCTCTGTCTCTTGCAAAGTTTCGAAAGTCTTTTTAGACAAATTGCTCGTTATATGCGCGCGCAAGTTTGATGAGATTCGCTTCGTACTTGTAGATATCGATCGATTAACGAAATAAAGATAAAGTATTTTTATTATTGTTCGTTTGAAAGAAGAGAAAAAAAAAAAGAAATGTCAAATTTAAACGAGTAGCTTTTCGTATACAAAAATCGCGTGTCGAAATTATATTTGATAGACGAGCGAAATTATTCACGCGCATTGTCTGCGCATTTAACGCGAAAACGAGAACCATTACTTTTCTTTCTTTTTTTTCCCTCGTTTCTTCTATTCTTTATCTCACTTTGACGAAAGAATACGAGTGTGAATGCGAGTGTCAATCTTGCGGCTAAACATATTTCGTCGCAATTACGCAAAGTACGAATGTGAACGCGTTGTATTTATACAGAGTCATTCTTACGTTTCGTCATTAAAAAAAAAGAAAAAAAAAAAAAGGCGGGGAAAAAAAATTAACGTCCGCAACGACGTAAAAGAAAGCTTACTTTTGATCTACGTGTTAAAAAAAAAAAGTGTAATTGCCGAAGAAATTACCTTATTAAATTTAATTGTTCATAAGTGTCCGTGGAATGTTTTCGCGAGAAATATGATGATCGTGAGTAGGTATACGATAAGTATATAGTTAATAAGTATATAGTTTAGCGTTTACATTGCACGTGTTTCTAGTGTTGAGAAATGAGATTCATCCATTATTTAAATTAGCTTTACACGTACATCAACTCGAGGGCATTCTTATAAACGTTTACACACGGTAAATTGTGCAAGAGCGTAAAAGTTTTAACTTTTTATGTTCAACGTTATCGCATTAGCGAGATAAAAAAAAAAAGAGAACGACAGTTTAAAGTATACATATATACGGGGAAACAAAATTCAATCGAAAAATTCGTCGGATTTCCGATTAAATGATCAGCATATACGATTGAGAAACGAGAGACCACACATCGGCAATCTCGCAGCTGGTAACAAAACAAGTTAATCTCGTTTCGGTATTCTCCTCAAAATTTCATCGTAAGAAAGAGAGAGAGAGAGAGAGAGAGAGAGAGAGAGAGACTCTCTCTCGGTACTCTTAAAAAGGCGCCGAGGCTACAAATCGTCGCTATTACGCGCGAGACGAGTCGATATAAGTAAAAAAGAAAAAAAAAAAAAAAAAAAAAATTGTAAGGCAGCAGGGAGCGTCACCGGCTACGTCGCTTTTGCCATTTTCGCATCGGTACAGCGTAACGGGATCGTAAGCTTCTCCCGGGTACGCGTGCGCTGGCTTACCGCGTAAGGTGTTCACAGCTGACATAAGCGCGTTGAAAGATGGCAGAACGAGTATACGTTTCTCTCTCACTCTCTCTCTCTCTCTCTCTCTCTCCATCTTTCTCCCACTTTTTCCTTTGGGTTCGAGTAGATCTTTTGCGAGGATGTGGGGTTATATACGGCTGTTTGTGTAATGTAGAAGCTAATGCGCGAACTCTTTCTCGAGCCGAGTATACACACAAGTGTCAAGTCGGCGAAAAGAATTGCTTTTTAATCGCCCGCGAGTGGAGTTCGGCCTGTTATAACAAATTCATTTCGAGCTAATGTGTATACCGGTGTATAAGATGAATTTATGTTCCGGTTTCCTTTTTTTCCTTTTTTTTTTTTTTGTTTTTTGTTCGTTTGAAAATAGGATTTGTATCAATGTATAATTAATTCGTGTTTAATTTTGCTCATTAATCTTTTGTAGATTGTAAATGTCGCGTTAGTTTTTGAATTTATGATGAAAGATGATTTTTTAGTTCCTTTTTTTGATTGAGAGAAAATATTGCTCCGAATATGTCGCAATTCGAGAAATTGCGATCTCCTACGATGTTGATTTTATTGTACATGCCAGTCACGTACTTCCTCGTATTGCAGTAATTTTCATAAAGTGAACTTTGGCTATTTCTTGGGTTAACGTTGTAATTTCGAGGAAACATAATGTATTCGTTCGATTAATTATCAACTTCATTTGAATTTGTTTGAATCATTTTTTTGACTTATTTAATTTTATATAAGAAATTTAAATTTTTACACATGAAGCTTTCAATTTCAATCTCTTATAAAGTTATCACTTTGTAAAATCCCATAAATTAATTGATTAAATCCATTCTAAACACGTAAGACATCTTATACTCCATCTCGACAATTTCTAATTTCATCATTCCTTCGGCCAAATACTCATCTCTCTCTTTCTCTCTCTCTCTCTCTCTCTCTCTCTCTCATCAAATGGCTATTCGATCTAATTTACCAAAGAATTTTAAGTAAATCCAAGAAATTTTAAGCGATAGAAAATATATATAAACCTATATACCGACACGTGTCGCTACGATAGATTCCATTTCGACAAGCGCGAGTACTTTTCACCCCAAAAGCACGCGGATGCTTCTATCTCTCTCTCTCTCTCTCTCTCTCTCTCTTTCACTGTCACTCTCTTACTCTCGCAGAATTTATACCCGTGGTGTCTCGCGCGTTTCTTCGAGCAAAGATCGCAAAACTGGATCGCGTCGCGAAATCGCCAAATTCAACGCGACGAGAGAGTGAATCACTGGAATGTACGACACTCGCGCGCACGCGCGCGTGAGTTGAAAGTTTAAAGAGTTTAGCAGGCTGTGGATGTATATAAACGCGCCGGCTGAGACTTTTGCTGACAACGTAATTGCGGTATACGCGCAAGGAAGAAAAGCTTTTTCTTTATGGGACCGGTCGACGGTTAATGCGATGCGTCGGCGTTGTGTGTTATTTATCCATTTCTTTTTACTTTTATTTATTTATTTATTTATTTATTTATTTATTTATTTTTTTTTCTATTGGTGGATTACGCGTTATTGGATCTGCTTTGATTTTTAAATCGTCGACGCTGGTTTTAGCGACCGTAAGTTTACAGAATATAGTTTTTAATCAGTATTTTTGAAGAGTATTTATTATTTAAATTTTTCTTTTTATAATGGAATCGCTTCAATAATAAAGTTGTAATTATGATATTCGATAAAAACAAATTTTCTAATTTATTCATAATAGACGTGTTGATTATTATAATAAATTACAAATACATAAATTTCATTTTTCAATATTTGCCCAGCTAGCGTTTTTTCGATGCACGGAGATCATATTATTAAAAGAGCAATTGACGTAATGAATTTTCTCTTACGGACGTTAGAAAATTATGTATAATCAATCGAAATTTATTTTTCGCAAAATCAATTTTCTTGTAATCAATATTGATTGCACCATTGATTAACTTTATTTATTCAAACTACAAAGAATAAATCTCTAGTATCCTAAATCAATATATTTTAACGCTTATTACGTCACAAGAAAATACGTACTTTTTAAGTGAATTAAGCCAGCGGTTATCCATATTTAATAAATCATACCCATTATTTGTTATGATAATGCCGACATACATCCAGCGAGCAACATAAACGTTTACTTTCGGTATCTTGTTCAATGTAACACGAGTTACATTGAACTACACATACATAAGCGTGCAAAAATTGGACGAATCGATCGTTCGTGTAATTTTGACTATACCCCCGTCAAACAAAACATTTTATATCTGTATACGATAAAGGAGTTGTGAATTTTTCTCGTTTAAAATCTTGCGTTATTTGTCGGTCAATGCTTAACCACGATCGATCGCGTTCGTCGATACTTTTTGAATAATCAATCATTGTTTCGTACTTTATGGACACATGCAATGCGGTAACTTGATAAAATTATACAATGAAAAGATCTACATCCAGGAGAATAAAAATTGCGCAATCTAATTTTAAAATATAATGAATTTCGATGGAAAACAAACGGTAATCGAAAAATTTCGTCATCTCGTCGACGTCGTCATGATCGAAGGTAAGTTTTCTTTTTTGTTTTTCCTTTTTACCAAAACGAATACAAAAGCGCTTATGTGCAGTGCACGTATATAACCGAGTTAACAAACTATTTTCGCATAATCAATCATTGTTTACTACGTACATGCGCAAACGTAAGTGTGTTTGTATATATATATATATATAGAATACGACGATAAAAGTCGCACGCTCTCGGACATGTACACTTTGCAAAATCAGCGCAAAGTGCGCATACATGTGATACGAATACTGATTTTAGTAGTATCACCAGCGATTTTGAATTTGTAAACCGCATTACTCGAGAAATATATGGTCGTTGTTTGACGGGAAAGAAATGAAAGAGCGAGAGAATAAAAAGGGAATAATAGCAAGAAAAAAAAATGTATAATAGGTATCGTGTGATAAAATATAAGCCACAAAGTGACGAGAAATGCCGACGAACAGTTTTGCAAACATTTAAAAACAATACATATGCGGTATCGCGTGTTTTATGCTTCTGTTATTTATAATTTCAATTGATTTATGATTTGTTGCTTATACTTTCAGATTATTACGATTTTTTGTTTTAACGTTAAAGGTAGATTATAAGTCGCACCGATTCTTTAATAATTTTTACACTTAAGGCATTATATTTCAAGCGAGATTCAAATCGAGTATTGACGAGTGTATATCTGATATGTCTCGCAAATGGTCTTACCTTACAAACGTTAAGATAAATATATATTTTATTGAGAAAATGGCCTTGTTTGTAAAGATAATTTCATCAAAGCGGTAATTTATATGAAAGAACGAACAAAGTCTAACTAAGATTTTGAGCAAAAAAAAAAAAAATTTACGCTTATTGTTTTTAATACAGTATCTATCGATCTGATTAAAATAAACGTCATATTTTTAAAAAGTTTTTCTAAATATTTAATTTTATTTATTTATAAACATTGGATACTTTTTTTCATCTCAATCAATGCACAAAGTTTACAAATATCTTCAATTAAAATTTTCACTCGCCAAAATTAATTATCACTAAATATCCTAATAAAACGCGCGTGAAACTTTTCCAAACTACCAACGACTAATAAACTCTTTCAATAACGTAAACTCCCAGTGGTGCACAAAAACGCATAAAGCAAATTTCTCCGCAGTCAAAGCTCCGAGTCATAAACCTATGTTTTATTTCACGGCGATAGGTCAATTTATACGCTGAAAGTCAATATAACTATCCGTGTAAAATCACTTTCATGCGATGCGTTAGCCGATAAAGGAACGTCTTCTTATTAAACCCACGCCGGTTTTGGATGTAATTGCGAGTCTCGTACCTTCTTGGTTATGTTTTCAAGTTCAGGGATCGTTAATACGTACGTGTGGTTAACTCAATTCCGTTGCATCCGTTGAATTCGACGACGCCGTAACGGGAATAGCTGCAAGTGATTCGAAGCTTATTGGATGGATCTGCTTTTCGGTTTTAACGTTAATAAATTATACGATAGGATAAATTGGCTTTCGCTCTTTACATTTGTTCATTTTTAATAGAGATTCACAATGGAATGGATAAGTTAAGGTTAATTTTTATTAGATTGATGACACATGTCAAATTAATCTACACTGTACGATAATATACTGAATAAAATTAATTAAAATAAACAAATAATGAAATAATGAGAAAATTAAAAAATAAGAAAGAAAACAAACACTTCGAACAATCTTCTCAAATCTTGCTTTTGCCGGTGTTGCGGTTAAACTCGCTAGATTTATTATCGCTCGCCTAAACTTACAACAAATTGAACGCGGCGCGTTAAAAGTGTCGCTCTGTCAACGCACTGATAAACTAGATATACGGGTTTCGGCTACTTGATAACGAGGAGAGGATTATAGCAGTGCACGATATTATAAGATGTCGAAATCCAAGCGAAATTTACCGTAAATACATTTTACGCTCATGTGTACGGTAGCCTAATATAATGGCAAATTGTATAATTTAGACGATAAACGACGTCAACTCGATAATATGCGACTGTTTGTCTTGCAATGTAATTTTATAACAAGATGTCTAATCCAAAAAGTAGCTCTTTAACTTTTGTATTGGGTAATGAGTTTAATTTTAAAACTATGCCAATTTAGGCGATGTATTTAAGTTTTTTAATTTAATACATCTTAAAATATACAGTCATTCAAGTGACATAATTTACTTACGAAATTAAACGTTGACCTTGTAAAGCAATGCATCTTTGATTTATGATATAACATAAGATATTCATATGTACTGAGATAAATTGAAATGACGAAAGTAATTTTTTTTTTTTTTTTTTTTATTTTTATTCATCCTGATGTAATAAATGTGAAAAATTTAATGCCATTTTTTAAACATTGTGTAATCTGTATTCGATAAAATTTATTTGAGCAAATTAAAGAAAAAAAATGAGCCAATGATTTACGATGATTACATTTTTGTTTACGTTTTTTTTTCAACAACATCTGCGTTTAATAAAATTTTTTTGTCGACATTTTTAAATTACTCAAATATTTCATAAATAAGTGAAATATTTTAATAAATAACACATCGTTGAATATGTTCGTACTTTCCAGATATAAATTGCGTCTTGCTTCTACTTTTTTTTCTGAAAAAAACGGTGTCATTTTTAATAAACCTGTACAGCTTTATTATCTTATTAGTATTTGAAAACTATTTGAGCACAACGAAATAACTCAATTATTAATAAAAAAAAAATAATAATAAATAACTCGAAGTAACCCAGTTAAAGAAGCACCTTAATCACGTTTCACGTTAAAAACGTTCAATATCTTAAAACAATTTTCTTACAAAGAAAAAAAAGAAAGAAAAAAAAAAAAACGTCGAGATTTATTCCCATCATTAAAGACACCTCGATGTGGCAACGTACGTCGCGCGTCTTTCTCACAATCACGCATGCGAGAGATGAAAAAAAAAAAAAAAAAAAAAAAGAAAAAAAACAACGAAGTGGGAGGTAAAGATTTCTAATATCCAAGATCGTCAGCCTCGTTTTATTCACCTACGATTTAACCGCGCGTATACATATATACAGGCGCTTCTTTTTTCTATCATCGTTAAATATTTATCGCTCGGGGCACCGCGTGACATTCAATTACATCGATTGACTTACGAGCGATGGCCCCTTTGACTCCCTCTACTTTGCGCGCGCGTGCGCGCGCCTCGTCTAAATCATCCGCGTAAACGTTGAACGAAAGATAATGCCACGCGCGCGATCTTGCGCAAAAAAAAAAAAAAAAAAAAAAAAAAAACAACAACAACGTTCAATGCGTCGTTTACGGATGGTATAGTAAAACTCGCTGGGGGGAAAAAACGCCCGGATAAACAATTGTGCCAAGGCGAATCGATGAAAATGCCATTTTGCTGTGGAGTTTATGGCCTTTTTTTTGCGTGGGCGCTGTTTCTTGCGGTGAGTTACTTACGTGGTAGGTATTGGTTTTGAATGAATGGGAGTTTTATTAATAATTATTCGATTCCGCGTATTATTTGTAAAGTAGCTGTTTAGAATATTTATGAAAATTAAGAAATGCTTTGTGTATTTTTCAAATCAAAATTGCAAATTTTTAATTAAAAATTATAAGACAAACACATTTTTAATGATTCATTTACTATTATAATAGTTTTTTAATTATTTTTTAACAAAAATTAATAAAAAAAATTTGTTATTCCAGAATGCACGAGTGATCTTTCTTTCTCGGCGTTTTTCTTGAAATAATTAATGTTGGGAAAGTGTATGCAAAAACTATTATATTAGAAAGGTTCTATATAACATAATATTGTTTCATAGATTAAGTATTATAGAAAAAGATCACCGTTACAGTAATTTATTTATTTATTTATTTTTTTTTTTACAACAACAATGAATCACATCGATCATTTCTTCCTTAATGTAGTTCGTGTACTTTTTTTGTGTAATAAATTCTAATGAATATTTTGCTTCCACTCGGGAAAATAAAGTTTAGACAATACACAGATTTTTATGACGAAAAATTTTATGACTTCTAAAAACTGTGTTGTGCGTTTTATGCATGAAAAAGAATCGCTAAAAGAATAGGAAGTGGTGATTCATTTTTTGAATACTGGATTGTTTGTTTATAAAATTTCTATACTCTTTTTTCTATATATTTTCTTTTGTAGTTTTTTGCTCATTAAATATAATTTTCGTAGAAACCGTTAATATAAATAAAAAAAATAAAAAAATGAGCTTAGATTTTGGTCATAATAAATATTTTTCATAGAAAGTCGTCATTGCTATTTTATGGAATAAATCAGTTATACAACAAAAAAGACATTATTTACGTTAATAATAAATGTAAATTTACGTAGCGATTTAAAATATGCCATACTTTTTCGGTTCAATAATTAGAAACTTTTACTTTCCACAGTAATATATTAACTTTCCCATTGTTTCGACAAACGCACTAAATATTATACACTGCGTAATAAGTTTACCATTATATGAACGTTAAGTTTCCCTAAGTTATTTAAACAAAGTGCAATCCGGAATGTATTGTGAAATGAATGTATTTACGTTTAATATTCATTACAATATCGCAGATAAAAAAAATATATACTTAAAGACTTATTATTTCCTATAAATGTATACATGAGTGCGCGAACGTGTTCGATAAATTGTATACGTTATTAAACATTTTTTTTCGTTTTCATCATTGCATCTGATTACGAACGTACTCTTGTAATTATACGCGAGCACGTACGGTCACATCTGATTAATAATTATTTGACATGCAGCCATTAATTTTGAAATAGTAGGTAAAGTTTATGACGACGTATCTGATCGTACTTCAATAGACTTAATGTTATTGTGTTAACGTTAAAAAATTTCCACGGCAAACAACGGTGCTTACGAGATTTTTTTTTATTTATTTATTTATTTATTTTTTTTTTTTTTTTGACAATTTTTTTATTTTCATACATTGCAACGGAATCTTACTCCTTTAAAAATTCATCATTCGAGTGTAAAATACATCCGCTAAAATTTAAAAATTTAAGAATCGACCAATTTTATCTCGGATATCTCAAAGCATCGATAGGCCGTCGACATCAATACCGGATATACTTAACGATTCTTCCGCCAATCGCAGAAACGTCAATTACAGTAAAGTATATACGAAAGTCAACCGCTCGGCTGTACTTTCTTTTTCATTCGCGATAAATCATCGGCTATTAGCATGACCGCCGATAAATCAAGATCTCGAGAAGGGGATTCCCCATTCCGACTGTCTTCCTCTTGGGCTTTTTACGATCTTTTGCGAGTATTGGCGCATAGCTCGTTAAGGTACGCGCAAGGAGTTCGCGGGACGATAGCTTGTTGGTATAGTTGAGGGGAGTACTAGACGCGCGGGAGTATTTGAATGCACGCGAGGAGGATAAGAATCTGCACGCTTGCACTTTCGCTGCGCGTTTCGTCTGCCGAGAGAATTAGTGGACAACTAATGGCTTTTCATCGTGTATTAGAATTTTCATTTTGTTTTTATGAGAATTAAGTGTTCTAATTGGATGGTAGATTGGTCAGTTAAATAATTATCTGATTTTTAAAATACTGCTGGATAAAATAAAGTAAGATTTATTTGAAGATTTTAATCAATTTACGCAAAATGAGCCAATCGTTTATTTTAATCTAATAGCTAAAATTAATTTACTAATGGATTAAATGTAAAAAAAAGTTTCAAGATTAATTTGTTTGGATTAATAACTTACAATTTTTGAAATCCGAATAAATATTTATAGCAGATAATATTTTCGTGCAATAACAAATGCAATTGTTAATTATGAAATAAATGTTCGTCAATACATGCTAAAAGAAATTTTAATTATTCCATCAAAATTCTTTACCGCTTGATATTTAAAGCTTATCCGAGAAAAAGCAATGAAAATAAAATATATTTATAAAATTTATTAACGGTGACGAAATGCACAATGAAATGATAGATTGAAACAATGCATGCTTCGGTAAAATTGTTTATCCACACAATCTTTATTAGATGGTTATAAGCATGATGAGCAAACGTATTAGCGAATTCTTAAGGAACATGTAATTACGCTTATAATAGATTTCCTTCGCACGTGAGACTTTTGAACGTAAATTGTTGTTAAATTTAAAAAAGAAAATCAAACTTTCCCATAAGCATATAAATTACGCATGTGTACTAAAAAACATTCTATACATACAGTGTAATGTTTGAATTAATAATGAAACGTCAAGTGCAAGACAAAATATCATTCATGCAGATTATTAGAGCATAAAAAAAAGCATTTCTCCATAACGCTCACGACAAATAAATTCAATGACCGCGACGTGAGCAATTTTCCATTTCGTGTGACACGTTATAAACCTAACACCTTGCAACGACGCGAGCCGTAAAAAAATGTCAAGCTCACGGAAGATCGGTGAAATCATATTCGAGCGGGCCGTGAAACGCGTCTCACTCTGTTAACCTCCGAGCAAAACTCGAAACCGATCTATTATACCTTCGTATATATCGTTAACGCTCGGTGCGTTTCGAAAGCCTCGTTCATTTATTTTATTCAAAGCGAAACGCAAACTTTCGGCTCCGCCGTCGGAGGAAAAATTTTTTCGTTCGACTTTCAACAATGAAGCGAGGTAATTATGTCGCGCCTTCGATGTACACGTGTACATACATCAAACCGAGGATGCGGTGTAGTTTCGCATACCGGTTATAACGCTCGAGCGCACAAGCGAGTTCGATAAGAACGACGTGCCGCTCTCCATCTTATCTTCTTTCCCGTACTTTCTCTTCTGCATCGTTTTATGCATCGCGGAAGAAAGCGCTTCGTTAAACGTTATAAGACTCGCCGGTGATCGTTTCATCGCGAGAGGCCGTTGTTTAACTTTGCGGAGAACAAAGCTATCGGTTAAGGAAACTGGATTAATTCGGATTATTTTTACGAAGCAAGGGATGTGGAACTTTGAGCTTACTAATTAGAAGTTGGAAGATGGTGTATTGTTACGATTTAACCACCGGAAAATACGGACGAAGGAATTATGCATTCCAAGTGGAAGATTGACAAGCGAGATTTTGTTCGCAAATTGTGTTGTGTAATTTGCAAAATCTACTCTTACATTAATTTAAGCTATAAATTACCAAGCACCCGTGTATATTATCACCCCGAGTTAATACATAATATATCAAGTTAACACGTAGTTTGAAAAAAATAGTTAGACGTATCAAAAGCAAAGCACTTAATGGTTTTATTAAAGATTATCCTTAAAAAAAAAAAAAAAAAAATACCTTCCCGCGTTCACGCAATCGCAATCTCGATTAAAAATAAACAACCGATGGTTTTATCGTTTTTTATAAAAACTCCAAGCCCCATCTAAACAAACACCAATCAAAATCAAACAGCGAAGCAACGCATCCCTTATGTAACGTTTCATAAGTACTATCCTCACGCTTCTTAGTTTTCAAACGATAACAGCTACCGCGATAAACTCACCGTTCCGTCATTTCCGCGATTCGCGTAAATTATTCTCTATCTACCGGACGATAATCGCTCGGTGTATATAACGCTTGGAGAACTAATTGAAATTGGATTCCACCTTTCATGAATTATTCATAAATCGCGAGCGCGTTACCGTAACAAACATTTTCGCGCGAGCGCCCGCTTCAACGTCTGCCTGCGGTATGTATTGCGTAATTGTTCGTTCTTTTTAATTTTTCTTTTGTTTTGTTTTGTTTTTTTTTTTTTTTTTTCATTTTTTTTTTTTATTTTTTTTTTTTTATTTTGATTGTAAGTGCCGAGAATGACGTTGGTGGAGTAGGAAGTATAAACGCGGGAAAAAGCTTACGATAAAGCTACTTGGGCGTCGTTTTGTGAAAAAACGTCAATTATTAATTGCTCATTGTACTTTATTATGAAGTTTTATTCAGTTATTGTGAGGATGCATTAGCTGAATGTATCGATGTTTTGTAAGCGATTGGTTAAATTATAATAATTTAGGAATTTCATACTGTAATTATATCGATGCATATTTTATGGAATTAATTAGCATTCGATTGATTTATCCAGTTGGATAAGGGATCTTTAAAGGATTTTTTGTATTACACGTAAAAATGGAAGTAACTAATTGCTTAAATTTTTAAATTATTAGCTTGCAGTAGAGAAATGCAATGGTTTATTGAGCTTTTTCATTCACGTTTCATAAAAATTTCCTAATATCGCTGATTATTAAAATATATTTGGAAATAATTAATTAAACTATAGATGTTTAAGCGATGACGCTATTCACGGTAATAAAACGGTGAGCTACTTTGTAAGAAAAATGAATTTCACAGAAATAAAGGATTACTCACTATCGTAACTTTAACTTTTTATGTCGGTAATTTTTTTTTTTTTTATTATTATATATTGTTATTAATAAAAACTCGTATACATTCGCCGCTATTATTATCCGAGTCTTTGTGCAATTTAATTTAAAACCTGAAATCATAATCCAATCTTTTTCAGATTTCACCTTTACAAATACTTAGAATCTTGGAAAACTCATCGTTTACGTTCGAGCGTTTTTTTTCACAAAATTGTTACGAATTACAACACGAATATGAAATTATACATCGAGGCGAGTTAAAAAGTTCGTACACCTGTTTTCTGTACAATCCACAAAGATGATTTCGCACGCGTATCAGTTAATTCATTTTTCCCGCAATGAAAAATTTTCCCCCGAGTTTTTCGCATGAACATTTAAAAATAATAAAAAAAAAAAAAAAAAAAAAAAAGAAAAAACGGCGCAATACAAATAGAATAATTTATTATCACACTTACATCTTGCACCACGAGATGACGGAATTTACAAAGAGCGGCGGGTTTTGTATACGTGTACAAATGTCTCGTTCCTGAGAAATCTCTTACCTGGAACAGAAAAAAAAAAAAAGGATAGTGGTATACAAATACAACGAGCGAAAAATGAATCACAATGTTAAAAAAAGGCCTTTCTTATAATATTTGTATTAGGTAATAACTTTTGTAATCTCTCACTTACAAACGTTAAAGTTCGGCTCGCTCGGGTTATTGCAAAACGCGCTCTCTTTCGAGCATAAAACTATAGAGAACGAATCTTACACATTAACGATTAGAGCCTCATTAATAAAAAAAGTTCATCGACAAGCTATAAAATTTAAATTTTATGCGTTCAAGAAGGTAGGATGAACAATAATCGATGAATTTGCATCCGATCGTTACGACCAAGAATCAATTGATTCACCGTTTCCTGACGTTGAATTTCAATAATTAAATATACTTAACGGCACTTATTAATTTGCGTAATATTTCATTAAAACAAATAACCTAACGATTGAATAGTAAAGATTGAAAAAAAATGAATATTAATTATTGGTTTATTTGTATTAATTTTTTGCGGATGATAAAAAAGTAATATAATTTAATATTATCGATCGAAGAAAATATCGTGAAATACAATCGATTATTTTAAAATAAGTGCTGAATACAAATTTTCACTATTTTATTATATAATCGTAAAAGTTTATAAAAAAAAATTATATTACGCTGGATTATCTGTAAATATTGAAAGTGAAAACATTTTATATTTTATAATGTGTTTTGTTGATGTGAATAATTGCTCAATAATATACAGAACACGCGGAAAAATGTAAATGTGTAATTGTATCACCAGAAAGAGTACAAAGTTTTATTTGCCCGTCTGAGAAATAACAAAAAATGTTGTAGGTTTTTGTGTTCTCCTGTGTCATTTTAATTAAATTAAATATCGATGATAATATTTTATTTTAGATTCAAAACCACATTCGTGCTCAATTTTACATAAATTCACACGTCTTTAATCAAACATTAATTGAATTAAGTTTTAACATAAGCTAAAAAAAAACTAAGGAGAAATAGGAGTATTCTACGATTTAATTCTACGTTCGACATAATAAATTATAAGAAAAACATCAAACACCCGTAGCATTTAATCCTATTAAACGATCTTTCACCATCGGACAACCGAGTCGAACAATGTTACGGGTCGTTATTTATGTAACAGCTGTTTGTACACAAGCGTGTACGCGTTCGCTGGTATTGTAAATCTGCCATTAAGTAGTTTAACGTACACCTTGAAATAAAACAAAAAAAAAAAAAAAAAGAAAAGAATGAAAAAAATACAGTCGTGTCGCGTGCGTAGAGTTGCGCGCGCGCGCGCGTGGCCTCTTAAATGTTCCCTTTAGGAATTACGTTTAAATTACACGTTGATTCCGAGGCTGCTCTCTACGTTTTCGTTTAACGCGTTAGCCCAAAACGTTACGCGGGATCGTTCGTTTAATCAAACCGTCTCTGTGAAACAGCTGTAGGTACACTCTTTATTATAAAAAGTTTCGAATTCGAACGGATCGTTTATATTATAATTTCCACGCGTTGATTAACGTTCACGTCTCACGCGGATTTTCACACCTCTTGGTCACCTAGGCGTGTGCGTGATTCATCCGTGACCTTTTACTTGAGTTACCACGAGATCTTTATCGAACACATAGATACGCATATATACATACTAATATATCTTAACCATTAACGGGGGCATTTTTATCTCTTCGATAACTTCGTGGAAAATGGCTCGCGAGAAATTTCAATCGGGTCGTTGAATAGGCCGCTGCGAGGGAGTTGTCGCTACTCGATAAGATTGACTGCTGCTCGATGGTATGCGAAAATAAAGAAGCGGATACAATAAAACGTTCGGCGAATATTTTTCGATTTTTTTTTCTTTTTTTCGAGGTTTTAATGGCCGTTTGGATACGGCTTTTGTTTCAGAAAAACTTTAGCTATTTGCCGTTTGTATATTGTTGTAAAAAAGGTTAAATTTATGGATTTATTTGTAAGGTTGTGAATAAATTCATAAAAGCAATATTTTTTTTTTTTTAAATTTACGTTTAACTATAAACTAGGTCAAGGATTTAGATTTTTGCGCTATGTCGGTAAATTATTACAACTTGGTAATGTTTCGTAGCAATACACGCGAAAGAATTAAAATATTAAGTGCGGCATTAGAATTATTACAGTTAACACAATCTCTTGAGCAATAAATTTTATTAAACTAAAAGCAGAGCAAGATAAATTTCATTTTAATACACAGATCGAAAATTCTTCTTCGTTTATCTAACGTTCAAAAATCTAATGCACCAGTTTACTTTCGTAAACAACTGACCTCGTTATTCCGTAAATTTGAAAAAAAAAAAAAAAAAAAAAAAAAAAAAAGAAAAAGAAAGAAAAATAAGTAAGCCAACAATCGAAACGTTCGTTTTGCTATTTACAAAAAACTCGCGCGTACAAGCCAACAAAAGAGACACAACGTCGCTTATGCGCCAAAAGATTCCGGTTACTTAAGACTCGCGCTTACACGCGTACATGTACACGAGCTCTTCTCGGTCATTTTCACCGCGTGCGCTTCTCCCTTGAATATATACGAGATCCCGTCGTAGCGATGTTGCGCGAGAGTCGTGTGCCAAGTCCCGCGCGTGTTACGCGACGACACGCGGTATGGTTATATGTACGTGTGCCGCGAGGTTTTTGTAAAGAGTCGGATGATCGCTTTGAAATTCGTTGAGGTTAACGTACCGCTCCGTTTTTATCCTCTTTCGACATTTTAATTTAGCGGTGGCCTTAACCGATGTGACAATCGGTCAAATCTTATGAGATGATGTTCGCTGGTTTATTATTGTTATGGATCCGATACTCGATTGCAACGGTCACGAGCGATCATCTTTTCTTAACTAAATATTCACTTAGTTTTAAGGATTATATAAGAACGGAAGTCGATCGTTAATTGCATCAAATTGCTTTTAGATTCTTCGTTACCGGTTATTTCAAAACACCTCGTAATCTTAGAAAAGTACTCGGTCGTACGCCATTATAGTATACCGTATGAAAAAGCTGTATCCAAACGCATTTGAAACTTTAATGAGTAAAAGTTAATCAACTCGTAATACAAGATGCAAATGTCCAAGTTGATTCAGTGTGTAACATTGGAAAGTTATTAGTGTATTTAACGATGGAAATTTTACATTCCTGATGAAAAAAAAAAAAAAAAAAAAAATCGACATTTTTTCTACGTAAGATTTCACTTTGACGAAAGTGAAAATAAAAAAATTTAATCGTAGGGTAGATTTGCGCTTTCGTCAAATCATAATGTTGCGCTTCAAATGAAAAGTTATTGTACAAAATATAAAACAAAGGTTAAGTTTATGACTTGATGTGTTATCACTATTTATTACGTACAATGATAGTAGTTTAAAAAAATAACCCACATTTTAATATACGCAAGAAACAAATTATTTAAAAAAAAAAAAAAAATTATTCTTGCGATTTCACGTATTACATTCGAAACTTTTATTTCAACATAGATATTTCGGCACCGAAGTTACTGTTTAAATTACCAATACTTTCAAGCAAACAAAATCTACTTTAAATCATTTTCGTTCCGTGCCTACTTTGTAGAATTGCTTTTGAAAGAAACTATTACATCTGGTTTGAGCATTGAGTGCTTTTTAAATAATAAATAATTGAACGGTTTGTTAATAATTCATAGCATAATCTCTTGAAATTAAGAAAATCAGAAGCTCGATATAAAGTATATTTGTTTGAACATGATGTATTATACTGTAATTACTAATACTATGTTTTAATGCAAATATCGTTTATAATATTTTTTTAAAATGGTTTTTAAGTCATTTACTTAGGAATTTAAATATTTATAATTATTTAGATTAATCGATTTTATACTTTATTACTCAGAATAATTATAACGCTCTAATGATAAAGTTAACTTAAAAGTATTTAATAAATCTTTCTTGAATGTTAATTTAATAATACAGTCTGATATTTAATCTAATTTAATTTACATATGCGCGAGAAAAACATACGTTTTCATAATTCATTTTATCTTTTGAATTAATAAAACTTGTCAACAACGATTATACTTTAAAATAATAAATATTATAAGAATCTACAAAACGATGACATATTTATAAAATAAAGTTCGATTCCCAGCAATTTATACCTCAAAAATTTCGCGACTAGAACAAGCCGATCGCTGAGTGAAAAAATCACACGAGATACGACGATAAAAAGTAAACGCTTACGTTTTGCCTGAGCTTCGACGCGTCCGAGTTTCTCCAATCGAGATGCTCCTTAATAAGAAAAGCGAGTGAGCGCGCGCTCCGGGTGCGAATCGCGATTTGTAATTCCAAACCGAGATTCATTGTTTTTTTCTTATTTCTTTTTTTTTTCTTTTTTTTTTTTTGTTTGTTTTTTTTTTTCGTTTTCAATTGCCACGCGGGTAATTACTCGAGCGATTTACGTATCGAATGAGAAAACGCGCTGTGCGCGAAGATGCGACGATAAAAGTCGACGAAAATCCCGCTGTACTCAAAACCTTTTACTGAAATCTATTCTCTTCCGTTTCCGGATCGAATTTTTGTGTTTCGAGGCTTTGGGTTTACTGATACAATATTAACAATATTCAATTTGTCCGAAAAATTTTTATTATATTTCTTGGTATACTTAGAGGTTTCGTAACGATGAATAAAATATGTAAATATAATAACGTTTAATATAACTTATTTGCATAAATATTAAGTTAAATATTCACTTTTTTTTTTTTAATTTATCCTCACTGAATTATAGCGCGTTTAATATCTCGAGCCAAAAATTAGTTCAATGTTTTTACGATTTATTCGTTAGCTCAAATATTTTCCTTTCAATGTGAATGGCAAATGCAATAAAATGTATTTTTGAAATAATTGAATGGCTATTCAAAAGTTTAAAAGCTATTGAAACTCGCTCGAAATTATTTGTAAAAATATTTAATTTTGTAGTCAAATTTTTTTTTTTTTTTTTTTTTTTTTTTTATGTTACACTATTGAAAATAAAAAAGTTACGGTTTAGAATCATGATTGTGTATACAATCTCTTTTACTTTTAGCTAACTTGTAACAATCGACAAGACAACTGCAACAAGAATTGCAATAATTTTTTTATGTTCAAAAATCATCACATCAATTTTTTTATGCTCAGATAAAAAAATTTTGGTGTTATTTATTTATAATCTACGTAAAAAAAAAAAAAAAAAAAATCATAAATTTCAAAATAATCACATAATTTTACATCAAATTGCAAAAACATTCAAACGGTTTTAAAAAACATTTTTAAAATCTCTTATAGTTTACGACCATGAAACTCACATTTTTAATATCGAACCAGTAGATAATTAGAGTGTATATTCATTAATCAATTACGTTAATTATCTTGACCTCATAATAAAGACATAAGGAGCACTACCCTCTTGATTAATTTATGGTTGAATCATCCTTAATATTGCAAGTCTCAATTAATTGCACGAGCTAATCATTAACGTAGAGCCATTAATATCGCGAAAGCAAAGAAACTGTATACTCGATCTGATGTAAATTGCTTATATATATATAGATACTCTTATACGCGCGCATTATTTTACGCTCTCCTAATGCCTCGTTAATTATTCAAGAGTGAAACGAACAACCGAGCGTAAGGATAATGCGAAAAATACGTCGATGCGATTAAACCGATGACAAACCCAGTAACATTGACATTGTTTACAATATGTTGCGTCGTTTATTTACGAATGTAGAAGAAAAAAAAAAAAAATTGAAAAAATCGCCGGATAATGCACATCAATTATTCGACTAAATCATAATTATGTAAAGATTGTGTGTGCAAGCTGTGATAAATGTTTATTCACTCATGAAATTCGATATACTATGCGAGTTAAGCTGTCGTGAGAAAATGTTGAGTTACTTTACAATTGGGCTTAAACAAACGCGCTTCGTAGAAAGTTTAAAAGCAAGAATGTTTCAATGGCAACGCATATACTATTGTTAAAGTAATCAACAATGTTTATTCAACAAATTATTATAAAAATAATAAAAAGCTTCATTTGACATGTAATTTGAAAAATACCATATTCTAATAATGAGTATTGAATATTTATATGTAAAAAGATATCATATAATCATTCAATTTCCATCGCAATATTTACTAAAATTAATCTCAAATAAACAAATAAAGTTAGAAGATAATCATTCAATGCAAAAATTTGAAATGCTAATTTTTGTCTTTTAATTTTGCAATCCTAAAATTGCACGCATACGTTGAATAAAGTATCAAGCCGCGTAAGACAACTATCTCTCCTACGTTGACACTCATAACGTATGAAGAAACTCCGTCGTTCAACTCACGATATCCTATTTTGGTAAGATCTACATCTAACTCACGCGTCTAGAAAGACGATCTTCCTCATTCCTTAACCAACCGCGAGCCTTTAAATCATACCTTTCATAATTATCCCGACGCGGATATTATATTATAAAGCGAAAGACGAGCATCGTTCAATCATCTAGAAACTCAATGAACATGAAAAAAAAATAAATAAATAAATAAATAAATAAAATAAAAAAAAAAAAAAAAAACGTTCAATTTGGCCGACAATTAGAGAAACTCTAATTCTCAGCTTTCGCTTTGCTCTCGAAAAGTACAGTGTGCCGCTACTTTAAGCGAAAAAAAAAAAAAAAGAGTTCGAATGTCGTCACACTAGGAAATAGTCTTGCTCTCTTAGAAATCGTATTACTTGGACGGATCACGACGAAAGATTTGTAATCTTTGTATTACACCGAGGTAAACGAAAACGCTTTTGTAATTAAGACGGTAATAAATTAAATGGTTAAAAAAAAAGAAAAAAATAGAAACAATCTAACATTTGGCGATTCTAACGCGCTATGGAGTTCGTGTATATTAAATTTGAGTTTTATAATTTTTAAAACAATTAATTACTAAACAAAATTCATTAAAATCAATAAAATTTTCTATCCATTATTAAAGAAAACAATTTTACGCAAACAAATTAAATTTCAAGACAATGCAGTCTTGAAATACCTTTCGCCCATCGAACCTTTTTCAAAAAAAAAAAAAAACAAAAAAAAACGAACGATAAAATCAAGGAAGCATATCGTGCACAAACAGTCAGTTTTATACCTAAAACCACCGGGAAATTAATCCCGACGCGTCAGAAAAATTTCCCAACGAACGAACGACATTGCCGGTCGCCTTCGAGATTGCTCGGTCGATCTGACGAAAGTCACTCGGCTGGTAGCTTTAGCCGCAGACTCGCGCTGAATTATTACGCGCAATCGTTCCTTAATCTCGCCGAATAACGCAGTCGCGGTAAATATTCGTCGCGACTCGCTCTCGTTCGCTGCATTAGAAACTTTGGATTGTTTTTATCGATGGATTTGTGAATCGACGTTGCTTAGATGTAAGAATGAGGTACTTTCCTTTCCGTATTGGTGGTTTTATAAATAAATATTGGTGGTTTTATATATAAATAGCAATAGATAAGGTTCATGTTAAGATGAAAAATACTTAACAAAATGATGAGCAACGCTTGATTGTGAAATTCTAATTGGCTTTTGTAATTTGATGAATTTTTGTAGGTACTTGAATATTCATGAAAACAACGCTGACAAATACTTTCTCGTTTATAAAAATTTTTATCTAAAAGTATCTCAATTAATGTAACAGTTAAGCAGATATTCATTTTCGTTTTAAATAATTAATCGTTTCTGCACATAAAGCCGTGAAACTTTTTACATGGAAAAGAAATTTATTTCATATATGAAATTTTAATGTGAATTTTAAATGCCGTTAAAAACATGAAATTTTCCTTTATACACACAGACGTGTAAAAAGTTTTCTCGCTAATGAAATCATCGATGTCGTGGAATCCATTTGGCCCAATAGAGTACGTATTATAAAATATGAAAATAATATTTAATTACTCACAAAAAAGAAACCTTTCAATTTCATCGGACTAATTACAGTATACAGCGCATAACTTATTCCTATTTCTTAGACTTAATAACGGGTTAAGAAAAGCGAAATAATAACGCGTTGAGCTTCGAATATAATGAATATATTTAACCATATCAATGCAATGTTCAATGAAGACATCCAATCTCAATAATTATATATCAATTATGGAAAATACGGCTCGCTTGATTTCTAAAATTTCATTCACTTTCCATCCACGCTTCTGTCCATTGTTGGATGCACCGAGGCTATATCCTACCGTGCATTTATGCGACACATGCAATTAGCGGACGTATGACCCTGACGGGCTAATCCATGTGATCCGCGTCTTTTTGTAATTTTCATTTTAAAGTTCATCCTCTGCGCGTGCAGTAATTCTAATTACTGCTCTATGTTACATAATATTTTACGATTCGTATTAATTAATTGCTCAGGATACTGATATGGTTTTATGAATATTACATGTTTGTAAGTATTCGAGGAATTGTTTAAATGTTAAAACGAAAATGAAGTCATGTTAAATTATATTATAAAAATAAGGATCGTCGTTAAGTATACGTATTTATTTCATTTAAAAGAATGTTTGTAAGCTTTCTTAAGCACTCAGGCGTTAATTTTCAATGAGATTGAAAAAATCTTAATTATGCAGGAATACAATTAATTACAATCATCAAAAAAGAAAAAAAAAATATGCTCTTAAATCTGATAAAAATCATCCAGAAGATAATTCTTACCTTTAATTATTCAAAAACTCTATGCAACTTCGTCCAGAAATTAACACCTGTAACGCATAATGAATGAAAAAAAAAAAAAAAAAAAAAAAAATAAGTAAAAAAAGTAAGAGTATTCCATAAAGGCTCCTTGTGCAATCTATTTTGCCCGATAAAATTGATGCAATTCTCCACCAAAATTCAACGTATCAAAACCAAACTCCGAACGATGTACATATAATACTACATCTTTCGGCGCGAGCATCGCAATTCGCGAAGCTCACAATTTCGCGCTCTTTAATCGAATACAAAAAAAAAAAAAAAAAAAAAAAAAAAGATAGAAGTGAAAAACTAAACAAGAAGAAAAAAACAAAATACAACAACAACGAATGATACAACGAAATAAACACCCAGCGCTTATTACGTCAGCGGACGACGTAATGGCTGGCGCGGAACGAGGACTAAACAATGAGAAAAGAGAGAGAGGAAGAGAGAGAGAGAGAGAGAGAGACGAGGCGTCGTGCGGTTAATACAATTGCGCCGCATCTTTGGAGAAAGTTACTCGTCTAATTCAAAAGGAAAGAGTAAGAGAGAGAGAGAGAAAGTTATACCAACGCGCGCGCGTCGCGGAAGAAAAGCGCAAAGACGACGATCGCGGCCGATCGTGACGGACGAGGCTTGGATCAATTGGATGTCTGAATGGAAATTCGGTGAAGGGATGGATGGGAAAGTGAAAACATCGAGGATATTTGTTTGCTGTTTGGCGAAGTACTTTAAATTGTAATGTCTTCTTTTTCCTCTTTAAAATTTGCGTTATAGATGTCAATTGTTTGAGATTTTTTTTTTTTTTTTGGTTTGCGAATATATGTATTGAAATTAGATTGTATTTAATGAATGGATCGATCGCTTGAATTAATTTTTTAACTTCAGTTGTAGTAATGTTCGCACATTTACAAAGAAAGTTAATACTAACGTAAGTTTAAAATGTACAAAAATTTGATAAAATCAAAAGTTAAACGGTTATAAAATTTTGTTAAAAATAACCAAAAGTACAGTCATTAATGTCGTTTTATTATTCGGATATTTACGGTCGTAAATTTAACGACAGTAATGACATCGTTCGCGATTAATAAAAAAATTTATATTTACATAAATAAAAATGTTTATCTTAATACTATATATTTAATTTTTTTCATTTCCTCATAATAAATTGGTATTATTAGAAGTACCAAGGCACAATACTAATGAGCTCATTCAAAATTTTATAATTACGCAATGAACGGAATCGAGTTATTATTTCGAGATTAGTATTATTAATATGTATAACGTAAATTATAAATCTCTGTAATCATGCATCTATATTTTTAGAATGATAGTTATATAGCCGAATAAAAAAAATTTTGTAGTTTTAATAATTTTTGTCGTTCACATAAATCGTTTTGTATCTTCAAACACGTTAATATTTAGCGTAAAGTTTTAAGCGATATTTTAATTCGATCAAATGTTTTTACCGCATAAAATTATGCGCAAAAACTATTCACAATATCTTGGTTATGTATAAAAATCAACTTAATTGGTCAAAATAATAAATTTTGATCGTTTGGCGAAACGGAACTTTAGTAGAGTTCGCAAAAAAATAGTTATTCCGTCACTACATACATAAGTATCTACGGTAACCGAATTTCGACTTCATTTCTCTCCCGTTACCATAGCCGCAAAATTATTGTTGCGAAAAGTCCATTCAAGCGTCATCGTGGACAACGTCTATGGTCTCTCCAATAAATCGAATTTTAATAGCTTAACATTGCAAAAGCGATCTTTCCTCATTTTTAATCTCCTTCGCGAGTATTACCTTCCGCAATTTTTTTAATTGATCCAAATTCACTTTATTCTCCGAACCTTAATAAATTTTCTTTCTCGGCAATTATAAATTTTCGTTTTTTTTTCATAAAGCAAAGTTTTCACGTAAAAGTTTTAACAAATTATTTTATTTTAATTTTCACAAGATACAATATTACAATTTTATGCCGAGTTACTTAAATTCAAATTATAAATAATGACAATATTGTGCGCATTTTCAATGAAAAACATCGATCACAAAATTTAAATAATCGTTAAAAAAAAAAAAAAATACATATCCCTTAGAAGTAAAACACTCGTTACACAAAGTACTTTCTTTCAAGTATATAAAACGCCTTAAATCGACGCAGCGCAAAGTTACCGAGCTTTTAAAACACCGATTAAAATTCTTTTATATACGCATACGTATATACATATATGCGTTACCCATAAAACACCGCAGCTGGGCGTCGCTCACCCAAAGCGCCGGCTAAGAAAGTTACCCATATTCGGCCCGCGATTGAGACACACTCCGGCGCGTGCATTTTTTTCCGGCTATTTCTCTCTAATTCAATTTAAGACCGAGCGAATATATATATATATATTTTTTTTTTCTTTTTTGTTTTTGTTTTTTTTTTTTTTTTTTTTTTTTTTTTTTGGTTGGTTACCGCTAGTCAGCTTGTAAAGTTTTGTTTTCGTCGTTTTGTTGCGTTACAGGGGATAGTTTTCAATGATAGGTTTAACGAACGACTTGTAATGAAATCGAATTGCGTCGCTTGATAGAATTAATGAAACAATAGCTTTTGAATTTTGTACAGTCGTGTTTTTATCGGTGTTTCTCTTTAAAATAAGTATAGAAATTTACCGTAACATTATTTTTAAAGATAATTGTTTAAAACACGATTGTTTACAAAATTACAGATAATAATTTTTGGGTATATTTATTACGCAAAAAACTTTTCAAAAGAAAGTCGTAACGTTGCAGATCGGTATCGATAACGATAAATATAAATTTCGGTTGATATCCGTGAACATTAAAAATTTACTTGTTTAAAACTATTAGCCACTTGGTACGTGGTACAAAATTTATCGAGCATTCATTCAATTATTTTAACGGGTTAAAAATATAATTGAATAATTAAATAACTTAACGGGACGGAAAAGTTATGTTTATCTCGCTTACATTATAACTTAAGCGTAAGTAAAAATGTACATTAATAAAAAGTTAAACGTTGAATTGAGTTCGCTGCTTTAAAGTCTTACCGAACTTTCGCGCATTTTGATAAACGATTTCCGGATTGTCTTAACGAAATAAGTAACATTGTAAACTTTTTTAATAACTGGTCGACCGATAAACGAGCGAGTTTTTTAAAAAAATATATTACTATACGTTATGTAATGTTTCGTTTTAATTTTCGATTCTAAAATAAGCATAAAAAATAATCTGCTCGTCTAAATTTAGCAGCTCGATCGGAAATTTATTATATCCCTTGTCTCGCGCGTTTACACGTGTAATGCTGTATAGGTAAATACTTTGCTACGTGACGAAAATATGTGCGGCGTCGAGTACACGTAAGAATGATGTAGCGAATTTTGATTCTACAAGCAAATAGCACAATGTGTTTATACATACAAAAAACGGGACAATAGTTGTTTTTTAAATAATGATATGAATAATTATTGCTTCTTTTTTCTGTAGAAAAAAAAAAAAAAAAAAACAATACAATGCATTGCTCTTTTATTATTATAATTGTAATAAAATTTATTTATTAATGTTACCAATTAAAAAAATTTTAAAATTAATCTATTTGTTACGAATTTTAATTTGTCAATCCATTATTTTCTCAAAACGATTTACTTCTTTACATTCGTTTCGGGGAAAGTTTTTTCCGATAATTTTTTTCGAAACAATTTACCATACGATATGCCAAGTTTCGTAACGTAAAGTTTCGCGAGTATCCGATCGCATAAGTAAATATAGCTCCGAAAGCGATTAACCTTGCAATAATTCAAAAATTAATCGCGCACGCGTCGATTCCGTTTATTCTCCCAATTGGGGAAGTAATCACATTTTATGTTACAAAAATCGGATGCGAGGAAAAATGCTTGCTCCACGTAAATGTTATTTTATGCTTTGTGAAGAGAGAAAGAGATAACCAATCAAAGTGAAAATCGCGATATTTCACGTGAGTGCCAGAATCTGAATTACGGAAGAAACTGGAGCGTTTCCTATAATAAAATATATACTAAGTATAAAATTCATATGTACGGCGTTACACTTCCATTACATAAAATTTCAACTTTCTTGATCTTCGAGCGTTGGCAACGTCAAATTTTGAATGGCGACGATTGTTATTTGATTGCTTTCAAGCTTAATTACAAATTATCGCGTTGTTTAATAGCCGATTGAATAACATGTTAATAAAATATGTGTTGTCGGCTACACTAAAAGTGAATATTATTTATATCAATAATATTGGATATTTTATATGCTCTAAATAATCTTGTTTTGATTTTTCACTTTAACGTTTAAATTAAATAAAAGCCAATTTGCGTTCTAGTTACTCAATCAATATATTTATCGTCCTATATGTTTAATAAAATTTATTAGAAATAAATTTTCTTACGATATTTAGAATTCAAGATAAGCAGGGAGAAAATTTTACACTACAAATGAATATCCATTAACCCGAATGTATTCAAACCACGTAAATTAACGTAAATTAAAAATTAAAGAAAAAAAATTTCTTTGATCTATCTTACGAAAAAAAGCCAGTAAAATTAACGCAATTATACCGTAATCGATGTCGCGCCACAAACGATCGTTTTCTTTAAAGTCAAAAAACGCCCGTAGGTACAACCGATTCACGGAAAAAATAGCAACACACCCGAGTACACGTCGCGAGACCGTTGACAAATGGATCTTTAATTACGATCGAAGCTTAAAAGTCCACGCGAATCGGGAAGTCCGCGAATGTCGAGATTTCCGAGGATGAAAATTGTTAAAAGCCCGAACGAAGGCAATTTCTCGCGAGCGAGTTCGCGACGACGATGATGAATTAGGCACGTACGCGAATTCGAATCCCAACTATTTCTGGTTGATTTTGCGGGAAAGTATGCACGGAAGCTCGCCGAGTGCTTTTTGGAGCGTAATGACTCCGTGAGCGTAAATTAAAAAGTATATTAGCCCGGAGGTGTTATTTACTTTAATGCACTCGATCTTTCAAGATGTCTGGAGTGCGTGGATGGTAATTATCTTCTTATGAAATACCATATATGTATCTTAATATGCACTTGAATTATTTATTTCAATGGTGTGGTAATAAAAATTATCTTTTCTATTATAAATTTAACGATTCTGTATTCTAATTCAAGATAAAATCTAAACCTATTTCCTATTCATAATTGTAAAATTTCCGATGAATTTGGTTTGTCTTAAAAAAACTCAAGCAAAAATAATAATATTGGATATATAATAAATTCGAATAAGCCCACCTGATATAATACCGTCGCTCCGGCTTTCCCGTAACTCTTTTCGCGCGGAAGCATACAAACGCGCGCGTAAGAACACAGAGTCACGATAAAGTCGTAATGTCGATCGGGAAGAGATCCGACAAAAAAGGCATCAACACCGCGTGTTGAAAAAAAAAAAAAAAAAAAAAAAAAAACGTCCGACCGCCTTGTCACTTGGCTAATTACTGTCTATTTCTCCCTGAGGGCCTTATCTAATGGACGACGGTGTTATAATGCGAAATTCTTGCGGCGATTTGTTAGCCGCTCGATCTGTGGAATTAACGCGCATCGTTGGATTTGTTTTAACTCCGGATGTATTTTTTTTTTTGTAAAATTACGTTATGTAAATGGTATAAAATTTGCGTAATTTTTTTTCTCTCTCTTTATTTTTACGAGCGACGTTTTAAAATTTTAAAATCGAAAGACTTAATTTAACAGCGTTTAATTTATGGAAAGGAATATAAAATAGCAAGGAATAGATCGGAAAACATCGAGCGTCGGACGCTAAAAGAGATTACGTAGGGATAGGCAAACGCTCGCGTAACGCGCATTTCACCTTCGCGCAACGAGTATGCGTTAAACAACCCGGAGGAAGACAAACGCATTGGGAAGAAGGTATAGAGAAAGAGTTTTTCCTCTTAATCGCCGGCTTATCTCGTCGTGGAGAAATCAACAAAACGGAGCGACTCTTGTTGCGTAACCGTTTCGACTTTGTTCTCATGGATCTAATGATTTTCTCTCGTTCGATGCGCGTGGAAAATAAAACTTTTTTCTTTTATAGAATTACATATCGTAAAGGTAGGTGTGTAAACTTGCATATTTTGTTAGAAAATGAAAAAAAAGACTGTTTATAAAATGATTTTCCTTTACTCGCATTGTTGTTTAGTTTACGTCTCATTGCTTCTTTTTTCTAATGTGAATTTGTTACTTTAAATAATAACAGCTTTTTTACTATCAGAGTTTTTCAATACTGGAAAAAAAAACAAAGGCTTTTCAGCGACGTAATTCAAATAATGAAGCAATTGCGAATTCTCAGACAAAATGTATATTTATCGAAAAAAATTATGAAAATTCAAGAAATATTACGCAATCGAATTTTCACTTCCATTGTTCTTTCGGTAAAAGTCAAGTGCATCGTAGGATTGCGTGATCAAGTGGCATCGCAAAGAAAACATCAATAACGAAATAATTCTCGATAGTTTACTTCCTCAAATTATGCAAGACGTATCTTACAATCCTGATAAATTTTTCATTCGATAAATCAAATTTTCTCACGCACAAACGCGACAATTAATGAAATAAAACCCGCTGTCGTTAATCCTATTATTTTACACTTTCGTAGCTTTATACAAAATTAACGCGCGTTCAAGCTAATCATACACCATTTCACCGGACGTCGTAAAGACGAAGTACCGTCGGATTGGTCGTGTATTCTTTTTATTTCATTCCCGGGAAAAAAAAAAAAATTCATTTATCGCGGGAATACTTTACAAGTCACGCGAAAACAGCTAAGATTCGTGAAAGCGAGATCACTTACAAATGTATATCCATCTTGGATAAGCGGATTTACTTCCTTATTTGAAATATTGAGGTATCGTTGTTGATTTATGCATACGCATCGTTTTCTTCGCGTTGCCGAGTGTCGGGATCCTTTGTGAATTGGAAAAATGAGACATTTTTTAGGAGACATGTCTACCGCTTTGATCCATTTTGCATTCAGACGTTGGTAATTATAAGATATATACGAATGTGGTAATTGTACAATCTCTTGAAAGCTTTAATGCTATTGCTTGGATATTAATGGATTTATTTGGCTATTGTGTAGATGTAGATTAGTAGCTATAACAGTTTCACTTCGATGTGAAACGTCGGTTTTAAGTTTCGAACTTTCGTCGGTATACTGATTTTAGTTTTTGATTGGCTTCAATATTGAGTACACGTTGAATTATTTATTTTATAATAAAGTTATGTATTTATCAGTATAAAGAATCTTTAATAAATTTATATTCTATTATTTCATACAAATTTAAATGTTTACGTTTTTAACTACGAATAATCGATAATGATATATGTTGTATCCCAATGCATATACTGCCATATTGATACGATCTTTATGTTACAATACAGTATTCATGTAAAGTAAAAATAATATATAAAATAAACGCAAGAGAAACGCTACGTAGGTATTTTTCGAAAACCAGAAATACGATCGTCATTCATTTTGAATAAAACAATTTATTTACAACAAAGCACATCGACACAAAGCAGGTGCAAAAAGTGCATAATCCGCTCTCGATTTTACGTACCGTATATCACGCGAAAAGTGTCGAACGATGTATACACGCGCACAGGTATACTGACACGTCGGTAGATTATTGGCGCGCGCCAAAATACCGATCTCCGGTACATACGAAGCGAGAGAAGAGTCGCCCGTCGTTGGAAAAGAGAAAGGCGTAGGTGAAATGGAAGATCGAAAGTGAACGAGCGCTTCGAGAGAATCGAGAAAGGAAATGTTTACGCGGACGTTGTGTTGGGCTTGACAACTTCCACGGGAGACTCGTGAATATTTATGATATGATCGCTTGTTTTTTTTTTTTTTTTGGAATATATTTTCTTTTATTTATTTAATTTTTTTTTATTTCTTTTTTTTATTTTACTTGAGAGTAATAGTTAGATATACTCGCTGCTATGATCGATTGGTTTTGTGTATAATTTACGTGTTTCTCTAAAATGCGTACAAATGAGCGATAATTAGTTTTTTTTCTATAGGATTAAAAACGCGACAGAAAGAAAAAGTATGCATACTTATTAGTCACGAAAGTAAAATTTTATTTTTATGCTAAAAATGTTTTCAAAAATTACACGTATCGACATTATCTATTAAAATTATCGATTCTTATATTTTTTTTTTTAATTTATTACACCAAGATAATTAATTTTCATTTTTTTTTTTTTTTGTTTTTTTTTTTTTCATTAAAGTTTATGCTTTATTTACATGTTTTCGCATTAACATATTCAAAAGCCATGATAATTCAAACGCATTTTTTCTCAATCTTATTAAAAATTTAAGAGAAAAAAAAAAAAAAAAAAAGAAAGGAAAAGTTAGCGAAAGAAATGCCCAAGTTTTGAAACGCATCTAACTAACGATTTTCGATAATGAATCATCACGACGATAAAAGCTCTCGACGATATTTTCATCGAACTCTCGGTGTAGCTCGCAAACACGAGAAGCGAGTGAAAGATTCGCGCGTCAGCACGTGCATCGGGTACAATGCACCCGACCTCGAGGCCCTTCACTCGTGCTTCAAGTAGGTTACCGGCAACGGCTTCACGTGTGTCACACGTGTGCGCGACACGCGTCGTCGTTTAACCCGCGGCAGACGCATCGTCTGCCGTAAGCAAACCTCGGAGTTTTGATTTACGATGGGATGACTCGTATCTTTCGATGAATTTTCTCGATGGAAAATTTGAAGCTCGTAAGGTGAACGGTTCGTTATTTGTAGGTCGCAACGAATACGCGTGGGAAGGTGAGCGCGTGATTATTTTATTCGGTGTGTATACCGACAAAGATTTTTATTTTACGAACGATGTGTTATAATGTTGTTAGACACGTAGAAGCGTTACGTTACACACACCGAATGAAGTATTTCGCTTTGAGCTTCGTCGCTCGGTTAATTTTTAATTAAGCCGAACAACAATACAGCTCCATTCACTCTCGCGTTCGCCGTCGTTCCAATTCTCTCTCTATTCATTGTATTAACAAAAGGAAACCGCAGTAAGCACCAACCACCAGACATAATTCGGATTAAGTTATCGACGGAATCCGGAGCTTAATTAAGAGCGGCTGCGGTTAGACTAATGATTACAACATACTCGCAATGAACGGCTTATTTGAAATACTTTATTTTTCGAATTATTCATTAATATTAAAAAAAAAAAAAAAATCATATCGAGTACTTTAATTGATTCAAAGTTTTTTAGCTGAAAATTTTTGATCATATCGAGTACTTCAATTGGTTCAAAGTTTTATAGCTTCTATGATGATTAAATATTTTTCTTATATACAAGCATTTCTCAAAAATAATTAATCCAAAAAATTGCGGTTCGGTAATCTTTGGTAATCTCTTTCCAGAAACTACTTATCATTCAATACTTTGATCCAATACTTTTTTTAAAAAAAAGTTCTCCAATCCTCCATAGAGTTAACCAAACTTTTTCAAAATTCGAAATCAACCGGTCTCAACATTTTAACGCGCGCGGGCAACATATCTTTTTTAATCACCTTCCATCGACTTAACCATTACGATCACCCTGTATAATCCAGGGATCGGTTTAAAGTCAAACGTCGACAAAGCCGTCGAGACGACGAGAATGGAAATTCCGGTAGTCCACTATTTTCGGATGAGATATGTCAGCGAGTCTCCTTGAGTGAAATTCGATCGGTCGCCGTTGCGGTTGGCCGACTTGTGAAACGTCGCGCGGGCACGGATGAAAAAAAAAAAATTGCGCGCGCCGTTGAAAAAAAAAAAAAAAAAGAAACGCCAAGAGTAAAAGGCGCGCCTGGATGGTATGTACGTGTACGTGCGTGTGTGTGCCGAAGCGCGAGGAGAATTTATGAAGCTGAAAAGATTTTTCTCGGGACAGCGCACACCTGTTTTCTAGGAGCAAATGCTTAGGTTATGTATATATACGTATTTATAGTTTTAGCCGAACCTTACTTCCTCGTTCAAAATCGCGTCTTTTTTTTTTAAACATACGCTCGTGTTAATGGCAATATCGCGTTCTATATGAGTGTGTAATATAAGTCACGCACGTATACGACTCGCGTTTTTTACGAGAAGTTAATGTTTGTAATGTCGAGAATTGTGTCACAGTTGCGGTCACCGTGTTTTCATCGTATTTTCGAATTATTGTGCTACTATCATAGTAATTTTAATTGCGATATTGCAGAGACAAAAGAAAAATGAAAAAAATAGTAATAACTTTTTGGACACGGGTTTTTTTGAAGATTATGGGCTTAGTCAATAATATTTTGGTGATTAAAATTTCAACTCACGGTGTATATATTTCTCTATTATAGTACGTCATTCTTTAATCAATAGATTGTAGTATTTCGTTAAATAAAATATAATAAAATAAACATTGTATAATATTTTATAGATCTATATATCATCGTATTCAACGATCAATAAATATATTTTATATTTAATTTTTCTTTTCACATATCCTTATTTTAACATCAAACCTTTAACTATTAGTACGAGATAAAAATAAACAGTTTTCAAAAATATCGCAATAAATAAAAGTCGCAATGACAGCTTATACATTGGTAATAATTTATAAAAAGCCACATGGCAAAAACGTATAAAATGCTTTCGATAAAAATTCAAAATAAATCGTATCGCGAGCTAATATTTCATCAACCTATCAACTTTGTCGTTGCCACGCATTTTTACAAATGCGATTAATGTTTCTTACAATAACTTTAATAAATTTCGATCAACAAATATAGCTCTTTTCGCGCTATTCGTATTTTTTCGCGACAATTTATTTACCGCTACTTTGTAAATAAAATTTAGAGAAAACCACATTTCATCATATTTTTATGCTCTAGTTTGATACTGAGAGAGTATAAATCTCGACAACAGATAATTTTGGATTGAGTATACTTTGAAGTAAATTATCACTGAATTTATGTATTTTAATACTGTTTTAAAAAAGAAAAAATTGTAAGAACGTTATTTAAAAAGCTATTCAAATTGATTAAGAAAAACAATGTAAATGTTACAATTCATGTGTAATACTATTGTAAATGAAACGTATAAACTTACGTTCTGCCATATTTTATATGAAACGATAATTAGAAAATAATTTTACACTTATACCAATCGTTTTGCAGTTTACATCATTCTTTGTTCCATAGAATTAAAAGCAATTTGAATAAATTTTACCTTGAATTAATCGTTTTTTCTAAAGAATAATTTTTCCTATTTGTGACGCAAATCCAAAAGAATTTCAAGTTTCGCGATGCGAACAGATCCAACGCATTTTATCACGATTCGCGTTTCGCGTGCAAAAGAAACTTCAATCTCTTCGATTTCTATATAACGTATTACGTCGACGCGCGCACGTGACGCGAATGAATAAATTTCAATTAAACGAATCCCGCCGAGGAATCAGTTTATATCTCATGCCAAAACTTTTATCTTTCGCACCGCTGTACAAACATCAAAAGCCCATTCTTGCTTTATTAAGTTTTAATTAAAACCCCGCGAGTGTCGAGCTGCATGGGCTCAAGATTGTATTCGGAATGGTCTCTTCATATTAGCATTAATGAATTTAAAGATTGTGCAATATTTTTTTGAAAATTCGTTGAAATCAATTAAAGTTTCTTGGTTAAGTTAATGCGTATTGGAGAAAACTAAATAAAATTTTCAAAGTTAATATTTTCGATAGTATGACTAGGTCACAGGTTAGAAAATTTTTATTTTATTTTGCACATCGAATGACGATATATTAGATTTAATCTTGAATATTGTAGTATCAATGTCGTTATTAAAATTTAACTCACCCTCGTGATAAGAAAACTTAAGAAATGTTTTAGTACCAACCTGAAACAATAAAAAAATTTATCATTAATTCATAAAATAGTAAATTATGAATTTTATGAAATTTAAAGAATAAGTACACGCAATCAAATAAAAAGATTCGGTGAAATCTCTCGCAGCAATGAAAAAAATTTTACGCAATTTATCTAAAAATAAAAGTAATCTAACACTTACGCATGAACCATGAAAAATTCAGTCCGCGGGCAGTCGCTTGTCGACTCATCTCTCTTACGAAAAAAGAGTAAAATTCGTAACGGTCTATACTCGCGCTTTCGTTACGCACGTTGTAGTTCTTCGAACAAACGAAATGCAAAAAAAAAAAAAAAAACAGAAGAAGTAATATCGCGAGTACCCTTATGCCACGCGCGCGTTTTAACGAAAATTGCGCGCAAGAAGCGTACAGCTCGTGATTTGGCAACGATTTTTTTTTTACGGATTCGTGATTTGAATTGAATTTACGATGTAAGCGAAGACGATGAGATTGCGCGTTTCACGAGTTCGCGCTTTTAACGATATATTTCGATGATTTAAAAACGTGGTAATGTAAACATGGTGCGGTTTATCTTCTTATGAATTATAATAATAATGCACGTAATAAATAAAGAATTACTTAAATTTTAGCATCATTAATTTTTTTGTTAATTTATAAGAAAAAAAAAAAAAAAAAAAAATCCATCGTTACGAAACAAAGCCAAAAAATAAAAATCTCAAGCGCTATCGCACCGAAACGCATTTTTATCAGGTCGTCGCGTGTTTCCGCGAGCGCGGAAAAGTCGGTCAATCACGAGCGAGCGTCGGTAATCCTAATCGCTCGTCGTTCGCACTTCGAGACTACGTGTATACATGTACGTATTCACGCATGCACGCGCCTTCGTTCGAAAATGAGATAAAGAGAGAGTCGTAATGTATAAAAGAGAGCCGCGCGCTGTTGTACACGCGCCATAAATCCTCGCTGGTAAATTTTTACCTCAACCTTATGTGTATATAAACGTGTATGTAAACGTTGCGCATATTAGTTGTAGTAGTAGTAGTCACGAGCGGACAATGCGAGCGCTTGCACGGACGCACGCGGGAGAAAGAGACGCGGGTGCATTGCACGTTACAAACGCATTCCAGTGACTCGACAGTTCAAGGTTCGAGAGAGGCGCGTTTTTCTTTGTCTCTGTGCAAGCGAGGGCACATCGATAGCTAAGACGCGTTGATCGATTTACGACGACGATGAAGTTGGCGTAGACTTTTTGGCGAGGATTTGTCAATGACGGCTGAACGAATTTTTTTAGGTGAAGTGCATCGGTGCTTGTGCGTGTTTACGGTATGCGAATGTTTAATTGAAAATTTAATTAAGTATCGTATATTTATTTTCATTTTACGATTTATTGAAAGGATAACGTTTTAGTAAACTTTTAAATTTATCACAAAGAATTGAATTATGAAACAAAATAATTAAATCGTCAAATGTAATTCATTAATAATTTCCAGAAAACATTCACTATGCGTAATATAACCGATGTATTTAACAAAAACTAATCCATAAATTTGTTTACCCGCTAAGACATCAATGAATAAATTCACGATTCAGAAGTACGTTATTCAGCGTTATTTTCAACATGCAAACTTGTACCAGCACACCGAACAAATTCTTTTCCCAACCACAATCAAGGTTACCAGTCAGCCCGTTTGAAGAATTATAAGCTCTCTATCGAGGCTTCCAACTAATTTAAACGTTACCGAAATATGTACTCGCTCACACACAGACACGCACGCACAGGCATACGAGCTCGAGTATATATAATTTAATGCTCGCGGAAAATTTTCTCACAGTCATCTTACCGAGGCACAAATAAACACGCGCATTTAAAAGACCCGTTGGCATCGCCTCTTTTTCCTTCTTACAAACAGTACCGCGTCGCTTCTCGGGACGATTATAAATTTCGCGGGGTAATGGGAGAGAAAGAAAGAAAGCCGCGGGTCGCGATGAATGTTTACGATACGACGCAACGATTTCATCGCTCCCGTGTACACCTTACATATTTACGTTTATTTCGGAAAAAGTCGATTTATCGTATTATTATGTGTTTATTGCGAACGAAGGGAAGGTGAGGTATTTTTTTTAACGGGACGAAAGATAAGCGTAAAAGAAACTCGAGGAGAAAAGATCGATTGAGCAACGCGGAACGTTACACACACACACACACATATACAACTTCGGTTCATTCATACGCGCGGCGTCACTTTCTTTCTTCGCGTTCGCAAAAATATTTACAGCGCGAAAGTCGGTATATTTGTCACCCGCGAGGTGAAATTTCTTTCGTTATCTCGCGCGGCGCTTGGAAAATTATGGCTGTATCGTTTTGCAGAAGAAAGTGGTAATTAATTCAGCTATAGCGCATGGGCATATATATTAGTTATTTATGTACCTTGTGCGAGCCTCGCGTCATTACAGCTTGAGGCAAAATATGTTGTGGATGGATAGTAGGGCCGCAGTCGCGAGCGCAGCGAGCGACTAAGGCGCCTCTATCCATCCACAAAATATGAGCCGAAAGCTTTAATGACGCGAGGTTCACTCATGGTGCTTAAAAAATTTTTCAGCCTTGTAACCCGTACGAAGACTCTTACTTAGTTAACAGAATAATTAATTTTATTTTGTTGCATATCAATTAAATGCAATTTCGAACCCATACTGACAGTTCGTAAACTACAGATATCGTCTGCTAACGCATGCGCATTTTGTACACACACGCGTACATGTACATGTGTGTCAAAAAGTGACAGACAACATAATGTAAATATAAATATAAATTATGAAATTAAAAAAAATAGTAAATGGATTAATATTTAAAAATAAAATTAATTCTTGAACAATTATTATTTATTAAAAAATATAAATTTCTTGAGTATATTTATTAAATATTTATACAGAATAATATTTTTAACAAAAGTTTTTTTTATAAGATTTGAAGGCTTATTAATAATATTAATACTATTATAATTAATATAAATACTTTCTTATGTTATTTTTATCATAACAATACTATATTTGTTTAACACATTTTTTGTATAATCAATGAATTTTAGTCTCTTATTTAACATGAAAAAACAGTAACTTTTTTAAATATTTTAAATTTAATTTCTTCACACAAAAAACTTTTAAATTATTTATCTAAATCACAAACAAAATTATAAACTAAAAAATTATCACTTTAAAATCACTTATTATTAAATTTTTTAATTTTGCGGGATTATATTAGATTTTGCTTTTTCTATTAGTTTATTTAATTCACGTTTGCATTCTTCATCACTGTCACTATCACTCGTTTTTTTTTTCTATTATTTAATAAATTGTCCATTTTTATTCTTCTTCTCACATATTAAGAACGAATATTACCGACCAACGATACACTATACTGAAAGAAAACAAAAGAAAAGCAGAGCCCCGTGGTCGCTTGAATGTACATACTGAGCGAAGGAGAGAGCGAGACAGAGATAGGGTGGTCACGTGGGAGCAATGGTGCGCGCGCTCTTATCGCTATCTCGTTCTCTCTCCTTCGCTCAACATACATAAGTCTTATTACGCGTTTCGAAAATATAAGTTTCGATGAAGACTCACATGCTAGGCTATATGAAGCGACAAATACATAGCAGTGGCGCTGTTAACTTTTTTTTCTCCTGGCACGTATACAGCCTAGAAGGACGTATAGAATGACATACAGCCTAGGAGGACGTATAGAAAAATGTTAATACGATCGAGAAGGCGCTTGCGCGTATGGAAACCATTTACACGCTGACGATGCTCCGTAGGTAAGAGTCGCCGTACGGGTTAGTAGGCTGAAAATATATTTTCAGCCTACTAACCCGTACGGCGACTCTTACCTACGGAGCATCGTCAGCGTGTAAATGGTTTCCATACGCGCAAGCGCCTTCTCGATCGTATTAACATTTTTCTATACGTCCTCCTAGGCTGTATGTCATTCTATACGTCCTTCTAGGCTGTATACGTGCCAGGAGAAAAAAAAGTTAACAGCGCCACTGCTATGTATTTGTCGCTTCATATAGCCTAGCATGTGAGTCTTCATCGAAACTTATATTTTCGAAACGCGTAATAAGACTTATGTATGTTGAGCGAAGGAGAGAGAACGAGATAGCGATAAGAGCGCGCGCACCATTGCTCCCACGTGACCACCCTATCTCTGTCTCGCTCTCTCCTTCGCTCAGTATGTACATTCAAGCGACCACGGGGCTCTGCTTTTCTTTGGTTTTCTTTCAGTATAGTGTATCGTGTGTCGGTAATATTCGTTCTTAATATGTGAGAAGAAGAATAAAAATGGACAATTTATTAAATAATAAAAAAAAAAAACGAGTGATAGTGACAGTGATGAAGAATGCAAACGTGAATTAAATAAATAATAGAAAAAGCAAAATCTAATATAATCTCGCAAAATTAAAAAATTTAATAATAAGTGATTTTAAAGTGATAATTTTTTAGTTTATAATTTTGTTTGTGATTTAGATAAATGATTTAAAAGTTTTTTGTGTGAAGAAATTAAATTTAAAATATTTAAAAAAGTTACTGTTTTTTCATGTTAAATAAGAGACTAAAATTCATTGATTATACAAAAAATGTGTTAAACAAATATAGTATTGTTATAATAAAAATAACATAAGAAAGTATTTATATTAATTATAATAGTATTAATATTATTAATAAGCCTTCAAATCTTATAAAAAAAACTTTTGTTAAAAATATTATTCTGTATAAATATTTAATAAATATACTCAAGAAATTTATATTTTTTAATAAATAATAATTGTTCAAGAATTAATTTTATTTTTAAATATTAATCCATTTACTATTTTTTTTCATTTCATAATTTATATTTATATTTACATTATGTTGTCTGTCACTTTTTGACACACATGTACATGTACGCGTGTGTGTACAAAATGCGCATGCGTTAGCAGACGATATCTGTAGTTTACGAACTGTCAGTATGGGTTCGAAATTGCATTTAATTGATATGCAACAAAATAAAATTAATTATTCTGTTAACTAAGTAAGAGTCTTCGTACGGGTTACAAGGCTGAAAAATTTTTTAAGCACCATGAGTGAACCTCGCGTCATTAAAGCTTTCGGCTCATATTTTGTGGATGGATAGAGGCGCCTTAGTCGCTCGCTGCGCTCGCGACTGCGGCCCTACTATCCATCCACAACATATTTTGCCTCAAGCTGTAATGACGCGAGGCTCGCACAAGGTACATAAATAACTAATATGACTTTCGTTTTATTCGGCCGACTTTGTTCCGATTGTCGATTCGAGGTCATATTGTCAATACAAAAACAAGCAGTAGATGAATATTTGTAGATTGTATCATTTTATCAATAACTGATAAAGTCACTCGTTGAAACAGGATATGATACCTTGAATACGTTTCAATAGACAATTAATTGAAATTTGAGTCTCTGTACTTTAGCTTCTGGTGTTTATCGATTGCCTTTAAATGGAAAAGCAATGTATATTTTTTTTGGTTTAAAAATTCGGTTAGTAGTTTCAAGGGTATTTTACTAAAGATAGAATAATTTTTTTTTTAATAACAATAGATTAAATTTTTATTTCTTAAATTTATATAATACACGTTACGTGTTTCAAAATCTTTATTTTTTCATTGTTTTTTTTTTTTTTTTTTTTATATCGATGTGTTAAAACACAATAAGTGTTGAGTTTCGTAGGTTAAAACATTGAGAGAGTAGGTATCAGCATGTGTAATTTTAACCTACTCTTGGCGAGTCGTTTACAAGTCGTTAAATTATAATGTAAAGTAATTTCATTCATGCCTTTTTCTCGTTTAATTGTGACGTTATAATTTTGTGCTACGTGCTAAAAAAAAATTTTTTTTTAATTTCAATTTAAATCATCAATAATTTATTTATAAAATTTTAATTATAACATTGTTATGAAATTATCGCTTAAAATAACACGTGGATATGTACTTAATTGAAGAACTCATTTTCTTGTAAATTTCGACACAAAATTTAAATAATAGTATGAAATTAATTTTAAAAACATCGTTAAAAAAAAAAAAAAAATTACGATACAACACATAAACGATAATAATACCTGGCGTCAAAAGTCTCTAATTAAAATGTAAATAAATGCAAATATTGATTTTCATAAATTGTAAATGCTCATTCTTTTCAAAAGATGTAACTTAAATATTGTTGCACAATATCGAGAATAAAATGGAACTGATTAGATGTTAAGCCTCAATCTACCAGTGAATCAAAACCAATTTCACGTTGTCAATGCACAAGTTAGTTAAGGTATTTTTGTTTTATGAAGACGTGATGCTAAATTATGACAATATAAGTTACGTATTTTATTATTACGCTGAATAACAGCACAATACCTTAATTATTTTTCTTTTCGTTATAAATAGTTATATATTGAGTTTAAATAATTTAAAAATAATTAAATTCAATTTTAAGTATATATATTTGCATATTTTTATAAACAAAATGTACTACGAAAATGTTTACATGTTTCGAGTTACATACTTATTTAAAAGTAGCGATTATGCTTAAAATATTAAAATCACAATAAGCAGGTTGATTTATGTAACAAAAGTTAATCATGTCAGATTTATTTAACTTTACATGTAAGCAATGTTAACGTCGTTTTATTTTTAAGGTCAAACATATCTTACAATTTATGTTTTTGCATTCTATAATATAAATTATATCAATAACGTATAAATTTTTAATATTACTTTTAAAACGTACTTTAACGACACGACGTAAAAATTGAGAAATACAATCTAATGTTATCAATTCTAGCAACTGTTCGCAAATTTAATGGCTATCAAGTAAAAAAAAAGACGTAAATAAAGCATAAAATTTATTATAATTTATACGCGACCTATACTTTAATAATTTCATTCTCGAAATCGCCATTATTGTCATCGTAAAGTTTTATAAGTTAATCCTAAAGGAACGTTACATACGGCAACGAATTTACAAAAAAAAATATATACTTTTTGCTTAAACTTACGTAAAAGCGAGCGAGATAATAATGACAAAAGTGAGTAAGTACGTTATACCCCTACAAAGAAAAAATAATTAAAAAAAGGCCCATTTATTTTACCGATTCGCAAAACACACTTTCCGCAATCCAAGTCAATCTCTCTCTCTCTCTCTCTCTCTCTCTCTTTCACCCATGCACCAGATTGAACTTTACTCGTTGCTCCTTTATGATCGAATGCTTTTTGTCATTCGGCCGAGCATTAAGTACGTTAACAGTCGGACGCACGTGTGTTTCATGATGCCGTTACCGAGGAATGAACTTTATTCGCGTCAGTTCTCGTTAGCGGTTGAATTTAATTACCGCCAGGGGAATCGTTCGAAAAATCTCGTATACGCCTCGGTTTTTCAAAATCGAACAATTGTGGATACAAAAAGAATAAAACGTTTTTATCTTAAATAAACGCGAGGACAAAGCACCGGCTAACTAATTGCGGTTAAAAAGTTAACGCGCCTACATGTGTACGTTTATACACGTATATATACGTACAATATACCGGTGTAACGAGACTCGTTTCACGCGTCTTTTAACGCTTATTGTACCAATGCGATCCTTTGAAAATAGGTGACAGCCGGAAGAATGCGGTGGTGTTTAAGGATTGGCTGTCTCGTTTACAAGACGATTGAATAGGCTCGTTCAATTTATCGCATTTTTAACCTTTTGACCGTCGTTATTGCTTTTGTTGAATTGAGAAGAAGTGAGAGATTAAAGTATAACGACCCTGGAATTGACGACTTTTCTAGCCCGTATATTCATATCGTATATCGACGCGTTTGAATTATTGTACGAGCAAACATTCTTTGCTATGAAAAATATTAAAAGTAAAATTTTTATTCTTAAATAAAGGAGAGTTTAATTATACAAATATACAATATATTTAGATTATTGTGCAGAAACCGTGGAACTAATATTATCTATATTATAAAATAAAACGCGCGTATTATTTCATTTGCGCCGCTAAAAAAAAAAGTCACAAAACAATAACAAATCAAAAAAAAGAAAATTGATAACCTAGCATATCTTAAATTACACAAAACGCAAATTTTTCATAATGTACAAAAAATATATATAAATAATTAATAGCACCGGTATAAAAGTTTCAAAGTAGCGTAAACCGTCAAAAAGAAAATCATAACGTTACCATCGTTCAATAAAAACTTAACTCACTTGGTACAACCTCGAACTTATTTTTTTTTATAAAACGAAGAGATACCGTCGCCGATAAATTATATCGAATACACCTATGATGTGATGGAAAAATAAAAATTTAACGTGTCTGCTTACGTAAGATGAATTAGTGGGTTGTATAATTACATATCGTAGTAATCGTTGCGCGACCTTTGTGAAAGCCTACGTAACGTTTTTTTTTGACGAGTTGAGTTTTTAACGTCACGATGACATTCGCGCGTTATTATTATTATTATTTTTTTTTTTCTCTTAATTTCAATTACAGTCGACGAAACGTTTGATGGTTTGGAGTTCAGCGACGTGCGCTTGAATATTTTTGTGTTATACCGATCGTAAACTTTGTGATTACTTATACGACTTTAACAAAATCTTTGACGCTCGAAAATGAAAATTATTTAACCGAGTTGAACGTTCGCGTTTCAATTTAGTATTGCGCTCAAAGATATTTGTTGAATGAACGTTTCGCATGTGACATTTTTATACGAATTATGAGCTTATAGGTTTCGATAAAGTTTTATGCTTCGTGACTTGTTATTACATCGATTATTTCAATAATGTAAACGTACATAACATTTTTTCTTCGATTTACTATTGTTCATGAATGAAAACATATAAAGCGTTCATAAAAGAACGTATAATGTCCCATTAACGTATATTTATACCGTTATTGAATTGAACCATTGAAAAAACTGATTTATATTTTATCAACGATAAATATTGCAACGATATCAAAGGATAAAATCAACCCAAACCTTTCGGTTAAAAAATTAAGTCATTTTTGATATCGAGAAACGCATTATAAGACCAAGTGTACGTTTTTAATCTAACATTCAATGCTAATAAATCGTTGAAATTGCACAACTTCTTAAATGCTTCCTGTTATTCATATACATTCGAGTATAGATATCTATCGATCGAGACGATTTTTTTAAATTCACAGACGGATAAAATATTTCAAACACGTGAGCGGTCGATCGATAAAAATTTACGCACGTGCTTTATTGGTAATTTTATAACGTATAAACACGGGTAAATTCGTGTATACTAATGTATGTAAATGTACGCTTATACTTGGGTATATTTTGAATTACAATTATATCGGTATTTAGTTACAAAAATGTAAAAATTTCTATTAATAAGATCTTGAAATAATGAATATACATTTTAATGTAATTATAGAAATAGTTATTATCAAATATGAGTAATTAAATTAATATAAAGATTGCTTAATGTTATCGTAAGAAAAGTATCACATCTTATCGACAAAACATTAAAAAGATTACGCTTTTAAATTTATTACACATAATATTTAGTAGAAAATTTATTACAAAGCAACTTATGAAGCGGGCAATAAAATATTTTCTAACATTGTCAAAAAGATAAAATACGTCTTTCGAAGAGCCATTTAAAGCACATTTATGAATCCAGAAATAGATGCGGACATTGATAAGCTTAACCGAGAAAGAGAGAGAAAAAGAGAGAGAGAGAGAGAGAGAGAGAGAAAGAGAAAGAGAGCAAGGATCATATATCAGAAAGCGGGCCCGAGCGGGCACGAGTGGGCGACTCAAATTATCCGGTGCGCGACGTTGATATCGGTCAAGCGAATCGCCGCTGGTATTTAAGAGTCAGGTGCGTTGTCGTGTAGTTTTTGCGTTACGCACGTGCGAATACCATTATAAGTTAGCAATCAGCAAGATCAAGGGAATCTGGTTCATTTTTTTTTGCCCCTTCTTTTTAAAAAAGGCTTCTTTTTCGTTCTGCTCGGTTTGACATGTGTCTGTTTTTCATGTAAGTTATACGTAGATTATTTGCGATATTTAATTATCACGTCGCGATTATGATTGTATGATAATGCTGATTTGGAGAACGGAGATAGATAGGGATCGTAATTATTCTTTTAAGTAGATGTTAATGATACTTGCAATTTTGTTAAAAAATGCGAATGTCTAATTTTTCAACATTCGATTATAGTTGCACGCATTATTTAATGGTTTTCGTCGTTTAATATTTTTCACAGAATTATGCATAAGCTTCATAAATTATGTATTTTGTTATTATTTTGTTCGATAATTTAATGTGTAACAACATTGTTGCGAATTCTATGTTAAAAAAATATAACGAATTTGCTGATTCGGAGATAATTATAAATTCGTTCGATAGTAATTAAACGTTCACCGATAAAAATATTTTTATTTTATAAATGACTTGCTTAGCTATGAAAATTAATTATTTATAATACTGTATTTTATTACAAACCAGTCAATATTTTAATCAAAACATTGTAGAAAAGTTCTAAATAAATATAATTTTATGACACACAAAATTACTTATTAAAAAAGAGAAAAAAAGCTCAAATCATTCTTCTGTAAAATTTTTACGTTTCTTACCGCAAGAAAAATTTCAAGAAAAAAAAAACTAAAATACAGCCGCGTGTCGCAATTTCAAAAAGCTCGCAGAGTTTCATGAAGCCAACCTCGCGAACGCGGAACACCGGATACGAGGAGACAGTAGTCGGCGTTATCTCGTTCCCTCCTCAAAAGCTACTCTCGTGCATCCGCCGTACCTTATCTTCGGAAATCTCGCGTGTTATCGTATTCGATATAGAAAAAGCGGCGCGCAAAAGGTTAAGTAAATACGTTACGCCGTTACGCTGTGCCGATTGAGTAACTCGATCCCGACGAGATAAAGGATTTAATTGATTGTTATTGTGGTGTAATCGTATTATATATACATACATATATTATTTTTTTTTTTTTTTTTTTTTTGTAGATGAGATAATAGCACTTTAGGTTCGTATTACTCTTTTAATTAATCTTTATAGCGCTTCGAGAAGAAAATATTTTGGTGTAAAAATTGGTCAATATATATGAGAAAATGTACATCGAAGATCATATCTTGTTATTGTATTTCTCGTGGCTGCATATTGTGAATTGAATTTTAAATTTTAATCTCGAAAATGTGTTAATTTTTCGAAACGTAATTTATCTAAATACATATCAAACAATACACACGTACACACGATGATTAACGAACGCCTTTAAATTCAATTTTACGCAAAAGCTTGCGTCGTATCCTCCTGTGCGATGTTTACATTTCTATGTCAATTTTAAGCATAAATTGCACAAACTTTTTCGACTACGAAATAAAATAATTTCGCAACGTCGTCGGCTTCGATAAACCGAGCATTTTAAAATACCGCCGTGCTACCGAGTTACTCAAGACAATAAAATCAAGCCGCTATACCGCCGTTTCGAGCGATTCAACAATGACCGCACGCGAAACGTTACCCCGGCACTTAATCTTACGGCCAAAAAAGGAAAAGTAAAAAAGAACAGGAAAAAGGAAAAAAAAAAAAACAGTACGCCCGAGGACGGAGCAACGAACTCCGAATCGCCTATTTCTGTATTTCGCTGTAATTATGCATGTACGTTTAATTGCATCCGACGACAACGAAAAATTCTGTAACACGATGTGTTCGCGCAATGTAAATATCAAGTCGCGAAGACAAATTTGAATCGACGACGGCGAGAGGGAAAAAAAAATACGTAATTGTCGTCTGTTGTCGGTCAAAGGGGGCTGAAGGAAGAAAAAAAAGTGTCGCCAGTAGTATTCGAAAGGTTGTATACGACGTTGTGCAAGGTCGGGCTTATCGCCGTGATGCTACGGTAGCTGTGATACGTTAATTTTATTGCGAGCTTTCGCAACGGTGTCTGAGTGCTATGGCGATCGAATTTTTGGGTTGACGTTAATTGTTCAAGCTTAGAAGTGGGCATCGATAGGATTAAGAAAATTTAGAAAATGGGTTATTCGTTGTAAAGGTCGAGAAGAGTAAATTTTCCGAAAAAAGTTAGAGAAAAGAAAATTATTGGTTAATTATGATATAGTTACATATTTTGTAAGCAATTAAACTACGAAAACAATAAACGGTAATATTTCCAAGTTAACCAACATATAAATATTTTGTAAATCGAACATTCTCCGAACAAAGAGAAAAATACAAGTATAAAAAACACATGAGGGTCAGCTATTTTTTCGCCGTTGAAGTAAACCATAGGTGGACGCGTTCACGAGGCATGAATAAAGATTAGCCACTTTCTTGGAACGAGACGACGCGCATAAACCGAAAACAATAACCCGTCATACATGCAGCAGTATCTATTTAGTAAAGCCGGGCGTTGTGGGCGCAATTTTTAACGCCCGAGAATACCGCGTCGTTAGGTTACCGATTATACGGTAAAAATTTGTAAAAGCTACATCTGTCGAGCGGAAAAATATTTTCGTGGCTTGCGTCATTTAGTTGTGCTAGAGAGAATATGAAAATTAAAAATACTTTATTAGACAGATTTATTTTTCAAGGAGGTTAACGTTTGTAATTTATTTTTATAAAAAGTGCACGAGTTTTAATAAAATTTAAATTCGTAAACATATATGAAATTTAGTATCGCGTTGTAATTTATAGATGTTTTAAATCCTAAGAATATTCAATTTAGCTTTTAAAATTCATCATAATGTATTAAGTAAGCCTTGAGTAATTAGCGCTTCTGAAACTTAAGTGAAAAAAAAAAAAACTAAAAATTATTTTACGAATCGAATTGAATAGAGCTCGAGCAATTCGTCAAAGTCAAATTTAATTGAATATTTAATGTTCGTTTAATTAATCTCCATAAAAAAAAGCATCGTTAATTTTAACTTTACTTAAACATTTTGTTATACTTAAAGCATTGCGGCATAAATGAAACACATAAAAAGATTAAAAGTTAATTTTATACGAAAATTTATTACTAATTTTATTATTATTATTAAATCTAGATTTTTTAAGTACTATCCTTTATTTTAATTGCAAAATGTTTAAAATCCGATTTTATTTAAATTTTTATATTGCAATAAAATATGTAGAACTAATGATTTTTTTCACTGTACCTACATATTTATAATTTAAATCTTCGATATTATTTATTTTTAACGAACTCTATTAATTTGCTGATAAAAATCCTTTAAGATTATGATTGCTAAATTAACAATATTACGCAAGTTTACATTAAATTAAATTTTTAAAATTAATTATCAAACCAAGTATTCAATATTTCAAACGAAACATATAATCATTACAGCATACCTTAATTATTTTTCGTTTGAACGACGATATTTAAAAATACCGTATTTGTCGGCCTTTAGATCGAATCGTCAACCGTGTAAATTCGATTGCGAACCGAGAACAATCATTCAACCGTACGTAATAAACTTTCAAAGAGTAGGAACCGAATGCATTATCACGTTGTTTAAATACGCTTGGCGATTCGGCGAAAATCTACTTCTATTTTCTACGAGCGAATGGACAGCCAACCGCCGGGGATAGTTTTTCTAATGCACCTGTCGCCAATCGTTGACGTTTTTCACATGCGTTTTGATAATTCGTAACGTCATGACACGCATTTCATAAAGTTTGCACAAAGAAATAGCTCGCCTATTTATAATTGTCGGATTGGAAAGGTATAAGCCGGCGAGAGTAAAATTTTTGAGTTGCGAAAACTCCTTTTTAGTTATTTAACGACACCGCTGGTATAGGCATATTTTAGCCGGTTTGGAAATACCTAAATTTTTCGTTAAAATAAAAAAGGGAAGAAAATGAAAGTACATTGTGTAGTAAAAGCCGTACAACGTTATTGAAATGTCCTAGATTTTTAAAAAAATTTCGTCGAATATTAGAGAACAGGCTATTATCGTAAAATATGAAGATTACACTATTAAAATGGCCGTATTTCAAAAGATGCCAAAATAAAAATTAAAACCGCAATGTTGCAATTTCCACGTAAGAATAACGCTAATGAATTAACACATGCGTGAGTCCGACACGCTTAAGTATATACTATTTTTGTTATTTATCTACGATAATAGACGTAAAATAGTCGAAGTAAAATAATCTATAGAAATAAAGTATTACGATAATTTCTGCAATTTTTCTATAAATTGCGAGTAAAACAAACCTTTAAAATTTTAACTTTTTCATATTACGATAATTATAAAATTTTATGTTTAGAATATACACACACACACACACAAACACAGATACGTACAAACGTTTTCCGAAGGTGTAACGAAATAACTCAAACGTCGTGCGTCGTACATGTAAGTGCGATTCGAGACGGCAACGTACATCGCTCGAGAAAACGAAAAAAAAAAAAAAAAAATTGCCAGCCGGAAAAGTATTGCCTCGAGCAAAGCGCCGAGAGGGCCATTAAAGTTGCACCGCTTTGAGGTTTACGTTGTCAGCATTCTTTAAAAACTCGCCGCACCCGCAAGTATGACTTAGTTCGATAACTAATCACCCGCGTTTATTAAAGTACCTGCGAGTTCTTTCGTTTAATTTTTTTTTTTTTTTTTGTTGGGTTAATTTTTGCTTCCATATTCCGAAGAATGTCCTGAATTCGTATTAATGCAAAAATTGGTCGTTTAGTTTTTTTTTTTTTTGTTGGTATGTCAATCGGTTGCGGAACAATTTTTAAAAGCGGCGATACCATTCGTCGCGTTATTGCGGCGGTTAATTTTTTAGTCTAGAAATTTAAAATTCTTATTTTAAAGTTGCCAAAAATAGTCGAATAATTTTTTATTCATTAAAGTACAATGGCGAACGTACGAAAATTGCAAGGCAATCGAGTATAGTACGTTATTTTTACGAAAAAAAAAAAAAAAAAAAGAAGTCTATTTACCAAAATATTTTATCAACCTGCGTAACTAAAGTACATAGATAACGGTGTAAAAAACTTCATCATCGTTATTCATATAAATCTAAAATCGATAATACAAGCTTAAACGTTACTCCACGGGCTAAAACGACAAGCGTCTCATTATCAAACAGAAAACGAGAAAATCCGGTAGTTTGCCCCCTTGGATAAACATTCGCAAATCAACGAAAACACTATACGGTCGTTTAATAAAAAACGGACTTTTATGTCGTTTTGATAAGGATCGTTTATCTCGTTGTATCGAGCTACTGTAACGTCTTGTAAGAAAGCGTTTTACCAAAGGCAACTGCAGCGATTGATTTACGTTGCGTATTTACTTACGCGTTTTAACGCCGATCGGGCTTGCCGAATTCAAACTTCGTTTCCGCGTTCGCAACGATTCCGTTTTCTACGTCGACTAGTATATACAGTTGGTCGATTGGTCGGTCGGGTTGTTCGCTCGTTCGCCCGAATGATGGATATTGTGAAAATTATTGTGCGAGAGAGGTGGGAAACCTGTTTTTTCTTTTTTTATATTCACCGTTTTTAATGCGCTTTTTAGATGGTAGAGCTGTGTACACATTTTATTGCGATTTATCCTACCTGAATTACTGGTTTTTTTTTTTTTTGTACAGGGCTTAATTTATGTCGTGCTATTGAATATCGATTTTGAAAATTGAAATTGGTTTTGTTGCGGTTTTCTCCTCTCAAAGATGTTTTCTTTTTTTCTTTTGTTTCCGGGATTACAACAAAACAAATGACTAATTCTCGATGTAAATATTTGCGTGATTGTATTTTTTAATGATTTCTTTGATGATTTATAAGAAAAAGTAGAAAATGACTAATTTTTACGAGTGTGTCTTGAAAAAAAAATGTGCTACATTTTAATTAACTGTTACGTATACACGCCATTATCTTATTTAATGCTAATTTTATATAATAAATATTATCTCGAATTTTTATATCTTAATTATTCTACTTACAAAATTTTACTGATTAATATTTTAACAAATCTCGTCGTTCAAACAAGATAAATTTGAAATAAAACAATCCTCAACTTTATACTCTAACTCCAGTCGACAGGACAATGGGAAAGCGCGAACTTTTATCGTATTAACGATATACGCGCACGCACACATACACATATACTCGGTGCAGATAAAAAGGTGCGAATTCATCGGATACCGACGGTTTCAATCTCCCATTGTCTTTCTCCCATTAGAATTTAGCCTTTGTTCTACCGAGGAGTTTGCTACCTGTGACCTACTGAACTGCATCGTAAATGAAGGCTGGAGAGAGAGAGAGAGAGAGGGAGAGAGAAAACGTTTTGACTCTCCTTTCATCCTCGATACGAAAGATACACGATCTGTGAAAATATATGCTCGAGAGAGAAAGAGCCTTGCAAAATACATTTTTCGAAGGATGATTTGTGTGACTCTTATTTCGTTGTACGGGAGCTCCGGCCATGCAGATGTAGCCTCGGTGCTCGTTGTGCAATTTTCGCGTTTCGAGCGAATTTTCTATGAAACATTGTGAGGTTATGCCGTGAAGATGCGAACTTGTTGGTGAATTTAGCAGGAAATACGTTTATTTTTAGAACGCATTTTGAAATATTTGTAGCTTTCAAGTATTGAATTTATTAGTAAGTTGATGAATGGGCTCTTATGAATTGCCTGCAGTCGGTATAAGATAAGTTAACGTAGTAAAAAGAATGTTATATTGGATGAAATTTCTAATTAAGAAAAAAAAAAAAAAAAAGAATGATGACTTATTATTTGCATATTTAAATAAAAATACTCTAATAATTATTTTTAAAATATTATAAAAAATTTCGTTGATATTCGTGAAACAGCGCAAGGTATATGTTACTTGTCTGAATAAACTCTTCATTCGTCTACTTATAAAAAAACTATACTCTTATCTTCAGAAGCAATTGACACGAAATCTTGCACTTAAGCTCTAGCCATATTTTTCGCTAAAAAAAAAAAATTCTATCTTATTAAATTTAAACAAACACCTTGAGCTACATAAAATTTAATTTGTTGAAAAATTACTAAAAAACAATACTATTATCCGTATAACCAACGTTACTCCACGCTTAACATTCAAACAACAAACCGTCCTGGCAATTACCGAGCAACAAAAGCGAGCTTTCGCGTTAAATCAGCCGCAACGCATTATGATATCTTTGTCGCGTGAGCCTATATCAATTGTTACACCAACTCTCAACGAGTTGCAAAATCGTCGAGCGAGCATTTATGTACAAAATAAACTGTGAGAAATTTCACTCGAAAATTCCAACGACGCGTAAGTTCGCTCGTTAACCGTTCGCTTGTATATCCACTTGCGACAGAGAATAAGAGGAGGAAAAAGCATACGTATACAGAAGCTCGAGCAAGTGCAAAGTGGAAGGACGTCGATATTATTTATAACCAAGGGAGAGATATTATATATCGAGGACGGTAATAACATTGTAATACGGCCTATTGCCTCGGCGGTGTTTCGTTATTCCTCGTTCGTGCCGAAGGAGAACGTAAAAGCCAAAATCGCGCCGAAAGCTATACAACAACGTGGCGCACGACCAGCGGCGAATCTGTTATTACGGTGTGTAAAGTGTATAACCGTTGGCTTGATAGTGTAGGCACTACAGGTGAACGTTTAAAATTAGTTGCGAGTTGGTCCGTAGATTTTTTATGTCGGATAATGATGCAGCTGCTTTTTTAACGATTTAAATATATTCCTCGTAACGGATTGAATACATTTTATTCGTAAATGCGGCATTGTTGAATCAGACGAGATAATGCTTTAAGGATATAAGCGTACGTAAGTTACTCGTTAAAGCCTATTTTATGCGTACGATTTTTGTTGCAAAATTTGTTATTATATTAACAGATTTGTACTTAACGTATATGTGTATATATATATATATTAAATGTAAATTATCTGTTCGTCGATCTTGATATCATTGAACTCATTCAAATAATATAAGCGTAAAAATGTGATGTTATGCAATAAAAACATCTAACTTTTAGCTTTGAAATAAAACAATTATAATTAATCTATATATACAGTTTACTTTCCGGTTACTTATACTCTATATAGCCTTTGCGTTTAGCCTACGTGAAGCACAATATCATATTCATATTCAAAAGTATTTAAACATAATTGCACAAATTTATAAAGAATTTAAACTCGATATTCCGTTTGAGAGAAAATATAAGGAACAATTTTACCCAATCCTATAAATTTTCCGGCTTTCAATACCGGAGCAATCCGCAAATTGTAATTGGTTCCTACTTAATTCATGAAAAATAAAACAAAGTTGAAAAAAAAATTAAAATTCCGCATCACACTATCCCGGAAAGGCTCGATCGATTCGATTTGAAAATAACGCGGTAATGAGTATATGCGTATATCGTTAATAAACGTTACCAATCAGGTGTGTGTGTGTGTGTGTGTATGTGCAATCACGCGTTAGACTTTCATAAAAGTGAAATTCGAAATTTATCTGCAATTAGAATCGATTTAAACGCGACCGATTGTTTACGATTTCACTCATCGATTATACTATGGCTCAGCGGTAGCGATTTTCCTCGCATCGCTTGATTACCGACAATCGAAGCCGAGTTTGTGTCCGAGCTATTCGTGCGATAGAGCGTGAAAATGACATTGTTCAGGTTGAGATATTATTGTCGTGGAATATTTTCAAGACGAGACGATCGGTGGTATTGGAAATTATCGTCTTCGTTCGTTTTCAATTGTTGACGTTATTTTTAATGTAATAATAAACTATAATTTTTTAAATTTTTCTTTGAGAATAAAAAATGTACGTTGGTATTTTGTTTTTCTTTTTTCTCAAGCTCGATTTAATCAAGATAATTGAATTAAAAGATCGTAACTACAAGCTTTCGCTATATAGATACCTAAAAATAAATTTTAAGATAATAACATTCAACGGTAGAAAATAGCGTGCGTTATTTATAAATCAATTTAATTTCAACAAAACTCGCGCGATACATTATCACATTCAATAAATGCTTTTCCCTTCATTTTTAACGCTTCGTAGGAGCGCGTTAAAATAACCGAAAGCTTTCTCCCGCGGGAAATAAAGTGCGAATCGTGTTGTACACCCGCGTATTATTTTTTCTTTAACGAAATAAAACAACGGATAAATCAGCCGTTAAAAATTCTCGGGTAAATCAATGCTTCAATATTTTTATCGTCACTTATACGCGATAACGTGTACGCACAGTCGAGAAAGAGTTAGAGATAGAGAGAGAGAGAGAGAGAGAGAGAGAGAGACAGGTAATCCACAGAAAAGCAAAAAAAAAAAACATAGTACATTCAAGTACATCAGTGCGGAAGTCGCTCGTTATCAAACTCTCGCGTATTACAACCTCTGTGATTTAGTCGCGTATATACGAATACATATATATTCTGTTAAAGTTCGAAACGCGTTCTTATCGCGCTTGCACGGGCGCCGATTGGAGAAAGATCGAGGCCGACACTTTGGACAGCATTAGATAGATAAGACTCGGGGATAATTAAACGTCGAAATGGTCTTATTTTCAAGATTGATTAGAAAGGGTGAGCCTTCGTGAAATTAGCCTTTCTTCAATGAACATACATTGCCTTACACATTCACGACCACTTACATATATAACGATAAATAAACATCGATTACGCACAGAATTTAAGGGCAGGTGCCTAGTGCGCGAGGAAAATTTATTTCGGCGACGCGATTTGAAAAATTTAACGATTTGAAATGCGCGTATATCTGGTTTTCTTTTTTTTTTTTTTGTTTTTTTTTTCTTTTGACGCGCGGAAAAATTGCGCAGAGGCTTACATGCCTTTAACAAGCGACGGTGATTTAGATTCGGAGATTAGTTGCGATTAAATTAATTACCAAAATCTATACTGGCTTACGCGTGTACGTGATAAAATTTTAGCCGATTTTCTTGTGAGCTCTGTGTAAAATAATACATACGTTGTGATTTACGGGAAGCCGTTGAACGACAAATTATTATTATAATTAGAGATATAAATGGATTAATTAATTCGATACTATCTGGTTTTAAAACGTAAAAGAGTATTAAGATCATGCATGTTAAAGTTAATTGAATTTATTAATAAGCCGTTAAGTTTCTGAAATAAAATATTGTTAACATATATTTGTTTTACTAATTTAGTATAAGTTAAAAAAACAATCTATCAAAAATGCAGCTTAAACAAATTTATATATTAAACAAAAATTAAAAATTTTTATATATTCTATTAATCATTTTTTTTTTTTTTTTTTTTTTTTTTTTTTTTAAGAATTCTAATAATTTTAACGAAATTTTATAAATTTCTAACCAAAACCTTTAATTTCACACTCGCACGACTTTCCGATCGCGGAATACCAATTCGACCGAAGTTAAAATAGAAAAAAAGTAACGATCGATTCCGCTTCCAATTCCGTGAAAATAAAATTCACCGTCGACTAAAGAAAAAAAAAGTGCAACAATTAAGCATTACCTTTTCGGCGCTGCAATTCGTTGTCGCAATTCGAAAGAGAGAAATGCAGTCGCCAGTCGATCACCACACCCGAACCGGCCAGCAAACCCATAATCTTTCGCTCTTTCCCCCTAGCTCTCGCAATAAAAAACGCCTCTCTCAAAGTCTCAATGTCAAACGGTCAACCCGGAAAAAAAAGCTCTCGCGTATGTGTATACACGATGTCGAAGTCGAAGTCATTCGGATCAGAAATTGAAGAGTTTATACATGTCTCTTGGACATATCGTCGTCGGTATACCGAGTTTACCTATGGTCTTACCGTTGCCATTTTTTTTTATTATGCCTGTTATATATGTAGCCGTTGTTGAAAACGATTTTGACGGATTTATGGTTATAGGTGAGTAAACATACCGGTGACGTCTCGCTCAAAGTTTGAGTTTATGAGAAGGTAGTGGTGATTTATCGGTATTAGTTCGGCAGAGTTAATTATGTTAGGTGAAAATATTAACGAGCACTAGGAGCGAGTGGTAATCAAAGATTTTTTTTTTTAGAACGATGATTAAAAAAATTTTATTTGAATTAATAATCATTGTTAAGTTGTTAAAGAACATTTTTTTTTTTTTTATCTATGGTTACATTTGGATGGATCGTGATTAATTACGAAATTCAAATTTTTTATAATTAATCATTAGTAACATTAATGAAAATAAAAACTGTATTCTATAAAATTGTTTTATAATTTAGCTTATAATTTAAAAATATTTTCAAATGTTAAATGCATGAAATATTTATTAATAAAAGAAATTGAAATAACAGGGAAAATTAATCGATAAGCACGAATAGATAAATTAACATTATCTTATATATTAAGTAGAATCGTTCGGGTGTGGTTAGACACATGTACACAAAGGCAGTAACATAACTATTTGATATTAAAGTAGCAAGTAAAGAGTTGAACACAAGGGAGTATGCGTCAACCTAATAAAAATATTATGACTCTTCATTATAATATATACTTTTTCATTTTTTTTCATGCAGTAATTTTATTTATTTATTTATTTTTTTTTTCGAGAAAAGCTAACCAGTGTCATACTATGATGATGTATATGTGAAATGTGAATCCTGAAACTTAACTATAAGTAAAACGTAACAAATACATATCTCATGAGAAATAAACCTATTTTTCACATTGAAAATTTATTGTAAAATAATTACTTGTTATTTAACAAAATATCTTTCGCCATATATAAGCCTTCTTTCATACGTACTTTCTGTAAATTTTCACATTGTGAAATGCGCATAAAATAAATTATTTTTTTTTTTTTTTTTTAGCGTCACATTTCGCAAATTTCCTGGAAAATTTTTAATTAACAAAAGGAAACAGAAAATAATAAAGCGGAAACAGTGTATAACAGATAAATGCGTATCAAATTACAACACGCATCGTGTGAAAAATATACGCACTTGTATATGAATGAAAAAAATTTTTTTTTCTTTACAATAAATATTTCATAAATTGTAAGAAAAAATTGTCATGTTGACACGGTTTAAATCTTGATTCAAGATATGTGATATTTTTTTTTCCCAAACAAACTTTATAAATTTAATTATATCATAAATAATTAACATTTGCATTATTCATTACCAATTAATATTTTTTTTTTTTTTTTTTTTTTTTTTTTTATCAAAAAAAAAAAAAAGTTCTTTATCAATTTTTCTTCAAACAAACAGCTACCGGTGTAATAACAACGAGTTTTTCTAGAATTTTCTTATCCCTTAAATCAAAATCAATTTCCAATATCTATCGAGTCGAGTTAACGCGTTTATTCAAATCTACGTAAACGCAAAGCGTCTTATAAGCCGATGCAATTTCAAAGCGATCCAAGCTATTAGGGTGAAGGAACAGCAACAGCCTTCGCTCGCTCGCACGTACATATACATACGAAGAAGGAGGCAAACACGTGTCGATCTCTCGCGCACGAGACCTATCGCGCGCGTTTTACCTACATATATACAAAAAGCGCGCCGCCCGCAGATATAAATATATACATACATATATATTACGTATACATATGTATACATATAGTATATAAAAACACGTGACGCACGTCACGTGTAAGCGACCACGAGCACGTGAATCGCAATATCGGTGCCTCTCCCTCTCCCTCCCTCTTGTCTCCGACATATCGTGTGAATGCTCTCGAGGTCTTTCTCGTTTAGCTCGTAGTAACGCTGATTATGTATATATATATATATAGACGAACGCCTTTTCTTTTCGTTATTTCTGTTTCTTTTTTTAAAGCAAGTTCACGTGCTGCTTGTAAGCAAAGAGAGAGAGAGAGAGAGAGAGAGCGAGCGAGTATTGTTTTGTACGCGGAGTATTTTCGCGCAAGGTGTGTCGATGCTATAATTTTGTAATTTCTTTTTCTTTTTTTTTTTTTTTTTTTTTATTAGAGAAAGCGGAATATTGAAAAAAATATGAATTTGTTTGGGTTTTTAGTGAGCGGTGAGAAAATCGTTAAAAATTTTTTTTTTTTTTTTTTTTTTTTTAATCTTGACTGATTTTTAATTGGTTCAATATTTGGATAGTTCTTACCGAAATTCTAAGGTGAAAGAACGTTGGTTAAAAGAGAATCGTAATAAAATATCGTTTAATAGAACATCATGGTAGGATGTTGTAATAGTATTTCGTTTGTAAGATCCAAGAAAACTAATTGTCTTGCAAAACTTTACTTTAGTGGAAAATTTTAAGGTTCATTCGTTTAATGTTCGCCATATGTATTTTAATTTATTTAAAACAATAACGAATATGGCATACAATTAAAAATAATATCGTTCATTAAAACTGTGTCTGCTGAATACAAAATACTTTTTATGCACGTTCAACTAAAAAATTATGAAAGCTTTAATGTGCCTCGAAGTATTTAAAACCATAAATGAAGAATCTTTAAACACGTAGCATTATAATGACTTAATAAAGAGTTTTTATACGACATTTAAAAATTGTTAAACTTTTTATGATTCATTGTATATTCGAGAATAATTTACAACGTTTTACGTCAAAAATAATATCGCTCACGTAGGAAAATTAAAACTCTTTTTAGATTGTAAAATTAGCGTGCAAATGTCACTTTTTAAGGAAAGATTAAGAATGATATATTATTGTATATACTCGAAGTATATTTTCGTTACGATTCCTTACAATCGCAACCTATGTAATCACGCTGATAAAGACGTTTAAAAATCGGGACAAAACGTAAGATCTTACGAAAATTAAACGATTAAACAACTCAAATCCTAAATTCCTTATAATTAATTATAGAACTCACAATACGAGAATTTTCAAAACCGCTAGACTTACACCATAAAATACCCATGTATATATATACTATACGTATATACCGCGTTTCGCAAAATCTCATAATAACCGACGCGCGTTGACTAATAGCATAAATAAACGATTGTTGAAGCCGAAAGACCTCATCGAGTGGAGTTTTCAACGCCGGGGAAACCTTTTTTTTTTATTTTTTTCATCTCTTGCGCACGCGCGCATTTACGTACGTATATGTAGAAAAAATTATTCCTTGCACGCGATATAATCCTGTAGTATATATTTTCATTTGCCCCCTCTTCTATCTTCACGTTTCTACTTCGCCTTTTATTTTTCCACCTTTCGCACGTACGAGGCAAGTTCACGTGAGCGCCGCACGTGTGGAGTACTCGTAGATTGTGCGCGAATGTGTATACTGTATATGTATATGTGTGCGTGTATACCTACGGCATATTGTGTATGGGTCGCGGCTAATTGCGTTGCGCATATGCATACACATATAGACGACGGTGGAAAGCCTTTTTTTCTTCACGTCGAAATTATTTATCGTCCGTCTATGAGCTTTTTTCTCACTTTTCTCATCTCACGCTGATGAGACTGTGTATGTGTGCATATGTGGGTAACACGACCGAGTATACATATCTATATTGGCAGGTGGTATACAAAGGGCGTGTTTAGTTTGACGTTGTCGTTTCGACGCATTACGAAATCGATCGATCGTTAGGAGATATACGGGGATTTTTAGTTTAGCGACGAATGATAAGTCGTGCAGGTATTGATCTTTATTGCTATCGGCTCTTTTAGATTGTTTTTTTCCTCGAATGTTCTTTTTATTTTCGAAGTATGCGTGAACTTATTTTTGTTATTGATAACGTTGACTTTGTTAAAAGATATTTGTCAACGAAACGATTAATTATTTTGAAAATATTTTATCATGAATTAAATGAGAGATTGCTATAAAAGGTAAGGCTGAGCGAAAAAATTAAAATATTAAATAAATTAACCGTATATTTTCGTTTCGGAAATATTGATAAAAATTTTAGCTTTATTTTATACTATGCTATTATTTATCATAATATGTAAATATAAAATAAACAGTTAAATACTCAATTGCTTTACATTGGATGTGAGCATTTGAGTTTATTGCTCTTGAAATGTTTGAACGGAGCAAAATAAAAACATTATTTGCAGCAATAATATATAAACATATAATATTTAAGTATAAAGGTTTATGAGCTTGTATTTTTAGTTAAAATTAATTTTAACAACGATAAAAATTAGCTAAAATTTATTTATTGACATGACTTATCGATAAAGTACACGTTAACGATTCTATTGAGACACAATAAAATTTCTATCACTCGTAAAATTAGCATAGAATATTTCTCAACTCGCTTCAATTCAATTAAAAACGACGAAATTCTTCGTCTTTTAATTTTATCTTCGCCAAAGGAAACACATTAGTTTTCTATTATCGCAACGTACGTTATTATTTCAACAACGTACTCTTAATTTGTTTTTCCACGCGTGTGTGTATATGTGTGGGTGTCGCAAAAAAAAAAGGCTTAAGGTGAGATCATAACAATTCTTTGCGAGACCAATCGAATCATAACAAGTAATATTTTATGTCCCGAGATAAGCAAAGTATTTCAATGGCCGACACAATGACAGTTGAACGAGCCACGCATTAGCTTTGTTGGGTCAGGCGATGAAAATAACCAAAAAAAAATTTATGTATCTTTTACGTTTAAAAAAAATGTTTTAATTAAGTTGTGCATTCTCTTTGTTATTTATAGCAACTTATTAATATACCTTTTAATTAATTAGTTGGTTCGAAAAAAATTCTATTAAAAATTCATCGATTGTTAATATTGAAATAGCGAAATTTTTATTATATCTTTGTAATAAATATATTTTTTGATAAAAATTAATGCTACGTTATATTAAAAAAATATAATTTGCAATGATTCTTTATTATTAAAATAGTTTGTGTAATTACATTTGCGTAATTATAATCAATATTGTGTAATTGTAATTAATTGTTTTTTTTTTTTAAATGAATTATTACGGTATTAAACTTTAAAATACGAACTTCGTAACATTACATCATTATAAATAATTATTTGATAAATTGAATATTAGAATTCACGATTATCATATTGTAGTACAATACATTATAATAAGATTATTTGCTTACGATGCAAATAGCATTCCTTATTAATTTTATCAGCAATTTCATAATTACTTTGATTAATTACTAATTAAATCATCAATCACCGCTCATTTGTGAAATGAAAGTTCGCTTTTTTTTCGTTTTGTAATATTAACAAGAAGCTGATAAATTTAAGATATTTTTCTGCAGGCTTGATTTTCTTTTTTCTTTTGTCATTTTTTAAATATATCTTATCTGGTTTACGTTTATTTATTATGATGCAATTAGTACCTTGTTATTTACACAAATTATTTAATATAGTTAATTACCGGTCGATTAACTTGTAATAATAACGTTTACAATTTAAGATTCGAATCGTATAGATATACAGTTAAACGATATAATTTCCGGTTCCTATAACTATCTGCGCGGTCGATTGAATTTTCCAATAAAATCAGCACAAAATTTAATACACAGTTCGTTTAATTGATTCTAATGCGTAATTCATTAAAAGCATAACTATATAACGTGTCCCCTATTAAGCATCAGCGATCGCAAATTTATTGCGCTATTCGACAATTACGACGGGCGGGTCTCTCTCTCTCTCTCTCTCTCTCTCTCGTGAATTTTTGTACCAGTCCCCGGGATAAGAACTATCCATTCCACAATTGGGACCAGCTTTTCTACAAGATTGCTCCACACCGTACTCACCGTTCGTTTTTCCAGAGGCACATTTCCAAGTATTTTTCACTCGCGTATACGTACACGCGCCCACCGTCACCCATACCAATTAACCCGAGCTGAAACAAAAATAAAAGAAGCCGGTCGACGCGTGTATAATTTTCGAAATTCCGAAGGTCCGGTACTTTTAAATTTCCCCCACTGCAATATGTCTCGCTCGAGTTGCATTAAAGTTGGATTAAAGGATCGCTTGTAAAAGTGAAGAAAAAGAAAAAAACCTAACATTCGTTAAAAGAAAAAAAAAAAAAGAAAAAGAAAAAGAAAAGAAAAAAAAAGTCGTCGATGACGCTCGGGGCGTCGAAAAAATTTATAAGCGCCGTATAGCGCAAAAGCGGCGGCGGGTTATTTAAAAATTATCGCGATTCCGAGAGAATGAAATAGAGCAAAAAATTGCGACTTTTTAATTAGAAGGGTAATCGGGATAATGGCGCGTTTCGAAACTATTGGATTTCTCCCGCCTCGCCTGATTAATTTTTTTTCTTTCTTATTTTTTTTTTTTTTTTTTATCTTTTTTTTTTAACCAGTAAGGAACGATTTTTGATCGTTAAAGTGTATATGGGGTGTTAAAGTAACGTACACGTTGTAATTTGTAAGAAGAACGTAGTTGAATTCGGCCTATTATTTTTCCTGCAGTTGACAATCTTTCGCATTGTTTATTATTTGCGTAACGATAGGTTTTTAAAAATTCATAACTTAGCGATATTAAACGTTATCGATTCAAGGATAAATCGAGCGACTTTTTTATTTTGTTAGGAATGTTGCTAAGTTTGCAATTGAATAGATATGTTTGCGCCGTTAATCATTTTAATTAGTACTTTGACTATACGGATAAAATTCTAAATTAATTTTATCATTTTGTACGAAATAAAGTGTACCTTCGATGTTTTCTCTAACGTTTATTTAATCAACTATGTAACGAGGTTAGTTAAAATGATACATTATTAAGTCGCTTATAATTAAACATGTACGCACGTGTATGTAATTAATGAAAATATGGTAATAAGTAGCTCACCCTTGAGATAATTAAATTTATAGCCATCCGTGATATTTACCTGAAACAAAAGAATACAACGTTAATCATTATTGGGTCTTTAAGGCGGTATACTATTTCGATTAAATTTAAATTACAAAAATTCATTGAAATTATCTGCGATAGTAATGTTCACATGATCTCCTGACCTCCTTACACACGATAAAAGTAATTATAACGAAATGCAATAAATATCAACAATTTTATCAAAGAAAAATTCTAGCAAATTCAAAATTCTTAAAACGTTAATCTTAAAAAAATCTCACTAATTATAACAAAAAAAAATCTCACTAATTATAACAATATTCGACGAGGAGTATCGATACTTTTACAGCGTTTTAACGCGAGCGATATATAACAACAACAATATAGCAAAAACTACTTGAGAAAATTCTCTTCGCGTGCTATATAGAGAGAGAGAGAGGGCAAGGCTCTTATTATCCGGTGCTAACGCGCGCGCGCGCGCGCGTTTTGAAATCGATCAAAAGCGTGTACAGGTATACATGTACACAAAGTCTACAAGTTGCTCACGTGCCAACTCGCGCGAGGTCGATTATATAGGTATACACTCGAAGAAGGAGTGCCGGAAAGGTACCCATGAGTATCGATTTATCTCTCTCTCTCTCTCTCTCTCTCTCTCTCTCTCTCTCAATACGACGACGACGACGTCAACGAAGAAAGTCGAACCATCGACACATGCGCACTTGCCTCGGCCATTTTCAGGCCGGTCTTACGAGCTTCGTCGAGCCGATACGCGCGCGCCTGTGTGTAAAGGTTGACAAAGTCGTACAAATGGCCGGACGTGGAAAATCGGACGGGATTTATTCGTTGATTGTTGCGGGATCGCGGGCATAGATCGAAACGATCGCTACAGTGGCGGTGACGATAGAAATATTTTACGAGCTTAGCGCGACTTAAGTATAGTATGTGGGTTTTCGATTCGTTGCGCTTGGATTTTGATTGGGTGAATGTTTTCATTTCTCGTTTTTTTTTTTTTTTTTTTTTTTTTTTTTTTTTTTTTTTTTTTTTTGTCGACCCCTGTAAATTAATTTCTGCGCTTGCAATGTTGACACGCGAAAGTATTGTGTTGCTCTATATATGATAAAGCGTTTGCTTTTTTTAACAATGGTTTCGATCTATTTTTGTCGTATAATAGATTGACGTGAAAAAAAAAAATGTTTTTCGATACACAGTTTTATACGTGTGTCGATTTTATGCGGTTCAAATATAATTATATGGTTAACGATTTGTTAAATAACTTATTACTTCAATCTTTAGAATTTTTGTTATATTAGCGCACAGTCTTGATATAATTTCGATATCGAAATTGAATAATTTATATTCGAAACCGATCTAAAATAAGACGCTTATGAAATTAATGATTGAATAAAAAGAATACAATACAGCTTTTGAATTTGACCGCAAGGAATGTAATAAAAATAATTTACACAAGATAATAATATTGAAACGCATTCAAAACTTAAAAGAAAAAGAATTTTGAAAATATACAATAGTTTCGTCATACGATATCGTTTCACTCCTTGATTTTAATAACGACTGGATTATGTGCATAGAATTTGGCCGCGAGGAAACATATCACCAACGATACATATAGTTATACGTTTACTGGTCTCGAACCACCAAATCTAAACAACCTCGCGGTATAATTCATACGCGATATGTGTATACGGAATCGATATGCCGCCGTAAATTAACGTCTTTATGATTGTCTCGCCGTTATCGCGATGAGGACTCTAGCGAGCTAATTAACTCACCGAATAATGTACAGATTATCGTTTCGTTAAATTACTTTGTTGACTTTTTTCACTATTTTTCATTTTCTTTTTTTTTTTTTTTTTTTAATGCTAAAAAGAAAAATAAAAATTTTATCATTAATTCTTTAGCGGTCAATCGATAACGTTAACGACACGCATAACGTGGCGATCGCCGATTTAAAAGCAATCAATTCCGTGGATTGTTTCAAAGATTTTAAATTACACACCCCCGTTGTTTTTCGAATTGCGCAATGAGTACATTGACACCGGTCACATGGAACATAATACTACTAAAGATGTGGAATTATTCATCGAGACTTTGGCGTTTTTATCATATACGAGTATAAGGTAAAGATATTCCTTTTTTTACACACACACACACACACACACACACACACACACATATTACGCGATTCAATGTTTCTTTTATTTGACAGTAAATTACGAAAAAGCATAATGTAAGGTGAATGAGATAAAATACGGAGCAACAGTTAATAATTTCTAAATCGTGTAAAACGAGAAACGCGAACGAAACGAAAAAGCTAGCCGTGCGTTTATGGTGACATCCGGTTATAAATCTCGTTAAACGTCGAGTGTTTTCTTTTCGTGGTAATTGCTCGGTTGGTATAATGAATTCATCCGGAGCGATAATCTTTCATGGTTTTATACAATTGTAAGGGTGAAGAAAAACTCGATGTATAAAGAGGGATTGAATTAAGTTTTATGAAAAAGCATTTTGCATTGAGAATGTCGTTGTAAAAATAATACGATAAACTTGTAATACTTACAACGGCTGAAGAAATTTATGGGTTCTTTGAATGAATTAAATATAATTTGTATTTAAATTAGTTTGTTTTTTATTATTGTAATAATTTATATCGAATCGAATTAAAATAAATTTTGTTCTCGTCGTGCGTTATTTACAAGCTATTTATTTATTAAATACAATTGTAGAGTTTTAAGGTATCGTTAAATATTTTTCAAGCAATAGAATAAAAGAAAAAAAAAAAATAATAATAATAATGAAAATAATAACGTAAAATGACGTAAAAAATAACGTATTCACAATGACAAAATAAATCTCAATTGCAGCACGAATAATTTTTTCACGTCAAAGCTTAAATTTAAATGAACAATCAAATATTTCGTTAATTTATTCATTAGATTTCTTAAACTTCAAAAGCGTATTTTATCAACCGCGAAAAATCATAAATTATTTCGAAAAGTCATTGTGGTCTCGCTTTTATTGCCGAGTAGACTAACGCAAGTTAAGAAGTAGATAAATTGCGTCGGTGAATTTCAGTAACGAAATTTCCCTCCTAACGTAACGAAATACTTTATCAAAGCCGCCACGCCGCGCTAAGTAATTTCGAATCCTTCTCATTCCCTCCGAATCAATTACAATCTCTCCTTTCTCAGTTTTCTCTTAAATCGTGCAAAACTTCCACCTTCGAGAAGCGAGAAATCTCTTTTCATTTCTAATGAACTCATAACCGTCGACGACGATAACCCAATAACCGTCTAATTAATTATTAATAACGCGGAAAGGTTCAGCGAGTTTCGTATCCTGTAGGGAATACAGCGAGAAAAGAGGAAAATAAAAACGCCGCGCGAAGGGAAAGAGAGAAAGAGAGAGAGAGAGAGAGAGAGAGAGAGAAGGAGCTGCGCGACGGAAAGGCGAACGCGGAAAGAATATAAACAAAAAGCGCCCGCGGACAAAACGAATAATTGGACTTACACCGAGGAATGCAACGGTATAGCGTTGGTATAACTATATATACCGTCGAGTGTAGAACGACGCCCGGTAACGAAAAAATAAGCCGCGGCTGTATGCCCTAAAAGGAACGATAAATCAATGAGGTTGTCTCCAAGTACGCGTGTGTAAGTGCGCGACAGTTGGACGATATCAATTGCGCGATTTCGGATAGATGATATTCGATTCGATCGTTTCTGACCGAAAATTTTGGCGTTAGTAGGTTTGATTGTTTTTTATATAAAAAAATTTACGGTTGACGATTTGACGGGTGTACTTGAAACGAAAAGTCGACTTTCTTTATGATAACACATCAAAGAAGTTTTTTACTTAATTGAGTTGATTGTTTCAAAAAGAGTTATCGCTTCATTATCGCTTATTCTAATTATTGTTTTAAGTTTACGAATTCAATAAAGAGTTTCGTGAATATTAAAATTAGTTGTTTCCTTCTTAAATAAATTTCACAAAGCATAATAGATTTGAGAAAATAAATTGATCGTTTTGTTGATGAAGAATCCTTGCGGTGAAGATTAATTAAATTTTATTGTATACCGAACTTAAGTAGAAACAGTCGTGCACAGGCAGACACGCGTTTGCGGAGTATAATAAGAGAATCGAAAGGGAATAAAAGCTAATCGTAGCTTTTAAACGCTAAAATACTTTCTTTGCTCATTCGAAATGTAATTTTTCAATCTCCACAGTCTCTCTAAATTTTTCCCGCAGTATAATTTCTCAGCGCATAGGCAATCAATAATGAATTATAAAGCTTTATTTCTTTTCTAATAAAATGAGTAACCTCTCCCGACTCCGGGTGGTAAACGTTTGATCCTTGTACGAGATTAAATTTATATAATGGAGAATAATGAACTTAGAATAAATAGGGAAAAATTACATAAACGAAATGAATTCGAATGAAAATATCCACGTTTTTCTTTCATCATTCGCTATTAATCCGTCCAATTAAAATTAGAATAAAAAATATAATAGCACGTCGTATTAAAATTCCACGCCGTATAAGCTATTTTAAATAAACGCTGGTCAATTTAATTCTCATTAATTATAATACCGATTTTTGCACACCTTTTTATGTAACGTTTAGCATAAAAAGAAAAATAAAGGAAAGAATAAAAAAAAAAAACGTGTAAGTAAACGTATACGTATACGTATACGTACACATAAGACACTCAATTAGATTAACGCCGAGATGTGCCACCCGGTGAGAATCTCCAGTCTGACTTATTTCAATTTTTTTTGTCGGTGAAAACGGCTCGCTCTTAACATAACCCGCAGTGTTTAAGGCATTCGCTTTTTCATTGAAACTACTCGTTACTTTGAATTTTATACGAAAGCGCATTTTATAACTATATATACATATATATAGATAAATCTGTAAGTGAAAAAAAGGAATTAACTTTTAATAAGTGATATAAGGTCGTTGGAAATTTTACGTTGAGAAGGATACATATATAAACTTTTCTTATTACAGAATACTTAACGTTACGAGTTTCTCGAATAAAATGTTTAAATATATCGATAAATCGAGATAAAAGTCGAGTGAAACTTTACGGCTTGATGCATTATTCAAACGAGACCTAAATGACTATTTTTCCACAATGAATAAAATGCCATTAAATCCTTCTTACGCGGCAATTATCGCCATTTGAAGAAACAAAGAAAAAAAAAAGGACCGCGCAATGAATTCACCGAGCGCCGAGCGTCAAAACTTTTACACCAAAGTACGGTGTAAAACTTCCTTAACGGCTTATCCCGGGACGTAACGCGGCGCTCTTACCGCGATACGCGCTCAAACGCGGAAACGACGCGAGGAACCGTCGCCTCATTTTATCGCCTCGTTGTAACGTCGCTCGCTCACAAACGCGTTGAGTTAGCCTTCATAAATATGAATCCCGTACGAGCGCTGAGAAAGAGAGAGAGAGAGAGAGAGAGAGAGAGAGATGGATTGGCGGTTTTTATGATAGATTTACGATTCGCGCCCGAGATTTTTTAAAAAAGACGTGGATAGAGAAGAAGCGAATTACGGCGCGCGCGCTCGTTTAGCAAGTTTTTAACGAATGCGCGGCTGTTTTGGACTTGCGATTAAATTTTAGTGGTTCGGTTTCTTTCCTTCTTTTTTCTTTTTTTTTTTTTTAAATATTCTTTCTTTTCTTTTTTCTTTTCTTTTTTTTTTTTTTTTTTATTTGTTTGTTGCAGAATTATGCTAGATTTTCTTGCGAAAAATTGCAACGTATAAGATAGAGGTTGCATTGACTTATTTGGGCTGAAAAACATTTTAATTTTGTAGAATAAATAAATTCGATTGCGTTTTAATATCTTTTATTTCGTGAAAGAACGGCGTTGCTCGTTTTTCTCATTCAATCCTTGAAGAAATATATTAATATAATAAATTTTAAATTTGTTCAAAATCTCAAGCGTCAATTATTCCGTAATAAAGTGAAAATAAAAAGACATCATACAATAAACATTTGTTGCACAAATGATTTATTTCAGACTTGGAAGATTTTTTTTTATTTTTTCAATAATTTATTTGATGAACCGATTGCATGCATAACAGTATTATCAGAAAGTTACGCATTATTTTTGGATTCATGCATAAATGCGTTGTTGAGCTTGTCAATAATTTAAAGCTCGTTAGTAATGTTCTAGTTAAAAATGAACCTACATGATTTACATTCGTATTCCTAATAAGTAAACAAATTGATTAAAGATTATTAAACGTAAAGCAACATTTTTATTATCGACGTTAATTTCTCACCTTCTTTACTCTACTATTAAAATTTTCAACGTATTTACACGCACTGAATTTAAAAATCTTTTAACTCGTTATGCCGTCGAAGTATGATTAATTTACGATTTGGTTATGACATTACAAAAAATACAGAGCGCTCGAATTGCGAGAGAAAAATATAACGGCGCGATCGTTTAGCGAACGATTTCGAATATAATATGCATACAATTTTCATAACAAAGTAAGAGATGTTAAATTTTGTTCACCGTAACGTCAGTTACTTTATTTTAATTATTATTTTTTTTTTTTCGCTGTTATAGCATCGATTCGTACGTCAAATTTTTGGTTATAAATTACAACGAATTTTTCATTCTTTTTATATTCGTCGCCAACGACGAATGCGTAATTTTATTCCGTTAATTGGATCTAATTTAGGTTAGCCATGGACAGCCGCGGAATGTTAAAAAGGTCTCGAGAACAAAGTGGTCATAAGATCAGAATATGATAGATTTACGATTCGGTCGGGTGAGTTATGCGAATTTTAGAGTGGCGCGAGCGCTCGGTCACGCTAGAGCGAAAGAAAGAGAGAAAAGTTAAAAACCTTACGGTGCCGCGCCAAGCGTTTAAGAAGGCCATTTCACTAATGATTTGTGCGCGCTCATGTCTATGTGTTTGCGCACGCGTGTGAGTTATTATTTATTTTTTATCGAGTTGATTTTGCGAGGTGTACAACGCCGCGGGGTATTCTATTATAACCCCCCCCCCTTTCCCCGGTTATTTTTATGTCAACCAAGATGATTGTTTTTTTCCTTTTCTTTTCCTTTTTTTTTTTTTTTTTTTTTTTTCTTTTTGTCTCGGAATTATTTTAATGATCTGGCTCGTTTTGCGAAATATAAATTATATTTTGAAATAGTTCAAGCGACGCCATTGTGTAATATATGACTTCGATTGTTACGTTTTTTTCTCTAGCTCGTGTGTCATAAGAGATGTATAAAATATTTTCGACGCCATCGGTATATGCTTTTGCACTCTGAGTTAACGTTCAGCCGTTATTTATAGTAATAATAGGTATTTCAATGATGTTAAAACGACCAAGACGGTATACATCATCGTAAGACGTAAATTTAATTCGAAATTGATTAACATTCATATTGTTCAACTTTAATAATCATTAGTCTAATAAAAATAAAGATAAAGTCCGATTCCGAATTCTTCCTCAAGTCGATAAAATTTCTACCAATCAAAATGAGCTCGTATAATTTTCTAAGCTCGATAAAAAGAGCGAGAGAAATTCAATCGATGAATTTTTATCGATGCCTTTTCTTTCTTTTCCTTCATTCTCGATACGAAAAATCAATCGCACTTACGCCGCTTACATCCAGTCAATACAATCGCGCGCTCGATCTAACCGTTCGAACTTCTGGCCCGTAATGCCATTCTCCATCGCCGAAAAATTAGAATCGACGATGACTCGCAGCGTGCAATAACGTTACTTTCACCCAATCCAACCAGTCTAAGGGCAGATAACGATGCACACAAAGAGCCCATCGCGCGTCTGTTATATGCATAGCTGTGGATATATTCGTTGCTTCGATGCACATACGTAGTCGCAGTAAAGCATATATCTGCATTGCTCGACTTGCATAATCGAGATAACGCGTAACTTCGCTAGAGGTAACATCGGTTATTCTCGGGAGACTCGCGCAGCGTGAGCTCCTGCGAATTCTCCTCGAAATACGTGAAATGGAAGTGAAGCGCGCGCGGTTCGATGCCATTTTCTTTCTTTCTCTCTCTTCTTTTTTTTCCCCATGTCGAATGTTCTTTTATGCGCGATTTTTTTTTTTTTTTTCTTTTGAACGAGCACAACGCTTTTTAAGGTGGGTGCGTGCTCAATAAGTTTGTTGAAATTGACTTTTTTTGAAGTTCCAACGGCTTGTAAATATTTACCGGTTGTACTTTTGTTTTTTTTTTTTTTTTTTTTTTTTTTTTTTTTTTTTTTTTTTTTTTTTTTTTTTTTTTTTTTGGTGATCTAGATTTTTTTCATCGTATTAGTTATGGACTCGACGATTTTTGTAGGTAAACGCGTCGATGAATTTTCAAAGGCATTTTATGTGAAGAATGAACTCAAATGTAGATTTTTCTTTTTTTTTTTTTCTATTTTTTAATGCGCTTTTATTGTAAAGTTTTACGATTATTAAGTATACAAGTTACACTTTGTCTTATCCAACGAAACTATAGAATTTTACAGTCTGGAAAAATATTGTTCATTAAGCAGAGAATAAACTTTATCTATTAACAGTAATACTTAATGATCTTACAAATGAAAATATTTACTTTTATTAATTCAAATAAAGTGAATAAGAAAATTTAGTTCGAAGAATCTTTTTTTATATTAACTATAACAATGTAAGTGATATTAAATTAAATTTTGAACAAAACTGAAGCGTCAATGTTATTTAACAGCGATTATCTATAAATCGATTATAAATTAGATTAGCTTGTGCTAGTTATTAACCCGCTTTGCTATTCTTTGAAGTAGTAAAAGCATTCGGTAACTCAATTACACAATATCTTAATGACTTTTTTCTTAAAAATATTGGAAATAGAGAATTTTTTAATAATGATCATTATATTTTAGAGGTTGAATTTGGTAATTTGATTTAAAATTTTTTAATTGTACTCATTTCTTGAATTCTATTTTGTTTTTGTTTTAGAATTATAAATTATTTTAAACTTTCATGTAAATAATATAAAAGAATTTTAGTATTGTAAAATAATATTTGTTAAACATCAAACATTATTCACTCCAAGTGTGAAAATAAGAGAAAATTATTTACAATTTTTTATAAATATATTACACGATAAATTTAAAATAAATTACTGTCTGTAAAGCAATCGTTTTATTCTCTTCCCCATCATCCACTTTTATGTCGAGTAACATATTGTATATAGGGTTTAAACTCAATAGCGCTAAGAGGATTATTGATTTGACCGTCGTTGAGGAAGCGAATCAGTGTCAATGATTTTAAATTGGAATCAAAGCGTATATAATCAAATTTTTTGAAATTTGAAGAAAAAAATATGTTTACTTATTTTCGGTAAAAAGATTGTATTCCAAATGAAACATTGTGAGGAAAAAACAATTTTGATGTTTAAATTTTTATTTTTTAATTTCTAATCGTCGGTCGCGAATAAACATTGCAATTAACATTGTAAATATTTAAATAAAACGAATTCTTAAATTTCTATATAATTACAATTGATAACAATAATGAGCACATTTAAAACAGTAGTTTATCCAACGCTCACCCATTATCTTATCCGTTTATGCATTATAAACGCTAAATACTTTCTATTCGCAATTTTCAAAATTACCCCGACATTAAAGTGTTAATATTACGAGAAAATTGAACGTTTTCGTTTTCCAACGAAATTAAAAACAAAATTTAATAAAAGAAGAAAACAAAAATAAGCAGATTTTGATTTGCAAATGCGCAACGATTTTAATCGATACTTTTGAGCGACACTGTATGCAACGCTTGTACTTACCTACACGCCGAGATTCTCACGCTCGAGCGGACGGCAATTACGAGGAAGATAGAAAGACAGAGAAGGTTAATTGACGCGTATTAAGGGACACGGAAGTTTCAAACTCTCCTTCTCTCTCTCTCTCTCTCTCTCTCTCTCTCTCTCTCCAACGTTGAAATTTTCGCAGAGTCTTTAAGACCAATCAATGTCAATGGCATTCAAGATTATACCAGCCAGACATTTTTCACGGCTGACTTTGATCGAGCTTATGCAGTTTATTAATTTTTTCGAGATTGACAAACGTGTATTTTAAAATTATTGCCAACACGTGCCATATGGAATTATTTTAGTCGGTAGTTTACAATTAACTACGACTGGGCGACAGTTTATTTTCAAGTATATATGTATATATATATATATATGTATACGTTTCTGGACGAGTGTCGTTTAATGCACGGATGTGTGGTAACGTTTTACGCTTAGAGATTATTTAGCGGGTGTGATTACGTGATTAAGTATTACAAGAAACTCGCGTCGGTTTTAACTTATCGAATACATCGTCGCTAATTTATCATTCGAAAATCTACGGATGTCTCGTAAATTAATTATTAAATTGATGCCTTTCCTACATGTATACATATTTTAAAATGATTTAAAGTGTTGCATTATATGTGTAAATTATTTATATTTTGTAAACATTTTTCGAGAATATAAAAATTATAATGAAATAATGAGTACCTATAAATCCATATAAATCTATATTATATATAAAATTAAATCGCTTAATATTTTGTTTTTAACATACATTTAATACTTCAAATTGTTTAACGTGTACATTTACTATAAGTGTAAAAGTTTCTCTTCGAATTATAATTGTGCAGATTGTACTTATTTCAAATATACCTTAATGATAGTACACGGCTACGATGGAATAATTATAATTTCAGCAATATTCAAAAAATAACCAGCCGATCCGCCCTCGAATCTAAGATTCAATTTTAAACCAATAAAACTATACAGCTGTAATACTGTAATATTATACTGTAGCCATTAAACAAAACTACATCGCACCATTGAAATCATTTCACGTATTTTCTCAATTGTTCGTACAAGAACATCGAGAGAGAGAAAAAAAAAAGATAGAAAAATAAAGGACCGCGAATGTCAATGCCAGTCGTCCGCGTACTGCAACGCAAGATGCGCGACGACTAATTGACGGCTCGACGCTTGCGCTCGGTGAGCTCGACGCTTGGATAAACGATGAGCGAGAGGAAAAGAGAGATACCGGATCGCCGCTTATTTTTCTTGTCACACTCGAGTGCTTAAGGTGTTTCTTGCGTTAAGAGATAGGGAGAGAGAGGGAGAGAGAGAAAGAGAGAGAGGGAAATAGCCTCGGTATTGGCGAGAGTAGTTTTTCCAATCGAGGATGTTTGCGGAGATCGAGTGGTTGGGTTTTTTTGTCGATTCCAAGGCGAAATTACTTTGAGGGAGATATTTTCCTCGAGTGTTATCTTGCTTTATGTGGTAAAGTTTCTTTTGTTGCTTTTTGTGCAATGATTTTGTTAAAATCTAAAAAGCTAACGATAAATTTTTAAAAATATTTATATAAAGTGATGGAGTTAATTATTTTTTAATACTTTTTAATTATTTAAGTGAACGTGTTAATTCAGTTTGATGAATAGTCAAAAAATCATAAAAATATATAAAAATAAAAATAATACAAATAATTATTCGTAAAAACTTATTTATGTACAAATTACGCGTCTGTCGATACACGTCTGTGTCTACTGAATATTAATAGTAATATCCGATAATAAGAATTTTTACTCCATTTCTTAATAGATGTATATAAAAAAAAAAAAAGACAAATAGTAAGATGTAAACATAAAGATATAAAAAACAATAAAAAATGTAATTGCGTCATAAAAATAACTAAGATACCGGCGCACCATAGAAGTATAAAAATGCCACCTCTCAACGCGCATTGCCAGAAGCCTAAAACTTTTAACTAATCAGACTAGAGCATCGATTTTTCGGCAGCGCGAAATACTTCGCGATCTCAATTCGCTGACCGTATGTGTTTATGTACATATCTACACCGTTTCAATACAACACACAAGCTGTCCGATCTCTCGAAACAGACTCACGTGCCGCACGAGTCTTTCGAAATTTATATACACACGCGTGTACGAGAAGGCTATCGCCGATCTCGGCATAGTCGCCGAGGAAACTTCCAAGTTTTTAGCGACTTGAGCTTTTTGAATTCTCAACTGTTATATATATATATTTTTTTATTTTATTCTTTCGCAGCGAGATCGATATTTAGTTATTTGCGATACAAAATTATTCGCGCTTGGTGTCTTATCCCGATTGAAAGTTTTCACGTACAGGTGCCGATTTTTTATTGAATTAATCGATAGTACAGTTCAAGGGTAGAATGTTTTGTTGTGAGTTAAAAGTTTACGGTGAAAAAGAAATTATTGAAAGACGAGATATTTTGCACGAATGTTTATTATATTTTATCTCGAAGGGACTAATTGGATGTTGTCGGTGATCAGATATGCTCCGAGCGATTTACCGATGTTGTATGCATCACCGTTCGTATTAATACGTCTGTTAAAGTATGCTTCTTATATGTAAATTTATTTCTTATTAGACTATTTTGTAACGTATTACTTCACAGCTATAAATTCTAAAATAATTTATTGTGAGAAATTCGTGTTTCCAAATAAAAATTTTAACTTGAATACAAATAAACATCGATTTTTGAACGAGATCACTTGTGAAATTTTTGAGATTAAAAATATAAACTGTGCAAAATCTATATTTTACAAAAAAAATAAATAAATAAATAAATAAATAAATAATAATAATAATAATAAAATAAATAAATAAAAATCGAAGAATGTATTAGAAATAAGTTTGCGTAAAAGTAAGAAAAATATTTAATTAGTTTTAAATTCATTTTTATTGATTTTAATTATAAAAATATCAAAATAATTTATAATATCATGAAACAAATTCAAATAATTTCAATGTTACAAGAAAATAGTAATTTTTAAAATTGACGATAATTTATAGTATGTAATATTTATTATTTTATACAGCTTTGTTTTTAAATGAATTAGATTAATTTTTTCTTTTCATGTGCACAAAAAAAAAAAAAAAAGAAAAAAAAACAGCACGTTCGTCCGTATAATTCAAACGTTCAACGATTCCATTATTTTCTTACTTATCCATGATGTACAACTAGTCATGATTTTATATCTGAAAGAATTTGCCGAACTGACGATTCGATTCTTGCATTTGTCATAACCGACTCGTAATCTACAATCGATTTTTTTTTACGTAACTTTTAAACGATAACAACGGAATCATAAAGATCAAAATATTCGATTGCAGTTCCGATCTAAAGCCGTTCACATGTTACACCATCCGCGTTTCAAATATTGAAAAAGTTCGATCGGTAAGGAGTACACGCAACGGTACCAAAGTTAAGATAAGCATTATGCAACGGATCGCATTGAGCTATCGTTAAAATCAATTCCTGCGCCATATACGATCAACGATCAAAAATACTCGGCGCGTTACATAATGAATCCCACGACACCCACACAAGTTCTCGAGTCTGATGTATAAATCGATCGTTTGCCATTTTTTTTTTTTTTTTTCTTTTTTTCTAACGCCCCTCTAAATGTGGAAAATCAAACGATCGGCGACGATCGATTAGTTATAACGCGCGCGCGCGATTAGCGTGGATAAAGCGCCAATTATCGATACACCCGATTTTACCGATCGCGCTCGCTCGCGCGCTTGCAATTATCCCAAAGCGTAATTTTCCAACGATCCATATATATATATATATATATACATATATATACCGGTTTGTTTGTCGAATCGCGCTTTGAATTCTTCACACGGGGAAAATTCGCACGACGAGCTATCGGTCGATCGATCGATCGATAGATAAATCGGTATAACGAAAACCCCTGATTAACTACCGTGTCTCTGATAGCTCAATAAAAGGGCTGTGAGAGTTCTCGCTAATCGTTAAGCCGAATGCGGTGTTGTGCTCCTTTTTTTTCTCTCTTTCTCTCTCTTTCGTAAGTGTGTGCGGTAATGAAAAAAAAAAAAAAAGAAAAAAAAAGATAGGAGAAAAAAGTAGCTGAGATTTAAAATTAGTTACGCGCTGGTTTAATTGTACACTGAGTTTAGGTGAATACCGAATCACTACAAATTGACTATTCAACCTTATAAGTTTTTTTTTCACTCTAGATTCGATTTCTTTAATTAGTAAGCATGTCTTCGGCGTTAATAATTAAGAAAGCAAAATTGATCGAGTTTATTTATTTTTCTTTTTATGGTAGTGTTATTAACGACGCTAGAATATTTTAAATTTTAATATTATAATATTGGTATAAATAAGTTTGAATTACTAATTAACTTTAGCTTTGCTGACTGACTTACATCTAAATAACTTCTTTTTAATTAAATTAGATTATAAATATATATTTCGAAATTATTTATTTTATAAAAATTATAAAATAATATTGCCATAGTTTTAATCAATTAATTTTATATCAAATAAATTTATCACGAATTAGGAAATTTTTCTTTTGCATTAGCTCTTTAAAAAGAATAAATCTTCTTAACGACCACAATACAATTTTCGCTGACAATTTCAAACAGCGACGAAAAATTTTTCTCATCAACTCATTTCAATCATTTCCTTTAATTCGAATTTAATTACTCTCAACTATTAAAACAATCGTTAAACGCATTATAAAGTTCGAACTTAATAAAGCAATCGACACATTGACAAACGACACATCGAAATCCCGGATTTCTCAGCTATGCGAATAAAAGCGATCGAGAGCTCGGCGGCCGGAGACACGTCGCGTTAACGCGGAATTCATAGCGCGTGCTAACAACGCCGTGCGAAATCAATACCGCGGCGGACAGATGCTGTTATAGATTCGAGACGCGACACTCTCCTTTCGTTCCTTTCATTTTTTTTCTTTCGTTCCAAGATATCCGCCGATCGGATTAACCTTCGACGCTCGTCAATTGCTCCTCTCGTAGGAGCAATTAGATCGCGCCGCTCATTTTGTACGCGCGTTTATATAGAAGCGCGTTTATCGAAGCTCGTGTCTTAATGAGGTATTGGCACCGCACGACGCGAGAAATTGTTTCCCGTTGTGTTTGTAAAAAAAATTGTTTGCGCCGGTGTCGAGAACTTAGAGTTACGCGAGGTGCGACGTTATTCGACATTGATTTTTTTATTCGCCAAGCGAAAATTAGGTCATGAATTATTTTGAAAGATTCTTTTGGTTGGAATTTTTGTAGTTTAATCATTTAATATGTATCCTAAAGAAAACTGTTATCAGAAAAAGATGACATGTACGATGTTTAAAAAGAGATATTTCAAAACTGTTTGAATACAAAACAATACAAAATTGGCAATTAATCAAATATAACTTTAACGTCTTAAATCTAGTGACTATAATCTATTTACTTTCTTTTCTGATACATTAAAACGCGAATAAATTTTATCATCGGCAACTAGGCAGTGTATGTTTTAACTACTCTGATAAAAAAAAAAGAATTGTTTTATGAATGTCAAATTGACTCGTTTTAGAACAAGCGTAAAATTTAAAATTACATGTAACTACTTTTCAATTCATTAGTGAAAATCTTATCCGGATGTATTAATTAATCTTTCAATTTTCACAAGTTTTACTAGTTACAAAATTTTTAAAAACTTCAAATATTTAGATTAGCTTCGAGATTAATCATATAGTTGTTAATAAGATAATGACAACGAAAACTTTTCTTCGAAAACAAGTTATTGACTCAACCCATGCCGTAGAATAATTTTGTGATATAAATTTGTACGTAAATAAAGCAATAACGTTGTAAACTTAAAGAGACGCTTAGGCATCGATAAAAGTGAAGGGATAATTGTCTCAAGACGCGCGACAGCTTGAATAAGATTTGTGCAATAATTTTTAATGTCGTTTGTTTTCTTTTGTGATGAAATTATAAGTACAGGAAGCCGTTTATGAGCCCACGCATAATTTCATTAATTAACTCAATTTACGATACGATCTGAAACAACGATTTGAAATGTTTACTTTTGGTTTTTTTTTTTTTTTTTTTCTATCTGCAGTGACGTGGACTAATTTTGAAGATGTCAAGTAAAACGATGACGACAATATAAGCTACAAATGTAAATGTAAACGATGAAGTATCATGCAATAATTTTGAAACTTAAAGTTATTAATTGTTCATTTGTTGTCGAGTAAAAAGTAGCACATTTACGAAGGTGGATTATTAAACTCAATAGCTTAATTTAAAAGCAAGCAATTTTTTTTTTACACTTCGCGCATAAAATTTACAGTGTTTACAGTCTCCAAACCAACCCTAATTATCATTACTAACATCCGTTTCCAGTTTACTAATAAGGTAAGAATTAAAAATGCAGGTCTCGGAATTTGATAAAACGCAGCAAGCAATTTTTTTTTTTTTTTTTTTATATATAGATATATAAATACAAAATAACGAGAGTCAAAACTCAAAACGCTTTTCTAAGTGGGCCTCGGGTTTTCGAAATAACGCAGCAACGTTTGAACGCACGTCATGTAGAATTTCAATTAAAAAAAAAGAAAAAAAAAAAATAATAGTAAAAAAGATAGAGAAAAATCCGATAATCTGTATCTTACAGAAATTGAAAACCTTCGAGAATTTTTTGTTTTGGATAAAAGTAGAGAAAGTAAAAGCTATAATTTACTATGCAGTAGCTTCTCTCGATTTTCTATTCCATACGATAATTATTATGCTTATGATTAAGCAGATAAAGATAAACGTGTTAAAGAGTATTTTTAGATCCTTGTAACAATTCATCATTCTTTTTCAATTTTTAACTATAAACAAATTTATCTTTTTATGAATACCTTTTTTTTTAAATTAAATTTTCATAATAAATGATAAATTATTTTTCGTAAATTATTCATAATCGAATAAACTAACTTCTTTTCCGATTCTCGATTAAAAAATTGATAAATTATTAAAATATCTTTTAAAAGTTTTTACAAAATAAATTCAAGAAGAAAATATCCAGCATTTAAATTTATTAAACGTTATAAATATTCACAAGCATTATGGAGACGAATAATCATATGAAATATATCGACGTTTTCCGCTTTTCCAAAAACCATTAAATTTAGACCCGATCATCAATCAAGAAAGAAGGACGCAGCTCATTACGACGAAGAAAAAAGAGAAAGAACTTTCTTCGCGCATTTACAACGTGCAAAGTAGAAAAGTGCATAAACCCGAGTTTGATAAATCGTCGTCTTAATTAAAGAACAAGCTAAATATATATGTATATCGAATGTAATTTAAGCGGCAAAATGTGTCTACGTAGGTATACGTCAAAGTGAAGAAACATTACGCTCGAGTATAATCGTCGATCCATTCACGCGTATATGCATGCGTCCTGAGAAAGATGTTTCTCGTATGATATATATATATATGTATATACTATATATATATATATATATATATATATATGTGTGTGTGTGTGTATACTATATATAATCAGCGTCAGCATCTGCGCGGAAGAAGAAAGTGGACTACTTTCGCGAAATGAAGGTGTTTCCGCGACGAGTGAGCGATAACCCAAGCAACACGTGTAATTCGTCCCGTTGAATAAATATACTCGTTGAATCGGTTTATCGATCGTTTCGAATTGGTCTAGTTTTCCAAATCATTTTTTTAATTATTATTATCTTTCATTCGTAAAACGTTTACGATGTGAGTATTTTTGAGACCCGATTCATGTTTTATGTTTTGATCGTTTGACATTTATTTTTAACTTATTGATTCAAATATCGTTGCCCCTGAAAGCGATCGCCTTCTTAATAAAAAAAAAAAAATGTATATATGAAATTTGTTTATCGTTTTTCTAGTTGTGGTCGGAATTAATCAAAATGAAAGTTTTTAACGGTGTAGATATGAATCGTGCTTACTCGGATAAATAATATTCCAGACATTATTATTATTAACATCATTAAACTAGCTTAAATAAATAGGATTTTAATTATAATTTATTAAAATAATTTATACGATATTTAAAATTAATCAAATATTATATATGATAACCAAATATTAACACAATTTATTATTATCCTATTAATATGTATAAATAACATAAAAATAAGTTTTTGCAAATTTCAAAACGTTATTTGAAATTTGAGATCAAATCGAAACGTTAAATTATAAATTTTCATCATCGATTTGCATAGAATTCAAAAAGATCAAAACTAATTACATTCAAACGCTCGAGATAATCCATACGTATTAAAAAAAGCACATAGCGTCAAGTACAATAATTAAAAAAAAAAATCAAGGATCCCATTGTTTACGTAACGAATCATAGACGAAGGGCTTCACGGCTTTTTTTTTTTCATCACACCTTGTTATTCAGCGATCATGAGGATAAAAGTCGGGCTAGACTTGGTCGTGCAAGTCGCGAAACCGTGAACTTTGTAAGTCATCGAGTTAAAAAAAAAAAACAAGCGTGACTCTCGTTTTCTTTCTCTACAAGTGATGTTTTTCCGTTTTTTTTCCTACAAGGATTCTATGCGATGTTAATACTTGAGAATTACATTTTTTTACGCAACATTACAGTTTCTTTTGTGGTACGATCGATGGTACATCTCGATTTTTATTGATGTTTTGCAAGATTGAAAATTTTATTAAATATTTATTCGAAGGATTGAAAGAAGGAACTGATTGTAAGATTGTAAGAACGAAAAATAAATTTTACGAGACTACATTTTTATAAAATAATATTGCAATTAATTTTATTTATTCCATTTAGTATTTTCTATAAAATATTTTTATTATCGCAGATTATTAAACGTTATATAAATGTTGAAAATACGAATAAAGTTTTCTTTTATTAAATTAGCAAAAAATTTCATTGCACTTTAAAACTTTTCCCTTTACATCCTACGAATTACGTTTATTTATGTTCTCCAATATTCGAAGAATATTGGAGTACTAAAAACACTCAAGTCATTCGGCAATATCGAAATCACTCGCACAATACTGCACAAGATTTTCTTCGGGAGCAAAAGATGTAATCCATTAACGTACAGTTGAGCGAATCCAATTCTGGCTAAGCACTAAATTATTGCGAGTATTTATCGAACGTTGCTCTCGCGGAAAATTATTCGACGTTTATAGATAGATATACACGTGTACATATAAACGTACAACGTGTTTAATAGCTACGGTGGAATCGAAAAGAAAAAAAAAATTTTTAATTACGTTTTGCGTTAGTCGAGCGATACTTTATTCGTCAATATAATAATTTTCGAGCCCTTTTTTTACGAGCGCTCGTACGTGCGTAAGTGTAATTTAAAACGAAACGATTCAGACAAGTTGGGACGTGTGAAATTGTTAATTATACTGAATCGCGACTCTTTCATCACAGAAAATCGAGAGAGAAATGAAAGGGTTAACGTTCGTTTATTTCCTCAAAATTTTAAGATGCCGTTGGTGAAAAGTTTTTCGTCGGCTGTTAATTATTTAAGCGAGATTAAATTATTTTGATACATCGCGTGAGAAAATTTTAATGAGTTATGAAAGTAGACAATCATTTTAACACTTTCGGTTTAATATTCGCACATCTTAGCTGCATTTCTCGGTAAATATAAAAATATTAAATTTCAATAGGCACGTTAAACAACTTTTATAATAGTTATTTATAATGGTTAAAATAACGATTAAAAAGAAGCATTAAATATTTTAAATTTAAAAAAATATATTTTTCATCGATTTCGCTAACGATTTTAGAAAAGTGTACGCGTTGAAAAAAAAAAAAAAAAAAATGAAAAATAAAGCCAACGAAAAATTGTCAATCGAACCACAGAAAAAATCAATTGTTATAAAATTCACAAAAACACAAAACGTTTCCCATGTTTAAACAACGTTCGTAAAGCTTTTTCAAAGACTCACCTGGCATGAGTCGATCCTGCGGATAACCGGACACTAGATTCCCAAGCACGAGGACAAGGGCCGCAAACTGCACAAGCATCATCTTCATGATCACTGTCTTTGCTCACACCAACGACAACAAGAGACAAAAAAAAAAAATGAAAGAAATAAAAGGAAAGAAAGAAGGACTGAAGTAGGCGATAAAAAGAAAAAAAAAAACAAAAAAAAAACGTAAAGAAAACTTCTTCTTTCAATCGCGTACAAAATCTCACGCGCGCAATCACTGTCTTCTCTCGAAGCGAATCCTTCGTTAACCACCCTGCGATCTATACAAGGATAGGAAAAACAAAAAAAAAAAAGAAAAACAATAAATAACGGATTAAAATACACGCGACGAATACGTTGCTGGTGCTGCTGGCGGTGTGTTGCTGACAGACCGTGCTGCGGCAGTCTGGAGGGCCGGCGAACGCTTTCACCGGTTTTATATGCCGTCGGTACGGAGACTCTTCCTACGGAGTGAACGAGAGAGAGAGAGAGAGAGATTTACTATTCTTTCGTGGTGGGGGAGAGTATACCACGCGCGCGCAGTCAGGTATTGTGGATAGGATAGCGCTCGATGTGCCGTCCTTTCGGAAAGGAGATTATGCGGTGTGTGGGTGCGCGATGTACGTTGCGACGAGGATAGTGGTTGTTGGATTGTTTTTAGCTTCGCGGAGTATACTATACTCCGGTAAAATTTTTATTGTTTTTATTAAAATTTCGTCGATGATTTATTTTAATTATTTTCAAATAGAATAATTATGTATTTTTTTTTTTTTTTTTTTATGCCGATGTCAAATTTTATTACGAGATATCGGCGCATCTCCGTTTTATTTTTATAACGAAATTTACGAACGTCACCGCTTGATATATCAATTGTTCAAAGTCTCACCTCGCTTTGTTTGTATTACATATACCATTTGCTGTGCGGCAAAGTTCGCAAGTAGCGCAAAAAATATATTGCCAACAGATTTCAGGAAGTCCGATATGTAAATGAATATAACTTACGGGACGAGGAATGCTTTCTACCTAACATCGTCCGTCTTATGATTTTTTTTTATCGATAATAATATAACACGCGTATTCTTTTTTTTAAAAACACGTAACTACGTTAAAAAAAAAAAAAAAAAAAAAAAAAACACTTCTATCGATTCGAAAATGTCACGACAACAAATCTCTCTCCTTCTCTCCCTATAAATTTTAAATTTCATTTATAAAAAAAAAAAACGATTCTTCATCGTCAATTTAGAAAGACAGCCGAGGACTCGCGCGACTCCGTGATTTATATCGAGCAAACGTTCGCCATCTAACGTAGCCGGTGAAAATTATGACGCGACGGAAAATACGCGTGGTACTTTTTATGGTTAAAACCGCATTGTTAGCGTGATTTTCGTCGCGCTACGTGAATTTATGACGACGGAAGGGAGGAAGGAATAAGATGAAAGATTTGCTTGGCTCGCTCGGTTGAGAATTATGTTTATAAAATGTATTAACGTTGCTTTTGGTATGCGCTACGTTAGATTGCCTGGACGTTGATTTTTTTTTTTTTTCTTTTTTTCTTTTCTTCGTAAAATAATGATGACTCGGGTTGTGAAATTCAACAAATGGCTTTCGTGAGAGATCTGATTTATAAATGAGTAATTTATATGTATTATATATTATTAAAGTTATCGAGCTAATTGTTTACATTTTTATGCATTTACTTTAGTAAAATTTATTTGAATTGCGATAAAGTGATTTCGATAAATTTTCCGTGCTGTTTTTTTTAAATTTACAAATAATAAACGTTTAATTTTAATTATTTAAAAAAATATTATTAAAATGCATGAAAACATTACAGATTAAAAAACTATCGCGAATTTAAAAAAAAAAATTTTCACGTTAAATTCACGCGCACCGCACGAGAAGGAGAGCGACGTAACGCAGGAGCGATGGAGCGATCATCGCGAAATCACGTAATGCCAAAGCCGTTTAAATTTAAGACAGCGCGTGTCGGTAGACCGATCAGCATATCGGATTAACGGTGAATTTATGGCGGAGACACGTATATATATATATATATATATATATATAGCTGTATACTTACGAGTTACAAACTCGATGGTTTGTTTGCACGCGTTATGGTTGAAAAACGTTGGAGATTGTCGCGCTCGTCGAGATTTGCGCTTTCGTGCTTTTCTCTTGTCACGGCCCGTATGCCGTGGTTGCGCTGTTTACTACTGGAAATGAATATATTTTTTTTTTTTTTTTGTTTTTCTTTATGCAGCTTAAAGATAGCGCATGGAAATAACGAATACAAAAGTAGCAGGAAATGTAAGGTTTTTATAAACATTCGACATGTGAGATAAATGTTATATTTTTTCGTCGAATGAATATATCGCATTGGAAAAGTATAATTCTTATTCGTACATTCGATACTTTATATTTACAAATTCTTTTGTTTTTCGTAATTTTTGTATATTATTTTAATTCGATCGTTAAAATTGAGAAAAAAAATATTTAAATTACGAACTACGAGTTTGTTTCTTACATGTTACTGCAACTAGTAATTAATATATCAAGGCCAACATTTTTCTTTCAATGATATCAGTGCTCTAAATCGCATAAGTTTTTTGGAACGAAAGGAGTCACAATATCATGTCGAATCAACGTTTTTTTCACGATATAATAGCCATCAACATATACTTATTTGTAATTATCCTAAATTGACTACTTCGTATATACATGTGTAAGTAAGTATAGATATCGGGTGATGCAAAAAAAAAAAAAAAAAAAAAAAAAAAAAAATAAACATACGATGCTATTAATTGTGACTCGTAATCTAGCGGTAATGGTATTTTAACAAATGTTACATTTGCCAAAGTTACGTTTTATTAATTGGAGTTTGCAAAATTTTTAATTATACCTACGTAAGTAAAAATATCAATTAAATCTAATAAAAAAACTAACAAGTATTACTCAACTATTATTTTTGTTCTAACTACCTTATATCAAATTGCTTGATTAAAATTGAAAATTACAAAAAACAAAATAAACGTATCTAAGGTAAAAAAAAAAAATTTATTATTTTATTTGAGCGAAAGCTCAATTACATAAAGAAATGATGACGAATTTAATAGATAATAAAACTAATTCAAGCGCAATATATTGTTGAAAAAAAAAAAAAAAAAAAAAACAATAAACATTTGTAAAAATATCGCTTTCATTATCTCCGCATTGGCTATAGCGATAGCTTTTCATAAAATTTAATTTTCCCAATGTTTATTGCCCAATAATACAAGTCGTTTACCGACTTATACGTACAGTCGCATTCATACGGATTCTCGACACTTCAATTCTAAATCAATATTGCCTTAGCGTTTCATCCATTCGCTCGCATGCGCTCCTAATACCTGGATTATAAACGCGTTGCAATATTTGCCTCGTTTTTTTTCTCTCTCTCTTTCTTTCGGCTTTTCCCTTTCTAAACCTCTTGTTATTATCCCTTCGATGGAAAAAGGATTTTACAAAAGTTTTTAAAGGCGAATAAAGTTTGTGAAAAATTATAAGATTTATTAAAAATTTCAAAAGTAATTATTGTCGAATGCTTTTATTAATTATTAGATAAAGGTTTTTCTCTCGTCGTATCCTTATTTTTATTTGAAGAAAGTTTCGCACTGTATCGAAATTTAACGCGACTATTTTTTTTTTTTTTTTTTTTTTTTTTTTTTTTTTTCAAAAATAGTCGATCAAATCGATTATTCATAAATTTTCAATCACCATATAGTTGCAATAAAAAATGCACAACGCGCACTCGTATACCTTTTCTCGCATCAATCGATTCATCTCAAATCAAACTTTCGAAACACGTACGTATATATGGGACATAGCTCGTGCGATACTTTGCTTTGTATCAGGACACATACGTGTGCATTCGGTTGACTAACCTATCTCATATCGAATCGATCGTCGTACGATCGTGATCTACTCTACAAAGCGCATCTCCTTTCTTTATCGATCTATTTGGCTTCTTGGTACTTGTGATTTTACGTTAAAGGATTTAAGATCGTGTTCGATTAGATCACGTTATTTTAATGGTTAATTAATTAGGAAGAGAAATTTTATCGTTAATTAACGCGCCGAGGAGTTGAGGAATGTAGAAAATCGAAAAAATGCTGTTTGAAATGTTTTTTCTTTGTTTTTTCGAGTCGTACAATGTAATAGTAACATTTTGAAAGTTTCTTTAAAATTAAAATCAGTAAATTAATATTATTTTGCATTATTCGCGGAAATATAACTTATAAATTTATTTGTAAAAGGAGAGTTCTCCCGAGCATCATTCTTTCTTATTCTTTTTACGGATTTGAATTAAACTTTCATGTCATTGTCATACGAGTCATTCTCATTACTATATAAAGATAATAATCCATTAACTTTTTCTTTCGACGAGTAACACATACGAGTTTTCGATGACTTTTTAATTTCCCAAGTAAATAACACTAAGCTTTGTATAGGAGTAAAATAAACCGGCAAATATTCACAGTATATAAACATTGCACGTGTCATCAAATAAAAATAAAAGTGAAACTATTTTTCAAACCGAATAAAATTAAAATTCATCGGGCTTAACAATTGCGACGAACCGATTGTGTAAATTTAATTTTAACGAAGAATAAACATAGAAATAAATCCCATAATGCGCAAACTCATCTTTAAAAATTAATTGGTGGCTATGATTAATGAAACATCGCGGTCTTACAACTACCCGCATAAACTTAACAAACGATCCATCAATTAAAGCACACAAACGGCCAGAAGTAAAACTAAGATAATCAGGGCGCGCGATTGGTAAGGTACGTCGCTTTCCCATCCGAAAGATCCAAATCCCGTGAGAGAGAGAGAGAGAGAAAGAGAAAGACAGAGAGAGATAGAGAGAGCTTTGTGCAGGGAATTTCGACATTTGCAACGACGACGAGAAACGAGACGACGATGAGTCCACGCGATATATATAATCATTGCGGCAACGATTACGTATGTGTAATCGCGCGCATTTGATCGAAACGAGATCGATCGAGTGCCAACGCAGCTGAGAGATGCTACCACCGTGTGAACGGCAAAGAGCGCGAGAAATCGCTAATGATGATTTTTTCTTTTTTACTTTAATGTGTGTGTGTGTGTGATTTTTTTTTTTTTTTTAAAGTTTAGTGTTAATGGCGAGATTTTATTATTGTTACGTGCATTCGTAACGATACTTTTCTTTTATCTTATATTGGTTGATAAAGAAAACTTTGTAATTTAAAGTATCAAAGAAAACTTAGTGGAAATGATTATGATTTTGATACATTTAGTACTTTAGTCGTAATTTAAATTTCAAGCGTATATTATTAACCAGAATAGAGCATCGATTTTATTTCTTTGACGGTACATAACATATTCAACTTGTAATTTTTCAAACGCGCACCGACCAAAAACTATCTACTTAATATAACATTATTCGTCAATCTCAAAACGAGGAAATAAATATATTTAATGATAACTATCGATACTTATCGATAAATTATTACATTGATTATTCCAAAACAGTGCTATTCCTGAATCTAAATCGTCGTTATAAATCTAAAACGTAACGAACATCTCGCGCAAAAAGACGTTATTACACTTGTTAAATATTTTTCTCCTTCAAGTACGCGTACGTAAACATGCAAAACAAATCACCTAAACCAAATACGCTCTAGAAAGCCGTATAAAACACTTCCAAGTTAATGACACCGAACGCCAGTATTAATGCGCCTTGGTCAAAGCGTTTAACGACCTACAAGTTTTCGCGAACGAATATTTTCTCTACATTGCCTTGATTTTTTTTTTTTTTTTCTTTCTCTTTTATTCATACGTATATTTGGTGACACGCGCCGCATTTTTCCATTGTCCAGCGTGGACTTGCGAGAATTGGTAAAATTGCCAGCGGCTTTTCTTTTTTTTTTTCGATCGTTGGATCGATACGCGATTAAAAAATGTGCGCTACTTGCATGGTATACGAATTAAACGAACGAATGTCTTAATTCAACGGTGGCGATTAACTATTTAATAACCGGCGATCAATTAGTCGCTGGATTTTTGTATTAATGAAATTTATCTTGAGACAATCGATAAATTTGCCAATTTAAAGCAACGCCCGATAAAATCAAACCTGAGATGAATAATTTTTGTTTTCTTTGTATTTTAAACGCGGAAAAGTAAAAGTAAGATAAGCACGTGGATGTTTTCACTTTTGTTTTTTTTCAATGGTAATGCAAATTAATTAATTGTACGGTAGATAAGATAGCTTTTAGAGAACTTTATAAAGCAAATTGCCAAAAAATTTAAATAAATTTTTTTTCAAAAAAAAGTTATATGCGTAAAGATTTAAATAAACAAAATTTGACGATAATAAGCTGTGAAAAATTTGAAATAGATACACAAATTTACGATATTATGTCAAAAAAAAAAAAAAAAAAAAAAAATCATCAAAATTATTTCAATTATTTACACAAAGATTCGTATGAAAGCATCTAAATCAATTACTCAAGATAATATGCCACAATCAGCATTGTACAAATAAAGAAAATAAACGCGAATCAAAATAAATCATCTAGCGAATGATAAATAAGGCATCGAATTAATTAGCGGCTCTTTTCATCGATACCTAAAAAGCATCCGAGAACCCTCGTGTTCTGGAATTTAGATTTTTTTTTTTTAACCAAAGCGCAGCAACGTTGTGCAATTGCATAATGTATGTGTGTGTGTGTGTGTGTGTGCATTCGCCCATTGCGTGTAATTGGATCGTTTATAATATTCATCGCGGCGAGCCTTGAAAACTCTGCGCCGGGTGAATACGGGCGTCGGATGAATCAACTCGCGAGCGGAGAGCGTAAGCGTACGGGAGGCCTTCCGTAATGTGAGTTAACTATTTAACGTTCTCGTACAGAAATTACATTTTCTTGATTTGGTGTAGTCGATGGATTCTTAATGTTTTTTTTTTTTATACGTATGCGCGTATATATACGATGTACGTTAATTGTTGGGTAGACTTTTTCGACTTTTTACTTGGATAAGACCTTAATGGAATTTCGAAGAAAATTGAAATTGAAGAAACGATTCTATATGTTCGAGTTTTAAGATTTTAAAGGTTTTTTAGATAAAGATTTCTTTTAAAATGTATTTTCTTCTTTATTTTTTATTGTTTTTAAGATAATAAAAGAAAGACAAAGTAACGATTGAAGATAAAGTAACGATTTCATGGATAAAATAGATTTAATGCAACAATTTTGAGAACAATGTATTATAAAAATTTAATTTTTTTTTTCTTCGTTAATATAATATTTGCTCTTTTAACTTCTTAACGTTCTTAAATATACATTTATTATAAATTTTAACACAATTGTTTAGTTAAATAAAGTAGACAATTTATCGCAAAATAATTTCGCAATAGTTTTAATTCTGTAAAGTTAACAATACCTTACGTAAAACCTTTTGTTTGAAGATAAATAACAAAAGTTTTATGAACAAAAGCATCTGCTCTCCGCGGGTGGCTTAAAGATTATAAGCGCAAACGAGGTAAGCTTAGATGTTTGTCTACGCTTACGCCTCTGCATTTTTATAACAAGCTTAAACTGTTATTTTCTACATTAGGTTATGAGACTGTTTTTTTTTTTTCTTTTTTGATTCACATTTTTCACGTTTGCTTTTTGCAAAAAGGCGTTTTTAACGTATAAATAAGTAATAAATTTCATTGGTTATTTTTTTTTTTTCAAAAGTCAACAGTGTAAAGTTCTATTTTGATAAATTATTCTTATGTTATTCAGATTTTATTGTTAAAATTCAGTTTTGTTATTCTACAAAAATATTTTTTTCCATTTAAATGTCTAAATTTTATTAAATATATTGGCAGTTAATTTTAATTGAGCCTAATTATTTTTATAACTTTTGGTAATCAAATCAAAACATTTTATAAATTAGACAAATTTCGTTTCTATAAATAGTTTCTTGAAGCACAATAATACAATTTTTAAATGTATAATATAATCATTACATTTAGAAGTTAACTAAATTATTTTTAACGAAAAATTATATATATTGTCGCATAAAAATTTTAAAATAATTGGAAAGATAAACTAGTTTAATTAAAAATTCTTAAAATTTTATTTTATTTTTTTTTTTTTTTTTTATAAAATTATTCAAGAATTTCTCTTTTGTAACAATTAAAATAACGGCAAATGTACGATTACATTATTTCTTCCAAACGATTTTAGCGGGAAGTAGAATAATTAAGACTATGCGTGGGTGTAGCAAAATTCTTTACGAATTGCGAGTACATATTTTTGGCAGATTAAAAGTTAAAATGATAATTGTTTATTATTCCGAATTTTCGTATACATGTATTATATTTCTTAAATAACAATTTTTAAACTTTTAATGATAAAAATTGTGTTTAATTATTTTTTTTTTTTTTTTTTTTTTTTTTTTTTTTTTTTTTTATGAATATAAAATTACTGAAAATATTATTTCACATATGAATTCAAATTGTATAATAAAGCAATTTTTCTTTACGTTTTCAATCGCAAAGAAAAAAGTATATACAAGTATATATATAAAAGTATATTAATTCACGAGACAATTGAAAAAGAGTTAAAGCTGTAAAAAAGTTTACTCACGAGTCAACAACGGTACATACTAATGTCACCCACGAAGCAAAGGAAAAAAAGAGAAAAACCAATCTCTTCGACCATCTATACATCGATACCTACCGATCGATCGTTCTATACTACAGCTCGCGTGCGTCGAGACAAGTCGTTTGCGCGTACTGGACAAACGTTCTTACATAGGCCGCGGTCACCGATACAACCATTGTCGAAGCTTTGCTGCACCGAGGAATCGATCTTTAACCGACTCGCGGCGATTGGAATTTTCTATCGACGACGCTACGACTTTGACGCAACGATCGTAGTTTATTCTTTGTTACTAATTAAGATTTATAAGAGGTGACAGTTGACGCTAAAGTTGACTCGCGATATCGATCTGTTTAAGTTGAGATCGGGTTGCGAATTCTTAGACGACTTTTGTTTTTTTAAATCGTGGATAATTTATCGAAAATTTATCGAAATTTTATTTGATAATTTTTGCTTGAATTTTTTAATCTTTGCGTTTGTTTTTAATTTTAAAACGTATATGAAAAATTCTGTTAAAATTATTCGATTGGTTTTACTTTGCGGTAAGATAACATTATCACATGCTAGATTGTGTAGAGTAAATATTCTTAATATACATGATTTTGGTTAAAAAATTTTGTCCATATCACATTTAATACTTTCATCTCTCGTATTCGAATCAAGTGTAAAATAAATTTACGCTCAAATGGCACCGCGCATTGGTCTTCTTTCATCGCACCTAATTATCGCTCGCGACATCGAGGATAAGTAACGTATTCATATCGCGTAGAACGCGATGCGTCGAATATCTAACGCCGTAATCTCTTTACGTCTATCGATAAAACAATTTACATTTTCACATCGGCTTGATTGATTCAAAACGCGAATTCCTCCCGTAAATTTTAACGTACGTTGAGCATAAATCGTTCGCTCATCGGGTCACGTGAAAAGTTCGCGCCTATCGAATTTCGAAAATCCACAATCGATTATCCGCGAGGAAAATGTTTGCATATAACGACCCGGCAATATTCAAACACAAATTCACAATTAATCCCGTGCACACTTCATACATATAAGCGTAATGTACCCGCATGAGTTCAAATATCTCAACGTGCACACGAGCGTTGAAGAACCTTTCGCGCGCTCGTTCGTTAAATCGATATATCTATATACAATGTACGAATATATATATATATATATATATATATATATATATATATATTATACATGCGGGAATGTATATGTAGGAACGAATATACACTCTTGGCATCTATAAAGCGCGACGCGCTCATTTTTAAGAGCCGTGATCTTTCGTCGCGATAACGCGAGCGCATGTATGCGCGATGCTAATAAGCAACGCGACTTACCGCTGGTTAATGTGTGCCGTATACGTATACATACACGTGCGCGTATACAAAACGTTGAGATTGCTCAAACTTACGGTTAGCGCGAGTTGCGAGAAGTTTTAGAACGTCCTTTGTAATGCTTTTTATTCATAAGCCGTCGTTCCGAATGCATAATTATCATTATTATTTGTTTTTTTTTTTTTTTTCACTTGTTGCGTAACGATGTTTTTGCTTGGAATGTAGTATCGATAAGGGTGAGATAAAAAAACGATAGTTTTTCGATACGATAATTAGTTTTTGTATTTTTGCGTTAAACTTTATCGAATATACGAGATGCATAGCTTATAAATAAAATCAGAGCGTGACTAAATGCTGACAGCGACGTCAATTAATAACGCTCGAACTAATTCGGCCTTAGCGAGGTTAACGCAATTATTTCTCTCTCTCTCTCTCTCTCTCTCTCTACGATATTCGTGTGTTCATATGTATATATATGTAGACCTATAATGCGTAATTAATTATGCGATCGTGAATGTAGCGCAATGTCGGTCGAGCACGAGAACATTGGACCTGTTGACTTTACGGAAAACGATACTTGAATGAAGCATTCGTCGAATCGTATATCGCAATTATTTATTTATGATATATGTTTAAACGAAAGATGCAGTCACGATACGTATTTAAAACGACGTGAACTATGCATTTTGAAGGATAGAAAAATGAAAAATTTCGAATCTGTCGATAAACTTGTGATGGAAATTTGTTGTGTGGATAATAAATATCGAGATAATAGAATAAATAAATTACATTTAATAATTCCAATAGATTTTTCAACCACGTTAACGTAGTTATTTTTAACAAGTATTTTTGAAATACGATGTAAAAGTTGGCATTGTTCATTTATGTATTACATTTTACATTTTCGATATATGTACAATGGAATTAATTCTATATTAATCGTTGATAATTTATGTGCTTTAAATTATAATAAAAGCGTTTTAAATACTTCATGACAAATACTGTATAATAAATACTTCTAAGGTTTTTCAGAGTTTCAGATAATATGATGTTGATTATGTAGATTTCAGAAAAGTTGAGAATAAAAATTTTAAATAAAATAAAATACACAAAATGTAAAATCAACGAATATTATTTTCATATATCTCAGCCTTAATTAAATACATCTCCAAGCACCAAAACTTCTCCCGACCATCTAAGTCGATTTTTGCTTTCGGAAGAAGACGCACTGAATAATTTTTTTTTAACCGACAACATCGCTTAGCTTAGAAAACGGTCAATTAAGGTAACAACATAGCCCAATCCAATTATAATTCTCAACCAACGACGCACCCGAGACCGCGGAATTCCAAACGCGGGCCCGGTGTAGGTGTACCTTACTCTCGCGGACCAAAAATCGCCGCATTCCTCCGAATCCTCTCTCTCTCTCTCCTCTCTTCTCTCTTCTCTCTTTCATTGTTTAGCTCCGATCCATTATTATGTAAATGAGTTCGCTCACAATTTGTATATCGACGTTCTTTTATTTCATCGTTCCTTTTTTCATTTTTTTTTATTTTTTATTTTAAAGCCGCGAGAAAAATTATTATAACGACCGGTTAACGACTCGTTAAATGTGTTCGCGAATGCTTAAGTGAGAAATTTCGCGTTTTATTCATTTTTTTTTCTTAAAGAATAGGGTCTGAGAATTGGGGAATTTCCAATTGTCATGAATCGTTACATTTTAGATAATTTGTTAATGAAATTCCATTAGTTATTATTGAAATTTAATAAGTTTCATTTCTTTATTACATATAAATAGTTTAAGAACATGAGCTTTGGTGACGTTAATGAATAAATAATAGATTCTAATCCCACGCAGTTAAAAATATTTTCGATTTATTTTATTTGACAAATATGTTCGATATGTAACGTTTTAGAATTATAAGTCGATGGTTATTTTACTATTTTTATTTAAATGCCGTGTTTTTCTCTAAAATTTTAAATACAACGATGACTAGAAATGGTTATGACAATATATATTTTTCGTAAAGTTATTTATAGAAATAAAAATTTAATGTATTTTTTTCGAATAAAAAATTAAATTTTACTTCGTGACCCGTTTTATTGCTATCTTATAAATATTTAAATAAAAAAGAATATTATTTTTATTTTGAAATTTGATTGTCCGTTGATTTATTAATTTTATTGAACAATGCAGAAATATATTTTATTTGTTTTTATCTTTTTTTATAGATTTTTTTCATTATTATGATTAACGATATATTTTAATTATAATTATTTGAATAATTTTTATCAATGCTACTAGTATTTTAAACGTATATTTTATCTCAAATATAATTAAAAATTACCATTTAATAACGTAATCCCTTTTTTTAATAAACAACGTTTTCTTATACTCACACTCGTGTGAAAAATGTAATATAACATCCTGAACTGTTTCGTCCCTGACCAAGATTTTTTCCTCGCATTGAAAAATCCACTTATCTTTTTTATTCACCGAAAGAGATCCCATTTATTAAGAATCCATCTCACGCGCGATTTTATATACACGCATAATTTTTCAGTAGCGAGGAATCGACATCGCCTAGCTCTGCGATTTATCAAACAACTCGCCGTCAACGACGTTTGTAAAATGAAAAACAAAGCTTTGCGTGAAAATCTATCGAAGAGAATAATAAACCCATAGGCACGGCTTGCGATGTGTATATATTCAGCGGCGAAGGGCACCGCGCATTATACGTATAACGATCAATTAAGAGAGCGCTCGCGCGCGCGTGAGATAGTTTTACGAGATTCGCGGCCAATTACAAAGGCGCACATAAGGGTACACCAAGAGCTGAGTGTCGACGGCGGTAACGGTTATATGTATGCCGCGTATACGCACCGCTTGATATAGCGAAAGCCACGTTTCTATAATCGGAGCTTCCCGAGCGATTGAGTGAGAATAAGGTTTTTAATTTCGGATTCGGATTTCATTAAGACGCCCCGGGGGGTTCTTTCGAGTCTCGTGGAACGGGAAATTAATTTTCATACGATGTTTCTCTCTGCGTTTGGTGGTATAATTTGACGTTGATTTGTTTTGATGCTCGGGGTTCGTAGCGTTTAATGAAGGACTTGACGCTTGAAATAAAAGGATTATGATCGCTTTTGTGTTTAAAGATTAAGAAACTCTTTGTGGACGAGTAATAAAATAAGTAAATCGTTAATTTAGTTTTGATTGTAAATAAATAATAAGAAAAAATTTACGATAGCAACGATTAAATAGATATGTATATTTACAAGATATATGTATATGTATATTTATAACAAATAGATATGTACATGTACAATAGATAGATACATAAATAAATAAATAAATAAATAAATAAATAAATAAATATGTATATATATATATATATATATATATATATTTAGAATATAAATAAACATTATTAATATTCTAGAATAATAATTAGTAGAATTTATCACAAATTACAGTCCTTTCAGAAAAATTAAAAAATAATAGTTTGAAAAATACAAAAAAAAAAACATGATATTTGTAAGACTGGAGCTACTAAAAAAAAATAATTGAAATAAATAAGTCAATTTATTAATTATTATCATATTTTACTAGAGATAAAGAATACAATATACCTCAATAATTTTAAAATATTATACGGTTAAAGAAAATGATATATGATAATTTCTTTGAATCTAACTATTTTTTTTAAAGTTGTAAGTATCGTAAAATAAAACAATCCAAAGTTTGATAATCGATAAATAAACACGCGAGAAGGTGAAATGATAGAAATATAATTATTTAAAATAATCGTGAAATAAAAAAAAAAGAAAGAAAATGGTACAATGCAATTGTTACTATCGTCAATTCTAAAGCATTAGTAATAAAAAATAATCAAGTAATCGATAAAACTTCCAATTATTACAAAGAGAAAAAGTGCAAAAAGCACAAATTATAAAAATAACCAGCTGCTACAGCGAGAAAATAGCAAAGAAACAAAAAAAAAAAAAAAAAAACTAAAAAAAGAGATCAAGCCTTGCACATACGATCGGTAGCAAAAACGGTATAATCGAACGTTCATTAAAGACCAACACGTACGTGTAGTACCTTAGCTTAAAGCGGTGAATCTCAACTCGGTAAAATAGCGCTCGAAAGAGAAGGGCTACCTCGTTTACCCATACGTTATATTGTATTTTAATTAGCCCAAACACACAAGCTCGCGCCAAATTTTTACAAACTGCCTTATGGCTTAGTTTCGCTGAGTAATCGACCCGCGCGCTTCTCCCTTAAAGTCGCTCGAAGAAGTTCGAGTGAATGTAAGTACTCGAGTACTCGAGACGTCGTAGATTTGGCTTGATCGCCAAAATGGTTCGTGGTTTATTGGTGTGCATCTTGTGTTGATTGCAAAATTTGTTGTGTTTTACTATTAACGATTTTTTCTTGTCTTTCGATGAGTTTTTTGTTTACTTGCTGGTTACAGGTTTTACTTGTAATATATTTTTAACGCATGCATTTGTACGCGACTATTTATAGTATGGTTTTGCAAATAAGCTATAATTAATTTTACGATTTTAGTTGTACGGTAGTTATTCGTATAATATATAATTATGAATAGCGATAATTGAACGAAAACATTATAATTTTGATTTCACTTTAGAGCAGTGTTTAAAATAAATTCTATAATTTTTACCACCAAACGATCTTTTTAATGATCTTTTTCAAAATAAAAATTTAACGAAAAAATCAATTTTGCAAGACACGCTTTAAAAAAAAAAAAAGCGAGAAAAAGAGAGAAAGAGAGAATGCAAACGTTACCTTTTCGTGTCACCAATCATTCAAGAGCGAAAGGGACACAAATCGTTTGCGTATAAAACAAGCAAAACTATACACGTTCCCGTTGCGATATCGACGATTTCATTTCTACGTTCATCGCCGTCTACATCGATACACATCCGACCTGATAAATCGATGGCTCAGATCTAACATTCAAGGATGACTCTCGCGAGTTACATACCGCTCTCCTCTCACTCTCAGTGCGATTCGCCAACAAACGCGCGCATGCGCTCCTTCATGCTAATGTGCGCGTGTGTGTACGTACACGAGGAAGGGCAAAAAAAAAAAGAAGCGTACGGAATCCACGATGCGCGCGATTTAAAGAGCGCAGTTATTGGTACTTTGAAGCTTGTTCATCGCGTACGTTGTATAGGTTTTACCAAATGAGAGCAATTAAAGAGAACGTTCGCCTTGCTGTTTGTTAAACCTATAACGATGACATGGATGTTGTTATACTTGGATGCGTGATTACACCGGTAAAATGAATTATTTAATGGAAAATTTACTCTTTAAAGAAGAATCATTGGAATAACGTGCGGTAATCGATTAAGCGTTCTTTTAGATATTCTATTTATATGGATAAAAAGGGGTATGCATTCTCGTTTTATTATGAATTTGTGTTTATTATGCGAAAAAGATGTAATTGTATATTTTATGCTAACCGTTTTACTAACCCATACTTTATGCCTTAGTTTTCGCTGTACATATTCATATACCCGGCAAATTCCAGACTTTTTGCTAAAATTTTTGTTAATATATTTGTCAGTTGTTTTAGCAAATGAATTTAAATTGAACAAAATCATTTAAATTACGGACACAAAAATAATGTTTTAAACTACCGTTAAAGCACTTCAAAACAATATTCTCTATCTATTTCGCTAGCTCGTAAGCACATCCCATTAGTATTACCGACACTAATTTACATGCGCATACACGAGTCTTTTCGCGCGTTTATTCAAACGCCGATAAATTCTTAGCGTTAACTCATCGAATAAGGCGCATTTGAACGCTATTACTTACTCGCATACATCTCCACTCGATTCTCTCTCACGAGATGTGGCAACGAGAAAAGCCATCGCGTTTATTTACCCCAGATCGTGCCCTTGCCCATTATCATAAGAGCTCGGAACAAGCGGCGACGTTGCGACGATCGATGCTTAATCGGAGAACAACTTAACTCGGCCAATTAAACCACTCGGAAAAATCATCCGTTCGATTTTCACAACTCGCGCGTCTGACGGGGCCACGGTAATAAAACTCGCTCGTCCATCGTATTTCGTAATCGAAAAGACGGACGTCCTCGATATAAACCGAAAGGGAAAATCTTCGCGTTCGTTCGATAGATCGCGGATTCTCGTGTGTATACGCGTTAAATTAATGCGTCGCTCTCCCTTTACGCGTACGATACACTAGCGAGAGCGCAAGATGCGAGAAAGGCTGTCGTAATTGTTCGCGAGTCGTTTTTCTCTCCGAGCGCATGGCGATTATTTCGAGGAATATTATGGCCTTTTTAATAGGCTATCAATGACTTTACGAGTTGTGTTTACAGTAATTTTTTATCGCTATTCCACCTTTTCTTCTTTACATCTATTTTTCCTTATGTATCATACACGCATGTATACGTTTATAGTATGTGCGTTGAATAGAATGGAAGTTTAAATGTTACTTTCGGTAAATACTGGGTAATTAATTGCGCCTATTAAATTTAAATTTTTCTCATCAAATTAAATTAAACATAGTATCGATCTAAACTAAATATTTTTTTTTTTTTTTTTTTATCGATTTTTATCGATCTAAACTAAATATTAACTACGTTTTGATTGGTTTTTCTTTGTTACCTTATTTCTATTGTGAAAATATTTTACCAACGCGGAATCGGAGGTACAATAAATTTTATTTAAATTTATTATTTAATTTTATTATTTTAACGTAAGCGGAAGTTGTTTGGAAATTTTATATAATATACCGAATTATTATTATTAGTATTTTAATAATGATTGGTAAAATATTTACTATTAAAACGAGTACTATATTTTATATCTTAGAACGTCTCTTAATAAAATATATGAATAAAATATAAAAAACATCTTAATATATTTCATAGTAAACTAATTAAAATTCAATAAAGTTACTTTAAACATGTTCTCTTTTAAAATTTTTTAAACTTGCGGTAGATTTAATTAGTTTCTTTACGATTCTGATTTTTTATAAATTTAAATTAAATGAGAAAAGAACTTTGAATCATGAGAATAAATTTCACAAGAAAAATAATGCATACGTAAATAAAAGTAGATACGTGCCGAGTGCGTCAAAACAAATGTTTTCAATGTTTGATATTCATCTTTTGATTTTCATTATTTATTCAATGAATAATGTTTTAAAGTTAAGGTGTTGCTTCTTTTTGACTTGAATAAAAAAAGATTATAATTATTTATGTATTCGATTACACATAAAGTATTAAATAACATGGATTTTATTCATTAAGAAACGGTATAAATTTTTCAGCGACTGTCGCTTGATGGCTTAAAAAAAAAATTTATCTGCAATAAAAACACATTTCAATTAATTAGCTGCTTAATTTTTTTTTATATCTACAACTTAATTTACCATTGAATTTTGTATAAAATAAAAATGCAAAACGAAATCGAAAATATTTTCATCGTACAAAGACTATATCTAAAAATGTCAATAATAATTTATGGAGCTTTTAACTGAATCAATTCAACGCGGCGTTAAAACCAAAAGAAAGAAAAACTGCATAGAGCAATAGACAAAGAGTAATTAGCAAAACGAAAATGTTAACACAGTCTATTGTACAAATGTACACGCGTAAATGTGTATGTACCATATACATAAGTTATGCACATTTATCTACAAAGTATAAATACTATCGATAAAGATCGTAGGTGTATTAATAATTAAATGGAATGGCGATCGCGCGCCCCCTCTTCCCCTCCTCCTATAAACAACTAACGTATCAACAAAGAGTAATAGCTATTCTCCTACTCGTATCCATACATCAATCAGCGGTCAATCAAACGTTATATACTAAATGGTAAAAAATAAAAAAAAAAAGTTAATCTCGCTCCTTTAATAAACCAAATGAACGCCAGCGCGTCGTGAGAAGCATACGTATAATATCTATATGTATATGTATACATACTAGGATGCAGTCGTCGTCGAGTTTCGCGATCTCGCGCTCAACTAGCGTGAAATTCAATAAGGGAACGCGAACAAAGGTGCGCGAGTGTAGCGCGTGCATGTATCGCGCGCAAACGGCATCGAGACACTACGCGGCCCTCTGTGTATCTCTTTTTTATTTCTTATATACACGTTTGATTCTTTCGGTGGATTATAATAAAATTGACTTCAATTATGAAGGTTTAAAGTCAATCGGATCGTCATTGTCGATATAAAATTAAATCGCGTACATATTAAACGGCTATTAAAAAATTGGCGTTGAATAATAAGCAATGAAGAATAAATATTTTGAAATTTATTGGTAAAAGTAAACGTTGACCGTTGTTATTTATAAATTTGATCGATTTAAAATATAGTATTTTATTGTTTCATGCTTTTAGCTAAATCGTAAAATGGTTATTGCATCGCAATTAATTCTTGACCTAAATCAAACTTTAATCAAAATCAAATAAATTTTAGAAATAAGTTAACTTTTAAAAAATTATTTCATAATTTAGTTCATACTATAATCTTTTAAAAATGTAGTACTGATAAAAAATTGCGGTTGATTCATACTTTGTTATAATTTACGATGAAATTTAAAAAATTTACCTATGTTCAATTATATTAAAATGGAATAGAACGAATAAGCGAAATTAGTTTATTGCATGTAAAATAATTTACTTTTTAAACTCATAAACACGAAATTAATATTTCTACGGTATTTTATTTGAAATTGTGTAATGTCACTTTAGTAAAATAAAAAAGGGGAAAAAAGCGATTAAAAATTGAAGATAAAAATAATCGTACAAAATTAATGTATGCAAAGTTTATGAAAAATATAAAGATGAAACTGATTTTCATATCTCACCATCGATATTCTTATTCGACAATTCACTTACTTTAGTTAATAATAAACATCTCTATGCCTATTGATAGCTACCTAAATAATAAGCGGAAAACACTCTTTTAGTGGTTCGAACAATTCCCAAACGTTCGTAAGCATAACTCGGAAATTTCGATATACCTTAATCGATAATAGTATTCTATACTCATTAATCCTCTATTATCAAAATTTTCTACTCACGCGTCACCATAAAAATCAAAGGAGTGATCTGCGAGTGCCCGTTATAGTTATCGAGGATTTTGATTAGTGAACTAAAATGGTCAAAGGGACGTCTTACCGTAAGTTGTACGCTTAAGTTTTACGCGGGTGGGAAACCGCGGCGAAAGTCATGCGGAAAGAATAACTTTTGCATAACGCCGGGCGTAAAAGTGCGTTTTGATTGCTTATGCTCAAACGGAGGATTGCTTTCTCTATCATCCGAATGATATATGGACCAGCAAATAGGTTCTCTGTTAAAATGTTCCTGGATAACATTTGTTACGCGTTATTTGCGAAATTTCGCTGCAAAAGGAATGAAAGATTTAACGACAATCTTGTAAATAATTAGCTACCAATTTCTAGTAATTTGTTTCCGGCGTTTTTTAATTTTCATTCAATTTTATTTCATAAACATGATAATAATAATAATAATTTCTTTTTATTCAATCCGACTCGTACCTCGGTGCATAAACATCTTGAATACTTTAAAAAGCTTGCTTCCCAAAAGTGTTACAAAATATAAAATATTAAAAAGTTTTCTTCCACGATAAACTCGCGATGAAAAAAAAGAAACAAAACAAAGTCATGCAACTGAAAAAATCATCGTAAGAAACAAGCGAAGGGAAAGTCACGTCGATGTTCACGCAAACAACACTCGATTCCCCTAGATGACTATAGAAAAGAGTACGTATCTCATAACGCAAGATTTTTTTCATCCGGAGATGAGTATTTTAGAAAGTTTAACGGACGAGGAAGAAGCAGCAAGACAGCGGCGGTTATCCTCTTGAAACGTAAAAAAGAAAAAAAAAAAACGACGCGGACGACGTCGTATGGTTTCAAGGAAGCGACTTCTGAAGGAGAATCGCGTGGTGTAATCGCCGTCTTATGAAGATTTTAATCGCTCTTGTGAAAATGTTTACGATCCCGGTGACAATATTCTGGAGGTTAAGGCTTCTGTGAAAGATGTGTTTCGGTATGTTTTTTTATTTCTGCTTGAGAGATACCTCACATCTTTTGTTACGTGTTTTACTAGATGCACGTTGGTAATTTGGAGTGACGTAACAGGATTATGGTTGAAAGAGAAGCAATTTATTAGTTTATGTTCTTAAGAGAGACGCGTGGCTATGAAGAACAATGAAAACTTTCCACTACGCGTGCTTACAAATTTGAAAAGGATTTATGAATTCGTATTTAATTGTGATTATTTTTTATGAAATGAAAAAAATTACTCAGAATAATGAAAAAAATTATTTAAAAAAATTAATAATAAAGCAAAATAATTTATGAAAAACTTCTTATTTATTCTTCGATTAAATTAAATTTCCTGATTAAATCGAATCAACTTTAAAAATATCTAGTTGATCCTAAAAATTCCAATCAGTCTGTAAATCTTTCAACAATTTAAACCATAACTAAAAAAGTATACCTCGATGCACCGCTTTTCTTTTCCCCTCTCTCTTTTTATCCATGCATATCTACATTACTCATCCGCAGCGCAAATAATCCTCATTTTTACAAAAGTCTCGCGCGAGGAGGTCACGATTGAAAAACCCAAGCGGAAAAATTCCAATTGCTCCTCTCTCGTTATTTGCTCGAGAAAACTCGGTTTTGTGTACGTAATGTTCGCTTAACGTACCCTATGGATTCATCCTTTCACGAAACTCATCGATGATGGTGATCACGCTGTTGGTATACTCACGCGAGCAACGGTGGATACACGTAGCACGAAACGTTTGGAACAAAAAAAAAAAAAAAAAAAAAAAACGAAATCTCGTGACTTAAGGCTCGATCTAGTCTTTTTTTTGTACGGCTTTGTAAGAGGAATTTGGTTGAATATCTATTTTTAGATTGGAAAAAATTATGAAATTTTATTTTCTTGCTGCGTACATAATTTTTCAATGAATTATAATAAATATTCGTTCAGCAAAAGTTTTAAAAATATAAAAATTTAATAGTTCTGATGTAAAATGTTAATTTAATTTTCTTTTTTTCACAATGTTCTTAAATTCTTCTCATGCAAACATTTATTTCAATATTTGAAACGTATATAAATTTAAATACCTTTATTAAATTATATATAAATAATTAATTATAAATAAAAGAATTTTTTTAATTTTTTGGTATAAGATTTGAAAAAAAATATTAATACGCGTTAATTTAAAATAATTAATTTCAAGACTGTTGTTACTTAATAAAGAAAAGGTTATTCTAAGTGAATTATACACTTATCTTACCTACACGATTTTCTTTGCAGAAATACCAGAAATACTTTACAATCACGCAAAAGCAAAGTTCATATTTCCATAAACGTTCACGATTTTAAAAAGACGTTCTTTTAAGGAGGTAACATATAAGAAGCAATTACTCGTTATGGATGCGAACTATTATAATTTATTTGCCTAGTTAGAACATCAATTATTTTTAAAATTATAGTCTTGAAACAATATTATTACAAAATATGTAAATAAAAGATTATGTTTTAGGTTGATGTAAATATGGATGAACAAGACTTTTTTTTTTAAGTCAATCTGTTCGTGTCGTTATATAGAATAATTTAGCGAGAAAAACATCGATCAAACTTAAAGTAAAATTATAATTTTGTCAGCACTATCGAGTTACTGTACTGACACTGCATCGTTGAATATAGAAAATTAGCTTTGAACATTTCTGTTTTAATTATTCGCAGTTGCGATAACAAAAAATATATATAGCGAAAATATGTCGGGAATTTCTATAATTTATGATAAAGACCCATCATATGAAAGAATATTTCTTTGCGTTGCCGTTAAATTTAAAACACCGTTACGGTGTTTCATTTCAATTGGCGCCTTCGCACACGAAACGCTCCTTAAATAACAAAACGTAGCCTATCTCTCTCTTTCTCACTTTCAGACACAATGAGCGCTTGCGCAATGAAAAAAAATTACAAGTGCAAGCCCATCTCGCCCATCCCTAAACACGAAATAACGAACAATGCTTCGATTCACCGAGAGAGAAAGAATTCAGCAAGGCGAGTTTGATCATCGTATCCTTGAAGGAACAAAAAGATATAAACGAAAAATGCCTCATCAGCCTTTTCTCTTTTTCTTTCGCTTTTGACGTTTACATACAGGCGTTTACATGTACTGAAGTACATGATCGTAATAGCAAAAGGTGTGTCTATTCGAGTACAAAACTCGCGAGATGACTCTCTCCAACGATATACATATACATATATGTAACTCCTCGAAATTACGCAAAGTTTTTATCTTCGCGAGTTGTGAATCGCACAATGAACCGAAGCGAACTACGTGACGTGTCACGGATATAATTTCACAGACGACCGTGTCAATGGTGTCTCCATAGAGTTTAAGCTGATCCGTTAATATGAAATCGCTCGTGCGAGGTGTTCATCGACGAGTTGCCGTGAAGCGATAAACGTCGACGATGATGAGTTGAGCAAGAATATATGGATTATCGAGTGTAAATAATCGCAAGCCATAATTTTAGTTGACGCTGCTTGAATTAAACTCCGATTTTATTTTTATTCAAATCAGATAGCATTCTGCTTTTATAAAATTAAAAAATGTTTATATATGTATAAATAAATACAAAAAAAAAAAATAATAAGAAAAATGTTTGATTGAATAATTATTGAAGATTTCTAGATGTAATAAAAATTCTATTCTAACTTTTACAATGATTATGTATTTAAAAAAAATTGGCAATGATATCAATTATTGAAATAGTAAATATCGGTAGCTTGATACACGTAAAAGTTATAAATTTTGTATGTGTTCCATAACTATTATAATAGTATTTTCAAATAAAAACATTATTTATTGTTCAACAGAACGTATCCAATGGTTTCCTTCATTAACTATTGAAAAATTATTCATATACATTATCAGTAAATTCAATGCAAGTTTACGTCATCGTTCTCGAAATAATTACAACAAGTCTGATAAGAAGTTTATTTGCCAGTTTTTTTTTTGTCGAGAAATGTGTTAATATTGTTCTATTTATACGTAAAACATATGTAGAAAATTTCTATATTTCTGACAAATATCATTGTATTAACTATGACATCTATCATGATCGGCGCTTGTATTGTCAAGTCTGATAAATAAGTCTTTTCAAATATTAAAATATATTATAAAACTTCAAATTTAAATAATTTTTTAAATTTATAAAAGAACAAAGATGATAAATATTCTATTCATTACTTATTTTTTTATACCATTCTTTACCTGTTATGAAGCAACAAATTTTAATTCATCTAAAGTAAAATTTGCCGATGGTAAGACAATTCTAGAATGCATCATTGGTCTTTCAAAGTCGCTAAATAAATCTGATCAAACTACTGTAAGTTTTTCAAAGAATATATAATTTACGAAAATATATATTTTTGCAATTACATAATTTTGTAATCCACTATTTAGTCTGAAAAAATTAGGGCTGAAGGATATCCAGTTGAGGAACACGTGACCTTGACGGAAGATGGATATTTGTTGACGTTATTTCGCATTCCTGGACGTAAAGGTGCTCGTGCTGTCTTGATTAATCATGGAATTCTGGGTAGTTCTTTCGACTGGGTCGTTACCGGTAGAAAAACAGGATTGTGTATGTACAAAGTAGATTTTATAGATTTTATACGATTTTTAATTATGATAAGGTAAGGTCATCAAATATCGTCTGGTTCTTGTATAAAGAAAATAAAAAATAAAATATTGTAGGCAGTAAATTAAAAACTGTCAAAAGTTTAAAAGAATGTTTTTATATTATTGAAAATAATAAAAAAATATGTCAATTTCGCAATAAATTCATCATACGTCAATAACTTTAATTTCGACTAAACTTAACTTACTAAAAAAAGCTTAAATTTCGGCAAAACCAAAAAAAATATTTAAACAAAACTCACTTATCGTAGGAGTAACTTTTCATTTACACTTTTGTACAATGGCCTATTAAAAAACAAACGGGAGTGAATTTCGGCTTTTTTACCTTGTAGACATTTTAGATTATTCATAATTGTATTCTGCTTCCAGCATTTCTTTTAGCTGATAAAAATTATGACGTTTGGTTAGGAAATTTGCGCGGCAGTACTTATTCAAGGTGTCATACAAAATACAAAACATCTGATAAGAGATTTTGGAATTTTAGGTAATAACAATTAATGACGTTTATTCACTTTCAATTTAACTTTTTAAATTTATCGTATTAAATATTTTATTCAATTGATAATATTTAAATTTTTTTAACAAGAAATTTAAATATATGTATATTGAATTTCAAATTTTATAGCTTCGCTGAAATGGGAAAATATGATCTGCCAGCACAAATAGAGTACATAGCAAATGTTAAAAAAAACAGTATTGTTTATGTCGGCGTATCGATGGGAACAACCGTATCTTACGTTTTTGCTACTGAAAGATCAGATGTCGCATCAAAACTTAAAGCGATATTTAGTTTAGCGCCAGTAGCGTTTCTGTCTCATGTTAAATCACCATTGCGCCTGTTAACACCATTCAATTCCATTATTACGGTGATTATTCAAATAATAAAACTTACTAAATTCTTCCTAGTTACCTAAATTAATAAACTATACTTTTTGAATACTTGAATGTTTTCTTGCTACCGCTGTTAGTATTTTCTTTTATAAGAATGTATTTATCATATAATATATTAAAATCCTTACGGAATTTCAGAAAATAGTCAATTTTTTAAATCACGGAGAAGTTTTATCTAACACTGTATTGATTAGATTATTCAGACGATTTATTTATGGATTGTTTTTTATTGAAACAAAAATTACTGCACCTTTTATGTTTTCAAAATCTGTGTCTGACGAATCACAATCGGACTGTGTAAGAATTGAACTATTAAAATCATTTATACTGTATTATTTTAATATTATAATAAATTTAATGCTTCATTCATTTGATTTAGGATATCGCATCTGCAATTTTCGATCATTATCCAGCTAGTGGTTCAATTAAAACATATGATCATTTTGCTCAGATAATGATTTCAGGAAAATTTCGCGATTATGATTATGGTCCTATGAATAACTTGAAAGTTTACAACAGCAATGAACCACCAGATTTTGATGTGACGAAAATTCAAATACCTGTTGGTTTGTTTTGGGCAAATAATGATGATACAGCTACTCCAAAGGTGTTTAAATAAAGTTCTTAAATTTCAATTTTAAAAAATATGTATCGTATTATAGTATTTTATTTTTTATAAATCGCTAATTGTATTAAAAAAATATTATTAAAATTTTTTTTTTTTCCTTTTTTTTTATCTTAATATATTGGTAATTTTAGTGACCCATAATTGTTTTTTATTAATTCATTTTTAAGAACAAGACACTTAAAAATTTGGTTTCATATTTTTTTATATAAATATGTTTGATTTTAGGACGTGAAACACTTAGCCGATCTATTACCTAATAAAATTATTAACTATGAAGTGCCTGATCCCAAATTTAATCACGAAGACTTCCAATTCAATAAAAAAGCTCCGCAACTGGTTTATTCAAAATTAATATCAGAAATGGAAAATTATAGATAGAATTTATATTTAATTCAGTAGTATGTTTTTATTTAAATGAATAATAAAATGTCATCATCAAAAAATTAAAAAAGTTAAAAAGAAAATAAATATTAATAGCTGATTACTTTTAACAGTTATCGTTGTTAGTTATTAATCAGATACTTTATCAGTAAATTATTAAGTATTTCAAAGTCATTGTTCTCAAAATAATTACTTGCTGTAGCAAGTCTGATAAAAGTGTATCTATAAGTTTTTTTTTCCTGTGATATACCAATTTTTTAACGCACTTTAACGTCAAAGCGCAAGGTCTACGATAATCGAATATGTATTTCTGCTTGATATGAATTTTGTGCGACTAATCGTGGTATGCAGGTAATTATTAGCCAATCTAAAGTTTGTTGAATGTGCCGAAAATTTCTTGCTCTATATTCATGTTTGATTCCGCTCTTATATCGTTCACGATCGATACGCGAATAATTCTAGGCTCGTTAAGATAAGTTAAAATTTCGAGATTATGATTACGGTCCTATGAATAACTTGAAAGTTTACAACAGCACTGAACAACCAAATTTTGATACAAAGAAAATTCAAATACCTGTTGGATTGTATGTATATAATAATATGTACAATCAATATATAATACAATCAATATATATATCACAAACAGATGTGTATGTATAATAATATATATATATATATATATATATATATATATATATAATACAAATGTGAAAACATAATTTCTATAATTTTATTTTACACAATTTTAATTTAGCATCAACAGTTTGTTTGTTATAAAATGTACAGTTTATCTATTAAATATTTGCATTTGAGAATCAGTGTTTTGCATACCCATGATAATGTACAAATATTAATATTTCTACTACTTTATATTACGGATCTGTTTTATACATGTAGATTAAATTATTGTGAGAGATTTAAATTTAAGTTGGTTCAAGAAGTTTTAACCTTGTACACTGTAAGGCCACTTATAGTGTGATAAAACTATTTTTCCCTAAAAGTCTTCTTCTTAAGTTCTCTTAAGTCACCTCTGATACTTTATAAAATTAATGAAAAAAATTAACGGACTGCAGTTTTATTTAAAAGATGCTTTAAAATTATATGCATTATGTATAAAAATTTTGTATTATACATTCTTTAACAAAATTAATAAGAGTTGACTAAAAACATTAGGAAAGTAATTATAGTGGAAAGGGTTACACTTGCCTTGTAAGATAATTTTTATAATTTCTAAAAAGAGAAACAATTGACTTTAAAAACGGAATCAATGATATGAAAAATATTCACCTAATATTATCCATTATTCAACTTATAAATATTAGTTGATTACTTTAGATAAGAAGCAAGTTTTACAAGCAATTACATTTTAAGAATTCTTAATGCATTTTTTTTTATTAATTTGATATTCTCTTACTATTTGTTGTTACTGTACCAATATCAATGATTGTAAAATAATAATTATAGATATATCATAAAGTTAACATTAAAAATATATAATCACATATTCAAGCTGCTAAAACTCTAATTTATAACACATTAAAACTTTTTATCAACAAATAATTGTATTTTTGAAATTTCTTATCTTTACCAGTGTAATAACAATGTTTTTAGTGTCATTAAAATAAACAGCATTCACCGTTGCAAGATTTGCATAAAATATTTCTTTTTATGTAAAAATAAAAAACTAGTTTCTCGAAAATTCTATAGAATTTTGTTTAAAATGTGTATTTATTATAATGTCTATTTATGATCCTTATAAAAAAAACTCCCCAATTTTATGGTACACATTCTTTCCCGTGCACAATAATAATTTAATAATTTAATCGTTCAATTATATAATATTTATCTGTTTGATTATTTAGGAACTCATGCTAGAAATTTTTAAGCATCATTCAACAGGTGCTTTAATTAAAACAGTTAACAATATCGCTCAGTAAATACGTTCAGGAAAATTTCAAGATTATAATTACGGTGCTGTAAATAATTTGAAAATTTACAATAGCACTGAACCATCAAATTTTTATCAAATTTTATTTCAAATACCTATTGGTCGACGTTGACGAGAGACGATGCGAATCCAGTTACGGACTCCGCGCATGCCTCTCTCCACACGTAGACATCGGCACAGTTTCCTCCACAAGAGACACTTTCGTTTCTACAGTTCTCCAAGTAAAACCACTTTGGATACTTTAGTAATTCTCAAGGCAAGAACTTTTTTTTGAGCTACGAAAACCCTGGGCTACTCTACTCTACAGTTCCGATTTCAACCTTTGTAATGATTATTTTAATACGAATTGCTTCGATTATTCCTAGCCTTTGACAATATTTTTATTAGAAACACTGCGTTAATAGTTTTATTATTTAAAAAACAAAGTAAATGAATATTTATTGAAAAATTTTATAGGTAATAAAGACTTTTTTCCTGGCTTTAAAAATGTTTATGTTTCTACAAAAATGCAATTTAATTATTTATTCTGATCGTAAATATCGTCAGCTAAATGAAATGTATGAATTTTATAAATTTTTAATAATGTTATATTATGCATGAAATTATTTAAAACATGAAGTAGTATCACGTCCAATGCAAAATCGTATCATCGCTAATTTTTCATCCGCAAAATAATTTATTATCGGTATAAGCCTACTCTTTTCGAATTTCATTGTTAATTATTGGTGAATCAATCAAATACTTTATCTGTAAATTTTTGTGTATTTTATCGTCATTATTTTAAAAATAAATACAGTAAGACTGATAAGAAGTTCATTTGCAATTTTTTTTTCTAATAAAAACTTTTTACTATTATATGTGCAATAAGAAAATAAGCTTCACCGTCCATGCGTTAGGGCTACGATAGTATTAGCCAGTCGCGAGTTACATAGAGTAAAGTTTAAAATATAATATTTAAAGTAAAATGTTTTTTACCTCATACTAAATATAATTATTATAAAGACAATTTTTGACCACTGTGGAATGCAGCTCGCATACACGCGTCGAAGATTTCTCACTCCCTTTTCCTCTCTTAATGTCTAATCCTTTGATAATATCATTCGCGGTCAGCACGCGAATAACGCCAGGTCCGTTATACTATTTATCCATTTAATTTTTGCAAAATATTTCTACATCTCTGAAAATATACATTACATTAGCCATCTGAATCCTTACTATTTTAATCGATGCCTGTATCGTTATCTCTGATAAGTAACCTATACAAACACCGAATACATTTGATAAACTTAAAAATTCAAATTTATAAAAGTACAATAATAAAATGACAAATATTTTATTTATTACTTATTTTATAATACCGTTATTTGCTTGTTATGAAGCAGCAAAATATAATATATCTACAGTAAAGGTTGCCGATAGTAAAAATATTCCAGAATGCATTACTGGCCTTTCAAAGACGCTAAGTAAATATGATCAAAATACTGTGAGTTTACCAACAATAAAATTAAAATCTTTATGAAAAGACTTATCTAACAACGTTTACTGATGTGAATTTTTTAGCCTGAAAAAATTATGGAGGAAGGATATCCAGTTGAGGAACACGTGACCTTGACGAAAGATGGATATTTGTTGACGTTATTTCGCATTCCTGGACCTAAAGGTGCTCCCGCAATCCTGATTAATCATGGATTTCTGGGCAGCTCTTTTGACTGGGTCGTTATCGGTAAAAAAAGAGGATTGCGTATGTACAATATAAATTCTATACGTTTCATACGACTTGTAATTTATAATATAGAGGTTTAGATTGCATATATTTATATTCTGCTCTCAGCATTTCTTTTAGCTGACAAAAAGTACGATGTTTGGTTAGGAAATTTACGTGGCAGTACTTATTCAAGGTGTCATGCAATATATAAAAAATTTGATAAGAGATTTTGGGATTTTAGGTAAAATTTATGTACATTATTTTAATTTTTTACTATCAACCTCTGAAATTCAGAGGTATTACATATTTTATTTTACTAATAATATTTTATTTTTTCAAAATGGAATGAATTATTAAGTTCTTCATTTATAGTTTCTCTGATATGGGAAAATATGATCTACCAGCTCAAATAGATTACATAACAAGTATAAAAAAAGATGATATCGTTTACATTGGACATTCGCTGGGAACGACCGCATCTTACATTTTGGCGATTGAAAAACCAAATTCCGCATCAAAACTTAAAGCTATATTCAGCTTAGCACCGGTGGCGTTTCAAAATCATGTTAAAATAGGGTTTCGTATATTAGCGCCTTTTAGCCCTATACTTGTGGTGATTGTTTAAATATATTCTCAAAACTTTACGCGATTTTTTTTTTAAGTCATAAATTTTAAAATTTACTTTTTAAATATGTGAACATTTTTTACTTAGCAGCGATTATGCTGTCACTTTTAATATTTTCTTTTTAAATGTAATACATGCGTTCTTAGTTTATTATAACTTATTTTCATGAAAAACTAAATAATTATAACAATTAAATTCTTCGGAAATTCTAGAAAATAGTCAACTTTACGAATCACGGAGAAATTTTATCCAATACCGCATCAAGTATAATGCTCAAACGATTTTTTTATAGATTGTTCTTTTTTGGAAAAAAAATTTTTACGTTTCTGACGTTTTCAAAGCCTGCCTTCGATGAATCACAATTGGATTACGTAAGATTTTAATTATTAAAAATTAATTATACCGTGTTATTTACCTATTATTTAATTTAAATTTTCATTAATTTAATATAGAATCGCATGTTTGCAATTTTAAACCATTATCCAGCAGGAGGTTCGGTTAAAACGGTCGACCACCTTGCACAGTTGGTGTTGTCAAAAAAATTTCGCGATTATGATTATGGTTCTACGAATAATTTGAAAATTTACAACAGCACTGAACCAAAAAATTTTAATTTAACGAGGATTCAAGTACCTGTTGGTTTGTTTTGGGCAAATAATGATGAACTAGTTTCTCCGAAGGTGTTTATAAATATAAAATTATTAAGTTTTAATTTTGAAAAATATTTATCGTATTACAGTATTTCAGTTGATAAAAAGTGCTTATTGTTAAATATATTTTAATCTTATTTTTTCTAAAAGTTACTAATTTTAATGATTTAAGATCAGTTGTATTTTATTAAAAAAATATTTTCCTTCTAGATATTACAAATAAGAATATAAATATTTTATTATCTTCAACATTTTTAAATTCTCTTATAGTAGACAAATATTTTTGCGTTTTATTAAATATTATTATTCTTTTACCTAAATTTTTTTCAATTTTAGGACGTAAAACATTTGGCCGACTTATTACCGAAGAAGATTATTAATTATAAAATACCTGATCCAAAATTCAGTCACGGTGACTTTTTATGGGGTAAAAGTGCTCCACAATTGCTTTATTCAAAGTTAATATCGGAAATAGAAAATTATATATAGAATGTGTATTTAATTCAGTTATACATTGTTTGAGTACATTGTAAAATTATAGTACGAAAAATACGAAAAATTATAATTTTTATAATTTATTGCATAGGATTATAATTAAGCGTTCACCGTTTCGTCATTATAAAATATACAAATTGTTTGTTAAAAATTTAAATTTCAGAATCAATCTTTACTATTTCATTTTAAAAATTTATTTTTCAAAATAGATCGATAGAATAAATGAATGTAAGAGATTTAAATTTAAGTTAGTGCAAAAAGTTTTAAATTCGCTTTTTTATACGAAGATTTAAAAGTAGAAATAATTGACAATAAATGAATATTGTGGTAAATATTTACCAAGTATAATAATTCAAATCTTTAGATATTTACCCAATTATTAATATAATAAATATAATAATTTTAGTTACAAATATATTATATATTCTGTATTAAAAATACACAGTTGTTCAAATCGCTGATACTCTAATGTATAACAAACTAAAACTTTTTATCTACTAATATTTATGTTTTTGAAATTTCTTATCATTCTTTAATAGTATATTCATACAATGTCCTTAGTATTATTAAAATAAACAGCATTCGTCGTTTCAAGTTTAACACTGTGCATCGTTATTATATTTTATTGTTGTGTGAGAATAAAAATTGTTAAAATAATATTTACTCGTGACGCTTAAAAGAAAATCTTCAACTTTATGGTATTCATAATTTTTTTGTGCATTATAAATTTTTAGAACGTACGATATTCCGACGAAAAAACGGATAATCAAAATTCAAAAATTAGATGAAAAATATTTTGCTATTTTCTCTTTATATTTTAATGCGATCGTAATCTATTCCAATGGAAATATAATTCTAAAATTTATTGTTGATTTTTGAAAGATATTCAAAGATATATTAAGTAATCAATAAAGCTGCTGTCTCTATAAGTATTTTAAAATTCATTTTGTCCTGCAGGTGTGCGAAAGATATTTACGTATTCGAGGAATCCTTTAAAGGATATCATGTCACTGATGCTTAAAAATCATCCATCAACAAAAATTTTTTTTATTTTTACTTGCTTGCTTATTTTTTTATCAAACGAAATACGTTCACTTATCACATAATTAGCATTTATTCATTTTCAAAACAATTATTATAGTATTAACAAAAAGTATAACGATAACTTATATAATTTAGAAATATTGTTGCACTACATGTTTATCTTTTAACGAGTTTTTCTTAAATTCTTATGTTTTGTAAAAAAAAAAAAAATATTTATCCGTGTGCAAGATATCCTCATTTTTGAAGTAAAGCCTAATTATCATTTCAATGTTTATGATACAAATGTAACGTAGAATGTCGTTACTTTTAGCTAGTAATACAACGTTTGCTTCGCTTAAATTTCCGTCCGGTCATAAAATAATCTTGTGCTTTCAAATTTTCCATATTATACGATAGACCGTTAATCGTTTGTTTGTCAAAACTGCTAAATAAAAATTGATTGAAAATTTTATAAGGAATAATAATTAATTATTTTAAGAAATTATTTAGTGTGAAATGAAGATAAGTTCTTCGATCATTTGTTTCCTCGGTTTAATAATCATTTCTTTCGCCGATGATTCTAAATACAATCGAACATTTGCTGGAGCCAAAACGCTTTCGGAATGCGTGCGAGGTTTACAAACGAATTCACCTTTGGATATCACAACGGTAAGTTTAAAAAAAAAAAAAAAAAATACTTAAGTTAGTTCGGCAGAGTTGACGTTGACACGTAACCATTTTTTTTTTTTTTTTCATCTTTTTTTTACCTTATTTGAATAACTTTAATAATTCGAATTAAAACTCACGAATTTGATTATTAACAGTAATAAATAATTCGAATATTGAACAAAAAAAATAAAACGAAATAAATTTTTGAAATTATAATCATCATTTTACAAAATTTTATTAATTTTTTGTTATTATTCATTTTAAATGAAAAAAATTTTTAATGCCGTTTAATTTTAATCACTTGTTACAGACGGAAATGATAAGAAAAGAAGGATATGCAACTGAAGAACACGTAGTATTAACCAAAGATGGATACCTATTAACGATGAATCGCATTCCCGGACCCAAAAATGCACCCACGGTTTTGTTACAGCATGGATTAATTTTTAGTTCCTTTGATTGGGTCGCCAATGGAAAAGACAAATCACTAGGTAACGATGTTTTATTTTTTTTTTTTTTTTTTTTTTTTATCATAAAATCCTATAAAGTAGTTGTTAAAGAATAATCGAATGCGCGTGAAATTAAAATTATAGGCTCAAATTTAAAGATAAACCGCGTTAACGGCTTTTGCGTAATTTTCAGTTTTTTATTTAGCTGATAATGGATACGATGTGTGGATAGGTAATTTTCGAGGTACTATTTATTCAAAATGTCACGTGAAATATACGACATCTGAAAATAAATATTGGAATTTTAGGTAATGATGAAAATTTTTTATCAAACTTAATTTGTTATTGAATTTTTTTTTTTTTTTTTTTTTGTGAAAATTCATGTGGGTCATGTATTGCTTTAGAAAATTTCAACATTTAATAATAACATTTGGCAGGTAATTAAAAGTTAGTATTTAAGTGAGATGATAAGTTATCAACGAGGTAAAGAATACAGCAACATTCAATTTTATAACAATTTTAAAAAATAACACAAAGGTGTAATTTTACTTTAAACTGATAGATTTAGTTAAAATAATAATTACATTAATTTAGTTAAAATAACAATAGCATTTCGAAAATTTATTAAATAAGTGATTTTAAAATATGTGATTTTAAATTTTAATTGATTCTTTTACGTTATTTATGAATTAAAAGAGAAACTAAATAAAATACAATATACTTGTTTTTATTTTTAAACGATATTTAAAATTATCAGTTTTCACGAAATGGGAATTTACGATTTACCAGCTGAAATAAACTATATAACGGAAATGAAAAAAGATAAGTTAGTTTACGTTGGTCATTCAATGGGAACGACATCGTTTTACGTTATGGCCATCGAAAGACCAGATGTCGCTTCGAAAGTAAAGGCGATGTACAGTTTAGCGCCGGTGGCGTATACTTATAATATGAAGGGTGCAGTCATGGTATTAACATCGTATATGTCAATTATTTATGTAAGGAATAATTTCTATGAATGTTTAATAACTTTATCATAAACTATGGATGGATAAATGAATGAAATCATCAAAACAATGGCATTAATTTTTCAGTACATACTATATCACTTCAATGCCGGCGAAGTATTTTCGCAAAATCGATGGTGGAAATTATTCGTCGACGTTAGCTGCCGTATTATATCGAACAAGATATGTGGTTTTTTTGTATTTCCAATCGCTGGCTTTGATGCGCCGCAGTTAAATTATGTAAGATTTCTTGTTTTTTTTTTTTTTTTTTTTTTTTTAAATCAATTTTTTTATAAATCAATTTTTTTATAAATCAATTTTTTTATAAATCAATTTGTATATTGTTACATTGCGTATTTTGATTTTATAATTTATGTATTAAAGACTCTTATACCGCTTTATTACCATCATTTTCCGGCCGGAGCCGCAGCCAAAACATTTGCTCATTATGCTCAAGGAGCAGTGCGCAATACGTTTAAATATTACGATTACGGGGAAAAAGGTAACCTCAAAATGTACAACAGCGCTGTACCTCCAGATTATAATTTGTCGAAAATTCAAGTACCCATTGGACTTTTTGTATCAGAAAATGATTATTTATCCCATGTAACGGTTAGTGGATTTTCCTTATTTTTTTTATGCAGTATGTTTTCTACGTAAAAAAAGCAAAATTAATCATTTTATTTATAAATTATAACAAATTTTTTTAGGATGCGGAACGTCTTTACAAAGCATTGCCAAAGAAAATTTTGTTTTACAAAGTGCCTAATCGTAAATTCAATCACTTCGATTATTTATGGGCGATCGATGCACGAAAACTGGTCTACGATAAACTATTATCGGAGATACATAAATAAATATCGATGATGTAAAAAATGATGAAACTAATTTTATAAATATCACACATATATTTTTAATATTCAGAAAAATGTATTTTATAAGATTACTAAAAACTAAGAAAAAAAAAAAAAAAAAGCACGATCGGTAGAACAATTTATACAAAATATATATTTCATCACTGATGCCAGACGAAAGCTGGATACTACATAATATTTCATATATTACACAGTAACAAAATAATAGATCCATATACATACTATAAATCATCGCATGAACCAAATACCTCTTTATACTTGTTATATAAGCATCGGTTTAGGTCAATCATACAAGCGTCTTATCCGACGAGCATATTCACAAGCTTGCTGAATCACAAGCTTATACATATACACCGCTCGTCGATCGAAATCTACGCGACTATTATCCGATGATCGGACTCGTCCTGGACAATGAAAATGTAGGCTACGCTCGCTTACAAAATATACGGGATTGCGTAAACAATACGTATATTTGTAGATTGTGAAACTGATTTTTGCGGATAATTGTCGTGCGTTTGACAGGCCAAGGTCGTGAGTTTGTTTTGATCAGCGGTTGATTAGAGTATTAATAAAAAATAAATTATTAGTTATGTATATAGTAGTCGATGATCGCGTGTAGAATTAACATCCGCATTCGCGTTTGAAAAAGCAATGCCTCTCTTGCTCCTTGTAACGTTATAATGAACAACGGATAACCTTATAAAATCGTTTACCGATCCCAAAAACGTACGTTTTCACAACGTCAACGATCGAAAGTTCAAGACATCATCCGTTGGTACAAAGAAACATTTTCCAAGCATCAAATCCACAGAGAGCGAAAGAAAGGAGAGATCATATGAAAAACAATCCCAGACACATTCACATAAGGTTACACACGTTAACTCTTTACTCCAAGCAAGCACGATCTCTGAAATAACCGCGAGCTAGGTAATAATACGTGCACAATCGCGAAGCGCACGCTCGCGAGAGAAAGAAAAAGAGAGAGAGAGAGAGAGAGAGAGAGAGAGAGAGAAAGAAAAAGAGGCATTTTAACCTTGGCAGGCGCGCTCCACCTACGCCGCGAATAAAATGCCATAGTCGAATGCTGCCACAGCGCTCGGTTTATATGGTCTAAGAGGAGCTGACCCTAATATGTGCGTTTTACGTACGTCTGTGTGAAAGAATCGTTTTGTACGTATGTGTATGTGTACACGTACTTAAGCGGATTCGAATAAAGGGAACGTCTCTTCAGACAAGAGAATCGCGCGCATAGACTTTTACTTCGAGACTCTTGGTTTCTTCTGTAGTTACTTTTTTCTCGTTTATTTATTGTTTTTTCTTTTATATAGATTATATTAATATATAATTTATGAGTAAAGTTTTTACAAAAAAAATTATGTTGACTGTTGAATATTTTCACGTACAGAATAAGTAATTATTATTATTTTGTTGATATTTTTCGTAAATATTAATTAAAAAGATATAAAACAAAATTAATTTGTTATCAAATTTAATTTATATATTCTCAAATAGAAGATTTAATCTTTATATTTATTATGACGATTATTTTAATGAAATTTCTTAAGTTCACGTATAACTAATTTATTTTTTGAATCTTCTTTGTAGCTAATGAATAATGCATTTCATTTAGATTTAATAGACTATAATTTTTATATATTTATTTACACGTTAATCATTATTTTAACGATATTTATTAAATTCATACATAAATATTATTTCCATCGTCTTCTATATTATCGCAATAAAAAAATATTTGAGTCTTAATATTTAATAGATAAGCTTAAAATAAAAATTAAATTTTTAATGTAAAATTAATTTCATCTCATTATCTGCACGCATAAGATGTGAGAAGACAAGAAATCTCATCGATTTCTTTATGGATTTATTCATTTCTTTAAAACGTAAAAGGAAAATATAAAAATTAATAATCTAAGTTAATAAAATACGTACTAACGATCGATAAAATGTTAAATTTCCATTGAATTTTCAAAATTCTCACTTAATTTACGATTCTTATTACAACTTATTATAACTTCGCCAAACATATGACTGCATAAAGATGGCGCAAAAGACGAGTCAATAATAAAACTTCGCGAAAGTCGTCTCAATTACATCGAGAGGACGTTGGATGACAACAACGGACAGCGTCGATTGTGGCTGTGAAATAATCAGGCGAATTTCGCGTGAATTGCATCGGCCGTCGCGCATACGTGATAAATCGCCGATCGCTTTCACGCGTGCAGATGACACGCGCGTTGTTATAATCGACTCTTAGTCAATGCGAGTGAAAATTCGCGCTTTAATTCGGTGCTCGTGCAAGCTTTTATTATGATAATGATATGCTGATTTTGTTCTCAACGGATAAATCGGTAAACATCACTGGTTGAATTTCTTGAGCTTGGAATATAAAAAGTGTATCGATACTTTATTTTCTTTGGGCTCGCAAACTTAAAAAAAAAGTAATAAAATTATGAGTTTATTTGAATAAATAACGTAAAATTTGTTTTTTCAACTCGCTAATAATATTTAATATTTATAACCAACGCTGTTTTAAAACATTTTTCGATAACGAAAAAATAAATAAAATAAAAGTCTATTTGTAACGTTTTATTTACTATCTTACTTCAAAATTTGTTTTGAATTACTGCTTTTGCAAATCTCGAAAAAAACTTCGAATCGTAAGACGTTTTATTTCAAATCGTTACATAATAAAGTAAACGTCGCGCTTGAAAAAATAAAAGTAATTCTAAAACGTATTATTAACGCTCGAAAGAAAGTAACGATATTTACGATCTAAAATCGAGTCGCGAGTACAGTAGTCCAAATTCATAATTTATATAGGCGCTAGACGTGGCTTGAGCCGTGTAAACACACCGTCATTAAAATTAAGTTTCCGGCTATATTACACAAGAGGCCTGGTTAATGCGCGAAGCTTACGTGTTTATCTTGCATCAGGTGTTACAATGATTTAGAGCACTTGTAACGATTCACCATTGTTAGAAATTCAGAAATTCATCGCACTATTGGCGCGTGCTTGCGCTCAAAAGAGAAAAAAAGGGGAAAAGAATTAATTTTTTTTTTTTTTTTTTTTTTTTTGCTGTATTTAATTGATCGAAATTATGGTTAAATGTATACAACGTCCACTTAAAAGTTGAAAAAAAAGCTTCGATTGATCGTTCAACATTTACGATCGATATGAAAAATGAAGCTGAACGATATTAACTGTGTATTGTTATGTAACAATTTATATAGGTGGCAAAGACAAGATTATGATGTTAAACAGTCTATCCTTTTAGCTACGAGGATACTTTCAAATATCTGATTTATTAATTTTTTTTTTAAAGAAATTTTATCTCTGTATTAGATTTTACACGGATGATCGTTCGATTAAAAACGCCGCGTGTAAAAATAGAAGAATGTCGTTAAATTTTTATAACGATGAATTGAGTTATAAAAATATTAAAATACTTAATTAATTCTGAATAATTGATTCAAACGAAAATACAGTCTTTAATTTATTTCTCAATAACGTATTCGGATCTTCCAAACATTTATCGCTATAAATTTTCTCTCGAAAATCCATTCGGACATTCCAAATTCGCGTTCAACGCGTTGCCCATCGTGTCGCGCGAACCAAACAAGGTAGCCGCGTTGTAATATTGTTTCGTGCGATAATCGTCGTCTCGCAGTTGGATATACGTAAACACACTTCAACTTAGTAACTCATTTTTCGAATTAATAGCGACGATAAATTTTCTTCGACAAGCCGCTAGAGCGTAGGAGTTTCTTGGCTCGCACAAATCAAATCGATAACCGTTCCTTCTCTTTCTCTCTCTCTCTCTCTCTCTCTCTCTCTCTCTCCCTTTTTCTCCTCTCCGTAGAAAGGTTACGCTGTACGCGTATGAAAAAATGAAAATGAGTGAGAGAGAAGAGTTGATGAGGTTACGTGCGAGAGGGAAAGGAACGAAAGAGAAAAAAATTTCTATAGTCGTAGAGGTAAGCATTCCCGCATATAATGAAGAACGTATCGATTACAAAAGGAGATAATTTACGGATGAAAGGTGAGTTTAATTATCAAGGATCGAGAGAATTCCATCCGATTAACATAATCGAATGACGATAAAGTGTCTCCATTTGTTTAAATATGCAGATCGTTTACACCTCATTCTTTATTATAACTATTTTTTGTCTTCGTTCTTTTATTTTAAAAGTATCGATGTTGATCTATAATTAAATTAGATAACGGTATGTGTCGATCCGGTATTAATTACACGCCTTGAACTAAACATGTTAATCGTATGAATCATTTGTATGATCTGTGGGTGTACGCCGAAGTGTGCAAAGATACATTTGCGGATCGTACTGATATGGACTGTATCGCGATACAGGAGATATGTATATATTTTTTTTAATGTATAAATGTATCTACAGCGCGTTATAGTGTCAATGAAACCATGTTTTTTTTTCTTATTTGTGATATTGCTTACTAAAATTTATTACTTTATTTGCAAAAAATATACCCATTACTTCGATTACGATAAATTATAAAAAATGTAGTTATGATCTTACTTCTAATTTATTGAAATAGTATTATTAGCCGTTGATATTTATACATCGACAATGGCGTTACTTTACAATTATTGTAACGCATTTTAAAAATTTAAATAACAGTAAAATGCAGCTTTTTAAGCTTGAAAAAAAGATTATCTGCAATCGGTTAAATTTTGTCATTTCAACCAAAACAACAACAATAATTATCTACAAATCAGCAATAAGGGTAAACTCGTCACAACAATCTCGCGTTAGAACGAACATTCGCACTTTATCATTAACCATCGAGTGTAAAAACGCGAAAGAGAAAGTCTGCAAAAAAAAAAAAAACGAATCATCGCATGAACAGTAGTAACAGTAACCTGTCGACATAAAAGTTCACCTCTCGCTGTACAATAACTTATTCGGATTTTTAATATAAACAAAGACCGTTGCATAGCCGTTAAACAGATCACAAGATAGTTTTTACGATCGCTCGTTATGTGCGGTTATTAAAAAAAAAAAATAATAATAATAATAATAATAATAAAAATAAAAGTAATTCACGCGTTATTCTTTTAATAAGATAAATTATAGACTTTTTAATAAGGTACATCGTTTTGTTATAATAATAGTATTATTTTAAGTATGTAAACCTAAAAATTGTAGAATTATATTCTGATAAATGCAAAATTAATATCGTGACTAATGTTTCACCTGCAAAAATATGTATTATCGATAAAATAAATATTTCTGACAATTTACGTCGTTAATTATAAATGAATTAGTCGTGTACTTTATTAATACATTTATTTATTAGTAATTAAGAGTATTTAAATAATCGACTCGTGTGAAAGTGCACCAATTTGATCAATTTTTAAATTTACATTTATAAAAATACAAAATTAAAATGATAAATATTTTTTTTATTACTTATCTTTTAATACCGTTGTTTTTCTGCTATAAAGCAGTGAATTTTGATATCACTAACGTAAAGTTTGCCGATGGTAAGACGATTACGCAATGTATTATTGGCCTTTCAAAGTTATCAAGTCGATCTGATCAAAATACTGTAAGTTTATCAACGATAAAATTAAAATTTTATTGAAAAGTCTTATCTAACAACGTTTGCTAACGTTTTAGCCCGAAAAAATTATGGAGGAAGGATATCCAGTTGAGGAACACGTGACCTTGACGGAAGATGGATATTTGTTGACGTTATTTCGCATTCCTGGACCTAAAGGTGCTCCCGCAATCCTGATTAATCATGGATTTCTGGGCAGTTCTTTTGATTGGGTCGTTACCGGTAAAAAAAGAGGATTGCGTACGTACAATATGAATTCTATACATTTCGTATGGCTCATGATTCATATTATAAATATTCTTATTTTTATATTCTGCTCCCAGCATTTCTTTTAGCTGATAAAAATTATGACGTTTGGTTGGGAAATTTGCGTGGCAGTACTTATTCAAGGTGTCATACAAAATACAGAACATCTGATGATAGATTTTGGGATTTTAGGTAAAAATTTGAATTGATATTTACTTAATTAACATTTTGTTTTTTAAATTAATTAAATTTACTCCGTTAAAAAACATTTAATTATTTTATTAAAAAATTAAATAAATATTAAATTTCATATGTTTTAGTTTGATTGAATTTGGAAAGTATGATTTACCAGCTCAAATAGATTACATAACAAATATAAAACAAGATGATATTATTTATATTGGATATTCGATGGGAACAACCTCGTCTTACATTTTGGCTATTGAAAAACCAAATATCGCAACAAAACTTAAAGCTATATTCAGTTTAGCGCCGATAGCGTTTCTATCTCATGCTAAATCATCAGTTCGTCTGTTGGCGCCATTTGGTTCCGCAATTGCGGTGAGTATTTACTGTATTAGTTTAAGTAAATTCATGGTAAAAGTCTTTATAAGACTTATAAAATTAATAAACATTCATTTAAAATGAAATGTCCTCATTTTCATGAAAATTAGACCAATTGTTGTAATTTAAATTTTTGATATTTCAGAATGTAGACAATTTTATAAGTAACGGAGAAATTCTGTCAAACACCCTTAGAAATAAATTATTTAACAAATTTATTTGTGAATTGTATTCGATTGAAAAAAAAATTTGTGCTTTTTTTCTATTTTTACTAGTTGGATTTAACAAATCTCAATGGGATTATGTAAGCTTTTATTTATTCTAATTCAACTATATTTTGTTCAATAATTATTATATTTAATTGTTCTTTTCTTTTTTTAATCATCTAGGCTCTCATGCCGAAAATTTTAGATCATTTTCCAGCAGGAGGTTCGATTAAAACTCTAAACCACTTCGGTCAGCTAATGTTATCAGAAAAATTTCAAAATTATGATTATGGTATTATTAAAAATTTAAAAATTTACAACAGCATTAAGCCACCAGAATTTAATATATCGAAAATTCAAGTACCCGTCGGTTTGTTTGGGGCAGAAAATGATTTCTTTTCTTCTAGGAAGGTATTTATTTGCATAAATTGTTTAATTTTTCATAAGATAAATTTATACTACTCTATAATATTATTTTAACTTTTGAAAATTGTTCCCCGATGAGTAAGCTTGTATTATTTTGATAAATATTGCTTAGTTTGATGACTTACAGATAATTGTTTTTCATTAAAAAATATTTTTCTCTAAAATATTGCAAATAAAAAAATAAACAATGATATACTTTTTAAAATATTTTAATATACTTTTAATAAGAAAATATTTTGATATTTTAGTAAATATTATTATTAATAATAATAATATTACTCATTAACGTAAATATGTTTAATTTCAGGACGTAAAACATTTAGCCGACTTATTACCGAAGAAGATCATTACTTATGAAATATTTGATCCTCAATTTAACCATTTTGATTTTTTATGGGGTAAAAATGCTCCAGAATTGGTTTATTCAAAATTAATATCAGAAATAGAATATTATAGATAAAACGTGTATTTAATTCAGTTATGTATAGTATTATTCAAAAGTTGAATAAAAATTTGTGAAAATTTATAATTTTTAATTCAGAATGTAATGAGGAATTATCATCTTTATGATTATTTTTGTGACTTAACTTTAGTCTAGATTTTTTTTATATATTGTAGCATTTTCTGTCTTGCTTGCTTAAAATCCATAATTACTCGTCTGGTGATATTTTTTTTTTTCAGAACTTCAGAGGAGTAAATCTTTTTTTAATCTGACTCATCTGAATGACTGCCTACTGCAAGTTCAGATCCGACGGAGCTATGTTATTTTCGTCTTTAGCCAGTGAATCTGCTGCTTATATTTTACTGAATTATTTCACTGTTTCCATTGATGCTTTATGAACAGTTTTATGTGTCGTGCACTCATCAACCGGTTTAAATTTTGTTCGAGGATCACTCAAGGAAACGAGTGCCGTTCTGCTCTCAAAGCCATATGCACATCATTATTCGAGGCTCTTCTTACGTAACTGCGTAAGAGCAAAATCAAATGGCTAAAATTTAAATTTCACCGAGCTTGTCGCATAGCTCTCGGTATTTTTTAGTTAAAATCACCGCTCTAAATTTTCTATACGATCGGTAGCGGTAACGTATCGATATATATAAAAGTTCACCTAGCGCTATACGAGAAGTACATTGGATCATGCATATTAACCGCGTTGTGCTTGAACGTAAAACGGATAACAAGAAAGTTTTACGATCGCTTGTTACGTACGGTAATGAAAAATATAATGAAGAGGGAGTAGCGCGCAGACACGCGCGAAAAAAAGATTTCTTAATTAAATCGACGTCGACTCGTGCTGAACGGGTTTTTAAATTAAACCAATGTAGCCTATTTTTTTGTTTATTTTTGTTGCGGTCTTTTTTTGTTTCTTAGTAAGTGGTTATAGATAGCGCGTGATTATTTTGAATTTTTATTAGTTTGTTAAATCAGCGAGGAAATGTTAAATTATAAATTTTAAATAATTTAAGAGTTAGTAACACACCACGAAACATTAATTATGAAAAACTGCGTTGATTGGTACTTTTTCTTTTTCTTTTTTTTTTTTTTTTTTTTTTTAAATAATAAACAAGTAACGGTGAATTTTGAAAATTAAGGAAAGAGCGTTAATAAATTTGTAAATCTTGAGATGTTTATTATCTTGATTTAAGTTTTTACCTAAATGCAACGTTTTGAAGCATATTTTAATTAATACATTTATGTGTAATAAAAATATTTTCACATGATTAAATAGCACTGATGCTAAAATTATTTTTCGTGATGTTATCCAATCACTTTTTATTCATATTATAAATTACTTGAACGAAATATGTCAATGGATAACATTTTCTGCGTTATTTGTTAACTTTTTAATCAATAAATACATATTAAATTAATATTAAACGTCTCTTCACCAATGTTCCACATTCAAAATCATTTTATTCAATCCAAAACTAAACCTCAAAAGCATAGAAAAGAAAAATATAATTCAACCCTAAGTTTCAATGCACTGATTCACCTTTTCATCAGAGATCTCAAAGCAGTTCTTTGTTCTCAGGCACTCACTCGTTCTTTCTCTCTCTCTCTCTCTCTCTCTTATTTACTCTCTTACTAGGTAAAATGCCGCGGCGCGTCAAAACAACGCGGCAAACGATCACCGACGACGTCGTGGATAAGTCGAGAGTCCCACTCTCGATGTGTATAATCCGCAATAATCGTGAGCCCCGATTGTACGGTTGCACAACTACCGTGGAGATCAACGGCACGGAAGATCGGAGTCTCCGATCGTTTCTTGTGTTTGTTGTTTTTCGCTCGACGCGGCGCGCCTAACTTTTCTGCCGATTGTTGCCATGGGAGAAATAGGAGAACGGGATGAGATGCGATGGTTTAACACGCGAAATGATAACGAAATGTTTATATATTGTTTGATGTGGAATTTTAATACCGATATGAAGGTAAATTGTTTTTGATTTGATATAGTTTTTCTTTTCTCTTTCAATCGAATATAATAATATATCTTAACATTATCACGCGTATAATTTTCTGCTTATTTTCTTTATAAATAATGAATTAATATAAAAAGTAAGTTCTCAAGCTTTTCTTGTCAGCTTATTTGAACGCAATCATTTGTGTTGGAAATTAAAAACTTGTTTTTTACGATAATAAATTTCTTAATCATCGGTGATTCACAATTCAATATATTAAAATTGCATTATCATTTTTCTTTTTTTTTTTTTTTTTTTTTTTTTTTTTTTACTATTTCAAAACGATAATGGCTTTTTATTTGAATTTTTATGTTTGTAAAATACAAAAAAATATAACTACGAATTAATCGTTACACAATAACTTTGAATAAAGATATTCTTTCGAAGGTTCACATAATTGATTCGATAGCAATAACAAAATATACACGACAGAGTGAAAGTTTAAAGCCCTAAATAATTTTGTAAAAATTTATTCTTTTATTTTTTTTTTTTTATCATTTTCTTATAAGATAAAATTACATAGACTATTATACCATTCCCAAGTGTACTTAACTATGTAATTATTTACCTACATATAATTTTGCACGGCACACAACGCTGGAAGCGTCTTGTCTTAGTAATAACTAAAAACCGATGATTCTGGGTATTCGCAATTCACTTCACGTTTATCGTCGTGAAAATTTATCGTGATAAAAGATTCTAATAATTATTTAAAAAAAAAAATTTTACATATTCTTTGTTTTCATTTTCAATTTTTTCTTTATAGTTAATAAATTATTATAAATGTTTGAATTTGTGATTATGAGAAAGTTAAGCAGTAGTAAAATTAATTGATTTATTCTTACATTCTTACGATTTGTAACGAATTATATATATATATATATATATATCTTACCCATTGATAATATTTTTATCAATTTTAAATATATATTTCAAAGCATAACCATCGACAAGTTCGATTTACATCGCTAGTATAAACAAAAGGTGAGAAACATAGGAGTTAAAAAAATTATAGACAATCGTTAGATTAAGCTTTGAGCAAACGTTGACAGTCAATACATAAATGTAACGGATGTATATACATAACATTTGAACGATTCGTCGATGCAGTTGCCCGATAAGTTGTAAGACTCGGTCTTTGCTTTCCGTACGAAATAAGTTATTATCGTAGTGAGAAAGTTATGATATGCATTTATTGCGCAAGAGGAAAAATTTCGTCGCAGCTTTGTGTTACGAATTATGTGACACCGAAATTTTATTATAGTTTCATAAACATTGAGAAAATTCATTTGCGCTTTTGTGAACTTACTAGACTGAGAATTATCGTCGTGTCGCTACTTATATTATTTATCGTCGACGTTTTAGTGAAACATTTCTGCATTGTCTTCGATCATTGGGATAAAATATTATTATTCCGCCGAATTTAACCAACAAATAATCGACAAAGTTTGGATTATTCGAGCGCATTAATCACAAGCTTATTTGCAAACAATGACATTATGAAACACGTTCTTAAACGCATTTTTTTCATAACCAATCTAATTGTTGAAGTAATTGAATGAGAATCAATCGATTAGAGTTTTTAATGTAATTTGTTTTAAAATTACTGGTTTACAAAAGTTGTCCTACTCGACTTGATCATTATCCACTGTTAGTAGATATTTCCCAGACGACCGTTGCAGGAAAAATTAAAAGAATGAAGCTAACTTTCGTTTCTCTCTTCCTCAGATATCACGCACTAATTAAAGGTTATTTAACGAGATCTTTACCTTTTTACATAAAGTATAGAAAATGTTTGTATTTCCGCGGTTGCGAAAATTTTAAAAATAAGATAATTAAGATCGATATACCCGTTCGTAGATACAATATTAACAAACGCGTATACTGTTTTGAAATTGCCAAATTAAATTAGTTTTGTGAATAAATTTGTTAAAATTTCATTTACATTTACAGGATGTATATATATATTAGAAGTTCGAATTTATGGAAAAGGAAAGTTATAAAATATTTTCTTCAATTAACGAAAACGTTGAATAAACCGTTAAGTATTACACGTGAAATTTTTTTGCAATTCAAATTTAAAAAAATTTTTTTTGTCAATTAATTTTACGATATGTAAATAATTAAAAGTATAATGTCAGAATTATGTCATAAAAGAAAAAAAATATTTTCATTTTTAAAACAACCTTCACTTCAAACATCGTAACTTGGCAAAAAAAAAAATCGTCGCTTATGAATCACCGAAAGCTCAAAGCGACGATTTGTATCGATGGCGATTGGCGTTCCCCATTCGAGACCATAAATTCCAAGGAAAAACTCTCATTAAACTTGCAACTGCATTGTCACACCGGCGATCCATTAAAGAGTTATATTCGAAAGTTTCACGTCGGTGATGAGTCACACAAGACTACCGCAAATAAATTGGCTCCTCGCAATGTATACTCTAGTTCGCTCTTAGCGATGTGCTCGCTGACGTTACCTACTGACTTAAAATACCGCGGTGAAAGAAAGATAAAAGAAAGATACTTTTACACGAAGCCGCTCGCGGAGAAACAAACGGCCGAAATTGCGCAACGACGAGCGCAAAGTTCGCGCCGAAGCCACACCTGCATTTCTATAGATATATTTATACACGTGAGAGCATTGAGAGAACGTGGATCTTAAGATCTGTGTGTGTGCGTGTGTGTATCGAAGAGTCGCGCGAGCTTGTGGATAAGCGCACGAGACTCGTAAGTTTAATGTTTAATTAGAAGAGGGAGGCGAAGAGAGATTAGCGCGGAATTATTTTTTTTTTTTTTTTTTTTTTTTTTATGAGCTCCAGGAGAAAAGAATTAATTTTATTTTAATGGTAAGTTTATAAATACTAAGCTTGTGGATGAGAACAAGCTGCAATTTTAATCTGCACTTAATCGCGAGTGCAAGAACATTGCAAAAAGTTGAATTATTGAATGATAGCGCAATGTAAACATTTTTATTCGATACTTTATCAATGCACGCCTTGAGACTTATCTATTATTTAAGTAAAGCTATAAGATTGTGAATTTTAAATAAAATTTGTAATTTAAATAATTCAACGGTATGCCGATGTATGTCAAAAGCTTGCACGAAAGGTAACTACAATTAACATTGACCTGTGATATTAAAAAAATAATAAATTTTTAAAATATTAAATTTGTATAAAAAGTGAGTATATAAATATTTTTAGATAAATTATTCAATCGCTTCTATATTCAAAGAAATTTACTTTGCCGCTTATATCGATTAATAAAATTATGGAGACATTTGTATGAAAGCGACGAGAATTAATCGCATTTATAAATTATTAATTAAAACAAAACTTTTAATAAGCAATCGGCACCTCGTAAACTTGCAAATTAATTGATAAACTCAAATCTAATTACTAGATACAGAGAAGTGATCGTTGATAAGTACATTTTTCATTTTTCTTAATGGCAATAAATTATTAACTATGAATCGCACTTCATCTTTTTCTTTTTCTCTCTTTTCCTCGACGTCATTCTCGATACGTTTACTCTCGTTCTCTTCGTCAAAATTATTACGAACGCGTAAAAAGTCGCGTCACGCTACTTTACCTTACCTCTTTTCCTTTCCCATCCCCCACCCCTGAAACTTTCCACTTTCAATATAAAGAGGGAAAGAAAATGTAAAGCACAATCTCGGGCTTAAATGAATTACAATTAGCATTTATATTTACGTAATTATCAACTCGCCGAGTCGATTCGTTATTGGCAGAAAGTTCGAGCCAATGGTGCGCGAGAATCGATAGGCGGACTTATCGATCGAAAAACTCGATTGTCGCTAAGGTGTAACGCCCCGATACCAACGAGTGATATAACCACCGTTGTTTGAAGTTTTTTTTTTTTTTTTTTTTTTTTAATTACCGCGCAAGTATGCCGCGACGATTTTAACTTTTATACGGGCGACTCGTTTGAATCGTTCGATTGAGAACTGGAATGAAGTTTCCGTTCGAGCGCGTGGCAATACGACGATAAAATTCGTTTTATAGAGAAATGAAAACTATGACGTTTTCCTTTTTTTTTTTTCTAATAGGTATATGGATAATGGGAAAGTCTTTTTTTGATTTTCCTTTCTTCAATTTAATTAGATTTAAAACGTGTCGTTACGTAAGTTGAAATTTTCGCTTTGAAATATAGCTTGGACATTCGATTACGATATGAAAAAAAAAATAATAATTCTAATGTAATAATGATAAAATGTGCAGTAACTCAATAATTTTTTTCTTAACGTTTCCCTCCCTCAATGTGACATAATAAATAATTAAGAAATTTAAAACATTTAGTGTTCAAGTTTTTACAGTCGAATGTCGTTTAACTTATTTTCTACTACAACAGTAAAAAGATATAAACTGCAAATATAGTCATAAATTTTACCGATCTCTTTTTGTTTTTCTTTTTTTTTTTTTTTTTTTTTTTTTTGTCGTCCGTTCAAAATTGGGTAAAAGTATTTATTAAATGCTTTCGCCGCTCGCTAAGCGTTTTTCCTCGTTCGAATAAATTTGTCATGCAAACACTGTTAAACTTTTAGAACAGTTTTCTCTATACTAGCCTAGACGATCAACAAAATTTGCGAAAGATACGGAGGAGAATATACGCTGCAATTATTTTCAATATATTTTAATATAATCAGGACACGTAATATGTCCAATTATATGTGGCACGTATTAAATGTTTCTTCCGCGTTTGAAAATTTGCATAAACCGCTTTTACAAAGATCCCGTGATTATGATATCGTTCTAGATTCGAATAATTATATTTAATAAAAAATGAATAGTTCATTCGCAAAAAATTTTATAAAACTTCAAATTATTGATTCGACAAATATAGACATAATAGAAAACAATCGTTTGCAAATCTATATCGCCTTCCCTATTCGCCATTAACAATGAATAAACGGCTGTCGTTTTTTTATAGCTCGCGGTGTGTATATTTTGTTGATGGTTTTTGACTGTTCACCTTTTGGGTAATACCGCTCGTGCGAGTGTGCATTTTTTTTCTTACGCGTGGAGGAGTGCGACTGGTTAAAGAAGTTAATTTCTTTTCGACTTTTCGTACGAGCGACGATTGAATTATAGCGGTTAATTGATATCATAACAGAGAATAACCAAGTTTGTATTTTTTCGTTGTAATTACTGTGTGCTATAAAATCGCTTGCGTTATTTTATCGATAGATTATAAATTACATTGGTTATCAATTTACAATTAATTTTTAAAATTTTATGATTATGTTAAAAATATTAAAACTACACAATTTCACATCTATCGAGCATTTAAAAAAAGAATTGAGACGGCGTTAAAACGTTATCATTATGCGAGAGGCGTGAAAATTACTATTAGCATGCGTATAAAATTTAAAAGTTATCGGATTTATAGATTAAGATAAAATAAACTTATAAAACAACCGCAAATATTTATAAATGTTTTAAGAATTAAATCATTCTTTTTAACATTCAAAGTTGTTTACTTATAAGCAATTGCATTATTTATAATGTATTTTTATCGTCAATAAACGCTACTATTTTATCATATTTTCAATTCGATTAAGAGATTACTAACACAACACTAATTCAAACTCAATCGCTTCGCTATATCGGATATCTTTCGTTTGATTTTTTTTTTTTTTTTTTTTTTTTTTTTTTTTTTTACGTTGTGAAAGACATATATCTTTGCATTTTCAATTTGAATCGAACGTTGTTGCGTACTAATGTAAGATACATGTACAATGCATTATTGAACGACGCGCTACGTTTACTATCGCCTTATACAGAAACATTATTGCAATCTTACAAGATATTCTTTGCAATGTATAACTTGTATACCTTATGTGCGATAAATATTTTGCTTTAAAATTTTTTTACGTACAATTACTTGTTGCACATAAACGTTAAATGTTCAAAAACTTCATAAAACAATATCATCGGTATAATTTAAAAATTTTTTTTTTTAATAATTAAATTTCTCACGCTCGATGAAAATTTGAATATAATCAACATAATTGATCGCGTCGAAAATGTTTGTAATTCGTCGTATATCAAATTTATCTCACAATATCTCACGGTGGATAAGAAAAGGAACATCGCTGTATCACAAAGATGTTTCGCGGCTAATATAGCAACGTGAATGTAGTACAAACGCGATTAAAGTTAAAAAATTTCAGTATTTAATTAATGTATTTCTTAAGTATAATTTATGCTTCTAGGAGTTTATTTTCTCACGTATAATCTTGTTTAAAATTCTAATGTAGCTTTTATTTTTTTTATTTATTTATTTATTTTTTTTTTTTTAATTGCGTTTGAATTGACGTTGTCTTGAATAAAACAATTATTATGATACAAATGAAGTGAACATTGTAATTTTGAATAATTAACCTTACGTTTATTCAGCTATTTAGAATTATTTTAGTATTAAAAAGCATCGATAGAAATAGCTTGATTTAAAGATGAAACAAAACGCATTGAGAAAATTTATGTCATTCAAACTCACGCTTTACTTTGTATCTGATATGTTTTGATATACGAAATAGTATTCCATTGTATGAATTTCAATTATCATTTTATCGAAAGATATTTAACACTGCAATCGTAAATATTTTGCCTGTAATATACACTTTGTATTCTTTGATTTACGATAAAATTAAAATAAAAATCAAAATATATTCGAGCTTTATCGTAATAGATTATATTTTTTTTAATAATTATTACTTTTGTTGTCAAAACTTTACATCGTTTAAATTCTTCCAATGCGTTAATCATTCGATACATCGATAAAAATTTTGAAGCATTATCTCGTGACCTTTTCAATCTTTTAAAATTGCTGTTTCATTAAAAAGGTTTAAATATATAATAAACGATTAGCGTCGATTTGAAAGGACCCATTCAGCCTTACGTGTACATCAGTATAAATATCTCATTGTTCAAAAGCTTCAAGCACGCGTGCGTAAAAAAAAATACTTTATGTCACACTTTAGAAAACATTATGTTGTAAAGCTAGTTAAGAAGCTACCTGCAACAAAAGAACAAACGCGCACGAATAGCTTCCCCTTGAAACGAAATGCCGACCTTGTCGAAATACTCTTAGACGAGATCGCGTCCGAACGTTTACCACTTCCTTGACCTAACCGAGCCATTTTACGTCGTAGTAAGTAGTCGCGTCGCGTCAACGAAAGTAAATAAGCAACCTACGCAAAGACAAAAAAAAAAAAAAAAAAAAAAAAATAAATAAAAAAAAAGAACAATTGTGCAACAAACCAGCATCACATCGTCATCGTCGTCCACTCTCCTAACAACCTTGCAAATCACTTCCTTGCGCAGCCTTCGGACGACGATAACGAAAAAAATAAGCAAAATAAAAAAGATAGAACCCTCGAAACGACTCGTCGATTAGCGTTGCTCGATGAAAAGAGAGTAAACGCGCGAACGCTTGTGAGAAAGCACAAACATCGACGTTATAAGCGAGAGAGAAAGAGACCTCGTATTATTGCAAATGCCGCGTGAAAATACTCTTCTATCGGCTTCGGATTTATAATTATTTAAATGTGTACACACACGACATCGTCACGTGTATGTCTTCACGTTTTTAACCGGCAATCAAAGTTATTTTACTCGCGTGATCGATGAAAAAATATAATAATAATAATAATAATAATAATAATAATAAAGACCTTTGAAGATTCGCATTCAAGTATACTCGTTATATCTTGTCGAAGATGAAGATAAAAAGTAACTCTCGATTGAGTAACTCTTTGCGATCGAACGAATGCGAAAATATAATTTCTTAACGGTGACTTGTGAGGTTAATCGCGATATATATATATATATATATATATATATATATATATACAAAGCCTTGCCTGCCGTACAATTTTGAAGCGTTATCTTGATAAGTTGGAAAAATTTAACTCTGATACATTTCACGCTTTGAGTATTATTTATTACTTATTGTTAATTTTTAAGACTCGTCGTTGAATTTTTTAATTTATACATTTAAAATTTATACGTTATGTTTAACTTGTTAATCGCACGCTTTTAATTATATATAAAACTTTTTTTTTTTTTTTTTGAATATTAACATATGATTAAGAATTACCTACAGCGTGTGAACGTATCGAATAACATTTATAACGATCGATCGAAGTGTATAATTTTTAAAAAATTACATATTCTTAAATTAATAAAAGCCGTTAATTATATTTTCACTCATTTAATTCACGGAAACAAGAAGCATCTCGGATAGATCATATCAAAATGTGTATATATATATATATATATATATATATACATAACGTTGCAGAAGTCGCAGTAGGTTCTTAAATGCCGCTTAGGAATCGTGACTGGTGCAATAACGTTGCCATGGCGGTAGCGGCGATACCTCATGCCAAGGTATACGTTAATCGATGATTCATCGTCCGTTGAAATCTCTTGCGCATCCTTAATAAGGATGTCCACATATAATTACGATCTCCGTATGATTTTAAAATCTATACTGGGTAATTATATGTTGTCATAAAAGTGTGTCATAATGTTTGTTGTTGAAATTTTTTGTACTCCAATATCGATTTACAAGGAAATTAAACGCTTAACGCTTCTCGACTATACCCCATCTTTACTTAATTTCTTTTTTCTTATTATTATTAATACATATATATATATATATATATATATATATATATTTTTTTTTTTTTCATTTCCGTATGTAAATTTTTAAAGAAAAATTGAGCAACCTAAGAACAAAAAAATGAGCGAATTACGTTTCTTTATCTCTATTTTTTTTTCTCTTTTTCACCCGCAAACGAAATAACCCGGAGTTATTACTCGGTGCACATGAAAATGTAAGCGAGCGCGGAGAGACGTTCACTTAATGTGCCATTCTTGGCGCTGTATAACCGAGTTCTTAGCGCAAGGGCCTTTGTACATAGAAAAAAAAAAAAAAAAAAAAATATATATATATATATCTTTCTCTTTCCCTCTCTCATCTTAACCGCGCGAGAAAGAGTTGAATACACGCGGAGGCTGTGTGCATGCATATATGTATACTTGTACATGCAATCGTCGCAGAGAAAGAAGCCGATCTTTGTTTATATACGGTTTGCCATAGTTGCGTAGTATACACTCACCCGCACGACGAGCGCGCTTGCATAATTATTATCCCTCACATGCATACATAAACGCGCCGCGCGCTCGATTGATGGAACGAAGAGATATTCCACTAATGCGCGCTTGCGCATTCTCGAAGTTTTTGAAGTTCAACGTGTTTGTTTTGCTGACTATTTTTTTTTTCTTTTTTCTTTTTTCTTTTCTTCGTTGCTTGTTTTAGATAATTTGTGTAGGATTATTATGTACGGCGTATATACTATATGGATAAATGGTTTTACGTTTGTGAAATGTACTTGATAAATTTTCATTGAATAGTTTATGACTAAATTATAATTAATAGACAAATTTATTGTTTTGAATATCGGTAAACCTTTTGCTTTTTGATTATTTATCAATCATTTCAGTTTTAATTAAAATTAATATATATTTTTTTGATTATCAAGTTTAATTTTTTTCCCATTTTCATGCAGGCATCAAACAAAGACGTTTAAGTATGTTTCTAATTTTTTTAATAAAAAGAATTCTATTTCAATACTTTTTAAGGATTGAATATTGAAAGCTAATTAAGCAGAAATAAATATATTAATTCACATTATCACTTATAATAAGTCACACATTTAAAATTCTTTTTAATTTCACGAGACAAAATTTAAAGATTTAATTAAATAAACTTTCTATCATTATTGGATAAAATGTAAAATGTGAAAGTAATATCTCTTTACCCTTCAATGCTCACAGGTTCTTGGGAATGTTTGCGGCAGATCTTTTATTGATTTGTATCTTATTTATATTGCATAGTAAATAAGTAATTTAGTATTTAAGTTTACAGATTAATATAAATATTCATGTATTTTACATGTAATTTTTTTATTTAATGTAGAACCTTATGATTAGATTATAATGATTAAAAATTTATATTTTCAAAACTATCACCGATGACCGCAAAAACAATTGATTTTAAAATATTTATATAAATTTATCTGAAAAAATACTCTATGGTACAGCAATCTTAAATACTTAGAAATTTTTTTGTAGGCATTTAAGAAATGGTTTTATTTAGATGACTTTGTAAACTAGCTTTATATGAGTTCACATAATCTAAAATGTTTCTCATTATTCAGCCTTTTTTTTCCACGGTATAAATCCTTTTTGCGTGCAAAACTCTCCCAATGATTTGAAAAATAAAAGCCGTAATGCTGGAAGCAAACAATCTAACTTAAGCAGATTAAATCGCATGGGAATACAAAGTGCTTTTACTGATTGTAATATCGACGTTGACTTGTTTATTTTTTTTTTTTTTTTTTTTTTTTCTCTCTTTTAAACTAATGGTACAAAAACTTTGAGCTAAATTTTCTTTCTCTTTGTGGAAAAAAGAAACTTATTTTTCAATTGATTAATTTATATTAATGTATTTTTTTATAGTAAACTTTGTTAAAATCGAATAAATTACAACTAATTAGGCCATTAATTCATTTATTGTTTTTTAAAAAGTATTTAATTAAAACAATAATATTCTTAAACTTTCTATTACCCTTTTTTTTTTAATGCTTAAATCCGGTAAAACCGTTGAAAATTAATTTAGTTTGTGTAATACAAGACATTAATCTATTATAGTACAGCGATTTTAGAACTTGTATAGCAACCTTTATTTTTCCAACGATCTATGAAGTCCTGCTAAAATCAATCAATACATTTATCAAAGCGTCGTAGAACGTTCGACTCCGCTGAATTATTCCGCGAACCACTTCCTTCATCAAAGACATTTCAGTTACGCGTTACGATGAACAAAAATAAATAAATAAATAAATAAATAAAAAAAAAAAAACTAAACGTTTTCGTTACGCGCTTTAACGTGTAACACAAGAAACTTCTCGTCTCGCGAGTAAAAAAGAAAAGATGTAGAGATTAATAAGGGTAATCCCGAGGGAATAAGCCAACAACGAGAACTATTACAACCGTTGAAAGCAATAAACAGCTTAAGATACTCGACGGAAATCGAAGAACTCGAACAGATGTTGTGAGCGCATCCGTATAATGGATTGGAAAACCAGACGAGTGAGTCGTCGTCGTTGTCGTCGTCGTCGTCGTCGATAATGTATATCGGAACAAACCGCGAATTAACGAGATAATACGTATATAACGACTCGGCAATGCCTAATGAAACGATCCGCTATAACGATCAAACTTACCCTTCGCCTCTGCGTATTCTTGGATCTTTTTGCGGCTGTGTGTATGAGGATCGTGTATAAATGCGTCGCCGTCTCGGGGAAAAAGTGGAAAATGATAAAGTCTGGCGCGAACATCGATGCGTATTTATATACATATATTTAACGAGCCTTGTTACACGCAATGATTTTATATAACGACGCATCGAACGATTCGCTTGTTAAATTTTTTTTGTATATGCGTGTTTGTGTCATCATTTTTTATTAACTTTTAAAAGAAAATAAAAGTGACGGCTTTTTTCTACGTGATAAAGTATCGCGATTTTTTCTTTTCAATCCTGTATTATAAGTTACCAATTTATACATTATTTTCTTAAATTTGTCAAATTACTTGAAAGCTTTTGCAACGTCGCATATATAATAGTCTAAGTGGTAAATCGTTATGTCATGCTATAATGGTTAAATTTGACACTGGTATTACTTTAAAACTAAGCACGAAAAAAGAATTCTTATGAAGATAAAATATAGTAGAAATAAACTTTGATACGGTAATCATAATTGAAAATTACTAAAATTATGATTGATAAAATTCTTGCACATTCAACTTTTTATATATAAATAATAATTAAAATTTTTATAAAATAATTCTACGCAAGTTCCGTTTCATTTTCAAGTATTATGTAATCGTTTAACATATATACGAAAGTTCATTACAAATGATCCAAAAATAAATTAAACGCTTTATCAAATAACGATGATAAGAATCATAAAATTTTTTTATGTGAGTTAATAAGATGAATGAATTTGATAAAATAAAAAAAAAAAAAAAAAAAAAAAAAAAAAAATCATAATATTACATCGATATTAAATAGAATAACGACTAATATTCGTTAAAAGATTAACAATCTTATTACAAAATTTATAAGCATTATACAAGTGTAATAAGATATTTCGTAACCCAAGAATTTAACTATGTTTAGCACAACAAATTTACCAACTGGCTGTTATACATTTAACTCCAAACGAGAATCCATAAGATCGCAAAAGCGCTCTTATAAAATCTCGCTCCTTACAAAATTACCCACCACGATGTACATGTATACAATCTTAAAAGTACCATCTCGCGTTAGAAATAATTTCAACCGTAAACTTTTTTTTAGCTTCCTTCGCTCTCTCGATACCGCGAGATAACAATAATACTCGAGCGCAACGGCGAAACGGCGAACAGCTGAACGGTATATAGTCCACCGACGAATTATTGCTCGCGTTACGTACACACCTACAAATTGCACAATCTAATACCCGTAGGTTCGTCTCGTGCGCTTCGATCTTTTTCGAACGCTTTAATTTCCTGGTTATTGCTTGGGATTTTTTTCATTTTTTTATTTTTTATTATCTTCTTTTTTTCATTTTCGAACAGAACTGCTATTTAAATGGTCGATATGTTAACGGTAGCTATTTTGTTTATGTGGAAAAAAAGAAGGAATAATAAAATAGGCACATCTTAAATTCAAACAGGTTTTAATTATTTTTCAATATTTTACAAAATTCAAAAAGAAAGTTATTAATTTCGATTTTAATTATGTGAGTATTCAATAATTTGATTCTATTTTTGAAAAATCATTTAATTTTAATTTTCAGGAATTACTTGAATTTCATCTTCAACCAATTTCCAGATCTCGCCTTCCTCGGCTTTTTCTATCATTACGAAAATTGCCTCAGCCACGCTTTCGGGCCTTTAATTATGTTAATTAGATTATTTAAATTCATTTATAAAAATACAATGTATGATATACATGTAAACTTACTTTTGGGAGGGACAATTATCAATAGTTGACAATACTTCATCTACGTTTTGATAAGGCAAAAATTTATTCCTCATGATGTCTCTGTCAATCAACTTTGTGTCAGTTTTTCCTGGACATAGACACAGAATACGTACACCCAGTGATTTATAAACTGGCTATGGTTAAAAAAAGATAATAAGCACATATATAATATTATGCATGTATAAATTATATAAACGTATAGTAAAAAATTAACAAATGGCAATTAGTAAACCTTCATTGCTCTGACGAACGCTACAACTGCATGTTTTGCGCTGCAGTATATCGGTAGAAGAGGATTAATTGATAAACCAATAATTGAAGAAATATGAAGAATCACTCCTCCATTTCCACCTTTGTTCTTGTCCATAAAATCGAGCGCCGTTAATGTAGTTTTAACGGCTAATTTCTGTAAATTTTATTTTTATTTATTTAACGAATTTCATTAAGTCGTAAGTAAATATTTTAATAATAGATACTAAGGATTAGAAAATTTTTATAAAATTTACTTTAACGATGTATTATAATCAATAAATAATTACAATATTTATTGATCTAAATTAATAAATGTTTTTGATTAATATTTTGGTAATCAAAGTTTCCATCAAAACTTTCGCACGTTGAATAATATCCACTACAACAATAAAAACTTAACGAGATAACAATAATTGTAATCGTAAATCTATCTACGTAATCTATATGATAATAAAATAGTAGAAGCTTAATGTCTGCCTGTCCTTTGTACGCGCTAATTTCCGAATTTACGAGATTCTCATGACGATTTTACAAGTAACTTAAGCTTAGCTCCTAACATCGTATAGGTTTTATATCGTCAAAATCGACTTACGAAAAAAAAAAAAAACTACCTAATTCGGAATTTAAGGAGACTGATAACCACGGTATAATTCGCGGAAAATTCAACAGAAGGCATTGTTCTATTCAACGAAAGTTTTTCGAAAATTTTACTCAATAACACGATCGCCGCATTCGCATTCGCGGGCGAATCACAGTGAGTAAGAAATAAATTTGTCAATACTCACGTATATTCCATCAATGGCGAGATCTGCGTTTTTTTCATCGAGTACGCCTGCAGTATTCACCAATACGTCGATGTATGAGTGCGAATCGTTGATTTTCTTAAAACATGCTTTATAGAATCATGTAAAAAATAATTATTATAAATTTTTAACGCAATACAGTAAAAAATAATATCAATCAATTTACCTCGAAATTCCTGTTCGTTTACTAAATCGCAACGATAATAATCAAACTTGCTTTTGTCGAATTCTTTTTCCAATTTATTCATACAATCGACAACGTGTTCATGGTTTGCATCCAGACAATCAACGACGCCTACGTACTATACGATTCCATACATTAATGAATTATTATTAAGTAAAATTATTAAAAATAAATGCTATAACAATATACCTTAGCTCCGTCTCTTAATGCGCATTGGACGGTCGGAAAACCAATTCCACCGACACCACCGAGTACGACAACAACTTTGGCTTCAACTGTCATCTTATGTCTATTTAATTATCCGTCTAAAGTGATTTTAACAATTGTTTCAATTACTGTTCTACGACGAAATTTTTCGTTACTTCAATATTCTTCAATAAACGTAAATTTGCATCGGGTTACAAAGTATTTGTTCAACGTATAATGATTAAGACAAGTAAGTGGCTTACGACGCAACTTATTGAATTTTGCCAAATTATTCAGAAAGCCAAGGTTGAGTTATACATATTTTTTGCGCTTGTTATTTTAAAGTTTAAATTGGTATTTTTTTAATAATCTTATCTTCTTTACGATAAAATTATTTAATTTACCAACACGATCATTTTCGATATATTTTTAATATTTTTAACTAACAATTTATATATTAGTAAAATAATTTATATTATTTGTACAAAGTATCACAAAAATCAATACACGTTAAAAATATTTTCATTTTATTCATAATTAATAATTGCATTTAAAATTTTTTTTATCTTCATCATTTTTATGGCGATTATGCATTTTTATTTTAATACATTATTATCTATGCTATCATTCATGTTTATTTGTTTTAATTTATGTGTTAATAAGACAACTTATGAACAATATTGTGATGAAGATAGAGCTTATATCAAACGTCATAGTTCGAGTTCTTGAAATAACTCGATTCACAACGTAACTTCGCAATCTATATATGTATGTACATGTATCGACTTTTACATAAGTCGGTACGTTGGTTAGCTAATAAAGCGGTAAATCAAATTTCCGTGGAAATTAGCTTAAACCTATACACACTGGTAGCGCTTAAAACAAGACCAAGTCAGAATCCCCCTTCGGAATTGAGAAAGTGGAAGATAAAATAAGAAAAAATATAAACCTAACTTTGTCACGTGGTGAAAGCACTCCATGTCTTTTTTTCCTGTTTATTGCTGAAACGCGTTCAAACACCGTAAAACACCGATGATGACAGATGCGTTACGGAGCCTACGCGGACCTGTTACAGTTTCCTGCGTTTTTCTTGCGCCGTTTAAATAAAATTTCTATTGTCATGAACTTGAAGGATTATAAAAAAAAAAATAGGAATATAAGTGTATGTGTATTATTTTGCCAATTAGTGAATATTTTTCGTAATTTGGCTCATCAAATTGAGATACACTGGCTTTTTTTTTACAAACATCGTTTTAGCTAATTAAGCAATTTTAATTTGTTGATACGATTCTGATTAAAAGATTAGAGTATACATTGAAAAAGATTCATTTTCATACTGACAATGGAAAAAAATTTAATCTACCGTCGGGTAAAAGATATGGAAATGTAAATACATAACTTTCTCTGATCCAAAATGTGATTCAAAGATAACGATTTTTGAGATAACACCGTTATTTAATAATTTTTTTCTTTTTTGATAAGGAAAAAGTCAAAAGTATTATCGGAGTCTTTCTTGAAATTACTTATCTTTCGACTCATAAAACGAGTAGTAGAAATATTTGAATAATTTTCTGCATCGACTTCTTAAGGTTGATAATTCTTAAAATTCAACGCAACACACCGACTTTCCGTTACCTAAAAAAACCTACAACGAATTACTTGTTCGTTTTAGAAATCTGACGAATGCCGAGCTACTGATTAAACTTTAGTAGTATCTTTATTTTTTTTGAATTATATGTATTGCTACTGTTATTGTTATTGTATTGCCCAGTTTAGGTAAGTAAGTGCACGCATACAGGTATCAACGAAAAGAGCGAACCGCGGCAGTTGGACCGATCGCGGCCAGCGTAGACGTATATACATAACACGCACTTAATATGAATAATTCATAGGGTGACGCGTGTACTAAGTGCTCACTAATCTCTCAAATGAATGGAAAAAAAATTTTTGCGCGTGTGTGTATTTGCTTGTTTATGTGGATACTTATATACATGCATACAGAGATTACAACTTTTCAAACGGTGATTTATGCAACTGTCGCGCGGATGAAATAATTAACGGGTATGGTTATTGTTATCGGACACTTCGTTACACGGTGGTTTCTTTACGGCTTCTAAAACGATATACGATTAATTTCTTCGGCTTCTATATTCGGTTTGACGCAGTATGTAGACGTTGTATGTATTATATATACATACCGTATGCTTATGAAGCTAAGGGAAATACCGATCGATAAAATATTTTGTCGGATAGTTTAATTAGCGACCGTCAATGCCGATACGAAAATTTGATAAGCTCATTTTACAGTTTTTCGTTTTTTTTTTTTTTTTTTTTTTGTTTTTTTTTTTGTTTTTTGTGCGGTTAAAATATGATTTATTGTTTGCGATATGAAACATAGTATATGTATAATAAAGCATAAAAAGTAGCCTACATTCTTACACGCACATTATAACTAAATTCAAATTGACATATAATTACACGCATTTTCTTGGCGTGCGTCGTGCAAGTTCACGGAGTATATATTTTATAAAATTACATTATTTATTAACGTAATGAATAGCTTTCGGTATTTAATACATTTTACGTACTTAATCGTGACATTAAAATGATAATACTTACAACTTTATCGGACCTTATTACAAGTGTAACGCTTACCTTTATCGTGAACGTAATATTTAATTGCTTACGTCAATTGATAGCGAATAATTTCATTACACTTTTAATCGTTTTACTAAATCAAGAATTTGCAAAATGAAAACGAAAAATCTTATCTTTATATTCATGAAATTATTTGGTAGACATTTCTAGTTTGAAATATATTCAAAAAAATGTTGATGTCAACATCGATTATGATAAAAACCTCGCAAGATTTCACACGCATACTTAAACAAAACATCGCATTCGTCAAATTTTAATATCACATCAGCTCGCAATTTTACATCTATAATCTCTTTATCCGAATATTTTTTACAGCGATAAAAACAGTTTTGGATCGCGGAGCGACATAACATTAAATATTTCACGTTTACGGCACCGCTCACTAGATATATATTATGACAATTACTGAGGATTAGGGTAATTGTATTAGTTAATTATTTACCTCATTACGAATTTTCAATGTCGAACGCGGCACTCAAGAAGGAGAGAAAGAGATAGAGCGAGGGAAGGTTACCTGCCGGCCAAGAATCGTAATGCAGCTTACCCTTGCTGACTCTCTTCCACTCGAGGACTCCTCAGCCGCAGTACCAGTTGTCCTTCGGAGCACTTCGCAATTCGCACAAGGAACTAAGAATAAACGTTGCCACTCGCAAGCTAAGTTGCAAAAAGACGTTCGTGCGTGGTCGTCTGCTAAAGCCAGTCTTGCAATGGCCGTACTATCTAGTCACCTGTAGCTTAAGAAGGACGTACCAGTTGAAGAGGTCAGCGGTGCAAGCTTCATTGGTGTAACGCTGGTGATGTAGTGTGATATGCGTTCTTGGGAGGGAATTAGCTAGTATTTGAGGAAGTTAGGGATTAGGATACGGGTTATTGAATGCGTGCTACACAAATATAAGCAGATAATGAGCTGCAGTAGGCACGGTTGTCTGCTGTTAGCTAGATAACTTAATTCTGTGATTGACAGTGAAATCTGCCATGTCACATATACACTACCGTTCAAAAGTTTGGAAAAACCCGATTTTTATTAGGTTAAAAAAAATACCGTAAATAAATCTTTAAATAAACACGTTATTATTGAAGTTCATTCATTATTATGAGCGTGCTTATAACAATAATGAACAAAATTACTTATTTCTTAGCAGTTATTCCTTATCTTGAAAATAGAGACCGGCACACGTGTTTTATGACCACAAAGGTAATGAGATATATTATTTTTGCATTTATTTGTACTGAATATCTTTTATTAAATGTTAATCTAACGTTTGATTGAGATTTAAGTGTAATAAATCATGACTTACGTGTTTTATTCTCGCTTTCATTCAAATTACCATAGTGTTTCCAAACTTTTGAACGGTAGTGTATATATGTAGAGAAACACTGGCTCTATACCATTTGCTGGTTTTCTCGATTCTCGGATTCCAGAGTGCGCGACGGATTTTTCTTACCCTCGTTAAGATACAAAATGGTTGGAGCAGGTTCCTGTCGGTATAATGTTGTCATTCCTTTTTATGAATAAAGTACGAGCGAGGAATGATTTCACCATTTACGGAATCTTTCGCGCGGGAGAATTTTATGTATTATTTTATGGTTCTCGGTAGTGCAGGTGTTATTTCGATTGATTTTTGCTTTGGTGATCGGCAAGAAATTTTTCAAGTAAATTTAATAAAATTTTATTGTTGAAATAATAACGATTTATTCGATAGTGATTATTAAAGATTAGAATGTATTATGTAAAAGTGAAATTAAACTTTAACGATTGTTGACGATAACAATTATTCCTTTTTTTTACTTTAATTTCATAACAGGTCAATTTATAATTTTTCTAATTAAATACCGAAAGAGATCATTTTGACACCTTTAATAGAAATAGGTATATACGCCAATTCATGGTAAACCTATAGTGTTAACTCGATAAGTCATCAATTTCAAGCGGCAAGTGCTACCATCTATGGAAACTAAAAGACACTTCAAAGTGTAAATAACAACAGATGATAAACCTCTTATACACTTAAAAAATTATATATATATATATATACAATTTTTCGTATAATTTTTAATTTTGATATAACGTAATAGTTATATGTATTATAGAAAAATATGTTACATCAATATGTTATAATGTGGAGAAAATGCTACCTTTATCTCGAGTAGTAGCTTTACTGTCTAAACATGTGTAAGTACCTGGCATGGCTGTTCGTTTGTACATAGACAGGTAATTCTATGATTTGTTGTTGGCAGATAGCTGGAAGATTTCGATGCAAAACGCGTAGCGTCTGCCTTTACGATGTCTGCTCTTTCTCGGCTCTCGACGGATTGGTATACTCCAAGTAGTCTTTATACAGTAATGTAACTCATTTTTAATACCGAAGTGTACATACAAGTTTCGGCCGATTGTAACATCCCGAATACAAACTTATTTTTAAAAACTCTGAACTTTAAAAATAAATATAATTTATTAAAACAGACGGACTCTCGAGTGAATGTTTAAGAAGAAATTCACTCTTTTATGGATCGAGGAATGATACCCAGTCGTTTTTTCCCTGCATACATTCCCTTCTTACAGTATGTTTATTTTTCTTTGCTTCCTCTTTGTTGCGCAGAGAAGATACGCTCACCCTAATTGGATTTTTCTCGCATCCAGATTCATCCTCGCGTCACACAGATACTGCATGTATACATGTGAATTTGACTAAATGTCTCCTTTGCATACTCGTTATTTGGTATTCCCACTATATAAACTTATTTGTGTATACGCATTGAAAATTTTCACAAGAAATTTTTACGTAGTTTTTAATAATTAGAAGATAATTTATAATTGTATATAAAAATCTGTATATAAGAATTTGTATTAAAAAAAATATTCATTTTTTACATAATTCGATGTATCGTTTTCTGTTTATTAGTATTAAACACAAATTTTCTGTGAGAAGCTAAGTATTTTGCTTCAATATTTGGCACCATTTGGCTGATTATCCTAAATAACGTTTACCGTCATCTTTGTCGGTAACTTATCCGGAGAATATGACATTAATAAATCATTTTATCCGGTCTTCTCTTATGCATATGCCAATTTATTGCAATGTTGTCATTTAGAATAGTCTTAAAACCGTCCATTAACCATGAAAAAGTTTATACTTTTAAAATAATAACAAAATTCTTTTATATTATCAAGTATTGATAAGTAGGAATTCTTTTGCACCTTTGCAGATAAATTAGTAATTATTTTTATCTGTATTCTATGGTAACATAGTTGTAATAATTTTTATCATGAATTATAAGAATATAAGTGAAATAATTGCATAGAAATTTATTAAGGTCATTTTAATAATCTTTTATAAAATTAATTGATATTTAGATTGTGCGAATAAAAAAAAGATCATTTATTTTCATACATACATAGGAGGGGATAAAAAATAACTCGTATTTTATATTAAAATTTTTTATGTTTTAGAAATGTATAAAATTTAACAAATTGCTTATCCTAAGTTTTCAAATAAATAAGTTAGTTTGATAAGACAGGAACAAATGCGTAGTTGTATATAATACTGCGCGTCGCATCACGAAAAAAACGCTATTATGTATATTTCATATCCTTCACAAATTTTCGAACAAACGGTAAAGCTGATGCTTTTGAATTTTTTCTTTCATCGCGTAAACAAATTTTGCATATAGAATGCAATAAAGGTGTTAAAATTGAAAAAAAAAAAAAAAACAAATGATCAACAGCAAACAGTCGTCCTTTCGAGAGCAATAATCGAAAAAGCGCTTGTTAGTAATAATAAATAAAATAAATAATAATAAATATTAATGTAAACAAGTTATATAAAAAATAAATAACCTGTTCAATAAATACTACATAACTAAGTTTTCAAATAAATAAGTTACAATAAATAAGAAAATTCGGTAATCACAAAATTACACCCGAGTCGACGAGCGATAAATAAATAAATAAATTAATCGTCGACAAGAATGAAAAGAAAAAAAAAAGAAAAATCTTTTTTTTTATACATTTCAATTGTACTTCCCCGTTTCTTAATAAAATGTCGGATTAACGGGGTATTCACACGGCGCTGTATAAAGTTAATCTCCATCCGTGACTATGTGACGCATGAAATTAAGATTGTGTCATCGTCGTTGCATTTGTGTGCTGAAAAAATGTTCACCTGTTCACGTCAAACTCGTCGCAATAATTGTGCGTTCGTTTCTTCCTATTTTAACATTTATTGAATTGCAATCGCGTCGTGTGAACATATTTTTTTTATTATTATTATTATTATTATTTTTTTTTTTTTTTTTTCTTTTTCATATATCTACTCGTTACGTCTTATATTTCTATGAGTAAAAAATAGCTTGTTTGCCAAAACTCATAATATTCTATTTGAATTACTTATTTTACTACTATAAGATTTGATGTTTTCGGTCTGCTTTGTCTTCAGAGAAAACGTTCATATCACGTTTTCGTTCTAAACTCGGTACATATTAAATCTAAATTCGTTCAGTATTTTGTAAACGGATATTAACTAAAATTTTTCTATAATTATGAAAATAACATTATTTTTGAACAAGAGCATGATAAATCATCGATATTTACAAACTCTATTCATTTGCGTCATGATAAAATGCATCGATAAATTGTAGAGAGTAAATGAATTAGCGAAAATATCTGAAATCTTGATCAATCGTTAATTAAACGTTCAAATTTATCGGTGCAATTATCTTCGTCAATATAATGTATTTGACCTAACTAAAAAATCATACACCCGCAAAATTTCGCAATCGCTCCATCTTACCGTTGATAAAAAATCACATTCGCTCAAGCTCGAAATTACAATTTAAACACGTCTCGTTAAAAGAAGTCCAGCTTCTACCTTATTAATAATCAAAAACATGTCTCCACGCGTGAAGGTAATCCTTGTATTTTAAAAGTATACCCCAATCGCGTACGAGTCGTCTCGTGTCGTCGACGGGTTCGCGCTCATTTTCGCTCATTATGCTGCGCTCGATGCGACCAGGAAGGTGAAGAATCGGTAAGGATATTATACTGCTTTCCACCTCGCAAATCATCATTTTTAGATAGGATTGAGTCGCGCGTAATGCGTCTTGTACTTTTGGAGTGAAAGTCTCGTCCTCCACCATTTCTTCCAAGGCTACCGCGAATTTTTGAAGATCCGAATGGAATTTTGGTAAATGGTTGACGATCTGTAACAGAACAAAGAACGATGATCGTTTAATCTTTGCTTATTTTATTTTAAGCCTCTTTTATGAAATAATCTGTACTATTAATTTATTTGAAAGTTTAATGTATTTTGATATGAAGAAAATCTCCTTCTGTTATCTTTATAAAAGTATTTATTCGTACAAGGATATTAATGCATTTACAAATAATTTATTTTATAATATTAGGTTGGAAACTATGAAACCGGCGTGCAGCTGAAGACAGACTAAACAAAAAACGCCCGTTTCATAGTTTTCAGCCTAATATTAACAAAAACTTTTATAATTTCCTCGCAATTATTGGCAATAGTCAACGTTGTAATTGCTTTTAAATTAGCTTTTCGTTGTCGTATATAAAGCAAAAGAACGAGCGAACGAGAGAGAACGAAATGAAAAGGGGGAAGAAGAAAGTTTTCACACGACCCATTAAATCATCCACATCAACGAGGCTTAACTTTGAGAACTCAATTTTCCTTTAAGCATTCGGAGGATAACTCTACTGCCAACTTACGAACGACTTTCGAGCATACCGATTAAGCGATACGCGCGCGCGGGCAAACAGATGAAAAATCGTCGAGTTAACGGTATGATATAAAAGCGAATTCTTTTATCACTGGTTCGTGGCAGAGCGACGAGCTCTCGTCTCTCCGATTACGCAGTCGCGCGACCCGGCTATCATGAGCCGACGATGTACATGGCGCATCGCTCAAGCTTTCTCTCTCTCTCTCTCTCTCTCTCTCGCTTGCACGTACACTAACAGTAAGAGAGAGAGAGAGAGAGAGAGAGAGAAAGAGAGAGAGAGAAGAGAGAGAGAGACAGTTTCGGTGTTGGTTGCGCGCGTGAGCCACACAACTCCTGCTCGCCTGGTACTTTATAATAATTACCGTCTCATTAAAATTTGTTATTTAACGTTAATCAATTGGTATGCCCTCTCTACTTTACTCGCTCCCTCTCTCTCTATTTCTCTCTCTCTCTCTCTCTCGCTCTTCATTTCACGATGGAAAAAGTGAATCGCACCCTCGCGGTTTACGTTTCAAACGACAATATTAATTTCCCTCCACCTATATCTCTTTGCGCGACATATAACCGTACCGCGGGGCGAGAGACTCGCCCTCGTGAATATTAATGGACGCGCGAGGAAAGCTAAATCAGACGCGGGAGAATTTACCACGCGTGCCATCTGTGCGTTACATGAAAGCGAGAAAGAAAGGACGAATTTGTGCGCCGTATATTTGAGGTTTAAGGTGAAGGCCGTGAGTTGAGAACGTGAGGGAGAAAGAGAGAGATAGAGAGAGAGAGAGAGAGAGAGAGAGAGAGGAATACGCGACTCTTTATCGCAAGACAATGAGAGTGCAAACAAACTCGGGATTATAAGTTTGGCCTTGAATGTTGGTCGCGTTTGGGTAACACTTTTTCACGATATTTTTCTTTCTTTTCTAATTAATAAGTTAGTATATCATTTTGTATTCGATCGTTAAAGATTTTAGGAAAATTTTAAGCTAATTGAAGTTTGATAAAATAATCAATTTTATTCGGATAAAAATTTTGTTCTTTGGATTAAGATAAAGTTTAGATAAATAATAATTAAAAGGGAAATTGATGCTACATAATATGCGTATCAGTTTCAAAGGCTTTAAATATTTATCGTAAATAATAATATGAATAATCTTATCGAAATACAGCATCTATATTACTATTTTGTCACGTAACTCAAAACTCACATCGCGATAATTTTTAAAAAATATCCCAAATACTTAAGCTGGTGATAAATATCTTTGTCGTTTATTTATAATGAATTAATCTAATATCAAGTAAATTTTAAAGTCACTTTTTGGGCAGGTAATATTAATTGTAGCGGTAATTACGAAATAATAACTTCATCCATCCTTCTTAAGCCCTAATCGCCAACGCCAAGTGTGAAATACGGTAAATAATTACGTAAAGACGTAATGACGAAGCAGTCGTATCGCGAATGAAACAGAACAAAGCGGAAATGACATTTCCGTGTCCTAGAGACATTTTTCCGGACGAGATATCACCTGGCGAACTCACACCTGACGCAATGGAATTCCAAACGCGTGCAATTATAACACCATTACGAGATACGTCGACTTCGCGGGAGTCTATATTGCATTTAAAAGTGAAATGTGTGCGTATCGCGAGCTTATCGCGTCGACGTATACCGTTGCGAATCTTGCGTGCACTGATAGCGTGGATTGAAAGATGTGTCAGCTCGCGGGGAATAACTTCGATATTGATAGAAAACTTGAACGTGTGTGCGTATATGTGCGAACATTTTTTTTTTCCAAAGGATTGCAGTTATTCGCTGATAAGGATGTTGATGTTGATCGGAAAATTTTAAGATTTACCGACTGCTTCAAAGTTTTTTTTTTTTTTCTCTTAAATCTAACGATTACAAATGTTTTATTTGATAGGTAAGAATTTATTTATAGATATTTAATCGTTCGTATGACAATTGCATTTTAAACAATCCATGCTAACGCTGCAGAAATATATTTTTTAAGTTTGACATAAAAGTTTTCTAATAAAAAATCGACATGGCGTAGCCACTATAATAATAGCTCTATTTTCACACAGCACATAAAGAAAATTTTTAATCGTCGAAATTTCGATAATTCTTATAAAAAAAAAAAAAAAAAAAAAAAAAAAAGAATAAAACAAGTCGTACCCCGAGCGTTTTGAAGGATACGATAACCCGCGCAAAAAACTAATCGTTTTAAAAATAGTCAAGCGCGGATTAAACGAAAGAAGAAGAAAAAAAAAGAAAAGTAGCCGAGATCTCGCAATACCATTAACCGCCGCATTTGCGTTGATAAGTATATAACCTACGTCAGAAACGGTGCGTGCACCCGAAGCGAATCATCATCTATATAATCGGCTTCTTTCTCCAACCGCGAATCAAAGCAAACAATCTTACCGTTTCGCTTTAACCCATTAACGCCCACGGGACACGTTTTTCGTTCGTTTATTTCAGAGCGCTCTAGAGGGGATCAATTCTGGCCTAAAAAATTTTTGAGCACATGAATTTTTAAGATTTTTTATTGATTTTTCAAATGGTTACTGTTAAAATGAGAAAAAATTTTTGAACCCTCAAAAATGAGGTCAAAGCAAAAAAAAAACACGAAAAATGAAAAAAAAATTTTTCTTCAACTCTATTTTTTTTCTACTTATCGTTGTGCAATCACCTCAAAAGTTCAAAAGAAAGTGTCCTCGGCATCTCAGCTTTAAGAACACCACTTTTTGAGTTTAAAAATCTCTTTTGGATGATCCAAAATGGCGCTCGGAATGAAAAATTTCATTCAAAATCTTTCGGGCGCTCTAACTAGAGAGCTAAGAGATTTAGCAAAAAAGTTACAATATTAAGTTCTTAAAATTTATTAAAGAATACACTGGAGCCGTTTTAGATGATTTTGTTAACATTTTTGAAAATTTGTTTATGCAAATTATTTAAAATTGAAAAACATTTTTTTTTGGTTCTGAAAAAATTTCTGTGTATTCTTTGATCAATTTCGAGAACTTTATATTCTTTAAAATTTCTTGGAAAAGTTGATACTTTTCGAAAAAATTGAAAAAAAAATTTCCCCTTTCCGTATCTTTTTACTCGAAAAGTTGATACTTTTCCAAGAAATTTTAAAGAATATAAAGTTCTCGAAATTGATCAAAGAATACACAGAAATTTTTTCAAAACCAAAAAAAAATGTTCTTCAATTTTAAATAATTTGAAAAAAAAATCTTAAAAATTTATGTGTTCAAAAATTTTTTAGGCCGGAATTGATCCCCTCTAGAGAGCTCTGAAATAAACGATGAAAAACGTGTCCCATGGGAGTTAATGGGTTAACTAATCGAGTGGACCACTTTTTCGTACGAGAATCTTTGTTCTATCCTTGAACGGAATGGAAATCTAGGTGTTGTGTGTAAAGTGTTCGTATGGATGGGTTAACAGGTGTCATCTTTTACTTTGACAGAGCCTTTTTTATTTTTTTTTTTTTTTTCAATGAACTATTATAAAAATAATGATTGATCTGTCAGATTTGTAAGATTGGAGAAGAAGTATATATTCAATTTTTTTAAATTGAAAAAAATAAATAAAATTTTTCAAATATTTCCCATACTTTTAATTCATTTTATATTTATATTTTATAAAAAAAAAAAATTTTAATCAATTATTTAAGAGAGGTTATTAAAAAAATTTTGTAATAACAAAAAACATCAAAGTCGTAAAATTAAAAACTATTTCGACTTCAAGCTCAATTAAAAAAAAAAAAAAAAAAAAAAAAAACTCCTTACATCCTCTAAAAGCATAAAGGTAAACGTGTACTAACCAATTGAGGCTTGGCGTGCTTGAGTTTCTTAACGACGTGAACGTCCTTTTTACTAGGCAGCCAATTGGGAATGTACTGATGCTCGTGAACGCCGATTCTCACCTTCTCGTAGAGAAACTCGTAATCCCGGCTCAAGTAATCGTTCATCATCAGCTCGTGTTGAATTCGCAGACTCTTTAAACTGGCGCGAATTTCCTCGTCGACGTTTCGAGGATCGACGAGCTCGATGTCCTCGTTGCCGCCGCAGGGTACGTGCCAGTAGGGGACCGCAGATTTCGGTGATTTATCGTTCGTGGCCATCGGTGCGGCGGAACACAAGAAGATCGTCGTTAAAACGAGGACGACGATCGCGACGAGGGTGACTCGTTGATTATGCATTGTTAATTTTCGTGATATCGTTCGCTTACACTCTACGCCGTTTTAATTATACTCTGTAGAGTTGAATTTCGACGATGGTCAAAGCCAAAATCAATTATTTATGAACTTTCAAGCACCTCCGGGAAAATTCGGTAAAAAAGTTTTTGGTTAACTCTCGATCCTTCTTTACGATACAGTTCGATCGATCTCGCGACAATGCGAATATAATCGTATTAAAAGGCACACTCACAGGTAAAAAAACACACCGAAAAAAAGAGAGACACGTGTGCAATAAGAAATGATAAAAAATAAACGAGGAAAGAGGCTAGGCAAGTATCGTGGCCGCGAGCTCTGATGAACTGAGATTGTCAAACCCCGCGGGTAGCTCCTTTATATATGCGATAGTGTAAACACAATCGGATACCACACACTTGCGCGCAAGTGCGTCCGACGTATCGGCTTCTATATACGCAGAGTCCATTTCTCTCTCTCTCTCTCTCTCTCTCTCTCTTTCTCTCTCTCTCGCTTTAACGGTCACGCGCGCGCCGCTCTCATCCCAACCCGCGCGAACAAGCGCCTTTCGTTACCTCTCTCTCTCTCTCGCGCACCTCCCTCTTGCTCTCTAATAATCCGCGCTTATCGCGTGACGAACGCACGTGTGCAGACATAGTTGTACCGGCGAGGACGACAATGGCGTCGGACACACGGCGATCGTACGCGCGAGATTTTGAACTTTGAACAAAAGAGAGAGAGAGGCTTGAATGAATATAAGTGTGAGTACTCATTCATGCCTCAATTTTCTCCGAACGTCTTGATACGTCAGGTGAGATTGTAGATAAATGGATGGTAGCATCGATAATGGATATTTATAATTTTGTGATCGAGACGCTTTTGGATTATTGTATGACTCTTGCGTCATTTTCTACATAGTTTCGTTTAGTACTTTAAAAACATGGAATCGTTGCTCAGAATTTCTATTGGTGAAATTACTCTTCTTTTTCATTTAAATATACAGCAATCGTTTTCTCTTTATCGAAATATAATGCAAAAACAATTTGAAAACTTTGAAAAAAATGTTGCAATCTTGGGAAGAGTGGTCAACGACTCATTGATTTATTACGATAAGGCGATTATTGTCTGACCGCACCGATCGTCGATAGATCATCGTACATACTTTTCAAAATTAAAATTTTTATTTACAAAAGATATAAAACATTATCACGATATGTAATAAAAAATTTCGCATTATTTCGAAATGAGCCATGTGTTAACCATATATTACGAAATAATTGCGCCAATTGCGGCAAACGATAATTTAAACAAAATTTATTAAAAGTTTTAAAAGTTTATAAAATTGAAAAAATTTTAATATAAAAATGAATTCATTTAACTGAGTGATTTTAAAAATATAAATGACCAGCTTAATTTGTACAAAATTCAACAGTTGGTTAAAGCCTAAATGTGAATCAGCGAAGCTTTTACAAAAACAAACTAAAACTCTACTTATAATCAAATGATTACTATTCTTGACTTTCCAAAATCTTTTTATATCCAAGTATAGTATACACCGTAAATTACAACTTGTATTTTTGGCAACGGAATTGCTTTCAAAGTAGTGCACATCTAAAGCAATAAGTTCGCAATTAATTCGAAATCGTAAACACGTCCTTGTCCAAAGATTGAAACAATCGGTAACGACCGTCGAATATTTGCATGATGCAGTTTGTGCAGACATCGTATTTCATATCTCACGCGAGAAAAATTGTACCTCACGTCGACGCGATTTACGTCAAGCATTCGATTCATACATAGTATATCCACGTGGAGTGATAAGACCAATGGCACGTTGAGTGGAAAAAAAGACGAGAGAGGATTAAGCGAGAGTTGCTTACACTTTTGTAACGTTTGTGCGTCATTGAACTGTTGACTTATACTCTTCGTGTGTACATTCCTTTTCATTGATATATATATATATATATATATATATATATTTTCCTATTTTACAAAAATTTTTTTTTTTTCGCCTCATACTTTTAAAGATTACCGGTATTGTGAGAAATGACGCGCGCGCGCGCGAGCAAACGCAAAAAACTTTTACCGAGCGGCTTTTATCACGCTTGTGTAATAAAATAATAATAGGCAAACACTACGATGAGCATTGACGAAATGAATTTTTCTATGCGCGGCTCACGGTTAAAAATATTGCGATATCGTAATGTAGGAACCGTTAATTAAAGAGTTTTCATTTTCTATTGAAAAATAATTAAAAAATCTTACATCTGGTTTTTTTCATTCGGCGATTCGATCTTGTCGCGCGACTTTTTAAGATATGTCTTAATTTAGTCAATTCTTGTTAAATTAATTAACGCTTATTTAATAAAAGATAACCGTGTTTTCTATTATAATTTTTAGTCGAAATGTACCGTTAAGAAAAAGGTGTTATATTTTATCATGCAACTAGTCTACGTAAATAAGTTTTCTTAATTGTCATATTAAGAACACAATAAACATTAAAAATTCAATCATTAAACTATAAAAATTGCGTCATTATAATATTATATATCCTCAAATTCAACAACGCATCTCTCAATCATACAAGCATTGCGTTCCTTCCCCAGAATTCGAACATAACGTACCAACGTCATAGAGACACGCGTCTTTTTTACGATGCCAAAAACAAAAGATAAACTAAAACATACATACATTGTGTATATAGCGAAACGCGCAATTAGCAAGTGACTCGAAAAGAAAACTCTACGCGCACTTTAAACTCTCCGTATTAGTCGCAATGACTCGACGTTTCCCCGTTACGCGCGATCGTAAAATATCTCGGATAATTGCTTCCAGGATGTTGTTGCGCCCCCGCTTACATACATATATACGAGCGATATATAGAAAACGTGAATTTAGCGAGTAAATATCGACGCCTCTGTCGTGCGTTGCGTTTTGACGCGCGTCGACGCTCTACTGCTGCGGTCTGTCATGATCGGTATGCTTCAATTAGAAAGCTATAAAGGAGTCGTAAGGATACCGATGGCGATTATGTCAGTGTAAAGGAATTAGATCTGTGTCTACCGGACTGTTTTTGGCCGAGAGATCGTCAATTTTAGAAACGATGAGAATGTTGCATTGACTGAGCTGTTTTATTAGGATTGCGTGGATGTGGATGCAAAATTGACGCACTTTTTTTTTTTTGTAGTTAAGCTTTATTACAGGAAAGTAAATAGTTGTAAAAAATGTGTGTTTATAAATTTAAGAATAGTTTAATCATTTTTATTATTACACGATTACCTAATGTTTAAATATTCAAAGACTATAAGTTATTAAATTGCAGTGATAAAGTAACCGTGACTAAATAAAAATACAAAATTGTTACTCTTCATAAACCAATTTACATAAAGCGGGTGTCTGACTATGCTCGGTCGCTTCTACTGATTCCAATAATTATCATTGTACATAGTACAATATAACGTAGAAATATTGTAAAGTACATTGAATTAAGATTATTAATTAATTAGATAGAATAAATCATAATTTTTGTAACATTAAAATAACTTTTTAAATTAGAAACAAACAGTCGAATAAAGAATACAGCTAAAAGACAAAACTAAACCCTTTGATCTAAATGCGAACATAAAAATTCCAAGTATATTAAATAAAGCGTATTTTTAAAGAGTGATATATCCGATTCATACGAACCGTCTGTTACACCCATTGAAAATCTATTAATTATCGTCATATGTTCTCTCTCTTTCTCTCCTCTACTATCGCAAAACCAAGAAATCCATGTACGCACACCGCAGTAGCACATAGGTGTTTAGACATTGCTCGTGTATTTGCGTTGTGATTCAAATGGGAAAATCTGAAACATACGAATATAACGATGATTCTCCTACTGTTAACTGTTTAACTCTCTCTCTCTCTCTCTCTCTCTCTCTTTCCTCACAGTAAACGGAAAAACACACAGAAAATCCGTGATTTGTGACGTCAACGAGCATATGTCGAGCTCGTATCAATAACTCTGCCCTTTCTTATCAATTACTGTATGGGATATTTTTGCCATTTTTAATTGTGGAAGCTTTTCTTATCTCATTATCATGGTTGCATACCGATAATGTAAAAAAAAATTAATAACTGTTTTATTAAAAATTTTCAATTTTCGAACGTTTATTTTATTATTATTAAAAAAATAATAATTAATTTTCTTTTTTTTTTTTTTTTTTGTTACATATATTTAATTATTGAATAATAAGAGTAACGTTTCATTAATATTTAAAAATAAATTTTTTCTCAATCTCTTCTAAAAAAAAATGTAAACTTATTGAACAAATCATACTTTTTTGATATTAGCAGAAAAAAAAAAAATAACGATACCATCTTGACCCAGTACAAGAAGCGCCATTAGTCAGACTTAGCATGATGTAAACTCGAAAACAAATTATCGCAGTTTATGAGATATCAAATTTGTCCCGATCGCATGGAAGATTTTTTGTTGGAGACTAATAGAAATATAACCGGAACTAAGAATTTTATCGGTCAAGTACCAGCGGCAGATAGCGGCACCTTTGCATCGTTCTTTTAAAGTCGTGCGGTAGATTTTTATTATGATAAGCTCTCGAAAACTGATAACCTAATAAAAAAATCATTGAAATTTGACTCATAGATCAATCGAAAGTAAAATTATTGCTCTAGACATATTGTTGCTGATCGTTAAAGAAAATTGACGGGTTGTATCTTTCATTCATTAAAATACTTCATCTCAGAATTATTCAAAAAAAAAAAAATTCTCAATAAAAATCTCAATTAACCTTTTACACTTGTAAAAAAAAAAAAAAAAAAACAACGTTATTTACTCCACGCGCGTATAGTAACGAGACTGCAGGGAGCGCCGAATATGGCGATGCTATAATTAGCTGAGAGAAGGAGATCGACTCTTTCGCGGAAAAGCACGAAACTTTTCACGTTGAATTCTTATAAATGTAATACAACGTTGATGCGCTTATATATACTGAATATACAGAAATAGATGAGTCTTAATGAAACCACGACCAATATCGAGAAAAATAGAGAGAGAGAGAGAGTGAGAAAGACTGTATATCCTTTATGTGACGTTTCTTTCGAGTACGTGTGCGCATGTATCATTTTTTCTAAATTATCGCATATTTTAAGCTGCGTTCAATGTTATTTACGATTATGTTTACGTTAGGACTATTAAAAGTGAAGATTGCACTTTAATAACAGTATCTTAAGGCTTAAAGTGAATTTATTATGTAGATTAAAATTGTATGATTCTTCCTTCAATATATATTATTATAATTTTGTTGAACTAATTAATTTCTTAGTTTCTTATTAATAGCAACTATTCAAATTTACTTAGTAGAAAACTTATACTTACCAAGCATAAATTTCTCATCCTTTACTTTTATTAAACTTAAATCTTAACAAACGATTAGGGAAAATAATTTTTTATAAAATTATAAATAAATAAACTGATTAATTATTCGGAAATTCCATTAAAATAATTGCATTAAATATAATGTGTCTGTAAGTTCCGTTTAATTTCGCGTGAACATTATTTCCTGATAATGCAATAATGAATAATTTTATTAAAGTAATTTTTATCATCGCCCTTAAATTACAATCTCCTATACGAGTTCACGGTATAGCAACATTAAATAAACAATACATTCGTAAACGTAATGCAAATTACAATGCGTACGCGAGTCTTATGCCGTATAACGTCGAGTAAAGCCTAAGCATCATATCGGCGATCAAAGATCCACGGAATATCATCTCGATGTATTCGCCATTATAACAATGGAAAATGAAAATTTGCAATGCCGCACGGGAATTTGTTTAAAAGCTTTATGCAAAAGTTTGCAACTTTTTATTAGCTATCAGTGAATCATCAGCCAGATTGAAATCCAAACGTTATCTATATATATAAATGTACATATATATGTATGATTACGTATACATAGATAAACGCGTGCACACACACACACATACATATATATATATATATATATATATATTTACCTACTGGGTGAAAACAGACGAAAATACGGGGCGCATCGTTTGGAAAGTGGAGGGGTAAGGGCAGAATTGCATTGGCCGGTGTGGCGAGGGTAGCCGAGAGTTGTAAATATCGATCGTCGGGATAGCGGCTTGGGGGTTACCGGTGGCGTATACAAAAGTACCGTACGTATACAAAAGTGGAGGGGGTGGCTCGGGAGAACGCATCGGACTTTCTAAGCACCCTTGCGCTCCTGATACCACGCGAGACCATCTGGGAGACCTTCGAGTCGATAAGGGCCCGCGTTGTTGCGTCTCGCATCCGCCTAATCGTTATATCGCGAGAGAAGAAAGTGGATTTGTTACTTGTATATGCATGTATATATTCCAAGACGTTGTATGGTTTAACAGAGGAGAATGGGGAATTATGAGCTCATCGTATGTTTCCCATAAGAGAGCGAGAAAATTCAAAGAGGTTGCTTGGGCTTCTCGGAAGACCACGCGGAGCTAAAGTAAAGAAAAACCACCGAGAAAAGACGTAAGAAACAGACAGAGACAGAAATGCGCATATATACATATAAACATATATATATATATATATATACAAAACCGTCCACGGTTTTATCATCTCTCGCGCATGCTCGTGTCGCATTATCGATAAGGTGCGCGAGTAACCGAGATTGAGAAAAAAAGAGAGAAGGAGGAAGAGAGGCGAATGTAGCGGTTAACGCTAGGCGCTTTATGACAGCCTGGTATTAGTAATCGAAAGTCGAGCCTGTTTACTGATAGCTGAATGATTGATACATCAACGAGACGGGGTATCGATGTCTTTCCCGATGCGTTAACCAAACGCGAATGCTATCGCCGCGATTTGATTATCCGATTGACGGATTCGATTGTGCCTCGGCGCGTAAAACGCCGCGCTTATGATTTCATTACAGCCTTTAATACTGTCGGTGTCGTATGCCACGAGAAGATTGGCTCGCTTGTGCTCGAGCCCGATGGATATTGAATGGGGTATGTTATTATGGATGTTGAAAGTTTTATTAAGTTTCACGCTAAGCAAATGAGACGCGTTTATTCAATGGGTCGTGCTTATGGGCTTTTATGATTCGTTTTATAATCTAATATATCTAATATGTGTAAAGTATTCATAAATATTATTATTACACTTTATTATTTATTTTTATTGCATTTAAGTATGTAATTAATTATTAAAAAAAAAAAAAAAAAAAAAAAAATTTATTTATATAATATATATATTTTTTTTTTTAACAGCTGTATTATGGCATTATAATTTTCATTGTTGTTAATTTATGAGCTCGTTATACTATTTTTTAATTTAACACAGGATGCAGATATCAAATAATAGTAATATCAAAATAATTCTTTTTTATTGCAAATTTTTTTTTATTTCTTTAACACTATAAAATGTAAACATAAGTTATAAAAATTATTTTTACTCTAACTATGAAAGCTATTAAGTACTTTTACAATAAGAATGTTAATTGTTAACTAATCAATATTACTATCGTCGATTCGCATTATCGCATATAAATAAGAAAGAAAGAATCGCGTATAACAAAGAAAAATAAATATAATAAATAAAGATAATTAACGAATATTATTAACGTAAACGGTAAAATGTTTGCGTACGAGTTAGCATTAATTAAGCGGTAACAACGATCCATTTTATACATTACAAAACGAAGCAGAGCGCTATAAAAATAACGTAGCCGTGGCTGACAGTTCAGAAATAAAACGGTCTCTCTCTCTCTCTCTCTCTTTCTCTTTCGCTCGCATCGTTGAAGGCGTCCGAGACGAAGCGCGCGAGGCGTGCGTGCAACGCGCCAGGCCAGAAAAGTAAACGAGAGTTAGCAAATATACCACCTGCGGGTCGAGCCTCTATCTTACTCTCTTGGAACTATGAGAGCTATTTCTGGAGTCAGGATCATATCTTCGGTAAAGAACTAACGGACACGCTTTTCTCTCTTTTATGTTTGGCCGCGGCAATGGCTTCGCGAGAAAGAGAGAGAGAGAGGAGTTTGCTCGTTTAAAATCAATTTTGCTTTTTCCTTTTTTTTTTTTTTTTCTACATTTTCGGTGAGTTGAATCCGTTTAACGATTAAGTTATTATTTTTTGACAATTGTCTATACATCATTTTTATTGCAATATTATACAAAAATATTCAAAATAACAAAAAATAATCCAGAATATTTTGGAATGGGGTAGAAATAAAGGTACATGAAAATTATGTTTTGATACAATTTTATTCTTTTTCTATTATGCAGAAATAATTTATTGTATTTTTACAAAAAGGATAAGAAAAAAAAAACATATACAAAAAGAGAGATGAAAAATAAAGTAGACGGTACTTTGAGCACCGGGAAAAAAATTTTTTTCCTTTAAATTATATTAGAATGAACGGTGAATATCAAAAAGAATACAAAAAAAAAGAGATGTAATATAATAACAAGTAATATATTTGTACGTATATATAACATAGTCGATGGTAACGTGATATAATAAATAATAAATTGTAAACGCTAAGTAAGTAATGCGTGTGTATGTGTGTGTATGCCCAATAAATATATATATTAATGTCTATAATCTAGATGTATGCAATAATGATATAGTTGATAAGAGAAATCAATATGAAAAATTACAGAACTTAAAAGCTAAATACACTGTAATAGTAAATACACTGGTTTTTCTAAAGATCGCCTTAAAATTATTATACAATACAATACATTTATCAGAATCAATTCTCTTTTTTTTATTTTTTATTCTTATTATTATTTTTTTTTTTTTTTTGAAAACGTACAGTGTATTGGAAAAAAAATCTTCTATATATTTTATTGCGTGTAAAAAAAAAAGTTAAATAAATATTAATAATTAATTTAATGCAGAATTCGATACAAAGGAATGTCATGAATGCAATTGCGCGAGATTCAAAAGATATTTCCGCAACAACGAAAGAAAGAAAATTAAAGTAAAATAAAAAAAAAAAAAAAAAAAAATTCATCACAAAGTGTTCACTTGTACCATTTACCGAATCTCCAAGTAAATTATTTTAAATAATTTTATATACGTGGAAAAAAAAATTTATAGCTAAATTACGAGTGAACGGTCTGTGAAAAATTTATATTTTTTAAACGACGCACGTAAATTATTCGAAAGTTAGAAATTGTATCGTAATGACACAAAATTCACTTCTCGAAAATTTTATTTATTTAGTTTTCCTGTACATGTTAAGGCAGAACAAAGTAAGAAATACAGAATTAGAGAGAAAGAGATTAAGATAATGAAAATAAGGTTAAACTGTATAATAAAATATCCTAAAATTACGATAATTACGAGAATAAAAAGAGACGTACAAATAAAACGTAGAAACTAATCAACGTCCACATACGTCCATTTTATTTTAAACTTTTTCTTTTATATATATCACAGCTAACAATTGGAAGCTTTCGCCGTGTCGCGTTAAAGCTACAATAATAATAAATAAAGTTTTGTTCTTTTTTCGAATATTTTTTGTTTTTGTTTTTGTTTTTTTTTGTTTTTTTTTTTTATTTTTTTTTTATTTTTTTTTTTATTTTTATTTTTTTTTTCGTTTTTTATCTCTTCAGTTTTAAATCCTTCGTATAAATAAAGCGATATTTTCCTATATCGCGCGTAGAAACACATAACAACGCGGAAGAAGAAAACGCTGATAAGTCGGAGAAGTTTTATATAACCGGTAAGCGATTACATCGTATACGATTTTATAAGTGACAAGAGAACATTCGACAATTTTTAAAAAAAAAATTCGTTATTAATGTTTCGAATTGGCGGTGTAGAGATATTTGTCTAAAAATTATGATCGCTGAGGCTATAAATCCGTTTAAGTGTATAGCTTAGAATCGACATTTACAATGATATTGAATTTCATGGAAAGATTTTTACGTTTTTTCCGAAGAAATTATTTACATGAAAGTAAACAAATAATGAAAGATTCGAATCAATTATAAACTCCTAGAATTTCGAACGTTTCATTACAAGTAATCGGTTTGGTTTCATTGATTTTCTTTTCCAATAGCCGTTAATGTTAGCTTAACAAATTGCCGCGATATTTTTGGTACTATAAGAATTAATTTATTCTTCTAATATTGCAAAATTTTAAATCATTAATCGAACGAACAATCAAAAATCGATGAAACCGATGAAACGATTGAGTCACTCTCTTTTTAAAGCAGTCCAGCAACAACGATCAAATCTGCAAGTCGCTCAGAGAAAAAAAAATAGTATCCTTAATTAAATTAATTACTCGACGTATAATACTGCTTGATCGCACTGAAGTAGATCTCTTAATACTGTATACATATATATATATATATATATATATATATATATATATATATATATATATATATATATATATATATATATAAAAGTCTACTAAACGGTCCCGTCGTTAGAAAATATATTGTTTACAGAATGTCGCACGTTAGACCCTAAAATCGTTATAAAAATCCTTTCGCGTTCTTAAACATTAATTAAACGTAGTTTTGTTAAGAAAGAAAAATTAATAATAATACGTATAAAATAATAACTTGTATTTCGTATAGCCGTATAATAAATAAGCGAAATTAATAAAATGCCAATCGGATAGAAAATGTCATTTAAAAAAAAAAAAAAAAAAAAAAAAAAAAAAAAAAAAAAAAAAGTACGAAAAAAAAGCACAAACTTACGTTGTAAACTTATAATTTTTTTATCGATAAAAATCATTAAGCGATCGTTTATACTTGAAACATTGTTGAACGAAATGACGATTCAATGTAGTCGCGATCGTACGTTCTATGCGCATTTACATACGATCATAGATTCTTACATTATTTATTACTTTCAATATCTTACGTCATCGTAAATAATGCGCGCGTTTGAGTTTCATCCTACTAAAGGTTCATTCTACTCGATCCATACAAATATACTTTATCGATTTAACAATAAACTAGACGCGCGTATACATCGTCGTCGATCGTAATAAATAAATAAGATTTTTTTTTCCTTATTATTATTATTATTATTATTATTATTATTTATTTATTTATTTTTTCTATTTTCTTTCATCTTCGTCGACAAACGATAATGTAATTACTCGCTAAATTTAGTCCAATTAACGGAACGTTCGTTACGCCGGTAATTCAACACCTCGGCACAATGTTAAAGAAGCTCGTTAAGTCGTCGGAAAATTTTTCTTCTGTTTCTTCCGCATCGTCTTTTTCCTCTCCAGCCTTTTGGCATTTTGACCGAGTAACCGATTCTGCTGATTCTGCTGTTTCTTCCCGTCGAGCCGAGCTTTACCGCGTTTCGGCCCTTGCGACGATTTTCCGATCTTCTTACCGGTTAGCTGCTGCTGTTTCTTCGGTTTAAAGTAACTGGTGAGAGGTCGGAGCATCGTCGGATCGCAGGTACCCGGACCCGTTGCCGTCGCGTTGCGTAACGCCCGGATCCAGTCGTTGAGGAAGGCTTGATAGAGACGGAGGACTCCGGAATCTTGGATAAGCATGAGGGTTAGATCGCCTTCGCGGGCCCAGCTGGAACTTTCCGTTACTATGACGGATTTGTGCGTGATGGGCAACTGGAGACCGAGGTTCAAGATTGCCGTCTCTACTTCGCAGAGCATCTGTGGAAAAAATTTATTTGTTCTTAAAGATTTTTATTAATCAAAATTCGCGTATGTTTTAATGAAAATTTAATTAACTATTCGACAATGAATTGATTAAAAAATTTTATTCGCGTCTAGTCGAAAACTACAGTTTGTTGCGAAAACTTTCTTTTTATTTCTATTTTTATTAATGACATTTCTAATCGATTGTTTCACTTTTAAAAAAGAAATACGTTATATAGAATAAACAGCGCAATTTCTTAACGTTTATTATTCATGATATTTTAAGTATCCATGAAACGTTTCTAAAGTAAAAATATAAATTAAATGATATTAATTTTAAAAGATCGTTAAGTTCACCGCATTTTACATGCATTACAATAACATTTTTTTTTTTTTTTTCAAAACGTTTTTAAACACATTAATAAATGGTCAGTCATTGTACATAATCACAAGTAATTCAATGCCACTTCATCGCTGCTTAACAAAGTATTTACGTAGACGCATTATTGTTTGCAAGTAGAATCATTTTTTTTTTTTTGTTTTTAAATTTTATGGTTGTATCGTATTCAATATCGTACAAACAATGCCATTGTTTTCAACGATCGCTGCTCGTTTCGATACGACATCCAACTTTACTATTTAGCAAATTAATTTGAACTAATCAACTAACTTAATTATTTTTTATTAAATAAGGCACCGATCAAAATCAATTACCATCATATTAAAGGAAATTCTTAAAATATCAAATGAGCGAAATAATTCTCACCCTCAGTATCTCGCTGTTCATCCCGTCGATAATTTCGTTCCGCCTGCTCATCGTCATATCGGCGTTGATGTTTGACTTGAGCCTGAAAGCGCGCAAATGATGAAACGTTATGGCAAACCTCTGGAGCGAGTCGTGAAGCCGTGGCAGGGCGCGTTCCGCTTTTTTGCCCTTCTCCAGACACCAGACCTCCCGGTGGTACCACTCGAGCTGCTTATCCGGCAGCCAGCTCATTCGGTACTGCTCCTTCAGCACTTTATACACCTGCGCGATAAAAAAGACGTCGCTTAGCTTTGATTAAAAACGACGTGCGATCGGGGGATCTCGTTTAATTTTATTTATTTATTTATTTTTTTTTCTTTATTCGTCGTGCGGTGTCGTAAAAAAAAAAAAAATGAGACGTTTTATCACGCCCACTCGCTCACGTTTTTTCCTTCCGCGTGTTGAATTAGTCTTCGAGGAATTTTTCAAGAGGACACTTCGCGATGATTCGTGAATCAGCCGTTGAAATAAGACACACTTTTTTTCATGTGCCGTCACGTTGCAATGTTTTTCTTTTATGAAAATATATTTTATGAAAGGGCAATTTGCCGAATTATTCTTTACACAATACGAGTATATTTTTAAAAATAAAGATCGATTTATGAAATGAAAATTTGCTTGAGTCTTTTAAGGATTTAGCAACATACAAATATCAATAATTAGGGAAAACCAGCAAATGAAAGCCCACTTATAAATGTGTGTGTGTGTGTGTACTCAAATTCAAACCAAAGTTTTTATTTCGTCAAACACGCGAAAGTAATTGAAATCACGCGAGAAAACTCTCGCCTCGTTTGAATAAGTATAAACGCAAGTGGTATCGCACGTGACTTACAAAACTTCACATCATAGTAACAACTGTATAAATCTAGCGAAAGTCGTAATTGATTTCGTCTGTACTTTCTCGCGTTCTTCTCAAAAAATAGTAAAGAATAAAACCAAATATCAAACTCATAAGCAACACGTTTTTCCAAACGATTATAAATAGATGAAGATAATAGAAAGCTCGAAAGATTTACGAAGAAGGATGACATAATTACGCGAAGACTCGAACGCGCTCGTTCCCATGCTCGCATCAGCGAGATAAGGATAATCAACGTGGGAGAGGGGGAGGGGAGAGAGAAAAAGTAAAACAACCGAGCCGGTGAGCGAGCTGCACATGTCGCCGATGAAAAAAGAAACTATACAGATGTCAGTTGATATGCGATTGTTTCGTCTGCGAGCTGTGTGTGTGTGTGTATAGGTGTTTTAATACCGGTCAGTAGAGTACGTGGGTGGAGAGGAAAGACTCGCTCACCCTGTGGTCCTGATAATGAAACAGCAGCCAACGATGACACGCTTGCATCGCCATGTGTCTTTCTCTCTCTCTCTCTCTCTCTTTCTCTTTCTCTCTCTCACTCTCTCTCTCTCTCTCTCGGTGTCGTTTTCTTTATTTTTTATTTTTACTTTTTCTTTTTATTGACGGACGTGCGACGTTTAAGATCGGCTCATCGCGTGCGGTATGTGGTCGATGCGACGAAGTTTGTCGTTTTTATTTTCCAAATGAGAGTTTGAATAAAAAAAACTAGATTTATTTTAATGAACGAATTTTAAATGCTTTCGTATATACGTTACTATTCTTTTATTTTGTTTCGTAAGATTGATTTTTACTTCAGCGTTTTTAATTTCTTTTATCCTAGCTGCGACTCTTTTGTTCGATATTTAATTGGAATGTCATATTGTTAACGTTTACACGATGCTTTTATTTTTTGACATATGGTGGAAAAGAAAGTTTTATATTAATGAGCGACAATATTCTAGATGGTGGTTATAAAAATTTTATGCGATTTTTTTGATTTATTCGCACAATCATTAATAAATAATATTGTTTGGTACGCGAGAATAACTTAATTTAAATTCAAACGGCAATTTATTAAAATTCCTGGTTTTTTTTCTTCAGTTCACCGTAATTTATTATCGTTATTATTCAATTTTAAAAGTTAAAAATTTTTTCTTCGATTTCGAGTCGATGAATTAAAATATACACAATAATAATTCGATTATAAACAAAGTATCGCTCTCGAAGCTAATAAATCAACCAATCCCACAAATTAAATCATTCCAAAAAAATCTCTAAAAGGTATTAAAAATAAAAAAAAAAAAAAAAAAATAAAATAAAATAAAAATAAACAACCTTAAACACATATACCAACCTTCGAGTAAATCTCCTGTATATCCTTGAAATCCTTCCGAAAGTGATTCTGCGCTACCCTCAGCTGCGTCTTCACCCTCTTGAGAGCCCGATGTACGCTGTGCCTTTGGGAATACTTCCTCAGCGCGGCGGCAACCGGTGTACCGCACGGCTGGAGCCATGGCTCGACGTAGCTCTCGGTGTACGTAGTCGCGTGCATCCCGTACGAGGGTGCGCCGGACACGCAGCTAACCGGACCCAATCCGGAGCTTATGAAGAACGCGAGGCTCGTCAACGTAGCCGTTTGTGCCACCGAATCTGTAACCAGACGAGATATCGTACGGGAAGTTTTAGTATGGGTTTTTCCTTTTTTTTTTTTTTTTTTTTTTTTTTTTTTTTTTTTTTTTTTTTTTTTTTTTTTTTTTTTTTTATAACGTTGTTCGTTAGAAAGTTTGTATTATAAAATTAGTCGGTACTAGTGGGCTTTCGAATCTCATGATCGTATATTTGATTATGATTGCCGAGTTCATAAATAATCTATATACACCCAAGAAATATAATTTCGCAATTGAATTGCCAAATTAATTTAGATATCAAAGTTAACTCGCCAGTTCGGTGAATCGAATTTGCTAACTCTGCTAACGCGAATTTATCACGAATGGAAAATAATCTCATTAAGAATATATATGTATATAAAGCAATGGTATAAAATTCGTTTTATTAAGTTTTAACGAAGGTGTAAACGTTTGTAATATTATTGCCAGTCATTATCTTTATCATTCATAATATTGCAGCGTTAAATCAAACCGAGTTCGCGGTCTCGCGTTAACTCTTGACTCGTTATTACCTAATCGAACGAAGTAATGAATCCTATTACGACACCCATTCACGTAATACACTTCGACTACCAATAGATTTCCGTATTTTTATAAGATCGAAATATTTACATCTACATATAATGTAGCTTATGATGGCGTGATAATTATCAATAATGAATTTTTTCATAAACATAAATCATGTTCGATAATGAAAAAAAAAAAAAAAAAAAAAATATCAAAATATTACACGTGTATGCAAAAGCACGTATATACACACACTATATCGTAACGCAAGCTACAGGCATCTACTCGATCCGTAACGATACGAAAAAAAGAAAAAAACAAGCTAAAAGGAAGAAACAACAAGAGAAAGCCAAATCATAAAATGCGAATATAAAGAAAAAGAAAAAAAAAAAAAAGAAGGAGTAAAAGACGCGTGCAGCCAAGTTATTCTTCCGACTTTCACACCCGGGCGCACCCCGTATATACACGCGCATATGTACATACGCACGCGCGTGAATGTAGGCGTGTGCATGCACCTACGCGTTAATTTAATCGCACGTGTCTGTGTGTGTGTGTGTGTGTGTGTGTGAGAGAGAGAGAGAGAGAGAGAGAAGGAGAGATAGTCCACCCCCGCAGAGGAGGAAATGGGTTGTGAATCGCAGAGCATAGTGATTTATTGTGCAATTCAAAGTTCTCTTACTCTCTCTCTCTCTGTCTCTTTCTCTCTCTGTTTCTCGATGTACGTGTACATATATTTATACGCGCGTGTTCGCGTGCTTCGACTTCCTTGCCGGTGCGCGAGATTTTTCCGTGCTTATTGTATACGTATACTTTATGGGGTAAATTGCCTTGCGCTTTCATTCGGCGAGCGTAGATTTTAACCTAACGTTCTATGGATTTGTGTAAAAGTGTATCTTTTGTAATAAAAAAAAAAAATATATATTTATATATAAGAGGGAATAAGGTAGAAACGAGAAAGAGTCGAGAGAAAGGAAAAGGATTATTTTTACACTGAATTCACACGTGACATTGATAAGCGTAATTATATTATTGATCGTTTGCAGGAAGGAGATCGTTTTTATTTTCTTGTGGCTTTCAAGGAATGTATCGATATTCTCGAGGTCAATCGAGTGAAATCGTAAATTTATAAACTCTGACATTTCTCGGCCAATTTTTTGTACATGTCGTTATTTCGGTTACTCATTCATATTTTAACGATGAGGAAATTAAATCATAATTTTTTTAAAAGACTTTAAATTTTTATTTGATTTTTCATTAAATTTTAGTTTAAATTGGGTAAGAACTGCATAATTATTGAATATTGGTACTTTATACATACATGTTAAAATAAAAAAAAAAACATTCCCCCTTTCATAATATAAATTTAAAAGTGTTTGCATTAACTATAAGATATCAAAGATTAATGACAATAACGAAATGTGCAGTACACGAATATTGCCGAAAATAATACAAGTATCGGTATCGAATTCGACATTCTCTCTCAGAGTAATCATTGAAGTGTGATCGTCGTGAATTACTGGATGTCCTTGTCGCAGGAAATATATATATATATATATATATATATATATAAGCGCAACAACGTATTGGTCCACGCGCGCTCGTACGCGGCTACATAATTCATAATATCGTTAAGTTCACCGAGATGGAAGAGTCGATCGGTTAATTGATTAAATCGTCGAGCACACGTCGCTCGCGATTTCAGTACAAAGCCGTGGATAAATCGCGACGTTATTTTTCTCGTCGTTGTGATTCTTTCTGTTAACCGAACGAGTTTATCGATATATAAGCGGATTGACTTGGACGTGTCTGCGTTGTTTATACTTAGAGAAAAACGCGTTACAAAATTTCAAGGTCGTTGTATCACTGACGGATACGTCGTGGTAACGGAAAGGTATTATCGATGTATGAATATAGGTAGATGAAAAAAAAAAAAAAAAAAAAAAAATTGTATATGCACGGATAATATTGCAAACAATGCATAAAGAGTTTACGCTTGATCGAACATAATTTCGTAAAAAACCTAAAGAAATAAAGTTGATAGCTTAGTGCTGAAATGTCGCCAAAAATTACTGTTGAATGTCTTTCTTTTAGTACATAAGTAATCATAGCAGTTTTAACAAAAATATTACGTCGTGTTATTAAAGATTTCAAGAATATTTTCTAAAATTCACATTTTCATGCATTGCACCCATAAGTCATCCATAATTAACAAAAGAAAAAAAAAAAAATAAATAAATAAAATAAAATAAAATAAATGCACAAGCCGATCGCCCTTCGTTCACCCACATATTCTTTACAAGTCGATCGCCCACGCGACTGTTGTCGCTTCTTCAATCCGGATGGTTTTTCGCCACAAGCGAGACGACGATCGAGCCTCGTCATTGTTTAACTGCGAGATGCGTCCACTCGATTCTAAATCATTATTCGATTGCTATATCGTGAAACTAAGGTTTACGCCTTTGTTGTAAGCAAGTTTTTTTAATTCTTTTCTTTTCTGTTTTTTTTTTTTTTTTTTTTTTTATAATGTACGAGTGAGATTGCATGTTTCGTTGTTGCTAATACATCTTTGGAAATTTTTTAATTTTATTCATTGGATTTGTGATTTATATTTGAAAACTAAAGGAAATTCGTTATCAAAATTACATTATTATAATAAAGAACTTGTTGCTTTGGTATACATTAAAAACCAATAACAGCGATAACAATAAATACATAAATCATTCTCGCGGAATGGAAAATCTCTCGATCTAGAAAACTCTTATTCACGTATATAAATTATCCGTATTCGCAAAACCAAACCGCGCATATGTTAAGCAATTTAAAGGAATATTAAGAAAGTGGATAATGTCAAACGAAAAGTAGGATACAATATTGATATAAATTTCCAGCAAACTGGATAATTCGCGGAAAGGATATTATATGCCGCACGGAAATAAATGTTCTACATTTAATTTGCGCGTAAAAAAGTTCGCTCGCGATATAAAATAAGTGTCCTTCGTTTGTAAATAGTCAGCGAATTATCGTTAGATATTATATATTACGATAATAATATTGATTATATATTGACTAAGTAGTACGATATGTTGATAAAAGATGCATTAAGTTGTAAAAATGTAAATTATAAATTAGAAGACTCAATTCGAATAAATAATTTGTATGTGCATTTACGGCTGTTAAAAAATCAACAAATATGAAGTTATCAATAAACAAACATTTAAGTTAAAAGTTGCAAAATTTTACATTAAAACGTTTCAAAACTAAAAAAAAAAGAAAAAAAAAAAATGAACAATATAATGTTCACCTATACATTTAACCTGCAACTATGAACCCCACAATAAATAAATAAAACGCAAACCCATATCATCCATTGCTAATAATCCATCGATAAATAACTCGACATCCTACATACAACCGGCAACTCGAATCGACTTTCATCGAAATTATTACATCGAGTGAGCTAGCATACGCGCGTCGAATGTTAATTTTGCCGTGCGATGCACCTAAGGCCCTCTACTCTTTCTCATAAAAGCGCGTAGGCGTCTCGCTTCTAGGTGTACGCGCGATCGGCTTTTCATAAAGCGCTACGATAGGGTTATGCGCCTCGGCAGGAAACATTAATTTCGAGATTAATGGAACCTTTTCTAATTAAGGCGACCTTTCACTCTTAAGCGAATGTTGTAGTTGTTTATGGTCAAGTGGAGATTATTGTGTGAGAGCTGCTTGGATTTAATAAAAGATCAAAACAATGGTTTTATTTTTTAATTATTTTGTTTTGAAGTTATAAAAATATGAAGATATAATTCTAAAAGTCGAGTAAAAGCAGAAGAATTGTATTAATTTTACATTGATATTAAAATATAATATATCGGCTTGATATATTTTAAAGGTATAAATATTAAAAAAAATATTTGGAAGGTTCAATTCTTCAAGATAATACTATATTATTGCAAAGTTTAAATATTTCAATCTAACATAATGAGGATCATTAAACTTTTAATGCAATTATAAGAGAGACGCAAGAAATAATAGTCGAAAGGAGCTAAATCCGCAAAGTTTCGTTTAAACGCAGCCTTCAGCTGCTGAATTATTTCCTTCTGCCACTCCGTTTTCATCGATGTACAAAATAATAAGACGTAGAAAAAGAAAGAATATCTTCGTTATTACTCAGTAGAAACGGTAGCAATTACAGAACCACCTTAGCCAACCGTGAGTATATACTACTATTCTCCCTCCGCGATAGGAATATTTTTCAATCATTACGAGCTTTTTCTCTTTCCGCGATGCGCCTCCTCCCATCGAGACCGATAATTTTCATTCTCGCTCACGCTTTTATATATTTCAAATTCCTAAGAAAATTGTTCGCGATTTTGTAAAAACAAAAACAAAAAAAAAAAAAAAAAAAAAAAACAACAATAAAAAAAACAAGAAAAGACATAACGCAAAAGAAAAAGAAAACTGGCTGCCGGCAGTGTTTTTTTTTTTTTTTTTTTTTTTTTTTGTCAAAGAAAGGCACGCCGATAAAAGTGAGAAGGAGATATTTTCAATACACGAATAAAAGGAATGATGGGCAAAGAAATTGAAAGGTAATAAAATTTAATGATAAAAAAAAAAATAATATTATGTAATAATATTAACGATAATACGAACCGATTTTTAGTACGAAGAAAATTTTTAATTATTTTAACGTAAAAGCACAAGTATATTTTTTAAAGAGAATTTATTATTATTAATTATAAAATACTAGTTTTTAATCGTACCGTTTGAAAAGAAGTGTTTATAAAAAAAGAAAAAAAAAAGAAAAAAAAAATGAATCCAAGAAAAATACTTTTTTACATTCATACATTTACACGTGCACACATAACGCCGTAAATTTACCCATAAATATATACATATTTGTACATTTGCCATATCTACAAACACAAACACGCGCATACACATCCGCAAAGAGCAAGCGAAAAGCCGAGAGAAGAGAAAAGGCGCCGGTAAAAAGTGAAAGAAAGAGAGAGAGAGAGAGAGAGAGAGAGAGAGAGAGAGAGAGAGAAAAAATAAGCGAGCACATATACGTTTGTGGACGTTTTTTTCCATCTCGGCTCCTTGCGCGCGGCAGTTTTGGAAGGTGGATATAAAGGCGGAGGAGGACGAGGAGATTGTTGGCTTTGCGAGCTGTGTGCATATATGCGTACGGGTACACAGAGTATACCGCCGACTACCTCTCGAGCGGGACGGCTCTCTTTTATTTTTGGGGAACAACCGATCCGTTGTGCCTTGCGCGCGAATGCGAAAGAGAAGCCGATCTCGCGATGATTAGACACCGTGCGAGCGTGTTTGGTATATGTTTTGATTGGTTTTTACAGAAGAATTGTTTCGCACGGTACTCGTATCGTAGATTATTATTATTATAGTTATTTATTTATTTATTTTTTTTTTTCTTTTTTTTTTTTTATAATATTACGACAGTTTAAAAACCAAGTTGAATTTTTTTTTTTACACTAATCTAACTTGTAAAAAAGGAATAAAGTTTTTAAACTAACGCGTCTTCCTTAACCAGCGCGACAAAACAAAATAAAATAAAAAAAGAAATCAAATCAAAGAAACGATCGCTTGCAAACATTACCAGATCTTTTTCCAAGCCCACGATCACGAGAAGACAACGAAACTCGCACCGAGGACGAATAATATTCGTGCATAATGCGCTTGCACATTCGCACACGTACACAAATACACAAGTACGTACGTACACAGAGACACACGTGGGACATTGCGCGCGTCGTAATATTCGCGTTGGTGCGTCTCTGCAGAGGCGTTTTGCGCGACTGCTTTCACCGTGTATCTATACTCTCTCGCTTTTACACGCGTCGGTGCCGTACGATTATTACGCTGCGACCGCGCGACTATTCTCTTCGTTTGCGATTTTAACGAGGTTCGCGATGAATTTGCTTTTTACTTTTTTTTTTTTTTTTTTTTTTTATGCATTTTTATTTTTTAGTAAATGAGTATTTAACTGAGAAAATTTTGATTTGATCGAGAGTAAAAATTATGGTTACACGTTAATATATTTGTTATAAATTTATCTTTTTACCGTGAAATTTGCATTTTTCGTAGAGTCACTAATACCTGATTAGTTCTCTGTTGACTTTTAGGCGCCAAGAGAAGAGAAAAGGATACTTAATTTCAAGAGCCGATGCTTTTCGCGCTCGGTAAAAAATCTTACCGGTTAATGGCTTTTTCGTTAAAAATCAATATTTTGAAATGTAAAAAAGTTGTGATATTTTACATGTATTATGCAAATAGAATAAGCCGTATTTAAAACGAGAAATGTATAAATAATCAGATATAAATACATCGTTTCGTTCGTATCTCTTAATCAATAACGATATACGGTTTAACGAATGGCAGCCGAGAGTTTCCCCCATATGAAAAGAAGAAAAATGCAAATCAAAGGACGCCAGAAGAATTTTAGCGCAGGCACAATACGCCGCAACGCGAATCCTTCGTTCTATACCGAACAACGAAAAAAAAAAAGATTACATAAAAATAAAAATAAATAAATAAATAAAAAAACATGGCTCTATTGTTCTGCACATGCTACGTACAAGGAGATCGGCCAAGATTATCGACGGGTTATATCACTTGCGGAATTCCGATTCCCTTTTTCTCACATACCCTCACACACATATGTGCAAGTCGGCGTGTTTTAGGGGCCACGTGACGTCACGGATTCGCCAGACAGATTAGCGGGTGCGCGACGATTTGCATTTTGTCTGCGCGCCGGAGAACCACACTATGTGTGTCCGATCGGATCGGACGAGCGGTCGACCGGTTACATTTTGCTTCCTTTTTCTCTCATTTTTTTTTTTTTTTTTTTGTTTTTTTTTTATTCTTTCCTTTCCTTTACGTGCTTGTACTTCTTTTTTTCGTTTTACTTTTCTTTTTTCGGTCGCGCCACTTTCGTCCGGGACACGCGATTAGATTTACGCGGAGTTTTACGCGCGTTTTGCAAGCGTGCACATATGTGTTATACATTTGTATCGTCCATGTCGAGCATTAATATTAAAACTCTATTGTGTAATAAAATTTGAAATAACTTATACGATACGCTTCGTGATTATTTATTACTTTTCGATAAAATTTTTTATAAATTAATAAACGTGTAATTGAATCTGGTTTTAATCAAAATACTTTAACTTCGGACACAAACGAGCAAATCGATCGAATGATTAATTTTGACTTCCTCACTACCAAACAATACCTATTGCTACAAAAACCACACGAGCACCGAACAAAAGACAGTCGCTCACTTAACAATTTTCATAATTCTAGAGAGAGAGAGAGAGAGTAAGAAATTCACCGGCTAGTAAAAGAAATTCCAACGAGTATGGATCCGAAAGAAAAAGAAAAAAAGAGGGGGAAAAAAAGGATACGAAAACGAAGAGAAGAAGCAAAAGAACACGCACATACACGTGGGAGAGAAAGAAGCAAGCCGAAGAGAGAGAGAGAGAGAGAGAGAGAGAGAGAGAGTGTTTAGTTGAGTAAGATCACGTCCTCGAGAGATTTGGGGGCTAACTTTTACCGAAGCGTAAGCGTTAAGTGGTCTCCCGTGTGCTCCCACGTTACCTTTTTTTCCCTTCCATCGTTTCTCTCTCTCTCTCTCTCTCTCTCTCTCCTTTTTTTTTTACTATTCCTCTCGTTCTTCGTTATTATCATCTACAGCTTCTTATTATGTTCTTTTTTATCGACTTACTTATGCGCCTCTTGTTTACACTTTTTTTTTCCTCTCTTGCGTCGGCCGACCCACATTTTGCGAAAGCGTGCGTGAGTATTGAGCGGTTTAAGTTTCTTTTTTTTTTCTCTTTTTCTTTTTTTTCTTTCGATTATTGTTGCAAGAAATGCGCGTAAAGAATATTTCGATGCGATTGATTTCGACGAGGCTGCCGTGTGTGCGTTATGAAATAGCTACTAATTGTACTGTTTATTTAGTAATTTGATGATTTTATAAAGGAGAGCCTATCGTTTTTAATGCGCATATGAACCAGAAAAAGTGTGTACTTGTGTTGAAATTGTTTAAATATCACGTAAGAAATTGAAATTTAATTTTTGGTTCAAGGTATTTTTCTCGAATGCCGCATTAATCATTTAATCTGAAGTAGAACAAGATCGAATACAATTCCATGTAATGATTCGACAGAAAATTATACTTGATTACAAGAAAACGATCGTATCTGCTGTTATTAGTTTCATAATTAGTGAATATTTAAGAGAAAAATAAAAACTTCATAGCGAGGAAACAAAGTTGTTTGATTTTAATTTAAACGCAAAGTAACGTATTTTTCTTAATCATAATCGTAAAAGTAATCGAACCGATATAATAATCATCGTAACAAAAAACGTATACCTCACAGTTAGCAGTTAAATAAAAGTTAACTTCACACGCGATAAATTAACCTATCCCAATTAACTCAACCATCGACAGACAATCAAATCTAACCCAATAGAAAATTCGCACAGTCACCGGGAAACGAAACAAATCACCCGCACGAATTACAAAATTCTACATACGTTCGGCGCACCTATAATATAACCTATAGGCAGTTTCCCCCGACGCATCGTTTAGCCGTACTTTAGCTCGCGTTAGTACCCGCACACACACACACACACACACACACACGCACGTGCATAAATAAATCTAGCAAGTACGTACTTAAAAGCTCGTCGAGCGCAACGTCGTCTACATACGCGCGAGCGTACACCTCCCGAGCGCTAAGAAGATATGGATCACTGATGTCATAGCCGTAGACATACTGACGTCAGCCGTCGTTTATATCCAGACGTGACGGAGCGTCGTCGGCATGGAGAGAGAGAGAGAGAGAGAGAAAATGCAGCTGCGAACAGGTATACGTGTGATCGGGAGCGACGTTTCGTACTGCAACGACGTTTAATGTGTAAAAGTACGCGAGGTATGCGCTCTAACGTCGCGTTGATTGTATGTGCGCGCGTGTGTACGCGCTGTGAGATCATTTTATATATATATATATTTTTTTTTTTTTTATTTTTTTTATTTTTCTCGAGTATTTTGATGAATCGATATGTGTTTATAAATACGAGGAGATCGCTAGATAGCTCGCGATAGGTGAATTTTTCGTTCGTTCGTTTGATTAATTCTTCTGCATGTCTAATTCTTTGAAGCGTCGGCGATGCGGGATTAGATGTGTTTTGAAAGATATCGTTTTATGGGTATGGATATTATGAGTTTAGATTTTAGGCTAAGCCTTTGTAATGTTTACTCGTTTGCGAGTTCTCGAAGGTGTAATCTCTGGTAACCGATAATTTAAGAAAACACGTTTACCATTCAATTTTTATTTTTTTAAAATCTTTTTCAAATGTCGACGATGATTTTACGATGCTAAATATACGCAACATAAAAATTATTATTACAGTATAATCTTTATAATCGTGAAAACGTATTAAGATACACTTTTAATAGGTACATAATTATCCACAAAATATTTCTCAATTTTCTTTCTGCCTCCCATAATCCTATTTATTTACTTACGAATCATCGGTTTTCTCTACCCTATAACTATATAAATCATCTCTCGTCGAGATCCTCGTCTTCGTATAAATCCGACACGAGGAAGCGTACTTAAAACGCCTCCTTCGTCGCCCTTATATTTTCCCGTATACGATATTCCGTTATACTTCACGTATATATAAGCGTTCAATGCCATCGCGGATTTTCTTCGCTTACAAGGTACGTATATCTGTATGCATATATGTATCCCGTTCGCGAAAAACTCCGCGACATTCCCGGCGTGTACGCACGCACACGCGTGCACAGGGACGTGGGCAAAAGGTAACGCGATACGGTTGTGCGTTGGGCGGGTGCGCAAACTCATGGTTTGTTACATCTAGACAACCGTGGATAATCTCTCTCTCTCTCTCTCTCTGTCTCTCTCGGCTCGGATATTTTGCACTCCTTATTCGATGGAATATGTAGCTGCAGGGGTATCGGATTTTTGGAAAAAATTGTTATAACCTCGAGAAGATCGAGAATCTTTTATCTCGTTTTGCGCGTATGAGATACGATTTTAAAAGCGAAATCTCCTTTTTCTTTTTTGTCTTCTTATCTTTTTTTCGTCGAGTGCGCGAGCGCGCGTGCAGTGTATTTAGCATGAGGAGATATAAGGTTACGCTCTTAGGCGCGCATTTGGTGTGTGCGCTATTTGATTTATTTGAGCATTGGTTTATATTTGCGATATGGAATCGAATATTGCTCTTAATATACATTTTAATTGAAGCTATATAACGGCAATTGGAATGTAGTTATTACCTTTTTTTTATGCGCTTGATTTATTAAAATTAAACGTAATGTTATTAAATGTTAAATTATTCTGACTTTCACTTTTATTAATATATATACATACATATAAACCACATAAAAATCCTTATTCGTACAAATATTAATAACCGTTTTATCCTTTATCGATAATTGAATCTATATTAAATTCTTTATTTTCCATCGCGTACATTTATCGAATTAAGACATATAATAACGTTCGCGAAAACTGTACATCGATGCGCGAGTCGCGTTATTTGACGAACGCGCGAGATTCAAACTTTAAAGGGTTGAATATATAATATTCAGTATGTACTTCGCGACTGAATGTATAATAATGATAATATAATAGACGCGCGGTAGAAAACTCATTGGGTAGGCAAAGCGCTTCGGCAATTGACAGCCGCTTTACGACTACATTTAAAATAAGACTATTATAGAAATATACGATCGCCATATCCGAATATTACCATTCCTCAAACGTCGTTCCCTCGTCGACGCGTGTTCACCTTTCACGACGCACATACGTGTGTATACATACGTTCATGTATATATACACATAATCCACAGTGCCGCCGAAGAAAACCAGAGAAAGAAAGAGAGAGAGAGAGAGAGAGATAGAGAGAGAGAGAGAAATATTATGATTCTTTTCTCTGGGCTTGAAGAAAGGAGAGCCCCGACAAAACGAAATACAATATAATTCGAGGCGAGATAAGTGTATTCGGATTTTACGAGGCGCCGTAAAGGCCGACAGCCGACGACAACGAACGTTAATGAAGCGGCGAATTTACTCTCGTCGCCGACTTCCGTTCCCCCTTCCACTTTTTTCTTTCTCACTTTTTTCTCCATTCTTTCCGCGTGTGTATTACCGATTCTTGTCGCAAGTGGTTTTGAGACGCGGAAAAAATATTGCGAACGACGTATATATGTATGTATTCGCCGATAAGATTTTCTCTTTCTCTGTTTTCTTTTTCTCGTTGTTTTTTTTTTTTTTTTTTCTTTTTTTTTTTTTCGTAACTCTTATACTTTCGCCGAATTTGCGTACTCGAGCGTCGCACTTTTGGTAAGAATCACAGATTATGAGTGGGATATGCAGTTACTTGACCTTGTTGCCGCTAATGCGTGAGACCGCGCGCTAAGTGATATTTTAAAGTATCGCGCGAAATTTATGAATTTGAAATAAAATTTGCAAATTGCGCCATTTTAATCACGCCATTTTTTATAGAAAATTTTTCGTTTCAATAACTATACATTATTTTTTCACTTTTATCTTATATTCATGTAATTTTATGGCTGCATCAACAGTATCGTACGCACTTATTAATTTTCGAGCGTCAGCTGGAACTTTTTGAAATTACAAAAAAAAAAAAAAAAAAAAAAAAAAAAAAGAACGGCTAATCTTTCTCATTCTATCCCTCTCCTCGCGCGTGTAATTTACGACACCCTACGGTCACTCGGCGCAAAGAGAAAAGAAACGCGCCCGTAAACAAATCATAAATTATTTATTGGATCTTTAAAAAAGCAAACTGGATAAAGAGTGAGAGAGGGAGGAAGAAAGAGTTAAAAACGAGAGCCTAGAAAATCCATTTTTATTAATCTCTTTTAATACAGACCCGCGCGCAGTTTCCTTTTTCAAGGCGAGTCTCTGTCGCTGTCTTTCTTCAACACACGTAGAATACACACAAAGTAGAGATGCGCGCAGTGCTCTCATCCATGTCACCGAAATTCGCCGGCTTTAAATGAAAGAGTAGAGGAGATAGAGGCAACGCGAGTGCGTGCATTTTTTTAACGATCGTTAAATAAATCACCGTCTATGTTTCTCTCTTTCTCTCTTTATCTTTTTTTTATTCTCAGCTTTATTTTTACTAGTTTTGCTTTTTTTTACGTTTCTCGTTTTTTGGTAACTTTCGATTTTTTACCCGTGTCCTCGATATACGCGTGAGAATTTTTTTTTTTTTTTTATGGAATTCTTATGTAATTATTTAAAAAAATATATATGCATATGCATACATATGATTACTGATAAAAATCATTTTTTCATTAATTAAAAATTGATAAATTGTATATATATATATATATAAGTAAAATTATTCTCAAAGAAAAATTTTCGATTAAAAAAATACTCATAAATTAATAAAATCGATTGCAATAGCAAAATTAACAATGTAAAAGTATTACAAAATAAAAAATTTTTCATCGAAAAATAACAATAAGAGACGCACAGCAAATTCACAATCAAAACGCGACAACGAATATTGTAATTCATTCGTATCCGCTTTCATCTCTATTCACTCAGACGTTACAAATCCCGCTCTTTCTCTCTCTCTCTCTCAAAATTTTTCGAAACTTCTTTGTTTACCCCAACGCAAAAATCTCTCAAACTTCCTGCGCGCATAGTAAACGGAACGCGTTGCCGACTACGAGTACATGTCGTCGCGCATTTCATCCGCGATCGTCGGCGCCACCCACGTTAATTTATTAACGAGCGTCTCGCCCGCGATTCGTTCAACGATTACGCGACTCACCGCAGCGATGATTGATGTTGATCCGCCGCGTAAGCTGCAGCCGAGAAAGAGTGTATGGAAGGATTGTTAAAAATTAACAGTGTGATGTAGTTGCGAGAGAGAAAGAGAGTTGTGTAGATAATTTTTTATATATGATCAACTTTTCGCTTTCGTTTTTTTGTTCAAAATGCAGTTTTCTTTAAGACTCATTCAAATTTATGCCGATTTTTAAATTCAACCTGTACGCGTGTGGGTTTCCATGCATTAGCCTTTTGTTATTTTATGTATTAGAGACAGTGATAAAATTTTACGAAAAAATTGCTTCTTTCGACGTTTATGAATTGGAAATTATTAATGAGAAATGATAGTTCGCTTTTATCGGAACGAGAAGCGATTATTCATTTAATGATAAATCACGCTCTTGAAAACTGGTTTTTAAAGAGTAACAGAAGCGGCTTTTAAAATTTCAGGAAGGTATTTGAAAAATAAAGAAATTTTTGAACGATTGCGACGTTTAATTGTTAAGATTAAAAATGTAAATGTATAAATTGTTCGCGTATCTTGAAATTGACGCATCGATGCATCTACTATAATTTAATCATAATTTAAATTTATTAATCATATTTACGACTCGAGTTAATAATAAAATGGCCATCATTATTTAAAAAATTGCAATTTAACTTTTTTTTTTAAAAAAAAAAAGTAAAACCACACGTCGTCGTTTACAAAAAGGAAATAATTCATATTTTCCAAAAATTAAAAAATTTCACTTCCACTTAATAAAAGAAAAGAAAAATTACCAAAGCGATGATAAAACGCGAAAGAGGAAACCATCTATTTAACCAGCTATTTCGTCATATACGCGTAAATAAAAGACACACTGCGAATACCCTTAAACTACAGTCTCTCACACTACATATACACATATCTGTACACGCGCACGAACTACGTGTCTCGTCGTTAATCTCGGGACTCACGGGCCCATAACTAGCGCGCGACGTTACGTTATACATACCGCGACTCATAAAAATGTCGAAGCGGTCTGTCAACGGTCCGCTTTAGGCCCGATTTCCTCAACTCATCGAGTTCTTTCTTGGTTTTTCACGCGGTTAACGAGCCGTGTTGGGACTCTCGTGTACTTAAGTTCAACTCGCATGTAAATAACTTAAGTCGTTATTTTCGCACGCCCGCCGATTTTCGATTTTAAAAAACCGCGAGCTTTCTGAGAATTTCTTTTTACGTTGTTTAATTTTGATCCATTATTGTTGAACGCAATTTATAGATGATAAATTTCGATGAGACTTCGTTTGAAATGTAATCAAGTGTATCGATACTAAATCATTTCATTATTTAAATTGCATCATTGGTTAAATGATAGATTTGGGAATATGTTTAAAATAAACATTAATTGTGAAAAATATTCATCCAATAATTACCCAAGCTCACAAGCCCTTATAAAATTTCATCCTGGTATACCCGACGCCATAAAACATCGTCGCACCGTCTGATGTAACTCTTAAACTATGCGTCGATCGATCGTTGAACTATACGTATACAAAGGACTATATCGTTCGTCGTCTCGCACTTGTCACCTCCCCTCGCCTCCCCCCAAACGCATACCGTTCTCGATTTCCACCAACGAGTCTCGAATCCGTACGATAACGAGCGCACTCGCAAATCACTTTCACAAGACGACGTGTGCACACGCGTGGTATACACACGCATTAGAAAAGAAAGTTGCGGTAAAGAGAGCGAGAAAGAGATAAAGATAGAGAGAGAGAGAGAGTGAGAGAGAGATACTTCTATACATACAACAGGTTTACGACGAAGCAGTGGCCCATTTGGGACGGAAACGATCGCGGGAGGTGGCCGACAAGGTGGTCTCGCGCCGATTTGATTAATCGGCCGTGATTTGTCGATCATCGATCACCGAACGTTAATTGGCTCGTTTATCAAATAATCACCCAGACGCGGTATTTGAAGTATACATATATAGCGCGTTAACGCTTAAGTGCGCCAATACGCGCTGAATACAGTTCATGGAATGTCGTGAAAGATTCTTTTTGTTCTTTCTTTATTATTATTATTATTATTATTACTATTATTATTATTTTTTTTTTTTTTTTTTTTCAAGCGTTGCATCCGAGTAAATATCTTTCGATTTAAAAAGTCACCTAAAAGCAATATTTTTCTTCTTGATGCTTAGAAAAAGAAAAAGGAATATAAATATAGTACAAATAAATATAAAAGCCTTCTAAATTGAAAGTAGATATTGTCACGAGTTATTAAGTTACATAAAAATTTAACTGGTCTGACAAGCTGAAAAAGCTCTCGAGCTTATTTATTTAGGCAATAAGACATATAATCTAAGCGACGTATGCACTTTACAGTTTGTATGCAAACAAAATACGTACGATAAGGTATAAATAAAGCGACGTCGTCCAAATGTAAACTTTCGTTAAATACTTTAAGTTGTCGTCGTTTTAAATTCTTGCAATAATACCACATTGTAGGTAATCATATGGTTGATTTCATTTTATACATACTTATAAAATGTTCATTTTATTTCACATTAGAGCGTCTTTTATCTAACAGTAAGACAATAAGCATCGTCGGTGACGCGTATTACTTTAAACGGATTTTAAAACTTTTAATGCCGATCGCAATGTTACTATCAAATAGCGACGCAAATATCAAACGTTTTGAGGAATCAACTTTTAAATCAGATTGCAACTAGCACAAAAATGAACCGTCGAGTTTAATCTATCATACAAAAAAAAGCTCGTCGGCTCAGAGCTTAATAACTAAGAGATAAATATATGAACGCGAAGAGAGAGAAAAAGAGAAAGAGAAAGAGAGAGAGAGAGAGAGAGAGAGAGAGAGAGAGAGAGTAAAACGTGGCAACAATGCTCGGACAATAATCCAACGAGGGTATTGCCGTCTGGCGATTTAAAACGCGCGTACGCAGCGATACGTAAATGCAAACGCGCAAGTACGCGCATATTGTAAAAGACACGATTTACACGCTCAAGAGAAGTTGTTAGAGAGTCCAAAGCGACGCGGTTCTCTCTTTCTCTATCGTATTAGCGAATTTACAATGAAAATAGAGAGAGAGAGAGAGAGAGAGAGAGAGAGAGAAAGAGAGGGAGAAAGATTACCTGTACACGCGCTAATCCGTGAATTTTACGAGGGATATTTTTCCCGGTGTGTATATGTACGGTTATCTTTGAATGTCAATCGCGAGCTGTGTAATCGATCTATAACGATCGTTGACTTTTTACGTCTGGGTTGGCTTGTCAATGCCGATCGCGCCTTGGTAAACGTGACGGTTGGAAAAAATTTGTTTGCGTTTATGTAAAATGTCGGGGGGATTAAGAGCGATGTGAAATTTTTAAACGGTTTTTCAGTTACCTTTTCCTTTTTTTTTTTTTTTTTTTAATCGTCTAACGGTAAACAGGAAACGTTACGATCGGTTATGCAAATTCTTTACGTTTAACGTATATAATTCGATGATAATCAAAACATATAGCAAATCGTTATTCTTACGGCGTTCAAGGCGTTCGTCGTCGTAATAATTTTGAAAAAGCAAGATTACGCATACCAACCCACTACAATCGCCTCGTATAATCGCGCGTTACTTTCCAACATTTACACCATTATGTCACCAGGTCATTACCGTGCACACGTACATATATACCTATACACTCATAGGTCCGCATACGTATCCGCGCATTACACATACCTTACATGCATTGATTACACGCATACACACATAGACATAAGCGAGGCCATTGTCTCGCTCGGACGGCAAGCGACGTGCAAGGATTAGAATTGCGACGGTGAGAGACGCTTATCTTTTGGATAATATAACGAGCGCGTATTGATATCGGATACCAATGAGCTACAGGCTCCCGTTTAAGTTTGCTTGTCTTTATTTCGAACGATTCTTTATTTTCTTTTTTTTTTTTTTTTTTTTTTTTTTTCTTACTTTTTTTTACGATCGCTAAAAATATGACCGATAAGGATGATTTCGTTGTGTGAATGGTTATAGAGATGATAAGGTGAACGATACGCAAAAATGCATCAAATCAATTGTTTTTGTTTTGTTAGCACAATAATCGCTTTTGAATTAAGATTACCACAGAAAAAATAAATACTTCTAAAGTGTTTTTTATACAATTGTTCTTATTGTGTAAAAAAAAAAAAAAAAAAAAAAAAAAAAATTATCCATTGAAAAAAATATTTAATCGGTCGCTGTACATTAACATAATAGAGTATAAATTCTGATCTATTGTTTATCGTATCGAAAAACTTCAAGAAAACATAACAGCTAAATCAGCTACTTGTTAATTTCCCTTAGCAGTCTCGCGACAACGCTTTAAAACGTCCGTGCAATCGCGATGTTACGCACCGATTACATGCCAATAAAGCGAGTAAAAAAAAAAAAAAAAAAAAGCCAATAACCACACGACACACAATAGCCGATAAATTTCAAAAGGCAAATAAAATAACGAAGGCGAATGATATCGAACGACGCTAAACGGCAATTTTCATCCTCGTAATTATTAAATTTACACCGTTACGTCATCTAGTCGAGCTAATGTAACTCGATTCGTGTGTAACGTACGAACGATATTGCGTTCGCGAGTTACAAATTTTATGCGCTCACGAGTACGTTGATCGGTAATCATTTAAGGTAAAATAAAAGACGAAGAGAAATTTTCTTTTCATCCGACGCCGTCAAGATAATGAACTTGCACGAGATCGCCGATCTCGTAAATTCTAAGGGAGAAGAAAGGAGGGGAATGAAGAAGGATGCGAAAGCGTAACGAATATCGCGAGGTTTTACATTCTAACGATTATACGTAAACACTTTAAAAAGAAAGTAGGTGAAATTGTTCTCTCTTTTCTCGTACGCATAAGTTAGCCTTTATCCGTATAAAAACATTAGGGTGGCAGTTAATTTGTCAAGGCATCGAGTTATCGATGACTCAATCGTACTAAGTCGATGATTAAATGCCGCATAAACGAGGTTGCGGGGTTGACGCGAGAGAAATTATGGATTTGCTTTTAATGCAACGAGATTGTTTACATGTCGGTGCATGCGTGCAAAAATGATAATTAATTAAGCGTATAGTGAAAAAGTTGAAGCGTCAAACCACTATTCTTCTTTTTTTTTTTTTTTTTTTCTGTTATTTTCATAAAACAAATCGGAGCGATTGTCGTTAATTGATTGTCGACCTGAAATTTATGAGTTTAATTTTTATCGAGTAATTTGATTTACGCGGCGTTTGATTTTTATTCAAATAAAAGGATTAACACATCGTTATTCGAGTCCTTAACAACCGAGCAATGTTCGATGAATGGTTTTAAATTCTTTCGTGGAATAGAATACATTCTACGTACAACAAAGCTTACTTAGTAAGTACCTATACGGTATCGAAACACGCGAGTGAGTCAATGCTTTTATCGAGCTTGATTTGTTTAACTGCCAATCGATAAATCGGCATTATTGCCGAAACGAAAACCTCGCGCGTAATTCACGGCTAATTTTGCTTATAAACGCACCGCTACAACTTTTTACGTATACTTTAATAAAGAAAAGTAAAAAGAAAAAGGGTCCTTTGATTCGCGCGCTCGCGCGAGTTATCCGCGCGATAACATTAAATCACGGTTAAGTAAAGAGCAGATATTTAGCAAAGCGCGCGTTCTCCGTTGTGCATCATTAACAAAGGTTTTTACCGTGACCCAATTAATAAGCGTAAATAGACACACAAGACTACACAATAAAAACATAAACGTGCACACCCAACGCGCACAATTCGATAGAGCATACGCGCAGACCTCGCGGTTACAAGAAACGCACGCGACTTTATCGTTTTCGTGTCCGCGCGCGATCGAAAGAGCTAGCGCGACCGTCGCTCGAGTGAGCTTTTAATCGAGACTCTCGTTAGAATATCTCGGTCTCGGTCTACGCGTGAAAACGCGTGCGCGCGGCTGCCAATCTCTATACATAAGTGTATATCGTTCTTTTACGCGAGACAGTCATAAACACACACACACACACATTTATACACACGAGCACACGCGTGCACCACACCGTGTGCATATGTATACAAGCATAAATTCCGCGGGCACGCGCGCGCGCGTATTAAAACGTCGCTCGTTATGCAGATTTATGTGCTTTATTACATTGACGCGTAAGCGCTGCGTAATATTTCACTTTGGCAGTTGCCGCCGCGCGCCGACTGTACTCGTTGTAATGTTGTTCGTCTCTCATCGCGTATATCTGCGCTAAACATTGTACTTTTTTCTCCTTTTTCTTCTGTTTTTTTTTTTTTTTTTTGTTTTGTTTATAGATGTTTCACCTGTATGTCGGTTAATGGATTTAGTTATATTGTCAACGGTTTCTTAATTATTATACTACTCAGTAGTATATTATACATCGAGTAAATAATAAAACGATTAATTATTAAAATGTTCCTTTGTAAAATTTATATACTGATTTTTTTTTTTACTCGTGTTTAACCTTTTTATGACATTTTATGAAAATATAAGAGAAAAAAAAAATGATTTATTATTTTAATTCAATTCAGCGAATCATAAAATATATTAATAAACAGGCTTTTTACGTTAAGGAAAAAAAAAAGTGTTTGTATAACTTTCAAATAGACAATATCTGTTTCATTTAATTAGATATACAATTATAGCTTTGTATACAACGTGATACACCGGGGTTTAGTTTTATATATCGTGTAAAACATAATATCAATAAAACGTAATTAGAAGTCGAAAATTTGTTTTGTTAAAAATTAGAAAACTAATACACTCGCTCGATACTTCTACGAAGAAATTCGAGGACTCCGCGTGTACTAAGGGTTTTCGGTTGGTTTTTTTTTTTTTTTTTTATAAACGATCCATTCTTTTTTTTACCCGTACACGATATATAGATATAAGTATATCATGCGACGGGAAACCTGAGATGCAAGATTACGTGGACGAGTGCAGGCTTTAAGTTCTTATTGAAAACTGCTTTTTTTTTCTTTATTTACTTGTTGACAGATACTACGGTTACACGTTATAAGGTATATATATATATTCATATCATATGCAAAGTTATGATAAAATGTATTTAAAATTTACTATCGAATATATGTCGCGCGGATACATTATTTACACTTCATATATTAATACGAAGTCGCATAATAGATGAAAATCTAAGTGGCTTAAAGCTTTTGTTACAAGTTTTCTATAATGAAGCCGAGAGCCACCCGCGTTGATGTAAATTTGCTCTCTCGTGGTATATACGCGCTTGTCAAATTGATTTTAACGTTGTCGCTTTAATTATCATAAGTGAAAGTATATATCGCTTTGATGAGCGTCGAGTTAAAATACATAGCTTGTGCAAATATCGGGTAAGATTAAGGTGAAATAAAATTCATTTTAAAAGAAATATGCGCTCGAATAATCGCAAAGACTATTAATTTTTCTTTTTTTTTTTTTGTTTTGTTTTTTTTTTTTTTTTTTTTCATATACATTTCCGACCAAATGGTTTTTATTTGAAAGTTTATATAATTATAATAAATCAATATTTCCGATATCTATTTGTAAATTCAAATTTCATATAAACGCAATTAAAATATGAAAATTTATGTTAATGATATCAAAATGAATTCGTTCACACGATGTTATAAAAAATTGTATCGTATAACATATTCATCATTCATATATATTATCATATAGAAAATAAAGTAAATGGAAAAATTATTCGAAATTTATTTACCTTAATATCGTATCGATCGTTAAAAATTTTTCGAAACAAGCAAAAAAAGAGCGATCGATTGAAAGAAAATTCTTAGCGTAATTTTTCTCGCGGTACACAAAGAAAAAAATCTCAAGCGCGAGCTTTATATTCCGACAACCCTGAACGAAAATAACAAAACCGGCCGCCTTTTTCTCTCTTGTTTTTGTTATAATAACTCGAGCGCTCAAAGTGCATGATCCAACGTCTCGAGAATTTTTTAAACCTCATCATCATCATCATTATCGTCGAGCCGTTAAAAAACATAAAATGAACATAAAATAAAAAATGAAAACTCGCTGAAAAAACTGAAAAATATGAAAACGTAGCGGAAGGGTCTCCTTGAGAAAAACGTTAGTTTTCATATTTTGTTTTTTATATATTTTCTAGCGCTGTCAATGCGTATTTAAAGAACGAGATGTCTCAACGCGCTCGTAAATACTCGGCAATTAGATGATCGTTACCGCGCGACGCGACTGAATTTGCGTCCTAATACAGGACGTATGTGCGGTAGGTTTCATTATTTTCTTAATAAATGCCTCAACTGCGATGGTTTATAACTTAAGCGTAAGAAAATAATGTCAAGTTTAACGTGAAAGTAGGTTTGCGGCGGATATTGTGTGTACTCGTATTTATACATAAACTCTAAGACATTTGACGTATTGTCTTGTTTTGCCATAATACCAGCAATTGATTTTTTTTTTTTTTTCATCTCTTTAATAACAGCGTTGTTAAATGTCACTCATTGTGTATAAATCAACAATGTGTAGAGTTTGTATATATATATATATATCGGTCTGTAAGTTGCGTAATTTTTATGATATTATTTTGTTGGAATAATAAATCGTCACTAACGTATGTTATATCATGTCGATTACATCAATGGGAGTTATCTTGTAATAGAACATGCTTGTTTCATGGAAGTATTTAATATGCTCCTATATTTATAATTTTTAAATTTTTTTAATAAAATTCAAAACGATTCATTCTTCTTATTGTCGATTTGAAATTATTTCAACTTACAATTTAAACTATAAGTATAAAAAAAAAAAAGAACAAAAAAAAAAAAATATATATATATATATGGCTGTTTCGAAAAAATAAAAATCTTAACTGTGATAATAAAGCAATATTTCAATATAAACATACGTAATAAATAATGTTTATTTGCCGAGATTAAGTTTTGATTGATTAGTCGGTACATTATAATGTATCAGTCAAAGCAAGTGCATTAAAAGCTTTGCATTTGCATTAATTAGATGCAAGTTGAATAAAGTTAAACTAATCTCTATAATGTTATAAAATAATCGTTGCAACGTCGTTAAGATTTTTTTTTTTAAAATAAACGATAATACTTTAGTCGCCGTGTCGTAGGACGACGGTAGCACTCGATTATCGTTACATAAAATCTACACGTACCCATCAATCAACGGTTAACAAGTATCAACAAAGTAAACGATTTTCGCAAAATTTTCTTCGCGCTCGATTCATTCATCGAGCGTTAAAAAAAGGTAAAAGAATCTATAAAAAAATAAATAAATAAACATATATATGTACTCCTCGGGCACTTTAAATACTTGAACGTTTTTTCTTTCTCGTTCGGTGCGCGTAGCTCTTTCTTAAATATTGATAAATTTCAATCACGTAAAACTCGGCTCACTACGTCGCACCCGTGACAGACGTATCGGTTGAGATTATCGCGAATCTCATACGCACTTGGATGAACGTAAGCCAGCGAGAATTTACGCGATCTTCGCGTCAACGCTGAGTAGCCTCTTTCTCTCTATTTTGTTTCCCACTCGTATTTAGCGTGGAATTTTTACCTCGTGGATAATACTAGTACGTCGACGATCGAGTATTTATTTTATAACATGGTATACTTATACGTTTACGGACAAGTTTGTTTTAAAAAGGTCGAGTCTTTGATTTTATAAATAAGTAGCATTTAATTGGATTAATAAATTTTCCTAACAAGGCTTAAAATAATTTCTCATTTTATCGTATATTTGAATGAAAATAGCCGAGCTACATTGAGAAATAAATTATTCAGAGATTAAACGTATATGTGAAATTTTTCGATACCGCGTTCACGATTTTAAGCGATATCGTTCCTTCACCTCATTTAATGGATTCTTCCAACGTTGATGAATGAAAAGTGATATATTGTGGACACGATATCTTAAGAGGGTTACGAAGTAGCGCTCGAAAACGTAAACAATTTTGATTCATTGCGAGTACACGTTTTTGAAAATGTAACGATTTCATTTTTTTTTTTTTTTTTTTTTTTTTTTGTTTTTATTTGTTATTAAATCACAAATGCCTTTTCACGCCTACGTGTATCTTTACAATATCCAATATATACAATAAACATTCGAATTAAGAATAAACGAACGGTTAAAACTTGACGTTAAAAATCTAAATAATACAGTATTAACGTTTGCGCATAATTTTTACATTCCCGAGATTAAGCGCGTTTACACCGCGGAAGTAAACTCGAGCAATAAGAACAATCGGCGGATATTATAAGTTGGAAAGGATAGAGTCGCGATTGACTTTAGGAAGGAGAGAGACGCCCACGAGACGGGAGAGAAAAGCCGATAATCGATTCTCTCTTTTCTTTCTTTCTCTCGAGTATACGCGTGTATAGACTTGATAATACGCTATACACGCTAGGTATTCGATATTTATGGTGTTTCGATACGGATTTACACGCGCGAGTTTTTACGTGTATTGCAGCCGCTTTTATAAGTACTCGGTTAAGTATACATATACGCGGGTCTAAGGTCGAATGATTGATTTAGTATCGATATACAACACCGAAGTTGTTATTGACTTTGGTATCTCTCTTATTTTTTCTTTTTTTTTTTTTTTTTTTTTTTTTTTACGAGTCATATGCATCGCACGCATGGATTTACGAAGATTCAAAATAATGGATCTAATATGTCAACGTTAAGGTTCGTGTAATTTATAGAAAATTATGTTAAATTATGATTTATGCGGAGTTTCAATCTTTAAACGGTATGTTTTCAGCAATTTTATACGAAAGTGTATAAAGAAATTAAGTTATTTTGTAAGTACTTTGCAAATTATTTATCGAGCAATTTTAAGTATACCGAATAACATTTAATTTCAACATTTCTGTTTAATCTTCAATCTTATTGCTTAATAATCGTTTGAAGAAAAAGCACTGTAATTGGTTAAAAGCATGCACGAAATAAAATAAAACCAAGTGTTTCCGACGAATCAATCTTGAAATTATTAAGAGTATAAAGAAGACTTATTGAATAAAAAATAATGCGCTACTTAAGTATCCGCACTCGTGAAGTACATTAATTCAATAGTTATCTTTTATTTATACGTAATCAAATGTGTGTTTATAATAAAAATAATTTTAATACCGGTTTTTCATTACAGCAAATTATTCGAAATAAAAACCATAATGACATTAAAAGTTTTAACCGTTATTAAAAGTACGAAAATAATTATTTTTCGCCTCGCATGACCACCGTTTTGTCCGAGCGATTAACATCGACGTAAGAAAATTTAAATCATAATAACGATAAATTTAGCATTCAAAAACTAAAACCCAATCTCGACGAGAAAGAAAGAAAGAAAGAGAGAGAAAAATAAACGCGGCGCGGTCGCGAATTTTCATTTTTCAATCGATAAGTACCGCCGCATAAAAGAATCGACGAGAAAAAATGAAAAAAAGAAAAATGTCCAAGTCCGAAGTTTCGTTTATTTTACGAGAGATTCGCGTCTTTCATCTTCGTTCTTTTTCCGAGGCACAAGCAATCGGCGATCGGAGAACGTAATATTTTCTTTTAGCACGAGAGCGCGTGTCGAGCTAAACGTGAAACCGCAGATGCGTTTATTCTTCTCTCTCTCTCTCTCTCTCTCTCTCTCTCTTCCTTCTATCCTTTTTATCTTTCTACAGCGCTTATATTGCTGCTGGAGTTGAGAAGAAATTTAAGATGAAAGAGAGAGGAAGAGAGAGAGAGAAAGAGAGAGTATGTAATAAACGAGGTTCGAGCGATGAGCGAAAACTTTGCGAGAGCGAGAGAAACGGTCAAAATTAATTTTTATATTTCTTGAGGGATACAGTGTTCTGATGCTTCGTTCGGGAATGCGTTTTCGTTTATTTTTTTCTTTCTTCATTTCTTTTCTTTTTTATCGTTGAGGTAAGAGATTTGTCGTACATGTGTTTTTGTATACCTTTCCGGTGGGTCTCGAAACGAATAATGCGGTGTCTTGGATTTTAATTGCGACGATTTTTCAAATTTGTACGTAATTTACCGATTAATTATGCGTCGTTAATATGATTAATTACGCTTTTGAATTTGTTAAAGGAATAAATTGAAAAAATATTGTTTTTAACGAGATAAAAACTTATAGCTTAATAAAGTACTTATTTACCATAGATATAAAACATTATTATTTTACCTTAACATTATCCTTTATTTCATTAATATTGTAACAATTCAAGTGTCGCATAAAATCAATAAGTATATACTAGGATAGGCATAAGTAAGTGACACAAAACGAGAAAGAAGTAAAAGAAGAAGAGATAAAAAACTGGGAAAGAGTAAAGTAACGACATCGGTCGCAAATAATCGTTAATTCAACGACAGGTGTAATCGTTGCACAATGACCCGGCCATCATACGATCGCGAAGAAGTACGTAGGGTTATATTTACAAGGTCGTAGACGCACACACCTGCGCGTTAATAATCAAATGCAGGGGGAATCCCAGAGAAAAAGACCGAAAGAGAGAGAAAGAGAGAGAGAGAGAGAGAGAAGGGGAGAGGGAGAGAGAGAGAGGTAAAAGCGAACGAAAGGAAAAGTTAAATAAGGGGAAGTTACGCGCACGCGTAGAAGCGCACGTATACGTGTGCGGTGTTAAGCCCTATGGCTTTTGACTCCACCCCCTTTTCACGCTTACCTCTGATGCCTTTCGTCTACTCGTGTATATATATATATGTATATATATGTATGTATAAGCATCTACGCCCATTGCGCGTGCGGTGCAATTATGCGTAGACGTGGACATTAAAGCTGGGCGTACGTGCGCTCGATGCCATCAAGACAGAGGATTATACATTGTTTTGTAGATGTACTTTTCAGCGTTGGAAAAGTAAGAAACGTAAATTAACGTCTTTTAAAATGGAAAATTTACATTCTTAACGTGTCGTTCTAAAACTGCAATGATTTTCGACCTCACCCATCCAGCTGATCCAGCGCCATTACATCTGAAAGCAGACACACGCACAAGTTGTCTCCTCTCGGTACACCTCTCCCTAACTATTTACCCATTTCTTTTTCCCTCTTTATCTTTTCTCTCTCTTCGACCGCGCCGAGCTCTCGCGCAAAATACACGCGGTGAAAATACCGCGCGGCACTGTAGATAAATTCTTTCTCTGTCTCTCTCTCTCTCTCTCTCTCTCTTTCTCTTTCAAGTACACATTATTTGATAAACTGGTTAAGGCGCTCGTCTGTCCTATGGATATATATATATATATATATATATATATATCTGTTTGCCTTGGCTTTGTGCTTAACGCGCTCGCGCGCACGTTTGTGCATTATACGACGCGAGACGCCGCGTTGGAAAAATGGTCCAACGGCGAGCCAATGCAAACACGACGGCACGTGTATACTCGAGACTAATATATGTATACATATATATATATATATATATACTTAAATCATCCCGACGTACGTATGGATTACTTTGAGAAAAAGCGATTTTTTTCGTTTTTTACCGAGTGTATGGCTTTACCGTCGTTGGGTTTATCGTCGCCGCGTCGAAGCGCGAAAATTGAGCGTATAATTGCTTCGGTAAAGAGCCAATGGTGTTTGGTTATGGCATAACCTAACCCCTTCCGACGTTCCTTTGAAAATTCGCATGCGAGCGTACGACGAGGAATCGACGCGTAAAAGAAATTACACCTTAATATACATGTGTGTTTGCATGTTGGTTTTGTTCGGCTGCAGATCTAGTTTGCGTAATACGATGGCGTGTGTCGAGTGTGTAATGCACTTTTTCCACGCGGAAATTAACGCATCTATATTTGACCAAAGCTATCATTAGAATTGTTGACATATAAAAATTGAAATTTCGCTCTGGGAAATGTGTCTTAAACGTCATATCAACGAAAATGATACCTTTCTCATATCAACCTGTTTATCATCGCGCCGCGCAATAATCGGAGATCGTTTGAGACCACCCGCCCGATGTGTACTCACCGTCACGATTTAAAAGCTTGCGCGGAATGTATGGCTCATTAACAAAAGAACTTGAAAGAGTAAGGCGCATCCTCGTACAGTATCTCGTTACTTTCTCACTCTCTCTCTTTCTCTCTCTCTCTCTCTCTCTCTCTCTCTCTCTCTCTCTCTCTCTCTCTCTCTCTCTCTGTCTCTATTATAACACCGCGAGCGAGCGCGTGTGCATAATAAACTTGATTCGAGTAACGAATTATACTATTATAACTTCTCTCACTCTCCAAGGTGTGTAAACGCGTATGTACGACATACGAACGAAACTTTTGGTCACTCCCATGTGTATTAGAATATAGAGAGAGTATATGCATATACTCTCTCTCTGACACATGGGAATAGGAGAGAGAAAGAGAGAGTGAAGGTGATTCTTATATATATATATATATACATGTATACAATAAGGCACGCTCGTGACTAATGCTTGCGATAACCGAGTCGCTTCTCTTTCTCTCTCTGTCTCTTTCTCTACTTTTATACATAGATGATCGCTCGCGTGCGTCCGTGTTTATTTGGCTTCGGTCCTGGAATATCGCCTTTGGAGATATCACGCGCGTGCGTGCACAAAAGATACTCTTCCGAACATTTTTTTTTCTCTCTCTCTCTCTCTTCTCGTCTCCTTGTCTTTCTTTTTTTTTGTCTTTCTCTCTCTCTCTCTCTCTCTCTCTTTCTCTCCATCACGATGGTGGTGTAGCCGAACGGATATGTGTGTTGGGCCGAGTTTGGTGAGAGTATCGAGTTCTATTATACGCTTATGGTGTGTGCGAGCGCACGCACAGGCTTTCTTCCGTTTGTTTAATTGAAATTTGAGATTTTAGCGACCTATACGGTGATAACGCTTTGGCGATGCTCTTAATTCGTCGTCTATATATGCTTCTTTTATTCCTTTTTTCTTTTTTTTTTTTCCTTTCAAACGCCAGTGTGCGTGAACGATGTTACGGTCGAATTTCTCGTTACATACGTATACGCGAAGAAAATCTGACGGTTTTAATGCGTCTTATGGGAACCGTATAAATACATCTAATATTACGTGTGAATTACAGAAGTGGATATTGGGATATAACTCGTCGGGTGAACGTAATTTAAGATTAAGAGGTGGATACTTTACCCGGGGTGTATAACGATACAAATGAGATGTTAATTTGTCACGGCGATTTAAAATATACCCTCGACATAAATATTTTTATAATTATAAACTTTAAAAAAAATAAAAAAAAAAAAAAAAATGAAGAAATAAAGAAAGATATGACGCACCTTTGATGGAAAATTGAGCGAATAAAAAAAATATTAATCGCCGTTGGGATCAAAGTTCGTTAAACCGTTTGAAATGTGAATGAGAAATAAGAAATTTTCGATCAAACGTACAAGCCTCCTGGTAATTTTTTAAAAAAACACTTCTCCTCATGGTCGTTAAAAATATTTGTTTCGCACTCGTGTAAAAAATTACCCACGAGTACTCGTAATTCAAGATAAAGAAGCATCATTATACATCAGGCTTTTATAGCGTTTTTATTTAGCCAAAACTTCCACTTGAAACATTTGTTAAAATGAAAAAAAATAACGAAAAAAAAAATAATAATAATAATAATAAAACGAAGACGAATTTGTCGGAGAAAAAGTACAGCACAAATATTTGTCGCCTCTCATCCACAAACATTTACACGTGCGATTAACGATGAATTATCAGCGCGAGAGTTTTGACTCGCTTTTAATTACAAAATTTCGCAAAACAATGCCCCGCAATTCGCATTGTCATTATATACGTGTACATACAACATAAATATATCGAATACGTAGCGCGATAACGAAAAAAAAAAAAAAAAAAAAAACGATGAAAAAAATAATAATAATAATGAAAGAATATATATTTTTGCATTGCGAAATGGGGAGTCGATGGCGCAATCGTACACTGCACACACACACACACACACACACACACACACATATATATATATATACATATGTATATATAAAAAACGGGTACGAAATGACCGATTGTACGCGAGATAATCGAAATGAATCATCGCTCGAGCGACGATCGAGCGATTCTATCTCTCTTTCATTCTCGCGCGCCCGCACGATTGTCTCGAGCGTTAAAGCGAGAGGCATATTAAATTCGCGTGTCCTGGCACCTATATACGTACACGCGCGCGCTTCTTATTTTTCTTTATCGTATTTATGCATACGTACACATATATATGCGCTTTTAAGAAAATTGAATTTTGTCGCGAGAGTATTTATTTAATGCGCTTAATCAATCGTGTTTTAGTTTGGTTATTTATGGGATTGTTTCTTTTTTTTTTTTCCTTTCTTTTTTTTCTTTCGAGAATAATGATAGAATTTTAATTTTCGAAATTTGACGTTAATTGTTCGAGGGGTTTTTTTCTTTTTCAAGAGAATAACAAATATTTATCTTATTATATATGTATATATATCTTTCGGCGTTACGCGATTTATTCGCGCTCGTTAATCATATTTAAAAACTTATTTCGCGAAAAAGCGAAAATCAACGGAATTACTTAATTTACCGGTAAACTACACGTTTATCTCGAAATTATCGGAATTCGTAAAACAAATAGAAATTACGATGTATAATTACGAAAATTATACCCGCGTTAGAAAACGTTAATTTCTGAAAATTTCTTTTTCGTTATAAGTCAATGCATTTTATTTTCCTTTTATTTATATATATTTTCCTATTTCTCTTCGTAAAACGTTTCCGTTTATTTCGCGCGAACGAAACCCGAGAAACGTTTCGTCATTGTGACGCAACACAACGAGCGCAAAATTTTTTATAAATATTACTCGCTCGGAAAAATAATTCACGCGAAGATTCGCCAACGACTCGAAAGTAATCGATGTATGTATATCGTACATTTTTGCCTTTTTTTTTCTTCTACCCCCTCCCCCCTCTACATTTGTACCGATAAAAGAATAAGAAGTATATACGCGCGAATCTCACGCCGCAATCACGGACCGACGATTAATATTGTGATTACGCGAATCTATTTCTTGCTACGACACGTAATAGTACGATGTCATTGGAAAATATTTATTTACTAAAATAGAAATTTTTATTTATTCATTTTCTTACCTTTTTATTTTAACGAATAATTTTGCGTATTAAATTTCACGCGTAGTTATTTTTTAATCTGTATTTCAAGCGATGTATTTGTTCGCTTTATATCATTCATTGTATTCAAATCAGATTTATTGTAACGTTATATCAACTTGTGTAATCGTTAAGCATTATCACAATGATTCTTATCATTTTAAAATAATTATTAAACAATTTTTAATAAATGACATATAGCTGCAATTAGTCATATTTGTTTAACACGAACTCGTGTATAAATATCTGTGAGGCGTGTGATTTTAAAATTATTTCAATTCTTTTTTTTTTTTTTTAATTTCGCCCTAAATTACGCAAGTTTTATAACCTACATTTGGAAATAAACCATTCGAATTAATTAACGCTTCAAATATTGCGTCATTTTTGTTTATAAGCGATTAATGCGAGCGACCTGCGTTCTTTTTTTTTTCTTCTTCTTCTTCTTCTTCTTTTCTCAACGCCATTATTTTTAGACAAACGCATATACGATTTAATGAAATTACAGCTAAGCCGATTGACTACTCGGCATTGTTATTTATGCGACACCTTGCACCGTTGGAAAAATTATTCATAGCCTCTAATACATCTATTAGCGCGTGTAATACTCGCGCATTAATTGTACTACATGATTAGTAAAGATTTTTGCATAATGAGATTACGCATAGAGATATATCGCGTGGATATGCATTTTATTTCATTCGTTCATTCATAAACGTCGGCCGATCATCGATTATGCTTGACCGATACAAAATTAACATTGTTCGAAATGTCTAATGCATTGGCGAGGAAAATAAAATGGCTAAGTGGGAGGAGGAGAAGGAGGGGAGAGAAAAAATAAATAAACCAGCGGATAATTTTTCCAACGATGAACTTTATGAGCTGTACGTGTAGTATATATGAGCGGCGAGTAATGAATTAAAAGGTGTTGAAACGCGCGCAAATTTTCATCAATGTGTGTGCATATGCTTATTTCCAATTAAAAGTGAGAAAAACGTAATATCGTAAATATGGGTTACAACTTTTTTCACACCGAGTTTCTCTCTCTCTCTCTCTCTCTCTCTCTCTCTCTCTTTCTTTCTCTTTCTCTCTATATATATTAATTTATTCGGCGTCAATAAACTTTCGGATAAGCGATCTCGCGCCGGCAACATAAAACTTGTTTGAGCGCGTTTCAACTTTGTCTGCCGCGCGGTAAAAAGACATTGATAGTTCGCGTCTAATTTTCATCCGAAAATAAACTCGCGAGTTGCATAATTTTTATGCTAATAAGAGTTATGTCTAAAAATTTTTAGCTTTTATTTATTATTTATCGTTTTTTTCTTATTACTTGTTGCAAAAATTTAATCATAATTTTAAAACAGCTAATTAATTAAATAAATGACTATTTTATGCATGTATTGCTTAGTGTTATGTAAAAATGTAAAAATCCATGCAATAATAATTTTTGCATCGAAAAAGAAATAAAAACATTTCAACGATCTCATCGCAATGTGTTCTCGCGTCGCGTTTAAATTACCGTGCGGCAGCGCTTGTTTGAAGGTGAAAAAAAAAATAAAATAAAATAAATAAATAAATAAATAAATGAATAAAGGTGGATAATGAAACAATGAAAGCGTAATAGATATTCAATAATGTACACACACCGCCTTAGCGTGGCGAGGGCAAAAGCTCCGGCCACCAGCAGCTCGAAGATCATCTCTCGCTCTCGGCGTACACCCCTCCGCGGCAGCAGAGAGTGAGAGGGCCACTGCTTCTTCTTCTTCTTCTTCTTCTTCTTCTTCTTCTTCTTCCTCTTCTTATCTCAAAAACGACTGTCCTTTTCTCTTCACTCGCGCAACAGTGTCGCGACACAATATAAAATAGAAAAAAAAAAAAAAAAAAAAAAAAACAAATAATCTCCGATAGTCCGTTATCCTTGCGACGTCGTTTGTTATTTCAATTAGGTACCGTCGGGTAAACGCAACGATGCCGCGGTACTACCACCACCGGTGATTCTTTCCACATCGTCGCGAGCCGTCGAGTCCACGATCGACCACCGGTGAACCATTCGAACTGAACGATACCGATACGTTAATTCACTCTTCGATTGCCGTTTTAAGTTTACCCGTCGATGTAAAATTATTAATTGTTAATCGAAGGTAATATGTATCACTTTATCCTCGAGCTCTTATATCTTTCTCTCTCTCTCTCGGTGTTAAACCGTTATGCGAAAAAGCTCCTGCGCTCACAGAAAAAACTGTACCAACCCTCTATAAATCCTCGCATACGCGTAAAAGTGACAGATTAGGTTAACATGGAAAAATATCGTCTGGTTAAGAATGAGAGAGCAAGAGCGATCGTATAGCGCAAGAGACAGACATGAGCGAGGTTGACCATTCGGCTTGCCGATCTCGTGGTGACTGAGAGGATCGAGCGCGCGGCGGCGGCGACTCGCTCACGGTATAATACACGGTTACTCACTCTCTCGGCCCGTATACACGTTCTCTCTTTCTCTCTCTCTCTCTCTCTCTCTCTCTCTCTCTCTCTTTCTCTGTCTCTCTGTCGGTCCCACCTACTCTCCTCCGTAGATCCCTTCCACTTTACTTCGTGCTCTCCGTTTCTCTGGGACCCCATCCCCTCCATTGGGGCTACACCCTCGCGCGCGCGCGCGCGCGCTCGCACGGGTCGCGTGGGGATACACACGTACATACCTACGCGCGCCTCTCTGTGCCTGTGTGCACGTGTCTGTCTGCGTTTGTGTATGTACGGACCCCCCGGGCCACGCGATTTTCATCATATATATACATCGAGTGTACATATGTTTTTATGTATATTCGTACGCGCGCTCTCGCGTGTGTATGTGCGTGTGTGCGTGCATATGTGTGTGTGTGTGTGCATAGAGAGCGCACGCGATATTGTGCATACGACGAGAGGTGTCCCTGTGTGTCATTATAAAGGCGCGTGAGAAGGAAACGAATGAGACCTGCGTGTTTGTACAACTGTGCGCGTGTATGTATGTCTGTATGGGTTTGGGGGTAAGGGTGGGAGAACGTGTGTCAATTAGAAAGGGCCTCCGGAGAAGAGATTCGATAGGCGCAGGTTTTACGCGTATGGGACGCGTACATGAGGGATTTCGCTAATTTTCTTTTACCTTTTATATCTTTTCTTTTAAAGTTATTTCGAGTGTTTTTGGAGAAGAGAGGGACTGCTGCTTAAAAGAGTTAGAATTAGTGATGCAAGGGCTTTGAACGATTGCATTATCGCCACGTTAGATTTGACTTAATGGAGAATTTTTATATCGTCTTTTTAATGTTTCGTTTATTGGTTATAACACTTCGACGTTGGGAAAGATATAAAGGTTTTTAAAAATTTAAATGCGAAAAATAAAATAAAGAGCGACGTCTTTTCAAAAAATGTAAATCGAAGTCGTTTGTTAATACACGCGTTAAAATGTAGAACATAAAAATATTTGTTCCTCGGAATGTAATCGAATATATAAACTTTATTGGCACTTGTTTTTAGTATAAATTCACGTATAAATTCAATACTGCTCCGATAAGAATTTTATCAAGATAAAGAATTTATAGCACATTATATCATAATTTGCGAAAAACAATTTATACATACAATGCTTTGTATCTTAATGCTTTGGAATAAATGTAGAAATTTTATTAAATGTGGATAATTTATATAAATATTTTTATTAAATATATCTTTTTGATATGTGCAAATATATTAAAATAAATTTTTTCATAAATGATATAATATATATTAAATTCCATTTCCAGATTTATGATATTATAATTGCAGACAATAAATTAAAATTTTTATTTAATAAGTATTTTTTAATTTAAACAATCTATGAGTACATTATTTTGATAAAAATTGTGGTACTGACATTTCAAATAAATATTAATAAAAATGTTTTCCATTAGGTAAAAATAATTTTAAAAAAGTAATATCAACTTACGAAAAACTTTATGAATAAAACGTAAAGTGTGCGATTTGACGAGTCCACATATCACTTGTACATTCCATAAGTTAAACATGACTACATCCGATCCACATCCATTTGCTATGGCCTCAACTCCGCATTAACCTGTTGCAACTCATAACACAGTTTCCAATAACCCTCCCACACTCCATAACCCATCATCTTAAACGCGCGCAAACCATCATCGCGAGAATACAAAACTCACCGACGAGAGACAGATAAGGGCACGGCAAAGAAGTCGCGCTGAGTCCGTCGGCCGTCGGTGAAAGTTTATATCTTTGAGCGCGTGTTGAAACAGGTACGCCTGTGCGCGCGCGCGCGCACGTGCACACACCGGACGCTCGAATTAACCGGAGGAGCGCGAAAGAGAGACGCGATGGATGAAGAAAAAGAAAGAAACGGCGTCATCGCCGCACGATAAGACTATTAAGATAAGAGGAGCGTATACCCGCGCTTTTTCCGATCATTTATCATCGGCCGATGATGTCACTTCGGATGCGAGATTGCATCTAAGATCGCCGAAATTTTTTTTTTTTTTTATTTTTCGAATTAATCACGAATTGATGTCTCGCGCGTATTTATTATATGTGTATACGTGAATTTCCGGATGACGTGGACGACGAGAATCGTCGACGTTTCGGTGATAAAATAATGTGACAAGTCGCCGAAATATTTGGATGTTGCGTATATAATCGCCCGATACACATTTTATAATGCGTGATTCAATTATAGGTATCTTGTAAGTACCCGTTGATAAGTGTGAAATATTAAGCGTATCGTTGGCGCATATTTTGTATTTCTTTTTTACATCAGATTATAAATTAATAAACAAAAATGTATTGTATGTTAAATGATTAATTTACAGTGGCATTTTAAAAATATTACATGTAACATAAAGTTAGTTCAAATAGTTGATATAATTCATGATAGAAGTATGCAAAAATATATTAACATATCACTATTCTATGTTAATTTTTTATTATTAATGTTTTAAATTTATAATAATTAAACATTTTTATCGAGTCAAAAAGAAAAAAAGTATAAATTGAAACACACAATCTCTTAAATCAAAACAAAACATAATTTACCTAAAAGTCGATTCAACGTTATATTGCCTAAAATGAATTAATCAATTCGTCGATGCCGGAGAAGAAAAAAAAAAAAAAAATAATAAGCAGCGAAACTCTGAACGAAAAAGCAAAATTTATGCAAATGAATTCAATACCAGACCCATTAAAACTTATTAAACACACATTAAGCATAATCACCCAATAAAGCACACATACACACACATACATGTATTTATATACCCAAAAAGTAAATACAGAGCAAAGCCACATATCAAATAACGCGGCATCGCGTCTCTTTAAAACCCATATCTTCGACGCAACCGTTGCAGTCGCGAAAATCCTCCGTTGATTATACAAAACTATACCTTTTCACCGACGCAAATACAAACACACACACACACACACGAAATCGGCTAATCGATCAACAGGTGACTCTTGGCGAATTTTTTTTTTTTTTTTTTTTTTTATTATTATTATTGTTATTATTTTTATCGTATAACGTTCATCGAATGAAGAATCGGAAGTGTCGGAATGTGTACGTTATCGGCTTATTCGGGGAGGATAATCCTTGAGTGCCATTACCCCGATGCGCACAAGCGCCATCCGCGTGAGTCACGTTTATTATAAGTGATAAGGATGCCCTCGTATAAGTGCGCACACACATAAATACACACACCCACACACACATATGTGAATTTACGCTGTCGCGTTTAAATGTATGTAAGGGAGCAGGAGCAGCTACTTTACTCTCCCTCCCTTTCTTTCTCTGTCTCTGTCTCTCTCTCTCTCTCTCTCTCTCTCTCTTTCTCTCTTTTGGTGTCTCTCGCTCTCGCGCGATCGAGGTTTAAAGTTTCAGTTGGGGCGCTGGTAATATGTTAATGTCCGGAGAAATTTGATAGCGCGCGAGCGCAAAATTATTTTTTCTTCGTGCTCTCTTTTCTTCTCGAGATATATAGAATGGATGAAGAGACAAAGATGCGTCCGCGTGTGCGCCCGCAGACGAAAAGAGAGGCGAGATCCTGGAATATAAAAAAATAAAATAGTGAAAGAGAGAATTGGGGGTGGATTAGGTCGTTGTTGTAGCTAAGTGCTTTAACCTTCTTTTTTTTAGCGAATGTATGCAGATTTAATCTTTAATATAAACGCCGTGTAAGAGATTGTTTTATTATTGTTGTTTTCTTTGGCTATGAAAAATTTTACCATAATGGCAGAAAATAAAACTAATCTTATTGTCTTTTAACAAATTAAAATGTCGTAATTTTGATAAAATTCAAAAGTTTCTAGTTCTGTAATAATAGATAACTTTTTTTGACAACGACAATTATCGAAAGCCATAATATTCTATTTTTGACGATTGTCAAATACAACCGATTTAAAATAGACATTTCGAGATGTATTGTTTGCGAAGAATTTTTAGAATGCCGACGCTACTTTACGTTATCTTATCTCAACCGATAGTGAGGCTACTCATTGTATTTCATTAACTTATACATTATGCAAAAACGTCTCAATTACAGGTTCTTAAAATACATATTTCACTATTCAGTTGTTTAAAGAAATAGATATTGTTTTTTTTTCTCTAATGTTCTTTTAAATCGAGTGACTTGTTTCTTTAATGTGAGCTTAACACATCCTAAGTTATCTAAATTAAATAAACAATGTTGTTGTTTACTTAAACTGTAAAATAATTTATGCAAAATCGGTTTATTATTATCTCTTTCATAAAAAAAAAAAAAAAAAAAAAATATCATAAAAAAATGCATAATTTTTCATTCAAAAACAAAGCCACTCACGTACAAGAAAAAAAAAAATAATAATAAAGTCAAAGTGCAACGTGCCTATTCTCACACAGCGCGTGACGATTATCTTGGTCCATTCTCCTCTCGCTACATAATACTACGCACATTCTCTCGACATCGCAAACTTCGCACACTCGGTCAATCGAAAGTTCTGCGTTTTTATCATTTTTATTTAGATTTCGCTTATACTCATATTTCTTCCGCGACGCGCGACAATTTCGAGTAAACGGACACGATGATCTTACGACGCGTGTCACTGTTTGTGTTATTATTTTTATCGGTCCTCGCGTTATCACGCGTTGTCATCGTGACATTGCTCGTCCCCAGTGACTGTACGGAACAGCTGATCGCCTGTTGAAATACGAATTTCCGACTTTTGATTATCGGAATATTGAATGTTAAAGGATTTTAAATTCAATTTTTATCGATTTGTCATCGGATGCGATACTAATTATTGTTGTATTGTTAAAAGTCAATGTTTTAAGTTTTTAATATGATGATGCAATTTTTATGTTTTCATTTATATTTATAAAGATTTAAAGATAATAATTATTTTAATGACACAATTATAAATTGATTGATCAAAAATCGAATAGTTTTTAATTATTATCTTATACATAAACGGTGAATGGATACTTCTCCGAATGTATATTTAATTGAAACATTAAAATCGACATTCTCCTATTTTTTTTTTTTTTTTTTTCCATATTTCAGAAACGTTTTACATATATAACTCGCCGCTTCGTAGCCGTCACCAAAAACACACAAATCTCAAAGATATACCGTATACCTCCAAAAATCCGTTCTCTCTTGATTTTCACGTACAACATTACTTTTCACGATGCGTCGGCGACGTAAAAGAAAGAGAGAGGGAGAGAGAGAAAGAGACCGGAGTAATTTTAAATCATCGAGCTTTAAACGAGCGAAAGAATTCGGTCGAGGAAAAGGTGGGAAAAGACCAGTCCATTGTCGACTAAGGACTTAAACTCGCCCCCTTTTTCATTTGCCTATATATAGGTAAAAAGAAAACGATTTCTCTCTCCTTCTCAAGGTGAGAAAGAGAAATTGCGCTCGCGGGGAGTCGTCGTCGTCGTCGTCGTCGTCGTGATGTTGCCGCCTGGCGCTCGAAAATCCGCGCGCGCGCGCCTCTGCGAAAGCAGCCGTGAAATCAATTGGTTCCCCGTCAACAAGCACCGGACCGACCGCCCGTTGGGAAGTCTCTTTCCTTCTCTGGCTTTCGATGGTTATGGGTTGGAACTCTCTCAACCGTTGCCGACGAGTCCTGTGTACGTGCGAGAGACACTCGAGTTTTTGGGTGAATCTTTCTTTTTCTTTCTTTCTTTTTTTTTTTTTTTTTTTTTGTCGGGGCTTGGTGTGTGTTTCGTGTGCGAGGATTGCCGATGTTTGAGATGTTTTGCCGATAGGCTAACGTTATTAGCTGGTTCGATTGGTACATCGTGGATCAGATAAGATGGTTTGTTGAATTGTGAAAAATATGTCGATTTGAGTTATCAGTATGAATGAAAACTCGTTTGTTAACTAATTAAGCAGTAACTTTTGTTAATTCTCTAAAACTTTGAATTGATTTTTGTTTTGACATAAAATAAAACAATTTTATGCAAACTATATTTATTTGCAAAATGAATAAAGTCTATGTTTAAAATAATATTTATAAAATAATTATTAATTTAATTAAAAATATTCCGTAAAATTAAAAACCATTTAGTTTCATTTTAACGAAAGTATTTTTCTAATATTTTTCTTCGATTCCTTGTCCATCGAACCTTTCCTTCTCACTTTTTATCCCTCTCGAATCCTCACCTCCACTATGAACGTACTTTCGAGAGCCCCGGCCGAGAGTATACAGGACCTCGAAGATGCGAGCGAAATTAAAAGGAAAAGAAAAAGAGGCTGAGCAAAAGCGAGAAGACGAACAAATCCAAATCCGCCGGCTGCTGCTGACTCTTAAGCTATCCTTACAAACTATACCGGTGTGACAAAGGACCCTCGACGACTCCTTTCTAGCCTCCTTACACTCGTCCTCTCGCTTTTGTAAAAACATTCGAGCCTTATGTATTTGTATCGTCACGGTATCGCGTGTATTCGATCTCTTCACGTGACGGCGCACGCGCGCTCGCTTAAAAGAGAGAAAAATAAAATAAGAAAAAAAAGCTACACACCCTTCTAACTCGATGTATATTCTCGAGGGTGTCGAGGGGACAAAATAAACCGCCAATAATTGGCCGTGACGGGTATAAGCCCACGCGTTTTTCATTCTTCGTTGTGCTCGATGTCCTTTATGTCGCGCTCGTTGCTGGAATTGATTTTACTCCTAGCTGATGCTAGGAAATGCGATTGTTCGTGAATTCTTTTTTTTCTTCTTCTTTTTCAACGTGTTTTACGCTATGGAACATTGATTGGATTTTTTTTTTTTTTTTTTTATGCGTGAATTTTATTTTTACGATATGTAATAAAGTGCACGCATTAGTAAGCGATTGAAATGTCAATGATCGCATTGAATCGTTGCGTTCGATTAATAAAACTCGCGTTAAATGCTCGTAAACTGTTATAGTCATTGGTATATACTTGATTAGATTAAACACTTGATAGAATGGATTTGTAATCGATCTAATGTTAAACGAAACAAATTATAAGTTTCATATTTTTAAAATTATAAAAAAACTTATTATTATGCTGCTATTGTTTTCGGATTAAGAAATAATCTAGTTTTGATAGTATTGATTATCGATAAGAAATTTTATCATTAAATTAAAATAATTAGTTAATTTAAAAAAAAATAAATAAATAAATAAATAAAAGCTAACATGATTTTATTCGTTACGCTAATAAATTTCGCATTATTCGTAACCTATTAAATAAGAATTATTAGTTATCTTTATCTACACAAAATACACGATAATTTTTATATAAAATAGTTAAATTAAAATAATGTTTGCTTAATAAATATTTAATTTGATATATCGATAAAATTTACTCATTTAGTCACTGCGAATTTCGTATGAATAATCAACCACCTGTATCGAAGTTTTTTTTTTATCCGAAGCATAATTCATAGTTCAAAAATAAATAAATCGTCATTATATTTTTATCTTATCTCGAAGGTAACTTATATACATTTATACATATTGTCAAATTGCGTTAATATTATCTTATTAATGAAAAGTAAACGATGCTTAATTGGCAAAATTTTGCACAATCTCGTATCAAAATATTTACAAACGATAAAGATATAAAATTTATTTAATCGCAAAATTTTTCACGCACGAGCTTACATTATTATTTTGTTAAAACAACATTTCTCGCAGACATTCAATCGTCGATAAAAGTCGATATTAATTACGCAATTGTTAAGAAAGATGCGCAACGTATCAAAACTGCGCCAATAAAGTAAAGAACAAGTAAAAAACTCACCAATTCGCATTCTTCGTTTTCGTCTATCAACACCACGTTATCGTTGTATCGATCTGCCGTCGAAGCCGGTAGACACTTGTCGTCGTCTCGCACTTCTGCCTCCCGTGAACCCACGCGCTTTGGAAAATCTCTCCGCTCGCCCGGAAAAGCTCACTTTGACCGCGAGACTCTCTTGCTCGGAGTAAAAAAGAAAGCGAAGATATATCGAAAGGAAAAAATGCAGTAACAAATGCACGGGGAGTCGCACAAATACACGTGCACAATAAGAGACAGAGATAGCGACACTCGTTGTCACTCGAATGACGTAACTTTGCACGCGCGCTCGCGTATACGTACCCGCGAAATACGTATGCGTTCGCGCGCCCGGTTAAGGTAAGAACATTCGTCGTATTCTCAAACGTATAGGTATATATGTACGTATGCGGATATAGTAGTATATATATATATATATACATATATCCTATACAACGGACTTTTAATGAATGACTAGAGCTCTCTCTCTCTCCCTCACTCCATCTTACGGAGTAATATATACACAGGCACGAGCGAAAGAAAGACAGAGAGAGAGAGAGAGAGAGAGAGAGAGAGAGAGAGAGAGAGAAAGAGAGAGTTAGAGAGGGAGCGCGTGGTGAGAACTATGAATGAACTCGGCGTTCCGCCGAGTATACTATATAAACGTGCGCGTTGTGGGCGTCCACGCAGCGTCAGCCCTCCCCGGCCAATCGCCGTCCCCGCCGGCGGCTCTTTCACCGCGCGCTCGCACACGGCACCCATATGCGCGTACGTACGCGCTAACGCGTAGTGCACCGTTCTTGCGCTACCGCTCCTTCGTATATGTATACATATCTCCTTCCTCTCTCGTTGGTGTGTTGGGCCACAAGTGTGGTACCGAAGGAATGAATGTGTGTGTGTGTGTGTGTGTGTGTGTGTGTATGTGTGTGTAGAGCGGTGCAGTGGTATTAGATTAACGAGAAGCGTACGTCGGGGATTTTTGAAGGATTTTTTAATGCGCACGTGAGAGGGGAATTGCGGTAATGCGTGAAATTTACGGTGATTTTTATAATGTCACGTAAATGTAATTTGAAAAATTTAATTGCACTGGAAATTTTGAGTCCCTTTTTTTTCAAGATTATTTCTTACGCGTAAAAAGTATTGAGAACTTGGATTAATTTTTTTGAAGAATAATTTGATATTCAAACATTAATTTCAAATTTTTTTTTGTCATCAACATAAATTTTATAAATTTTCAATTCTATATGCATCACATATAACATAAATTCACGAATTTTTATAATAATTTAGAAATATTTAATATATACTATTTTTTTAAACAGCAAAGCAAAAAAATTCACGTCTTACAAATTTACTTTAATAAACAAGTGTATGTTAAAAATGCACGAGATTTTCTTCAGCGTCGTTTCACGGTAACGTAATTAGTACACGTGTTTTTAAATTGAGGAACACGATACTTTCGAGAGTCGTTCACGAACGAAATAAAAAATATATTCGTCGCACACGGAGCTAATTAAATAAATAAAAAAAAAAAAAAAAAAAAAAAAAAAGAAGAAGAAGAACAAAGAAGCAGGTACATATGTACCACCCCGAAAAAAAAAAATACAGCGCACAGAGAGAAGGAGAGAGAGATACATAGTCGCGGCGGCAAATAACACCCTTTTTCTTACAATTTAAAATTTTTACACAATCAAGATTCCTCGTCTCCCATTACCCGCAATCTCGATCCGTATGCGTGAGGTATGTATATATGTGAGCGTTATCTTAATGAATTTAATTTGTCGCCATTTTTATCGGGAACGCAATTTCGCGCAATTGTCACTCATTAATTTTATCGACGCGAGCACCTTCGAGTAAAAGGAACAAAACACGGCAGGATGCGAAAGGAAGCGCACGAAATCTAACAAAAAAAAAAAAAAAAAAAAAAAAAAAAAAAAAAAAAAAAAAAAAAAAGATAAAAAGGAAAGGTAAACGTCGCGCGAGATTCTCAAGAAGTTAGAGAGAGGTAGGGAGATAAAGAGAGAGAGAGAGAGAAAGAGAGAAAGGGAGGGAGGGAGAATTAGCGATGAATCGCGTCTCATAGATTCATCCCGTGAAAAGCGCGGGCGTCGATTTCACGACGGGCAATCCTCGCCGCCGTCAGTTTCTATTAATAGATCTGAACTTGCCGCTAGTTGTACTTATGCTTGGTAATGATTAATATTTTTTGTTGAAAAAAAGATAGAGAAAGAAAGAAGGGGAGGGGAGAAAGCGAGAGAGACAACAATATACAGACGTAATAGACAATGACAATGCTTTATGAATCGCGCCCGGCCACTGAATTTCCTCACGCGCAGAGGTGGACAAAAGGAGTCGAGAGCTGAAAGAAAGATAGATAGAGAGATAGAGAGAGAGATGGAGACCGAGGAAAGGAGAGTAGTGCACTTAACTGTGTATGTAACTCGCGTGCGCTTGCGTTGAACTCTATTGTTACGCGGCGTCGTTCTACCATTAGCGCGACGTCGGCCGCGGAAACAATCTTGTAGGTGATCTCGTAATTGAATTGTACCCGTTGAGACAATAGATTAGCGAACTGTATCGTTGTAAATTGTCTATGATGATTTTAAGGACTTAATGTTTAATGTTCGTCGATGATAGAAAACTAATATTGAAAATTATAATGAATTTGAAAAGTTTTTATTGAAATAGATCATTCTCATAAGAATTACGACACATTTCTATATACCATACAAGTAGATGCAAAGCAAATATTAGTATTGAATAGACAGCGCAGATTCCGTTAATCGCGATAAGATTGGAAGTTGACGAAATCGATCGTCGTACGTGACGAAAAAGGAAAAAGAATAAAAATCAAGAAAAAGTAGGATATAAAAAAAAAAAAAAAAAAAAAAAAAAAAAGTCCACCTAAAAGTCGTGCGATCGTCGCGTTTAATACCACGAAAGCGTTAAAAAATTCACTTTTATCATCGTGACGCAAATTTCCTTCCCTCCTTACCTTACCGATGCAACGATAGAACACCTTTCGCTCGCCGGCAACGGTATTATATAGCAGCCCACTTTATTTCATTATTTACCTATTGATCTAATCTTCGGTGATTCATGTCGTCGTAGCTCCTCGACTTTCCTCACATTGACGTACGTGCTATATACATCCGCTTACGGTTCTATACTACATCACCTTAGAGCTTACGTCTTACACATCTTGGCTACGTATGTCTCTCGTATACACAATACGAGTTAAGATTGTCAGTTTATGAGAATCAAGTGGAACGAAACTTAGCGCGAATAAATTCGTCCTAACGGACGCCGTGACGTTTTTCTCTTTCTAATTTTTATCTCTAAGCAGGCGCCAGGGACATTAGTCACTCGTACGTCGGGTTAAAGTAGCGTCTATAAAAATGTATCGATATCGGCTACTTTATGTGCGACGAAAGCCTTTTCTCCGTACGCTGTCCTGGTAAATATCCGATTTGTAATAATATAAATATCGACAGCCTTCGAGACTTTGACGATTGGCTCTTTTAGAACCGGGTTAGATCATAAAGTAGGAGAACCGATTTGCGCGGTATCGATATTTTTATTGTAACTGCGGGCTATACTATTTCTTAGTAAATTATTATTTTAAGCATGAAAATAAAAATTTTTTAATTTTTTTTTTTTTTCAAAATAATTTTAATATAATTTTATGACATCTCTTGTTAAAAAAATTTAATTTATAAATATATTTTAACTAAAATTTTTTACTTTTCAATTTCATCGTTATTAAAAAAAAAAAAAAAATTATTTTACTGTTTATTAAAATTATTTACAAATAAATAAAAAAATAATGTATTAACTCGAAAGACAATATTCAATTTTAAATAAATGTATATATTTATAACGACGATGCTAAATAAAGTAGATCGTGAATTAACAATTGACTGGTATCGTTTTAAAAATACATCGACAATCGAGGAAACGCGATAGTTTCACGAATTACATTATATCCGCGCGAATCTTATCAAGAGAAACGTGTATCACTATCAGCAACTCGAGCGTTAAGTGACCAATATCGGTGACATTTATACTTAACGCGAGAAATTACATAATTATATAGATATTACGCAGTCTTTGATAAGAGACGCGTAATTATTCAGATATTCATGTATTTCAAGTGTTATATATGTGTTATTTTATTGATAAGCGTGTAAATATTTTTTAAAAATTTTCGTTATGCTTATAAAATATTCGTAATTTCGCGCCCGATAACATTATCAAACATTAGTTTTTTTTTTTTTTTTTTTTTTTTTTTTTTCTTTTTTTATTTTGCCGATGTAAATTATAAGCGTGTGGATAAGAAATAAAACAAAGTTATTACAAATGTAAAAACTTTTAAGCTGAGTATGGGATAACAAACTTGTAAGCTATTAATTTAAGTGAAAATATTGATAACGATTAAAGTTTTATTAATTCGAATTTTTATTATACATTATTTATCGAGATTATATATTTAATGTACAATAATTAGTAGTAATTTAATTATGAATGTCTCGATAAATTTGATATAAGCAATAAAAATCTTGAAATTATTGTAGCCAATATTCAATGTTATTGTATTATTAATTATAAACTGTAAAACAAATGAATAATTATTACCATACGATACCATTTACGTATGCACATTCATATTTAATACACGAATGTATCAAATAAAATAAATCATAACATCTTTTACGCGCGACAAAACTTGTTCTTATATACCCGCATCTACAGAAGTATATCCACGCAAAATATATCAGCTCACCGAGAGAACAATTTTTTCAAACTTTCGCACATAGAGCGCTTCTTCTCTCGCTTCTTATCGCATTCGACGAATCCGGAATGTCAATACACCCGACGAATACGCGCATCTGCACTTCGTCGTACAACTTATTCTCCAAGCGGTGTAACTCTTTTCATCTATCTCTAAAATCGCTGCGAGGTAACGAGAGACAATAATTTTATAAATTACAGCCCGCGGGGGTCGCCGCGTTGTGGCGCTTGGCCGGACGAAGCTCGACCTCGGCTACCAACCCTTCGGTAGCGGTTGGCATGCTTTCGACCGCTCCTTCGGACCTTGTCCCCCTTTCTTTCTTTTTTCTTTCTTCTTCTTATTCTTTTTTTTTTTTTTTTTTTTTGTTTTTTGACTTTACGGGGGAAGATAAATCGTTCGCCACGTGTGCCGCGTATGATATCGGGATTTCGTATACGTAGTTTGCGGGTGCTTTATTTGTTTGCGAGATTTTGGTTAAAATGCGTGAATTTTTTTTATCGTATGCATATGGAATGCATTACGGGTTTGGATAAGTTTATTTTTTCATGGTCGTTTAGTTATCTGAATTTTCGTTTTTTTTATTGAAAAATTTTACGCTGCAAATGTATTTGTAGTGAAAAAAATTCAATATTCTTATAAAAATTGTAATTAATACAATAAATTGTAATCTTAGGTAAGAAAAAAGCGAAAGTTTACTATTTTATCATTTTATTGAATTTTTACTTTACGAATATGTGTATAGTCAAAGTTGCTCGCCCCCATAAAAAAAAAAAAAAAATAAAAGAAAAAAAATAACCAAGCTTAAATTTCTAAAATTTACTTTGACCACGTAAAACTCTGCTTGAAAAATACAACCGAGTCAATTCCACCTAAAAAACATTATCTCGCTCGACGATAAAAGCCCTCGAAGACATCAAACAGCCGAAGAAAGTTAACTCGCCGGCAATTTACATACATACCGAGTATACGCAGCAACGGCAACCAGCAGCAACGGCAGCGGGAGTAGCGGCAGCAGCAACCGCAGGAAGCCGCACAGTAAAGTTCAAAACCGACCCCAAGAAGAAGAAGAAGAAGAAGAGTCATCCCGAGAGCGAACGCATGCATATATATGCCAGCACATTCGTACACGAAAAAAAAAAACAAAGAAAGAAGAAACGAGGAGAGAAGAATAAAGGCAGAGAAAGAGGAAGGGGAGAGAGGCTGAAGAGAGGAGAAAGAACAGCAAAGGAAATGCGTGCGAGAGAGCGAAGAAGAGAAGATAGCTCGCTCTCGGTCTCGTCTATTGGGTATACGTACATGAGGTGGGGTTGCGCTTATATCGTAGAGAATACGTCGTGTCGGAGTTTCTCAAACGTTTCTTATCTGATCGCGCCACGGCGGCCAACGCCGGCAAATACGTATACAAGCGCACGTGTGTGCATTTGTGTGGATGTATAAACGCGTGCGCGATCTCGCGTTGTCAAACTCGCTCTATCCCGAGAGCAAATCTCCTCGGGTCTCGGGGGGCCTCCCGCGGTGCGAGATGCTATTGTTGCTCCTGTTGCTGCGCTCCTTGTTGCTTTCGACGTTCCCAGAAAACTATCGGTCCGCTATAACTTATTAATATTTTTGAGGAAAGTCTCTTTCTCTCTCTCTCTCTATGTCTCTTGTAAAAGCCGCGAGAACGCGTTATTCTTTACGTGGAGAGAGAAAGAGAGAAAGAGAGAGAGAGAGAGAGAGGAGAACGAAAACAAAAAAGAGGAAAGAGACAAAAAGTATCGATCTTTCTCCGGTTCGCCTCATTTTTCTGTCCTTCTTTCGGAGCCTCTTGTATTATTTTTGTGGGTTCTTTTTTTTCTTGACTTTTTTCAAACTATTTTTTTTTGTTTTTTTCTGTCGCTATTGGCATTTTCCCTTTCGACGGTACAACTTTTGATTTTCTTTCCCGGTAAGAAAATTTTTGAAAAACTTTGACACAAGTTAAATAATTTTTCTCTTTCGCGAGAACTTTAAGTTGTTAGGCGTTTAAATTTCAATTTTTTATATAAGTTTTTGAAGAGATATTAAATATTATAAAGTTTTTAAATATTATAAAGACAGAAATATTATAAAGCCTTTAAATGTATATTACATTATACATATATTTGAGCTACCGATTCAACTAATAAAAGAGTTAAGATTATTCAATAGTTTTGACTTTTCAAAATTTGTAATTAAATAACTCTCAGCCCGTCATATTTTTCATTCACAGTTAAACAGTTTTTAACCGATATCACCATCACGACCGGTTAAATCACATTATAAGGTCATGTTCGCTTCGTACTTTCGGGAGCCGCTAAATAGCTTTGCTTTTTTTTCCTTTATTCTGCATCTTTCTTAGCCGCGCGCTCTCTCGCTCCCGTGGGAACAAAAACTTGATGCTTGCTATATATATATATATATATAAACTAAATGTAGAGAGAGAGAGGGGGGGGGGGGAAAGAAAGAGAAAGAGCAAGGAATTGCGCGTCACAAAGAAAAGGGATCGAGAAGACTTTGCTGCTTCTTCTTCTCTCTTCTTTTCGTGCATCCATCTCTCTCTCTCTCTCTGTTTCTCTCTTGCTTTCTCGCTACACTTCCAGGAAGAATTTCTTGTGGCACAGGTCCGCTTTGAAGTAGTGCCTCTCCTCCCGGCTTACCGGAATCGTTCCGTCCACCCTGTTTTCTGACATTAGCGCACGAGCGCGCGCTAGTAATGAGAGCGCGAACTTTCGATCGTTTTAATGCCGCTGAAGCAACGCCGTCGCCGCCACTCGATCGTTACCGATGGACTATTTCGAGAGATCGAGAAATCGACCGGAATACGCGACTGATCGGTAGCTTTTCATTTTTTCAAAAGTCTTGTACATAAAATGGCTTTTTTTTTTTTTTTTTTTTAAAGAGTTGGTATATTTCTACGATATTAAAATAAAAGGCATTTGAGGTAGAAAGTTTTTGATTGGTAAAGTTTTTGAGTAAATTATAAATGATAGCGTATAGATGCTGTTTACATAATACAATGCAATTTGAACTTTTATCGTTTCACTTTATCGATACTCCATTTTTAAATTATTGCCTCGATCAAATTTTTTAGTTGAAAATAATGCTTTCTGACAAAAGCCTACTCGATCATTATGTATATTATTAAAGAATTACTTCGTTTCTTTGAGCTAACGTGTAAATTATGAATAGCAAAATTACAGGTTTACATTGCTTTGTATATACAAAGTAAGGCCAATTTTTCTTTCCTGTGTAAGATTACAAGCGGCTGGTTAACCATTTAATTTTGCAGATCGAACGTCTCAATATTTCTAAAGAAATCGCAGGACAACTTTCTCTTTAAACTATACGCAAAAATTGTATAGCCGGTTTCTTTTAGTTTTTTTATTAAAAATTTAATTTGACGTGGCATTCGTTTCGAAAATATTAAAATTTATGTTTATTAAAATGAAAATATCTCCACAAAACGCGTGCCTTAACGCTCGCGTTATTCTAAAATCGAGCGCGAAACTTTGAAAAGAACGTAAAAGGAAAGGAAAAGGATGTTTCGACTTGTTTCGATTGATCCGGCAAATAACAAGTTAGCGATGCCGCTTTCCTCGAATTGCAGAAATTTTCGTTGTAATGGAACGAGATACTCTGCGTTCTTCATGCCGTTTAAAATGTATCTTGCCGAAGAAAGAAGAAGACGAAGAGAGAGAGAGAGACAGACAGAGAAAGAGAGAGAGAGCGAGAGATAAAAAAATCCAGATACGACTGATATACGTCAAAGACTATTAACGAGTGGTAAAAAATGACAAAATGTTTTAAAAAGGTATTTATAATAAAAGATATGTACAGGTACGTGGATGCATAGGTAGATTTTTTCTGCACGTAAGATGTCGATGAAGTTTTTCGAAAAAATTTACGAATGTAATTCGAATTTTCATTTATTTATACTTAAAACTAAAAATTTGATAATTTTTTTAGTTCAACACAGTTTAACCAATCAAAAAATTACTTCGATTCATTGCTCGCATTAACGCGTGAATGTATAAAAAATAACTATCATACACGAAAATTTTCTTAAAAATCTAATAAAAAAATTAACTATATACTCGAAAGCCGCAAAAATCCATCTTTGAAACATACTATATCGCATAACGCGTCGCTCTCTCGTACGGCCGCGTACAAACGAGCGAGAGAGCGCAAGAAGCCGGCGAGTTGCGCGCGTGCGGGCAAAACTGCGCAGAGGTTGACAGGAGGGCAGGAGAGCAATTACGAGGATATTATCGTCGCGGCGAGCTCTCCCCTGCAATCAGCTCCCGGTGATTATTAGCGCGACTCGGCGCGCGTGTTAGCGCACGCCATCGAAGCGCGGCTAATTTATGTAAAACTCTCTCTCTCTCTCTCTCTCTCTCTCTCTCTGTGATCTGTACATGTATATATATATTTGCGAAACCGTATCGCGAAGGAGATACGCTCATCGATGTAAAGCCTCCGTATAATGAGATCTCATTTTTGTCCTCGATGTATACATACAGGAGTTTACGCGCGAAAGTATAGCGGCTTTACTTTTTCACTTCGTACAACACAAATACGTATTATACATACGCACCTTGAGCTGAGCGATTGCTGGCTCCGCTAATAAGGAAGGCGTGTAAGCCACGGCGCTGCAGCGCGTACATACGCGTCGTGTACGCATGCGTACATATATATATCGGATGTTTATTTAGCTTACCGATATATATACATATGTATTGCGAATTGAAATATATAGAATAAACGAAGCGGAGCGCCCGCTCATACATATATACATATACGTATGAAACGTTGAGGATACGCGCTCGAGTTACGTGCCGCGATGATTGGAGATAATGATTATTTATCCGCGCTCGCGCGGCTACATATGTATACGTATATAACGTATGTATATTCATGCGTGTCTAGGTATCTCGTCCAGTTTACTAATATTCTTAATTATTTACTCGTTCAATCGTTGTCGTGTGCCATTAGCAAGCGGATAGTTTCGTACGCTGTATACCGTACGAGTGTTCGTTAGGCGTAAATTTTTTCTTTTTTACTCATCTTTTTTTACATCGTGTAAGAGAGACACTTTTTTATTCACGTTTGTTAAAGGAAATAGTCAAGAGTTATGTTATTAGTAAAGCTAATTTATTACAAATTTTAATTATTCGTTTGAAGGCCCCTAATGATATATTTACTTTTGTATGAAAAAATTGTTGGTTTACGTATATGTATACTGATGTGACGATATGGACAAGATTAACTTGAGATGTAGAATAAATTTTATTATTTAGCTACAATAATGTTACTCTAAGTATATGTTTGCTTATTGTTTAAGAACAGTTTTGAATCAATGTAAGCGATGAATTTTGGTAACCGATATAAAATTATTCAGCACAAATGTCATCATTGTTCCCATCATTTTAAAATCGTTGAATAAAATATAATTCTGAGAAGAGTTAATCGAATATTGACTAATTTTTTAAACCAATTCTCAAGAAAAAATTTAACATAAGATTGTACTTTAAAAATACCTTTTTTCTCTCTCGATCTTGGCAAGCCAAAATTATAATATATTAATAATAGACAATCACTTAAAACGTTAGAAAGTTAACTTATAAAAAATATTTTTCTGTTTCCACACTACGACTTTAAATACAACCGCCTTCTAATTCTCTCATTGTAAAATAATACGGAAAGTATATAATTCCGCGTAAAACATCATTCGCACAAGTCGTTGCACTCGTATATGAGAAACTACGAGGCCGCGATAAATCCGGAAACAATGAAAAAGGCATTCGAGATTCGCGTTTCTTTACAATACTTATATATGTATACACCAATCCAATGTAAAAGATAGAGAAAGAGACGATCGCGTATAAAAATCGCCCCCGGGAAATCGCGAGGCACAAATGGGATTTTACCTATACCTGGAAATGGCTAACTACTTATTGTCACCTTTAACGAGGCCGACGCAAAAACCGAGTTATTCCTATCTCTCTCTCTCTCTCTCTCTCTCTCTCTCTCCTCTTTCTCAGGAGGGAATGCTGCCGCTGCCACGGGTTATGAAAGTATCAATTACCTTCCCGGCTTTTCAGGCTTCCTAATGAGGGGAACGTACACACGCGGGCGCGCGAGAAAGAGTGCCGCCGTGCCTCGAGGAAAAGACACGTAGCGATGTATACCGGAGAGAGTGAGAGAGAGAGAGAGAGAGAGAGAGAGAGAGAGAGGCAAAGAAAGAAATAAGAATACTTCTTATCGCTCTCTGTCTATCTCTTTCTGACGCTCAGATGGCTACTACTTTTTGTACAAATAGTATACTTGAAGAAGAGAAGTACGAGGTGAAAGGGATAAAAAAAGGGGGAGAAAATGGAAGGTTCGCTTACGTGCCGTTGAAAATCATAATTTTGCGTAATAACTCGCGCGCGCATATAAATTGTATAGAATGCTTATATACCGATACACTTCCGCTTATTAACGATGACTTTGTCGTTTTCAATTGCCTGAGACTGATTGCTTACAAAAAAGTTTATTGGACAAAATCGAGTTTGTGGCGATTTCTGATATTCTTGAGTTCAGGTGGCCAAGAATTACAAGTTAAACTATAAGAAATTTTGTTGAGTGTTTATTAAATGAATTATTTCGAAGTTTCAAGCATTAAAAACTACAATTATACGAATTGGTGCATTAGAATGAAAATTAACATTGATCTATTCTGATATATACATTAATAATAATCACTAGTACTACACAAGATCGCTTATGTATCAACGAATAATCCCGATTAATTTAAATTGAACCGACGGAAGCGCAACGTCGGATCTACAACCAACTGGCATCGAGTTGCGAAATCCATCTAAGGCTCGTCGTATTCCATACTCTGACGTCATTCCTTCCTTCGTATATATATATATATATATCCATCTCACTTCCTCTTTCTTCTTTTAGCTAGTGTACAAGGCGCCTTGATTTCTCGTCTTACATATGTATGGCACCTATATTCGCGGCTTCCCTTCTTGGCCCATTGTTCTCTCGTTCTCGCCAGGACCGGCTGAATGAATCGGAGAATTGCACGAGCGCTATAATTGCGGAGGTGTAGGGTAGGTTGAGACGCAACGATTTTGTGGACTGACTGCTCGTGCCATTTGATTATGTAATTTTGGATTAAATTACCGGTTTGATGACTCTGTGCTGTTTACACATTTTACACGATAAACTGCTTTATCAATCCGTATGCGATAAAATAATTAATAAAGTTAACTTTTTGGATCTTCATATTTTTCAAATGGCAGATCTTCAAGAAAAATGATATTTTTTCTAAAATTGAAAGCGACGCGTTATACTAGATAATAATTTTTACTTACTGAGACATATTCATATACATAATAAAAAGTTTTACTTATAAATTAACAATTAACATAAACGTAAAAAAAAAAAAAAAAAAAGCGAAGCGCGCGTAACACAAAACTTGCCGAAAGTAGACCTGAGAATAAAAGAGAAGGAAGAAAGAAGAAGGGTTAAGACAACAGAATCGATGATTCAAATCGGAATGAGTACCGTAATGAAACCAGTTTAAAAAATATTGAACCTCATATTCTCAGACTGCAAGGTATTTTTATGATCTCCGAGGATATATATATATCGGTCACCGCGTGATACTTCCGCCTTATTGACCGGCCGCGTACGAAACGAACACACGACGACGATTGTCCCGAAGAATGAGAAATATGATAAAACATACGGTTCTTTCGCTTTTAGTTTCTACTTACAAGTGGGTCGAATGTGAAAAACAAAAGTCGAACGGTGCACGTATGTGTGTGTATATATTGCAAAAATTATATCTTTTATTTTACAATAAGTACTTATTGTGCGGATTTCGATGTATTAAATATCGTAGAGCTTTGTATCAGATAAATGTAACAAGCTCCGAGAGACGAGAGGATACTCGTGATTCTTTTATTATTCGCAAACGATCGGTGGAGCAGGCAGTAATGTATCGGATGAAAATTATGAAGAAAAGCGTTCTCCCTTTCTTTTTTTTAACGGGTTTCATACATCAAATAAATTGACACATAAAATATAAATGTAAATCAAAAGACAATAATAAATTTATCAAATAGTATACAATGACATATAAATTAAATTATACAGATAATTATTGATAATAGACAAGGCGTGTTCATCGCTTTAAAAATAAACAAAACGATCAAATTGGAATTTCATTTTCAGTTGACAAATCACTATTATATAGCGGCATAAAGTAATATCAAGCGTTAATTGATCCGACAAATACGGATAGACTAAAGAGCAATAAAACGTACATTATTTCCATTTCAAAGCGACTTTCTTCTCAAATCCTTACCCTACCCGCATCGCATCATTTCCCGTGCGTTGCACGAGCTCGCGCGATGTAGGCGTTAAAATCGTAAACCGCACCGACAAAGCGCCGATCTATTTCTAGCAGTTCGGCAAGATTCTTCGTAACGCATATATATATATATATATTGATGCGGTTTACTAAGACACCGCACCAGCCAACTTTCACTGATCTCCGGTGATTTTTGCGGGACCCTGACCCTGGCCCGATGATGTCAGCTTACAAACGAGAAAGAGTAAGAGATAGAGAGACTTTCTCTTCCGGTATTGGATAGACGATACGATTTTTTTTTTTTTTTTCAAAAATTGACTCGTATGCGTATTTATAAAATGCGCGTAAAGGATGCTCACGTAAATAAGGTACATCTCATTGACTCGATTATACGCAGTTCATTGTATTAGAGAAAATTAACATCGATTTAATGAAAATTACTCGGTTTCGGCACGAGTCATCGGAGATGGCTCGGTTTCATTCGTTTTTAACGGAAATGTTTAGTATTTTATGACCAAGCAATCGAAATTTATGTACACTCGTGGAAGCAGTTGCGGTTTCGAGGTTCCGGACGATGAGTAAGCAAATAACATTTTGTCTTTTTCGACAAAATTTCTAAAAAATTGTACCCATACGTAGCGATAAATAACAATATTAATAATTGCCCTCCGCTATAATGAGTTTCAAGATCATACTCAAAGTATAAAAAATTTATATCAATTTTCGTTTCCCTACCAAATCTAATATGTAATCATTGACAATAAATAAGTATTTTCAATCAATAAACATAAAAAATCCTCAAACGTACACGTAAAATTTTTCACGACTATCGAATTACATTTCAAGCCGTTCATTAAGCAATTATAAAATTACAGGGGATTATGTAAACTCGTTAACCGCTAGTTAAAGCTCCGCTTAATTCCCCGGTGTCAAATTAGTCATCGTAGCCTCGGTGTTTTCAACGGCACCAAATTTTTCTTCCCAAGAAACAAGCCAACACCTGTTGTCTCTTCTCTCGGCTATGATGTGACACTCGAGCTCGAGAAAAAAAAATGCTAAGTAGTACGCATAATGGACACGTTTTCTCTATCTCACTCTCTCTCTCTCTCTCTCTCGTTCTCTTTCACAAGGTGAGTCATTATACGTCTCCTCCTCTTTTCGCTCGAATTTTAAAATCGAACTGTAAGCGTGTATATCGGTCTATTTATCGTACGATTTAGACATTGGGATATCAAAACTTTGAGAGAGAGAGAGAGAGAGAGAGAGAGAAATGACATACCGCCGATTAATTATCTCGATGGGTTTATACAATATTTCGAAAAAAAAGAGAAAAAAAAAGAAAGATAGTTCGTTTTACTGTTTCTCTCTCTCTCTCTCTCTCTTTCTCTCTCTTTTTTTTCTTCATAGATTCCAATGAGGTTTCCAAGAGTTTTTACGACCTCGCTCGGAAACAATGTATTACACATATCGCTTTGGTGTTTGTGATACACTCGCGCTCGTTGCCAAAGTATCTCGCGCGGTTTCTTTTAACGACGCTTAATGAGCCAGCTCCCTCCATAAAAAGCTCTAATAAAAACAAAACGGTAAGATACTAATAAGGCAAATTATGGTTTTATGGCGGCGTTTCTCGCGCAACTCTCTTCAATTTGTACGATATAAATTTCTGCGTGTAAGTGTGTACATATATATACGTGTATGTACACAGTATATTAATGCGTGCATTGTCAAAAATAGCAGCGAATTTATAAAATATTAGATGTAATTTTTTTTTTGATTAATTGGAAAGGTGACCTATAATAATGAATATGCGCGTCTTGAACAATATTTTATTAACTTAACGCAAGGATGTATATTACCATGTATATTACCATGTAAATAGGTTAAAAATGACATTAAATAACGATAATAATGCCGCCTAATAACGTATATTATATTTTTTGTTGAGCTAAATTACGTACAATTTAAAGATCAAAACATACTTTACGAGGTCATTATAACAGATTATAAAAATTACATTCTTCGTTAAAATTTATACACGCACAAAGTGTAAATCCATTAAAGGAAAAAGTAAGTCCGACGAGAGAAAAAAAAAGTTTCAAACGCGTTTTCGCTGACACCGTCACGCGTTACCTTTCATACATTATTCAGATGCTCTCTCCGTAGTCGACCCGTTCGTGTTTATCCACATTTCGCAAGTGAAGTAAGTGCACGTACACACGTTAGCGTATGTGCACACGTACAGTCAACGACCTTCCTTAAGCATCTAGTCGACGGTTTACCGGAGCATCTCCTTTCATGAATGAACTCTCTGCTCGTCCCCGGAACATCACACAGGTGTGACATCACGAGCCACGAATTCTCTCACCTGTGGAGATTTTTCTCCTCTCTCTCTTTCTCTCACACACACTCTCTCTCTCACTCTCACTCTCTCTCTCTCTCACTGTCTTTTACTTTCGGACTCGCGAGCCAAAGGAGAAGCTATCATGTTACTGTGCCGCTCGGTCAATATTTCCGGTCATCAAACAAAGGAATCTGTGTTTAGAAAGAAAAAAGCCTCGCGGGAGGAAAAAAAAGCGAAGATGTTTCATTTCTGCTTTTTTTTCTTACATTTTTTAAGAGGTCAATGAAGCGTTATTCATTTGGGAAATATTTTTGGACCTTAACGCTGTGGAATCTAATAAATCGAGAGTTAACTTTTTTTTTTATACAACTTGTCTGACACTCAAAGTTTTCGTGGATTAAAGAAATTCAAATTTGTTATAAAATTTATGGTTATACAATCTGTAAAAAAAAATTTTTAAATGTAGAAGTTTTTTACAATATTAATAAAGTGTAAAGACATTATAACTCACCTCAATTAAAAACGTTGAATAAAACGTCTTTTATTATAAAATATTATTATTATTAAGGTGCTCAAACTTTAGTGGACATTTGATATACCTGAACGAGGATTAATCCTAAAATAAAAAATGATACTGAAATCTTCTTAATAAGGTTTCAAGTATGCAAAATGATACTCTGAATACGTAAAATCGTAATTTATGAAACCTATAAAAATTGAGATTACAAAAATCTGAAAATTCACTTCTTATCGTGCAACGATTACGAGCTCAAGGATAAACTAAACTATTTTAACGTTAATACATACATTTTACAAACGTTTATAAGAGATTTTTTGTATTATTTAAAGAAAATTTCAGAGTGAGTTTGTTTACACGAGTCACTTCACAAAAGTGTCATTCTAATTCAATGACAATAAACGATAAAAGTCGCACCGAAACAATCGCGGTAACTCTACACGCGCACGAATTCCGTCGAAGAAAGGGCGAGACTCGGTGACGCGAATTAATCAGTTCCGCGGGAGTCGCGCGAGAAGTCGTTTATTAGCATCGTAAAAACGGCTCATCGTCTCTCGTGTATTAAGATTAAAGCGAAACTCGTTAACTGTCCACGCGGAGGCGCTAATTTATTTTATACGCGCGCAAGATTTCGGTTGCACGAGCTTGGGTTATTTGCAACTTAAAATTCTTATTTTTATTTCGAGATTAAGTGCGAGAGGTCGTTTAATAGTTCGTCACCGAAACGTGCATTCGGCATACATTAATACATCGTAAATTTTATCGAGACTTTCCCTCTTACCTGTAATGACTTTATGGACTTGTTGGTTAGCGTATTTGCTCAGTTGTTAAAGTTATATACCTTTTTCTTTATTGCCAATAAGTGTATTACTAGATTTGCGCAGTAGCGCGTTGTCGTGACAAAATGCATTGTTTGTTGGATTGAAATGCCGATTAAAAAGTTAATTGATGGGTTATGCAAAATTATATAACTTGTATTTTTTAATGAAAAGATAATGAAGAAGTTTTCTCTATGTTGTTTTTCAAACTTGAGAAAAGATTAATAATGTTGTTTAACAAGTGAGTAAATATTAATAAATCTATAAGTTTATTTCAATTAAATTGAACATAAATTCAAATAAAAATAAAATTAAATTACATATAAAGATTAATGAAATTAATTTTCTTCATAAACGATATTCAAAGTATTTCCCATTAAATCATAATATAATATATTCGATAAATAGAACATATGCGATGGAATTACGTACTATTAAATTAATTTAAATATAAGTATTTAACGTCGTATTAAATCTGTTAAATCTATGCAAAGATATCACGAGTACGTTAACTCACAAAATTTATCGGATACATATATGCAGATTAGTATTAATAACTACGCGTACGACTTTTTCCCGTATAAAATTCATCGAACTTTAAAATGTTACAACTGTCTCGTTTATGCACCGTCGATACGTTATCTTGTTAAAAGATAAACCTCAATATAAGCATCGTTGCGTCTCACAACTGAACAATTAAATTCGCTAAACGAGCGGGCAATATCGGCAAATTCCACCTGTGCGTTTATTATGAATCGTTAATGTATAGTATATGAAATAAAACCGCGCGAAAGCGTAAGCTTCGATTGGCATTCTTGATCGTCCACCTGTGAAAAACGCGGAATAAGTGGTTAACACCAGCTTCCACTTGACCGACGATTTATTTATACAATCCGTGTGTTTGTGTACATATACACATACACATACGCTAATGATATCGCCGTGCGAGACAACTTTTTTCACTCTTATGCGTATACATTTTCTTTTTATTTACGTAACAATTGGATATCCAACTAAGAAAGTAAAATTTCATCGTGAGAAAATGACAATTATATCCAAGAAAACTTTTTACCGTCACCTTTTCCCCCAACGCAGTCTCAACTTGTGCGCCCACGTTAAATTTTCCCTAACCTGCGTGACTCGTCGTATCGAATCATGTCGACTTGGCGCAATCGCGTCTGCAGTTGTTCGCACTCGGCTGTGTATATTTCTGCATATCCGGGTTTAGCGTGTCTGTATATGCGCGTGTACGTATGGTTTTTCACAGCGGCTACTTTTCGATTGGATCATTGACGGTCGGAAGAATTAAACGAATGTCCGTCGAATTTGGATTAATGGAATATACGAAGTCGGGTGTTTTAAGAGATTTCGAGATTCGCTCTAGATATTTTGACTTCGCTAGTTTTTTTTTTTTTAACGTCGTTTTAACACAGCTGTATATATAACGTGCGTGTAAGAGAGTTTGAGAAGAAAATTGATTCTAAAGCGATTATGAGCAAATATTTTTTGCGTATACCGTTTTCATCGTGTTTTTGTAAAAGTAAAGACGTATTTTTCATTCAATTTTATTAGATGACTATTAGTTTTTTTTTTTCTTTTTTTTTTTTTATTAGACTCTTATACTAATTACTTGTATTTTTAATGATAATTTATAGAAGAATTTCATCGGTTGAACGTCATAAGTTAAAAATAATTAGGAACGGCAAGTGTAATATTTTACGCAAATACCAATAATTTGACAAGTAAAGAAACAAACAAGAAACATAAAAATCGCGTAATGCATCTCATCACGCATTCATCATGTAATCTAGCAACGAAAAATCCCGACGTCAAGAAGAATTAATGACTATACTCTCGTTAATTTAGTCGATAGGTATGTACCTCACAAAAAACAGATACATATATGAGCAATTTCTTTTCATACAAGTATATATGCACAACGGCGTTACGAGAGACAAATATTTCTGTAAGCTTTCGTGATGCACGAAATTAAAGGTCTGCGCGTCTTCTTGCGTAATAACGAAACGGAGAAAACGCTCGATATCTCTCTCTCTCTCTCTTTCTCTCTCTCTCTCTCTCTCTCTCTCTCTCTCTCTCTTTCTCTCATTCTTTTTCCTTCGATTCCGTTGGAAACTTTGTATTTCATCTGTATCTCTCTCTCTCTCTTTTCTTGTCTCTCTATTCTAACCTCTCTCTCTCTCTGTCTGTCTCGTTCTCTCGGCATTTACATTCACGTGAATAAACGCGCGTCCCTCGCACACATTTTAACCGGTTACGCTCGTTGTGTTACGGCCGCGTCTGGTGGCAGTCGCTTTCTTGCGGAATCGTGGAATTCCAAGTTTCGCGCAGAGACACACACACATGTGTTTATATATATATATATATGCCGCGAGAAAAGTAAGAGAGGAGAGAGTAATAAGAAGGAGAATGAGAGAAAAAGAGAAAGAGACCCGGGTCATCGGCATTTTCGCAAATGCATTATGATAATTGTGAAATAATGAATTTATAATTTGCGCAAATGATACATGATGGCTTGGTACCCCGGGCGAAATTATACGGCGCACACCGAGTTTCTGCGTATGTATTTCTCTCCCCCTTTTCCTCCCCACCCCTTCTGGATATGGTCTCTGCGGATAATTTTTTTCTTTTCGTCTTCTCTCTTTTCTTTACGTACACACATACATACACACGTTGCGCGTACAGCGTCAGGCACGATTCTTCAAGCCTCTCTGCCATATACCAAAGTATATACAGTCAGTAGTCGCACCATGCGACGATGCTGTATATATATATATATATATATATATATATGTATATATATATATGCGCTTGTGTGTATCCACTTTAAGAAATATCGGTACTCGAGCAACCCGATGAGAAAGAGAAGATACGCTTATTTTCTCGCTTTCGAGCATAATTTTGAAGTATATGGTACACATCGCGCATGAAATTTATAATGTGCGGGTAATTTTCAAAAGGTGGTACATCGGACGAACGTACGAATTGGATCATGCATGTATATATATATATATATATATATATATATATATATATATATATATATATATATATATATATGAATATACATACGCATGCGTTCGTGACTCTTGCGAAGCATCAATTTAATAATTACTTATTATTTGATGTACGATGTCGGTATAACAGCTGCTTTGTATATCGAATTAGTAACGAGAAAAACGTGCGTCTTATTCGAACGATATGTCTACAAGGTATTTATCATTATATGTTTGCAGAAACAAAATAGAAAGTTATGCGAATATCGACAATGTATAATATCGCGATTTTTTCAGGATAATTAAAAAATTACGTTAAGAACGACAAAAATAAAAAACTCATCCAAACGATAACGCGTTCAACAATCAATGAAACGCAATCTCTTAGCGCGCATTTAAAATCTCATTTAACATTAAAAAACTAAAGGAAAAACGATGCGCACTTAAGAAATTAACTCCGACCGTTTGATAAATAAACGCGAGTTACATACTCGTATAAGCATCTGAAAAATTGCAGCCCACACAGTGACGAAAAATCGCGAGCTGTCTACTCAGTACAAGCCGGTGATTCGTCCACGTCCGAGTCTTCGTCGTTGCATACATCGCGCTCGGTGAATATATATATATATATATATATATATATATGCATGTATACTCGAGTGTGTTTGTGTGTGTGTGTGTGGATTCGACGATAAACCGATAAACGACCTTACGCTACTCGTTACGTTTGTTTGTCGATAATAGGATGAAATGTTAACGATGTATTATTAAATTTTCATGATCAATTCGTTTCGGTATAAAACGCCTCTCCAAAAGAAAATAGAATAACATTAAAAATATAAATGACTTTAAGTACCATCGAATATCGGGTTTACTCAACGCACGACCAGCCCAAGCCACGAGTCACGTCGTGGTATAGCGTGGAAATATTTTTTTTTTTTTTCGGCACATAGTCATAGGAATTCCAAGGGTTGGAGAAGTTTCAGCGGCCTCAGCCAATTTGCAGGAGCAACGGCAGCGCCGGCGTGTAATCTCGGAGTCTCGTTTCGCTACACGCACACAGACCTACACTATGCGCGTAACCCCCGTCGTCTTTCTCTCGTGGATTCTCATCGTGTATATATATATATATATATATATACTAGTTCGAATCGCCAGGGTAATTACATAGGGTCTCGCGCGGCTGCGGCTCCGACGGCAACGAAAAGGCTGAAGCGTTCGCGCGCGCGCGCGCGTCTACATACACACAGACACACCTCCCACTTAAACACTCGCGCTGTATTAAATATTAATGCGGTTTATTTAAATAAACCGCAAGCAGAGCCAGCATACGCGCCCGGATATTCGCCTCACGGCGGAATCTCGTATCCTTATGATTGTGTACGTGTGAGATAGGCCTACGTGCGCGTATAAACGTATACGCATGTATGTGTGCGTTGTGTGAGAGAGAACGGGTCGGAGGTAGATTATCGCGTTGCGAATCTGCTAACGAGGCTTTGTGAAATTTTTGGAGAATTTTTTAAAGGGTACACACAGACGGGAGAGACGAGAGTCGCGCGGTTTACTTTGTGCCATTGATGCACTTTGTGGTTTAGACGCAGACTTAAAGATTCCTTTTTAAGAGGTTCCCTGATTATATAGTTCTTGATCTTCTTTATAACCATATTTGAAACGATTACATTATCTCGCAACGATTAATTATCTTTGCTTTTTTATTTTTCTTTTCAATTTTATTGTCACATTAGTTTTACTTGGTTATTTTTAATTATAAAAATTAAGCAAATTTGTTTATTTTAGACTAAATTATATATAAATCGTATAAATTCGTACAAAATCACCTTTTAAAATCGAGAAACATCGACGAACCACATTCCAACAACGATCCTAAACGAGAACGGTTTCTTCGTTTAATCTCACGCGACCTATAATAACGATCTCAAAACTCACGTACGCGTATGTATCCTCCCTTCGCATAAGAAATGCGCACGAGGTAAAAGTAAACCTTGCTTATTCTCAACTCTCTCTCTCTCTCTCTCTCTCTCTCTATCCCGCTCTCAGTCGTGTACGCGCATATCTCATTGCGCAATTAAATTCTCGTCTCTCGATCCCATTTGCGATCGATTAATCACACGACCACGAGTTTATTACTTCTCGTATAAGATATCAACGCATGCACACATACATAAGCGCATACGATACAGCGAGCGATACAGCCTACCGCGATATAACCTACCCCGGCGCAATTCACCTAACGCTTGATACGCTCGTGTACGCGGAGTAACAATGCCGCCGTACTGCTACCACGTTTATCTTTTTCTCTAAATCTATGCGTCCGAGTCCTGATTACCCAACGCTTCCGTTTGTCGCGACGCATTTTTAACTTTTGTATGCATTCCATTTTCATCCTATATATATATATATATATATATATTTGGATACGAAGATGAGTCTTTTTATGGGTATCTCATTTAATGGTTATGGTTTTAGATCGATTGGCTAGATATGTGGTATTGTTTTTAAATTTTTGAGAGAAGACGAAATTTTTTTCCTCTAATTTTATCTTTGATATTTTAGTTTTAGCACTTGTAATTTATAATAAAGTGTATACACAGCGTTGTATATTAAACAATGAACAATGCTACTTCAATTATGATGAAATGGTTGAATTTATTTATAATTTTTTTTTTTTTTTTTTTTTTCTCATGCTATCCCGTAACTATTAAAAGTTCTTCCCCGTTGATAAAAATTTCATTTATGAATCGTACCTTACGTTTTGATTATGATAAACAACCTCGTTAGAAAATATAATCGTTCAAAAACACAATATCAGTCACATAGTCTAACGGTTAAATTTCACGAAAGTGCATTAAAATTCTCGTACTATCTGTGACGCAACGTTAAATATCCACCCACTCGCCGAGTGAGTTCTTACACGAGAGACCACTACGCCGAGTGAGTTCTTACGCGCTTCCTAAATCGACCGTAGACGGCTTTTCGAATTCCATCGTCGCTTTTTTTCGTGAATCATAACCCACATGGAGAACGCGTAGTATATAACATAATCTTGTATTTCTGGCTCGGACACGTAATTCTCGTTACCAAATCGTTAATTCGTTTTGTAGCTGTGTGCGTTTGACAAAAAAGGACATTGTACATCCCTCGGAGATATTTTGTTTCGCGACGTTTAAATTGCCGTTTTTGGTGATGTCAAAAGTCAGGATGTTATGTGTGCAATCGATAAAGTTTGACCAAGATTTTACGGAACGTTGTTCTGGTATCTTCTCTATTCGGTATTCGTCTTTGAATCTTTACTTTCTTAATAGAGTCCCACGATTTTAATGGGGACTTGGCGGCATTGTCATGGATTATAGATAGATGCTGACAAATGAAACGTCATCGCTTTCATCGTCAAAGATTCTACAAAAATAGCTCGAAATTTCTTTTTTAATCTTTAATCGTTACTTAATTACAAAATAATAATTAATAACGACTGCATAAAATATCGGCAAAATCGGTTAAACGCCGATTAAATACTCACGGTACTTTTATTTTCTATTTTACCTTGGCCTCCTTCGTTTTGCTTATTTGTCTTCATCACGATCGTTGATGTGCATAATTTTTCAAACTTGTTGTAGGAGGAGCCGCGTATCATGCTTTTTTTTTTTTTCCAAAGTGACGCGCGCGCGCACTCGTAATCAATCTTTACGTATCTGCGTAAATCTTCTGTCAGTTGTAATTATTGATTAACGAACTGGTTATTTTAAAGTTTACTTTTTACATTTGTCTTCGCGCATTTATTTTTCACCGAGCGAATAATAAAATTGAAGGTAACGCGTGGAAGAAACGAAAGCAAATGTGGTGCCGAGTGCATCTTGTATACTTAAATCTTGTTTAATAAATTATTTTTATTAAATTAAACGTTTATAACGTAATGCTTTTATTGTTTAGATAATTACATATAATTTATGAGAAATAATTGTTTATTTAATCCACTCTATTAAACTAATCTATTATTTATCAATAAATATTTTAAATTATATTTTCATAATGCGATGTAAATAATTTATTTTTGTATAATTTATGCAATTTTCTTTACTTATCTGTCACTTTGCACTAAAACGTGCTCATCGTTCAAAATAACGAAAGAAAAGTTTTAGTTTACAAGAAAGTAAAACGTCATGCAAAAATGGCGCGTTCTATTATCAAGTAAATTCGGTTAAACTCAAGTATCCAATATCCCAACGATTAAACAAAAAAAAACAAAACGTTATCATCCTCGACAAAAGTTCACATTGAACCGGATTCGAATTTCCCATTGCAAAGGGGGGAACGCATTGCGGGAAGAATCGAGAAAACAAGAAAAACGGGTATGTTAAAAACGCGTGGGTGGTGATGGTGGCACATAGGATCGATTAAAATAAAGTCTCGCGCTCGGGTTATCGAAAGTGTTCCCCTTTTTTTGTACATTAACATCCCGTTAATCTCGATTAAATCGAGGACATCGGGAATTTTTAAAGGAAATCCTAATCAACGTTTTAAGCCGCGTAAAGTTAAGAATTTACGCGGATCTGGATATTATACAGTTTCGGGTACGATATTGTAAGCAAGCGTTGTTTACGCAAACGCGTGAGACGGAGAGAGAATTCGCGCGTTTAAATTTCAATTTTATTAACTCGCGTTGTGCTTACTTTAGAAAGTTAAAAAATGTTAATAGTTAGTTATTGTGTTTTAAAGTAAAGCGTGCGCCTATATATATATATATATATATATATATATATATATATATTTCTCTCATATCGAGCTAAAGTTAAGCTTACTTGCGTGCACTTTAAAATTTAAACTCTATAGCGAGTGCTTGCAGTGCGTAATAAAAATTACATTATACTTCTATAGCTTGTTAATCAATTAAATTAGCAAAAGTTTTCTTCAATTATTTACACATTTTATTTATCTTAATCAGTAAGCTTTCGAATTGCATTCAAAGTGAATATATTTTTATCCAAGTATATGGAAAGAATATTTCAATTTAAACGTGATTTTTCAACGGCGTTTATTTTATTTAACAATTCAATTATCTTAATATCAAATCGAATAACCACTTTTCTTCCAGCCATTCAAATATGCATGAGAAAAAAAGGATAAGCGAATCAACCGTGGAATAATCCACCAAACGATATAAAGAAATTAACAAGCAAACAAGTATCCCGACATAAAAGGAAAAAGTAAAAAAAGAAAAAAGAAAAATAATTCTCGCGACCGGGAGCAGAAGCTCATATACGCACTTATCGATACGCGAGTGATATGCAAAATGAAGGTCATACAATCGTCATAGCATAAACTGCATACATAACGGAGCGCGTAAAAGCTCGCACCCACGCGGCGTCTTCGAATATAAAAAAAAAAAAAGTTCCTTGCGTGACGTCATCTGCACAAGAGTCGCGTCAAAACCCAAATTCAGTCCAATATGTGAACATATACCTATATATTTGTGTGTGTGTGTGTGTGTGTGTTTGCGCGTGCATGCATACGTGTGTGTATCTAACAAGAAAATCCGGATTGTTTTGAAAATCCAAAGAGTCACTGGTATTCGAGATAATACACTTGATGATTACCATTTGCGTATCACGTGTTCGCGGGCAAACGAGCCGACGATTTTCGTGAGATTTTCCGTCGGGTTGCCCACGGAAGTGGATCGTCGGTTCGAATTTTTATTTCGCATTATTAAAAATTTCGCACTTACTTAATTTAATCCTTTGTGTATTTTGTTCTCATTATACTTTTCAGCATATCTCGCGCATGCTGTATCCTCCTGAATTTACATATCGTATATGTTTACTCGCAACGATATAACGTCAAAATAAATAAGGATTATTATTTGACTATATTTATAAATTCCTCTAGCTTATACTATATCGTTCTAGGTTATCTATCATTTAAAATAACCGTATTTGGTTATAGTCCTCGCGCGGTGATAGTTCACCATATAACCAAACCACGACGGCACTTGAAATACGTTTAATAAAGGCGAATATATACACACACACACACACACACACACACATACACTGATAAGAATGTTTCCACGCGCGGACATTGTATAAGTAGCCTCCACCTCTGACAACATAATCCAAAGATTATATGCATCAAACTTGCCGCGAAACCTTATAATTCAACCGAGCCGAAATTTTGTTTTCTCTTTTTACTTTAATATCCTTTATTTTCATTCAATTTTTCGCGTCCCTCATGCGTACCTCTAACTTTATAATAGCACGGCGATACATCGCCAATGGGCAAATTACATAAAAAGAAAAATGGAAAATAAAAAAACATGTGTAAGGAATCGAATCCGCGGAAGAAATTGCCGAGTATTTTCCTTGTCAGGTTGGCTCATTAGACAAAGCTGTATATGTACATATACGTTTAGAACGCGCTGAATTTTTTATCGACATGAGCGTATGTAATCAAATTGAAGAGTACTCGTTGTACACACATACACACACATACACACACACACACACGCACACAAACATACACACGGGGACGACATTATTATAATCGCGCGGGGGGCCCGTTCGGGCAAAAGAGACCGATATAATAATTTTGTATCGGCAGGACGGTTTCCTGATTCGTTTCGAAAATCAGGAAAGAGAGATGGAAAAACTTATCGAGTCGAGGATACACATATATAATATGGACGCGTAGACACGGTACGATTAAAGGGGTTGTCGAGAGTAAGAGAGACGTAGCGGTTTAAATTTATTGGTTGGAAAGTTACGCTTTGCCTTTATTTGCATTTTGCTATAGTTTTAACCTTAACGATTATGTTAAAATTATGCGTTACAAAGTTTAATTTTTTTTTTTTTTTTTTTTTTTTAGATAATAGGCTTATGTAAGTGGTTTACTTTTACATTATTGAATAATTTAAATTTTGTAAGTAAAAAGAAAATATTTATTATAAATTTTTCAATGTTATAAATAATACATTTCAAAAATTGAAAGGACAAATTATTACAATTATGAAATATGAAGAACGAAACGATACGCAATAAAAGCTCGTTAGAAAAAACTTTTCAATCGCGTTCTCGTCATTTCCAAAATATCGAACAACCGCGAGAAATAATAAATCATATCGAATTACTCCATCAAAAAAAAAAAAAAAAAAAATTTACGAACACGAACGCAAAATATTCACAGCAAACGCGAGAAACCTCATTTCTTTCACTCTCTCTCTCTCTCTCTATCTCTCTCTCTCTCTCTCTCTCTCTCTCTCTCTCTTTCTTTCTTTCACTCTCTCACACGCACGCTATCAAACTCAAGTTGCGCATAACGAAGACGATCCTCGAACTCGAGGCACGATTATTAAATTTGCATACCGCAATTTATAGCAACTCGGCGCATCACATACTGCCCTCGATCGCGATAGTATTGTGTCTCGGTCGGTAAGGAAACAACCAATCTCTTCCTCGCTACCTTGGAAAAAGGAGAGTAAGAGAGCAGGAGAGAGAGAGAGAGAGAGAGAGAGAGAGAGAGAGAAATCTTTCTCTCCTCTCATTGGGGCCTCGAGCGTACGCCGTTCATAATTCATTTCGTATTTTTGAATTTCATAATCATATACTTTTTGCGCGCTTTCGTTCGCTCTCTTTTTACGCTCTCTTCGTTCCCTTTATCCATCTTTTTTTTCTTTTTTCATTTTTTTTTTTTTTTGTTTTGTTTTGTTCTTCACTCTCTTATAAGCCGCCTACGCGCGTTATGTTTCGTCGCCGTTGCGACGAAAAAACGATTTACGATTGACAAGGATAACAATTGATTTAATAAAGAACCAGCAAATATTTGATTATCTTGTACGTTGCGTTATTTCGCGCATGTCGTTACCCCTTGCTCCCTTTCTCTCTCTCTCTCTTGTTCTTTTTGTCAAGAAGATATTGCACTTCCTTATGTGTATTCATGAGCCTCATAAAGAAATTTAAATAAAGATATATTTATGTAAAAAATTTCGCCTCAAAGTTTTCAATAATTTTTAACGGAAATTTTTTTTCTTTTTAGATTTAAAAGAAGGTTTTTTTTTTTTTTTTTTTTTTAATAACTTTATAAAATATTGTGAATTTTAAAATGTTAATTGAAATATAATTCGAATATTTTTTAGTAACCATAACTTATTGGCTATTAAAATAAAAGTCAGGTAAAATACAGTTGTGTTAATATCACGTATAATATTTATGAAGTTACTTACTAAAAATAAAAAAAAAATATTGCTCTAATCTAATTAATATTACAATCTCCTTTTAAACTTTCTAAAACAAAAATAAAGCCTACCGCAATAACGTATATCGCAATTTATCTAATTTGACGTCATTACAATAATCAACAACGAGGGCACATATAATTCAGAAACCATTTAAATATACGTTCAGGTACATTAAACATTATTTAATTCCCTGCATCGCGTAACGTTAATTTAATATCAAAGCAACATTTCATTAACTCGCGAATCAAAAGCCAACGCGAATTATCTTAAAATTACGAGCAGATACATAGAGAAAAATGAAAAATAACAACGGTAGAGCAAGTAAAGGATAGATAAAATAAAAAAAAAAAAAATTAAAAGAAAAGGACAACGTTGGAGTTAGCTTACTTATCCTCCCCTATGTGTATACGTATACACTCAGATACGCGTATCTAGCCTACATAATAAGTATAAAGTAGTGGACGCATAATCTCGTTGCGCCCTGGGCATGATATCGGTAAGATAATAATTCACGCAGCGGCTGCTAAGACCTTCGTAAGTTCGCGTATATACGTGCATTTTCTTTGCGTATGTCCGCATGGAGATATATAGGAAACGTAAGTTTCCTAGCGGACTGAGAGCTTTAAGAAGCTAATTATTTTGTCGATGTTATTAGGATTAGGATCTAAAGATACATTATTGGTAATTGATGGTTTACGAATAGAATTAAAGTTTGTATTGATTTTGTAAGGAAATTTTATCGATTTTAGCAACAGGTAATGTATATTGTTTCATTTTTAGGTGGAATGTAATGATTGGATTTAGATATACTCAGTTCCGATCTTTTTTTTGTAAAAAAATATAATTTTCAATTACTTGCCTCATACTATATCTAATAATCTAATGAATAAAAATTTATGAAGAAAAACTTTGTATGAAACCTGCAATAATAAAGAAAAAAAATTTATACAAGACTCTAAAAACTTTCTTCGCACTCGCCTCTTTAAATTTTATTTACAAAAATAATTAACAAAATTTTAACGGTAAAATAACGCAGCTAAAATAAATCTCATTAATCGGTAATTTTATTCATTCCTCGTAATAATTTATCAAATCGAAATACAAAAGATTACAAAATCCCAATGGTATCCAGCGAGCTTGGTAAATAATCGCTAAACAATAAACCGTCCACCCACGATGTACACTTTGCGAAATCGAATTAAAAGAATAAATGAATAAAGAAAAAGCGCTTAAAAGGACGCGCGCGCGCACGCGCTGAGAAAAATTACAGCTCTCGATTTACGATGGCAAAAAGCCGGTGTGCATCCGAAGAAAAAGAATTCGCTCGTTGTCTCACCCGCTAAACCTGAGAAACTTTTTCGAAAAGCCAACGACCGCTCGTTTCCTGTGAGAAATAAGTCATTAGTCGCGGTGTATACCTGTTTTTCGATTTTTTTTCTCTTTTTGTTTTTTAATTTTTTTTATTTGTCGTTTGGTACACATGGAAGTGTAGAAATATTTGCATTTGCATAATGAAAAATTAAAAAGTTTGGCATTTTTAAAGTTTATTGACTTCTTTGCGTGACTTGTGTAGACGATCGGTTGAGTTATTAGTTGAAAGAACCGTATAAGGAGAGCAAAATTTTGGTATTCGAAAACGATTCGAATGAATAAAAAAAAAAAAAAAAAAAAACCCATAGCTAAATCGATGAATGTAATTTACAATATCATATGAAAAAGAAAAGGAGAAAGAAAAAAAAAAAAAAAAACAACGATCCTTTTTAATCGAATATAAATGATCATACAGGTTAATGCGTTAAATTTGTCACGCGTAACGCAAGAATTTTCATTGTCCCCCCGCGAGCTTTCGATTTCAAATTTATAACGCGCCATTATCGGGCACACGATACAATCGATTTCTTTCTTCGTCTCCCTCTCGCCTCGCGCGAAAATTAGCCCACACAGGTTAAAATACAAGCGGACTATTAGCGAGCTGTGCCACCTCCTGTTTAAACTGTTATAAAGAAATATAATAATACCACTCGATTTCCATAATTAACACAATCGCTTACCGCACGCATTGTATATATATATAGCGAGCGTTACGCGCGCTATCGCTGCCCACATTGCGGGAAAAAAAAAAAATGAGCGAAAGGGTGCGCTACGTAAGCGCTGTAGTTTTTCTTTTTCCTTTTTTTTTTCTTTTCTTTTTTTTTTCTTTTTTTTTTGTTGGTTTTTAAATACACGTGTATGTATTGTCATGATTTACGATTAACTGGGAATGTTAGGTCGATGCTTTTGCCGTATGCGATGGTATTTTTGACCGCGTAAAGTTTATTGGTTTATGAGGGTTGCCGATTTTACCGACTGGAGTTCCTTGGGAATTTTATGCACGGAGCGTTTTTTCATTCTTCTTCTTTTTGAGCGTTTAAAGTATTGTTTGAAAAGCGTGTTGTTCTGATTTATGTATTAAAAAATTTCGGGACATTATTTTATTCGTCTTTGTTGTAAATCAAATCTACATTCTAATAAGTTATTTTTTAGACAATTGTTTTAAAAATAAAAACTTATCTTGATTATCTTATACGTAAAAATTTTAATATTGATTATTTTATCACATGTTTATTAATATATCATCGTTAATACCTTTACCTATATTAAATAACGTTCCGGTTTAAAAGTATGCCAAATTTATCAATAAATGTCAAACGCATCGAAAATTGTCATCGACTAATCGCGAATACGCCGACGGACCGTATTAATTTCCATAAACCTCGAAAATTTCATAATTAACGATCCTTTCTTTCTCATCTTGGCTCTTCCTTGTTTCAAAACTGGTTCGTTTCTGAAGCTCAAGACAATACGACATAACAAAATCACATTTGTAAAAAAAGAAGAAGAAAAAGAAAACAAACGAAGAAAACGAATAAAATAATAAAAGAAAGAAAAAGGATCCTCGAAGAGACGGTGACTCGTATCACGTAGACACACGTACACACGGGTTCGACAGCCCGGCCGCAGACAAAATGCAAGCGCACAAAAGAAGAGAGAGAAAGGAGGGAGAGAGAGAGAGAGAGAGAGAGTGGAAATAATAAAAAGAGAGAATGAGAGAGATAGAAGTGCAGTGGTTTCGTCGTCGAGACTCGGGCGTGTATATATATATATATATATCTGCTGCGCCCACGCGCTTCTCCGGGAGCGGGCAACAAAACCCTCTCACGGTTCTAGCTCTCCTTTTTTTCTCCTGCACTTTCTCTCTCTCTCTCTCTCTCTCTCTTTCTCTTTCTTTCGCGTTCGTTCAGTCACAGAGAGACGTCATCACCATAATTCATCTTTACGGCTGTTTTTCTTTTTAATTTCGCGTCAACCCCGCAGGTACTACACGCGTACGCGTACGTCACGGTGACACAAAAGAAATAGAGGACCACCTTCGCTTATCCTCTCTTTCTCTCTCTCTCTCGCGCTCGCCTAATTGTCCGCGTAACAAAGGATTGAGAGAAATAATTGTGGATGGAAAGGGAATGGAGTAGCTATTTGTTCATTGTTTTGTACCGGTATAGCGGTGCCATTACTCTGTTGCTATTACACGACAAAGATAGTATCGATTTTGTGCTTGACATTAAATTTTCGGGAGAAATAATTAATTGCTTGGTTTCCTTGTTCAATACATACATTAAAACTTTTTTTTGTTCTACGCAATAATCTTCTAGAAGTAAAATAATAATTTTAATCTTCAAATATTATAGCAAGGTATATGTAACTTATTAAAAATAAGTTAAAAGCTATACAATTTTCTTAAAAACTTATGGGAACGAATATTCATTCATAAAATATAAGATTACGTATTTTCCGTCGCATAAATATAATAATTTATCGCAGTTAAAAAATATAAATATAAACGCGCAAGTTAGCATCTGACAATTAATTAAAAGTAAGTGCGAACGTCAAAAAACTTCTTTACGATAAAACGTAAATCATTCGTAAACAAAGAAACCACGCGATTATACATATCCAGAACGTAAATGTTTCATTTTCCGGGATTCGCGACGGTGACGCAAACTCGACGCTATAAAAGGAACATAGACAGTTAGCTCACTTCTTGAAAAACTTCCTCTTTGAGAATTCGAGTCGACGGAAAGAATAAACGCGAAGCGATGAAAAAACGCTTCGCGAAGAAGCTACGTCGTCGTTGGTTTTTCCTTTACACCTTGCGGATTCTCGCGCTTACCGTCGAGAAAATTTCCGACGCGCGTGACGTATTAGTCGCGATATATTTTACAGAAAACTCAGCGGCGATGTTACCGACGAGTTAGAAAAAGTGTAAAACTAGCGAGTTCCGAGAAAAGTGAGTGAATTGCGCGGCTTAGAAAATCCCACGGGTATTGTTGCTATTTCAAACGGTATGTCGGAATTGATTGAACCTTGAATTTTATCGATTCGATTTTTATCTTTAAATTTTTTACAAAATTCAGCTTTTTTAACAACCATGAAATTATTATTAATTATTATGCTTTTTTTTTTCATCTTTTTTTTTTCACATTCGGTTATTTTCAATATTTCTAAGTTTCTTCACCGAGCGATTGAATTTTGATTTCGTTTTCTTTTTTTTGCAGTTTCATTGTATGCTTAATTAATCATATTCTTATGTTTCAGATATACTTGTAGACATTATTTTTAAGAAAGCCCCATTTTTCTCATTGTTTTATAAGAAAACGTTTCTTTTTTAATGTGCGCATACATTTATTTCAAAAAAATTTTTTATGAAACAAAGTAAAGCTCGGAAAGATTTAAATCTAAAATTAATAATTTAAAAAATGTTTTAACAAGAAAATAATCTTCTAAATTTCATAACAATATACCGTTCAACATTAAAATTTTAATTTTAGAAGTTTACTTAATATTAATTCATAAACCTCACCCTCTATTGCAACGTTACGCAAAACTATTTCGCTCGCCGTGATCGAAATTTCAACAAAGCAATATATATATATTTAAAATAAAAGATATATATTTAAAACTACCTAACGTTTACCAAGAAGCATTACACGAGCGTAATCGTGCATGCGAGCACCGCGAAAATAAAACAAAAAACTTAAAAAACTCATAAGAACTGGGAAAAAGTAAGAAAACTAGAGCCTCCGCTAAGTAAAAAGCCGGAAACACGGGGCGACGCGGTGTGTCGGCTCTGTGACAAGCGACGCGCCCGCTGTGTGAGAGACGCGCGTGCGAGCGAACTCAAAAATTTGATTAATCGTCGACGGCGTCGACAAAGCTCGCGTATCTTACTCGCTTCCCGTGGAGTGCGCGCGTCTGCGTATGCGTTTACGTTTGAGCGGCTCTAAATTCACCGAGCTTTCCGTCTTTGGTTACGTTCAAGGTCAAAGGGGAGATTGACCTTGCGCACTGAAGTACAATGCTGCCTACGTTCTCTGTCTCTTTCTCTTCTTGTGCGAGCTCTTCTTATGCGTTAAAGAAAGTTCCGAGGTGTCCGATGTACGTATAGTAGTATCTAAATTTGTTTACCGAAACTTTGTTAACGAAAAAATTAATCCAGCCAATGACAAAATGATAGCTAATAGCATTGGTGTTAAAATTCTTAAGCAATGCCGTGTGTTGAATGATAATTTATGTTAATTTATAATAACGCGAGGAAATGTTAAAGAAAATTTACGCTCGGATATATCTCCGTATTTATGACAACGCGATCAGAGTTTAGAGTCCATTAAACTCCGAGACATAAATTTTTTACGAGCGTTTTGAATTTTAGAACAATCTTTATTGGGCCCGAGTTCGTTTATTATGTTTATATTTCAAACGTCATTGCGAAACATTTAAGCTCGTGAAAAAATATATTTGACTGCTTATTTACATCGTTTATTCTCTCGAGGGGCTAAAAATTAATCAAAATTAATGAAACAACTTAATGTCAACATGTATATTAACGTAAGTAAATCTAAAAAAAAAAAAAAAAAAAAAAAAAAAAAAGAAAAAAAAAAAAAAGCAGGTCCTTTGCACGCATCGCATCGCTCGCTCTCAACAGAAATCCTGCATTCTCGGTATCTTCCGAGAAAGAATCAGCGCCAAGGCAATCCCAACGAACGAGTCGGTGCCGGTTCATCTCGATGGCTATATATATATATATATATATATATATATATGCTTATGTATACACGCGTGCATGAACATGTGTTTATACATTCACACACACACACACACACAAACGCATGCAAAAGGATCGAGACAGTCGGGCGACGAGAGATTTTACTTTTTTTTTTATTTTTGCTCATCGAGCACGAATTGTTAATCTGGGCCACATGGTGGTAATGTTCTCGCTGGTGAGGGGATAAATTGGGTATGAATTGATATTCGTACAAGCGAGTGAAAACTTCTTTTTTTCTTCTTCTTTTTCTTTCTCTTAACGATATACGTTCGGCAGACTTTGTATTTTTTGTTCGAGTGTCGTTATTGCGTTGGCCCAGTTTTTGGTGTAATGGTAGTACTATAGTATATTAAATGTTTTTTTTTTTTTTTTGTTTGTTTGTTTTGTTAGCTAATAAGAGAAGTTTATTGTTTAAAGTACATTTTTATGTCAATCGATATGATTTTTGGGTCAGCTGCAAATGATCACTTTCGAAAAGTATTTATTTCTGCTCAATGACGACTTAACCATTTCGTAAATATTGAATTTAACATTCTATGTTGTAAGAAACATTGCTAGTAATATTTTTTTCTTTAATAAATTTACAAATTGCAAAGTCATTGCTGTCGAATGATTCTAAAAAAAAGATTTTACCTTCGTTCCAGGATGTCGCACACTTCTTTAACTTCCTTTGTAATTCACTTTTCTTATAATTGAAATTTATTTTTATTAAGTGTTAATACCAAAATTGTCGCTAATTACGCAAGTTTATAAATACAAAAACGAGATCCTTACATACAAACGTAAAATCGTAATATCTTTTATTATTTTATGACAACCGAAACTTGCTTCATTTTAATTACGTTAAATTTATATACGCGCATGAATATTTAAAAGCGCCACACGATTCTACTTTAAGCGTTGGACTTTCTTTTTTTTTTTTATTTGAATACCCGAAGCTTAATACAATTCTAAAAAAGAAAAAGAAAAAATAAAAGCTCGAAAGAAAGAAGTTGCAGTGGGCAAAGCTGTAAAGGGTATTCAATGTTAATAATGTATTATAGTGGGAAGAATATAATTTTCCGGTACCGTTATTTAATGTTACTTGTAAAAAATCAACTCACCCCGCGTTTATATACGGCGTTTCGCAAGATTTATTGTGTCGCGCGTGAAAAATTGCGTTTATTTCGTTCGCTCGGTATATAAGGAGAAAGAGACGGCTAAAAACGCGTTCGCGATTTAAAGAAAAAGAAACGGGTTTGGGTAAAAAGAAAAAAAATAAAAAAAATGTAGATTTCGCTTATTGAAATCGGAAATAATCTTTGAGTTTCTTAAGCTTACGAATCGTCGTGTGTATAAAGTTACTTCCGCGGTGAAATTAATGAGCTTTTCCCACACTCTTAAACTACCCACTCGTAAACTCATCGGTCGGGGTCTCGCTTCTACTTTTACGAACTCGAACGTCGTTACCTACATCTAATTTTATATACATCATCGTCGCTTATACATATTTTTCCGTTAAAATTTTAACAACTGTATACCTTCGTTCTCTTTTTTATCTTTCGATCCCACCTAGCTTTTCTTTTTTGTTCACTTTTGTACCTCTGTCGAACTTTCGATTTTCAAGGGAGGTTTGCGAGAAAGTCTCTGATATCGACTTTTTCTTTTGATAAACATGTAATGCTTGTAAATATTTATTTCGTATAAAAATGTCTTTTCTTTTACAAAAAAAAGTAAAAAATGATAAAAAATATATTTTTTTTTTTATTGAAAATTGAACAATGTTCAAAACGCCAATTTACGTTTAGCATTTATCAGTAATTATTTAAAAATATCTCTTAAATAGTACGATTGTTATTTACAATTTTATAATAAAAAAAATATTAACACGCGTATACATAAATATATTATTTGCGCGTATCGTATTGCGAATTTACATGAAAAATATTTATTTTCCAGAATACATTATTACAAACGATACCATTTAATTAGATTTCAAATTTTCATCAATCACCTCATAACGCGTTTGCCGTTTATTCATTTATATTCCAATGAACACCTGTTAAGTTTCTATCCAACGCAGAGAAACCGCCATTAAAACAAAATACATTAACAATAGCGCGCGCAAAGATAATCGCTTACGATAATTTATAAACAAGCGCGCGCGGATCTTTATATAAAATCTACGAGCTCATTACAAGCGTACGCGCACAATCTTCATAAACATTCTAATCGTTTCTAAAGCACGTGTACACGTATACATCGAAATATCGACGCTGTTAGACCGCCCAATTCGTCATAAATAAGTTCAATGAAATCGACATCCACGACTTAGCCCCAGTCCAGCATAGAAAAAGACACGTAACCCTTTTACCATTACGCACGCAGAAAGATAGAGAGAGAGAGAGAGAGAGAGAGCTCGGCGTAAATTTTCATTACACGCACTCCCACTTGTTGCGCAGAACCCTCGTCGGCTCGTTCGTTACGCGCTGGTATTATCCTGCGCACGTTGGCTATTTAGAACGTTGTCGTCTCGATTGGCGCCTCAAGGACGCCATGAAGATGTCAATCGGCGCGATGTGTAATATTTCGAACGAGACCACTTGTGCCTCGTTATACTACTTGATTTATAAATCGATGACAAGGGGGCTTTTATCCTGCGAAAGAACTTTATAATAATTGATGCGAGTGTGTATGTGTGTGTGTGTGTGTGTGTGTGTGTGCGCGTATGTGTGAGTGTAAGTGTGTTTATTCATGCGTTTGGTAAGACGGAAGTTATTCTGTGGATCGTTGAGAAAATCGATACTTTGCAATTCTTTTCCGAATTCGCGTGTAAATTTAAATTGCACGTATTGAAATTGGTTAAATTACTTCATTAATAGAACACAATAAGATATGTAGATTAAAGGACAAAAAGAAAAATCTAAAAAAATCATCGATTAATAATAGCAATATCGACTGATTAGAATTTAATGATAGTAAATAACCGTAGATTTTTTTATGCTTTAACCTTTATTACTTTAGAAATATTCATAAAAGCGTTTGCAAAAATTATCCGTAATGATAGATCTAACAGTAAACCTTATTAAAATCCATTTATTCGTCTCGGCGCGTATAATTTTAGAAAATGTTTTTCGCTTTCGGCACGCGATACTTCCTTGAGAAATATAAAATTTGCACAGAAACTAAATTTATTACCAAAGTTATTATTTTGTTTTAGTAAAACGTTAGAAAATTATTTGATTAATCAAGATTTTGGGTCAGGTCACCATTTGAATTATAGTTATTATAAATTGTTTCTTAAAAATAATAGCGTTATAGGATATTTTATAAGACTACCAAAGCAATTCTTTAAACTCGTTCGATATTTTAATAATTTCGATCTTGTCGATTAGTAATTGTATAAAATTTATAGTTCGATAAAAAAATTTCGTTTGAAAGGACTTTAAATCCGACAACGAATAATAATCGATTCTCAAATGTAAATAAAACATATCTTCCTTATATCCAGGCAAACTTTCGTTTCACGCGCGACAAAATAGCTTCCCTCTCGGTTAAATGCAGCATTAGCTGGGAAAAAAAATTTTTTTACCAACATCTTGTTCCAAACGACTTCGATATGTACGTCGTATATACCATTAGGTTCGCCGGTGCAAGTAGCCCGTTGTCGTACACGAGAATAATAATCGAAGCGGTGCGTGCGGCAAAACTCAGCACGTGGGTGGAGAGTCCCTCCTTAAAAGACGAAAGAAAAAGAGAATGAGAAGACGAAGGTTCATGTACACACGCGCGCGCTTGCAGTTTTGCGCGACGCGGAAAGTGAGAGTAAACGAAGCAAGGAAGAGGAAACTTTAAAAACGCGAGAGAGCGAGAGAGAGAGAGAGAGAGAGAGAGAGAGGGAGAGAAAGGGTCGCGTTATGAAAAAGCGTTGATTGATAACATTGCGGAAGGAGAGCGAATTTTTTTTCAAGCCGCGGAATATAATGTTGATTTCGATTTTGAGGTATACACGTGTATATACGTTGACATTGTTGCGGTTAATTTAAGCTTGTTTTTTTATTTATTTTCGAATTTTATTTTTATGCTTTAAAAAAGCGTGAGTCAGTTGTGATTTAAGAATAAATGCAAGAGAGCAAAAGATTTTTTCTTTTTTTATTGATTTCTTTTTATCAGAGTATGAACGATTTTTAATGCTGCAAAATTATTTTGTGGGTGCAAAAATTCGAGCGTTGCCGATTAAATTTACATATTGTGTAGTTTTTTTTAATAATTATTAAGACAAATTTAACTTTAAAGTGAAAACTTTTTACTTATATTTATTATGACTATCCGTATATCGTTGAACTAAATTTACATCAATGACAAAAAAGTAAACAAAAATATAATTTATTTCAATGATAAAAATAGTAGCCTAAATCTTTATTCCTGTTAATTTAATTTTTTATTAATAAATGAAAGAGCTAAATTTTTGCATATCTATTATTTATTTTTTTGTACAACTCAAAAAAAAAAAAAAACAACATTTTATGAATGTCTATTCACAATAATACGTAATAAAATTTGAAATACGTATTTAATTAAATCAACCGTCGATTTTAGTTTATCGTAGAAAGTTATAAAAGACAATAACATCATAATTAAAGTCATAGATTGTTTTATGAGGAAATAATTATTATTAAATAAGTTACGTAGGCGAGGAAGCCATTGTTAAAAACCGTTGAAAGATACGTATATTTTTCAATGAAATGTACATTTATCACGTGAATAATTTATTTTGATAATTAATAAGACGAAAATTATAATAACATAAAATTAATATTAATTATAAGTATTTATTACAAAAATTGTTGTATAAATTTAAATTACATTTGTTTTACAGATCATCGAAGTAACAAAATTAATGTCAACGGAATGATTTTCAACGAATTTTAAAATTTGTTAAAGCGAAAGAGCAATTTTTTTCAACTTGAAAATATTACTTGATACAGTTTTTATGAAAGAAATATGTGATATATATATATATATATATATATATATACTTTAAAAATACTTAAACATTATTCTTTATTAAAAAAAAAAGGTTTTGCGCAAAAAATGTTGCATCACAAGATCATTCATAAATATAGTATTAATAAATGCATTAACCTTTGAATAAATTATTTTTTAACCTGAAATTTTTTTATTTTAATTCTCAAATGAAAATATCTAAATCATTGAAAAAGCATCATTCAATCCACAAAAGTAAAACATATTCTCTACAATCTTTCCTAAAAATTTCCATCGTCCTATACGTCTAAATCTTCACCTTTCACGTTCGTCCTCGCACGTCACGCTAACCCTTCACTTCCCGATCGAGCCTACGCCGCATGCGATCTGCGGCGTATAAGGGAGTCGTTTTTTTTTCTCTCTCCCTCTCTCTCTCTCTCTTTCTCTTTCTCTCTCTACACGCTGGGTAAGACTGCAGTAACTCTGGCCCACATCCGTAGCGCCCACGTACGTGTCTTTAAGCGAGAGTATTGTACGAGCGAACGCGTTTTTATGTATACATACATGTATATATATATATACTTTTGGGCCGTTAACACCTCTCAGTTCGACAAATGAGCGAGGCACCCCTTCTTCTCGCTCGCTCTTCGTCATAATTTTTCGTTGTGAATATATATTCGAGTGACGTCAACGTTGGACGTTTCTTTCTTTTCTGGAGCGGTAGGAAAGGCCTTTAATTTTTCTTTCGGTGATTTGGGTTTATCGACGATACGTACCTTTCTTTGTTGAATCAATCACACGTGGGTTTGGTTTGTCTTGCGGATGCAGAGACGTTTATTTTTTATTTGCGTGACGATCAAGAAGTTGACAAACTTCGTTATTGATTTAAATTGCGAATTGTTACATTAATTCGATAATAAAAATTGAAATATATCGTTATTGTACAAGAGACTTTTTTTTCTTTTTTAAATAAGTCTCGTAAAAATATGAATTAAAGGTTTAAAAAAAAAGACGGCAATCGAAAAATATAATTTTACGAGAAACGATCGAACATTCAACTCAAAAAAAAAAAAAAAAAAAAAAATTCATTCACCTTTATCAAAGGACTTCCGAAAGTTGTTTGGTTAGCGCAAAAACGAATAATAATAACAAAACGATAAGAAAATTAACGGAAAATACTTATCGACAAAAAAAAAAAATAAATAATTTCGGCATATTGCGCTGTATAAATATCCAACAAAATATCGATAAATATTGCCATAAAAAAATTGCTATTCCATCGGCGTAAATATACCCAACTCATCGATAACAAACTTACCGCGAGCGAGCAAGGTTCAACTCGAGCGAGTAGCTTCGATCGGCATAGCGGCTACATTTACCTTAAAAGCGATTTCTCTCGAATTTAACCTAAGCAGAAATACAAGACTCGAAGATCTGACTCTACTTGCGCATTTTGATGCATACCTCGAATAAAATGAAAAAGAAAAAGTTTCGACCGGTCTGCAACACCGATGAGAGAAACGAAAACGTCGACGACCACGGCCGCGACGACGACGACGACGACGACGACGACGACGATGGTTGTGTGTACGCGTTTTGCCGTACGGGTGTTTGTTATTACGTAAATCGAGTACGTCAGCAATCGTCTACATTAGAGATTTCGAATGTTGCGTTTAAGATAATTAAGACTCTTAAGAGATATTCGATCGAAAATAGAAGCTATTTTTTTTATTTTGGTATTCGCGCGCGTATTAATTAGCTTTGAACTATATTTATATCGAGATATTTCAAGTACTGATGAATCCCTATTATTATTTAAATCTCATTTAACAAGATTGTTGTAAAAAATACTGCAAATGCATTTTCTAAAATTGAAAATTTAATGGCATTTTATTTACAATTAGCAAATGCTATTTAACCAACTTGAATTACATCGAATCTGCTAAACAACGAGAGCTGATTCCAACAAGAGAATCATTCCATGCCATCTACGTTGGTAAAATACTCTAGAGTTAACGAGCGCGAGTTTACGGGATTTTCGAGTGAAACTTCCGACCCTCGTTCTCCACGCCTTCATCTTTTTTCTTTTTTTTAACGCTCAAATCCAATAACAGAACACAAGTTAGTTATACGCTATTTGTCTGAAATTTTAATGTGTATCCATTGTTTTGACCTTGAAATTATGGTTTTGTTAAAATATATATAATCAAAATTTTATGTAGAATTTTTATAAATTTATTGGATACTAAAGATTTTGTAATAACCAAAAAACATAAACAAGTTTTGTCTTGTCATGCGCGACTTTTTCTACTGAAAAAAAAGTAAAGTGGTATATTGTAAATGTAGTTTGTTTTTTTCCTCTCTTTTATAATTCTAAGAGATTTATATAAAAATTTTGTATCGACGACGATATTTCAAATCGATCTGGCATATCGATTAAATGCACAATTGCAATCTAAAAATACATTTGAAAATATAAAATTATAGCTGCAAAACCGTATCGATAAAAACGTATATATAATACATAAAGTATGTAAGAAAACAATCGTACAAAATATCAATTACGCAGTCGGCAATGAACGAGAACGAGATAAAAACTCACTCGCGCGTTAAAGGATGGGTGCACAGCGCCGAAATGAAAAAGAGAGAATAAAGGAAAAATAAGAAAAAAAAGAAAGAAACGAGTACACGGGCTGGATAAACAGCCGCATAAGAACGAGGTGGAGACAGTAAGAATAAGGAATAAAAAGAAAGGAGTAGGTAAGAGGAGGTAAAATAAAAAGAGATAGAGAGAGAGAGAGAGAAGGGGCGAGTGCGCGAGAGGATATTGTGCAATCGCTCGCGAGAACACGGGTGACGTTGACTTATGAATGAAAATCCGCCCAAGCGATGCTCTACCTGTCACGTAGGTACTTGCTAAATTACAAAGCAGCTCTCGCGCGAGACCGAAGGAGAGTAAGCTGAAAGGAGAGTGAGCAAGCAAGATAGAGAAAGAGAGAGAGAGAGAGAGAGAGAGAGAGAAAAGGAACTTACGGCAGGAATCCCTCGGCAAGAAATTAATGCGAGCCGAAGACTAAAAGTAGTGTGCGGTTATTGATATTGGCGTTTTGACCCGAAGCGCTATTTGTTAGCCCTCCTGCACTCTCTCTCTCTCTCCCTCTCTCTCCCTCTGTATACACATAAAATTTTAAATCTTTATTTTAACAGGCCGTTGACTTCTTTTACTTTGCCTTTTTTTTACTTTTGTTACTTTCTTGCCTCTCTATTTCTCTCTCTCTCCCTCTCCTTCTCTCTCTCTCTCTCTCTTTATTTTCTCTTTCCTTCCGACGATTCTAAATATCTTTATCGGCTCTGCGACTTTCGCATCGTATAAACTACGAGGTGAGCGAAAAAGAAAATTTTATATTTTAAAAGGAATGTATTAGATGCCGATATTACTTATTATGGATACGGGTAATGAATCACTCGATTAGATGAGAATGAGTTAATATGGTCACTGTTGAACAAATGATACCTTATTTTGTTAGAAATTAATTTTCATATAAATATAATAATAATTGTGTACTTTTTAATACCATCAACGAAATCTAAGGCAACTTAATTTAATCTAAGCATCCTTTCTAAAGCATTCTTTTCTATGACATTCCATTAATACCTTGCATTCACTCACCATGTTTCCATCCATTAAAAACAACAATCGCTTCTACATATATATGCATCTTACATTAAAGATTTAAAAAGAGAAAAAATGAACAAAACGCGCGACGATTAAAATGAAAATAAAAAAAATAAAAGACCAGAGGATAAACAAAAAAAAAAAAAAACACGTAGCGCATATAATCATCGGCGGTCGTCGATCTAGCGCCGCGAGACAAACACATGCTCCGTTGATTGGCCGGACATCGCACATCCATTAGCTTCGCCGCGATCGATCGAGATATAACCTACATGTATGCGTGTGTGTGTATATATATACGCATATACGTACCATCGGCGATGTATAATACGCGAGCGAGTCCATGGAAAGCATATAATAATAAGCGACAACGCGGATGGAAACAGACAAGAATAAGAATAACAAGCCGTGGAAAGCCTGGAATTTTTAGATAAATTACCGGTAAGACAGAAAAAGAGAGTGAGAGAGAGAGAGAGAGAGAGAGAATGGGAAAGGGGAGAGTCGGGAGTCGAGTTGATACGAAAGACCGCCCGGGTGACTTCACGCTTCGGGGAAGTAGAAATACGAGCTGACGTGCGCTGGACGTTACGCGGACGTTGGATTTTTAAAAGAAATCGAAAAAATTCTGTTGTGTTATTTCTTATTTTTACGAGAAGGATTTTCTTTTCTTTTTTTCTTTACAGCTTGTTAATGATCTTTATTATATAAACGAATGAAATTTTTATAAATAAAATTTATTTTTGACTTTTATTTTTGTAATGCAAAAATATAGTGAATATGTTAAATGTAAAAGGTATGTAAATAATTAGAATTTGGTCTGACTACAATCGTAAAAAAAAAAATAAAATTATTGAATTAAACAAATGAAAATCTTGAATCTTTAAACAAATTCCGCGATGACATGATATTTTTAAAAACCCAATAAACAGTAAGTTTTAATTCATCTAAGACGAAGATTAAGTTCGCGCGTTATAATATTTTGCTTCATAATAACTGGTTTATCCACAAAACTGATATAAACAAAACAAGTTTTCGTCGCTGAATATTATGAATATTTTCTTTCAGTTTTATATAAAATTAATATAAACAAGCGAAGGTCGATAAATTTTACGAGTTGTCATTTTTTTCTTTCGATATTATTTATTTTCCAATAATTTTTTCAATTTTCGAAAACATGATTCGAAATGAATCAAATGCAAAATCTTTTGCAATGGTAACTTAATGATTAAATGAAAGTCATAGTTTTTTATAAAAAGAAAATAAATTTAGTATATTAACATTTTTTTTAATGTTTTTTTTTTTTTTTTTTTTTTTTAATGAGTTATATTATTTTTTCATCATTTTTTTTGATAACAAATATTAAAATCAATACTATTTATAATAATTCTAAATTAAAAATACTCAAGACCTATGAAAAAACTTTTAGCTTCCGAATTAAAAAAACTACAATATGATAATAATACTCGATCCACCTACGAGCATAAAAAAAATTTTCATCAATACAGCAGCTTTGAAACAATTCAATTTTTTGCCAAAATTCTCAAATAATCGCGATATAAATATTAAAAAGCACGCATAAAGTACAATGCAACGCCGTTAACGACGTTGAACAAGACGCAAGCGCACAATAATCATCCATCAGCCATTTATGAACGCGCGCAATAATCGTAAATAGCGAAAAAAAAAAAAAAAAATAAGGTAAAAACAGGTAGAGCTACGGTACACCGTGTAAATACGTGGGCTTAATATGCACCATTGACATTGATTAAGACATTAGGTACTTTATACACACGCAAAATCATTCTTTATATATACATGTGTATACAACGTAACCTATTCGATAAAATAAAACGCGTACAGCAACGATATATGTATATAAGCCGGCGCGGACGAGAGCGCGGTAAATTTAGAGCCTGACCTAAGAAACCTGACACATATACACACGCACGTATACTCATACGAAAACGGGAGGTAGAGGGAAAAGAGTTAGGTAGCGCGTGAAAATCGTGCGCGTCCACCGGCTCGCTCGCGACGGGTGGTACATGCGTCGAGAAAAAAGAGAGAGAGAGAGTGAGAGATAGAGAGAAATCGATGACGTTCCTTCGATACTTTCTCTCTCTCTCTCTCTCTCTCTCTCTTTTCTCGGTGAAAACAATATCAGCTGCTGAATCACGCGGGAGTTCATAGTTGTGTTGTTGGTTGGTCACTGGCCCGGCCACGACTACCGAAACAAAAACGCACCGATGAGTCAGTCGCCGAACGCGGGCTGTATACGTTTCCGTGGACTATTTCCGTATGCGTTCCGCCGGGCGTTTTATTTCGATGAAAACGCGCACGCGCACGTAATTTGTATTTCGGATATTTTTGGAAAAATCGCGTTGATGCGCTCTCCGACACTCTCCCGTTCGTTGTACCGAGAATTCATCTATCGCTGTTTCCTTCTTTTTCTTTTTTTTCTTTTTTATAATATTGTTAAATTTTGTTTACTTATTCTCGATTATAAGATACACTTGTCGAACTTTGGCGATAATCGGCTGTATGCAAGTGTTGAGAAAAATTACCTATAATCCGCAGAATTATTTCACGTTTAATATTTCAAATTTATTATAACTCAAATTTTCACGTTAAATTTATTCAATAGAATAAGTATTAAACTTTAAAATAGCCTTTAGTTTTTGAGTAAATACAAAAAAAAAAAAAAAAAAAAAAACAATTTTAAAGTGTACACAATTTATATCTAAAATAGAAATAAAATATCGATATACCTACGATTTGAATCTACATACTGCTGCAAAATTTAAGCAAACGTGATTCTGAAAAATGAAGGTATCCCGTTAAAAAAGTAAAAGAGCAACCGTTCCAATTTCACAAAAGATTCAAATCTTCCAATTAATTAGCGCAGCCGATTGTGCGCTTTATCTCGTTGTCAAAAAAAAAAAAAAAAAAAAAAAAAAAACCGTCATCTTCATGGGAAAGACATATCATGCGCAGTCGAGATCAAAAGAAGCGACGAGGCTAGAAACGACGATTTTCGCGCATAAATTAATTTGCGCATACACGCATAAGAAGAATAAGAATAAGGATCCATCCGCAAACGAATGTCCACGGGATATCGTCGTGGAATCTTCCAAGGAGATTTAAATCTTAATCGAAGCGCACGCGTTTCGCTCTCGAGTTACCTCCCGACTTGTCTCGCGCCGGCGCTGCGCGGCTACTGATACCAACAGCTCGCGCATCGCCGCCTTATTTCTGTAAAAGAAGACGAGTCGACTTGTCTGCACTGCTGGGATGAGTCGAGAGATAAGAAGAGAGAAAGAGAAACACAACTAGCCGTAACGAGACGAGAAACGAGCGTTGTTATGTTTCATTATAAGGGGAATATATTCGTTCGTATGGTGCATTCGATGATAAATTCTTGGTAAAATCGGCGATTGTTGGCATTGTGGAATATGTTAACGTTAATTATTCGTGCAGCGATTTTGTGCCTTTTTTTCGACAACTTTATTGAATTTAAGTAAAGTAATTAGATTGACTAAGTATAGATATAGGCGAGCGCGTTTAAAAATAACTGGTTATCGGTATCAGTTAATTACTACGTCGCAGTGCCATACGTTTTTTCTTTTTTCTTTTTTTCTTTTTTTTCTTTTTTTTTCTTTTTATTTTATGAATAACGAAATTGCAAATACATAGGGAATATACGTATTGCCATTTTCATAGTTTATGATTTCTTTGACATGATACCCGAAGGTATATAAATGCGCTCTACTATATATGCAACGATGAAAAAATTAGTTACGGATGATTGGACGCTAATTTGCTGGATTAAATGGTTTAAACTTATGAATATTGCATGTTTACGATCGTAATATACTTATACAAATTTTGAGCTGTTGGTTTTAATGCAGTTTACGATAATCATAGTTTGCCTTGTCGAATGACATAATTATATATTAAAATTCCTTAGCACGATAATTTACGGAAAAAAAAAAGTTTCTTATTTGCAAGGACGATAGTTAACGAAAATGAAAAAATAAATAAATAAATTAAATTTTATACAGATTTATAAACGTTAACGAGATTTTAAGTTAAAATTTTCCTCCTAACATTATAATATTATTCAATAAAGTGTATATATAATAAATGAGCGACACAGAAATGATAAATAATTAATTTCCATCTGTCACAATCTTTCTATAATATGTAATTAATCATTTTTTAATTTATCGAATAACGTTTTTGGAAAAAAAAATAATAATAATAATAATTAAATTACACGCGTATATAATTGCTTTAAAATATTTATGCGCTTAGAATTAATATAAATTTGTTTGAACCAGTTATTTTAATTAAACAAAATTTTATCCGTCGAAGCGTTTGTAAAACGCGCTCGCTTTAATAATAACATTAGACTAAATACCGAAACGAATTTGCGTTAAAGATATATTCCTAAATCGACGATGTTCGTCGAGCTAATTAGATCGATTTGCAAGCGTATGACGCGTTAACCCATCGTTTCAAATAACGAGTTTGAGAATCGTCATTAAAAGCATTAGGTCGCAAGCTAATAATTGATCTCGGGCGCGCAACTATACAACAACCGCAAGTCGAGAAAGAAAAAGAGAAAGAGAGGGAGAAAGAGAGAGAGAGAGAGACCCTGCACCATTGCGACATAGATCAAATACACTCGCATACTTGTCTACAAGAGAGTTGAAGAGAGAGGGAGAGAGAGAGAGAGAGAGAGAGAAGCGGTAAGGCTCAAAACGCACAAGAATGTCGCGAGCTGGAGGTACTTGCGTACTTACACCTGTAGGTATAGGCAAAAAAATGCGAGCGCATGCGCAAAATCTAACATTGCTGCGGTGCACACACACACACACACACACACATATATATATATATATATATAGACATATATAGATGTATATACACATCTCACCGTCTCCGTTTGCTCGCCTTTCTAAATTAATTGCAACGCCAATGGCCGAGAGGAAATATCATTAGCGGCTTTCCAGCCCGCTAGAAACTCTAACCTCGATGAAAGAAAGGAGAATTATTCCCTACCGAGAGTCAATACCAATATAACGAAAATCGAGACTATATTGCGCGTGGAATTTCTCTCGGTGTATACTGAAAAAGAAAAAGAAAGAGAGCGCGAACTGTTTTATATAATTGGGATCTTGGAACGAGCAAGTTTTTTCTTGATTTTTTTTCTTCTATTGCGAGTGAGAAAGAAGCTTAAAATTTTTCGCGTGAAAAGTGGAAAATTTCTAAGGATATGTTTAAACTCGCTTTGGGTTAGAAAAGTCATCTTTCTTTTTTATTTAACGATGTTTAAGCAGAAGAGATGAGATATCTTAGTGAAAATTAAATCCGAGAATAAATTTCTTCAAGTTTATGGGAATGATGATTTGAAAAAAAAAGAGGCGTAATTGATTGGAAAATTTGAAAACATTGACGAGTAAGTTTCGCAGTAAATAGCTACGTTAATTTCTACTTTTACGTTCAAAGAAATTCGATAAAAATTTAATCGTTGCAAGTGAGATACAATGTAAGCTATACACAAAAAAATTTTCCTCCTTTTAACAGTACTTTACAAACGCGCTATCGATTCTAATTAATCAAATAATTATTTACAAGAAAATCTAATAACACGTTGTACATTGTTTGCTATTCTACGTATATAGAAAAGAAAAATAATAATCGAAATATTCATTCCGCAAAATCAAATTAGTACTCGCCGTGAAAGAATAACGAAGAAAATTTTCCAATCGCTCATACTAAAACTGTCAAACGTATTAGAAAAAAAAAAGAAACCCAAGCATTTCCATTTCCAAGGCCTTGCATATATACACATACACATACATTCGAATCGTTCGCGTTTTTCGAGTCGACTGTATACATACACTTGAGATTATGTCATCGAATGCGCGCTCACTCGAGAATCTTTCGCTCCATCTCGAGATAAAGAGAGAAAGAGAGAGAGAGAGAGAGAGAGAGAGGGAGGGAGGGAGAAAAAAAAATACAGCGTACGGATTGGATACCGTTAACACCTGCACACTCGATCCTTATCTTCTTTCTTTACATGTTCATTGCCCTTTTATCGCGAGACAAACTCTCGAGGAGAGAAAGTCGATCGTTTTTCTCTCGCGAGTATCGATGTGCACGAACGCGTAAGTGAGATCCCTTATCTACCGGATCTGTCGAAGAACTGTCGACTATTGTGTTTTCGTGGTAAACTGTTTATTTTATTTTGTTTTTTTTTTTTTTTTTTTTTTTTTGCGAATCGAGCGTTAGACGTTGGGATAATAATTTTGAGGCGATTCGTGGTAAAAAATTTCGATAAGGAAAAGTATAACTTTAAATAGTGGAAAAATTTTACGATTGCAGTTTGGTTGTTAGGCTGTTTATTAACAACGTTAAATTACAAAATCCGATGTATATCTCAGTCTAAGCATTTCTCGTGACATACGTATATGACTTCATAGATATATGCCTAAGTACCGCGAGTGACTATTTGGAATTTCAGTTCAGAGAATAATTAATAATGCTTGTATAAGCGCGTTATCTGCCATAAGCATATTATATGCTCATTTTTATTTTCGAATCTTCGTTATGATGTATGATGGAAAATAGCTGAATAACATTAATTCAACGCGGGGTTGTTTTCAATGTATTAATTTTATTGTTTTGCGACTGTCGCCAGTAAGCCCCTTGTGTAAAAGATACGATTAAACGAAAGTTACAGTAAAATTACAGTAAATTTAGAATATATTCGCTTTGACATTTGGAATATAAAAATAGACGTTAATGAAAATGTACGAGTTTTTAAAATAAAAATGAAACGATAACAACATAAAAAAGGAAAGAAAAATAAAAAAATTCGAAAAACTTTATTCTTTGTAAAATCATCAAAGCGTACATGTTTACTCAAAAAAGAGAAACATAACCGCGTGAAATTTTCCAACGCCGATGAAACAATTCTTAACCAAATAGAAGAAAAACTCTTTCACAATCAGTGTCAACTCGACGCGATCACGTTCGTGTACTTGCGGCTTGTACTTGAAGGTAAGAAAATCCTCGGCGTGTCCGTTCTCAAGGTACGAAAGAGTGAGAGAGAAAGAGAGAGTTCATTGTGTACATACTGTACACCTTGTAAGTTCTCGTCTCTTGACAACGGTGTCATACTCGACGACAATTTTTATGTTTCGCCACTAAAAATACGTGTGTATATGTACATATACACGTGAGTCTGGATAAATATAAGTGTGCTTCGTTATATTTTAAAAAACGTCCGTTTCTTCCGCATCATTTAAATATAGCGATTTATCTCGTGAAAAGTAGAACGTCGTATTATTAAAGATAAAAAATTTATTTATCGACGAGTACATTCTTTGTTTATTCATAGATTTTTTATACGTGTACCGTATATTTAATATTTTTCAATACTTAATGCGGCATTCAACGGAATACGCATGCCCAATTCGAAATCCAACATTACACCGCCATTAAATCCATTAGCAAAATAAACGTTACGCATTTCCTGCGGAATCGAGAAATCGTCCAAAAACTTTATACCCGAGTTCTCTTCCGCGAAAACCTTAACGATTCTTTCGCAATCGAGTATTCCGAAATCGTCGAAGCCGCAATTTACTTCAAAAACCATTTCCGTCAAAGAATCCGTCCTCCACCTCATCCCTACGTCTTCTTTAAATGCCGCCCAACGAGCGATTGTGTACCTAACGCGTTCTCGCGTGTATATATGTACACATTTTTGTGCAGCAGCAACAACTGTGTGTGTGTGTGTGTGTGTGTGTGCGTGTGTGTGTTCGTGTATGTGCGTATGCGCGCCGCTTTCTCCGGTCGGCTTTGCTCTTCAAACATCTTAATATCGCTCTCTCTCGCGCGACTTTTTTTTTGCGCATCGCGAGCACGTGCACGTGACGGAGGGAAAGAGAGATAGAAAGAGAGAGAGAGAGAGAGATGGGAGCGACCGCCTGGTAGGAACCTTTGAGGATTCTTCCCCTTTCCTCTATATACGAGATTTCGGGAATTTCGGTAATGACTGATGGTCCGACAGGAGGAATTTTCGATCGGTCTCTTTCGCACTCTCTTCCTTCCTTTCTTTGTTCTTTTTTTTCACTCTCTTATTCTCTCCCTCTCTGTGGCTTTTGCTGAGTTACGGTGCAGTCTTTTTACAAAGGGGAGGAGGAGAAGGTTAAGGAATTCCGTTTTCGGGAGAGAACCGACAGGATTCCCTCGAGTAGCTAGGAGTGCGCAGGTCGCTGTAATTTTTTCGTTCTTGTGCGCACAGATAAGTCAAGATTGATGCAGACGATTCTTATCTTTAGTTTATTTGCACGTCTAGTTGAGTAAAATGAGAAAAGGAGAAAACGTCGTTTCTATTATTATCTTTTTTTTTTTTTTTCTTGCACAACATATTGCAGTTGCTTGAATGTTGCGACTTTGCCAAACGGAGAATTTTATTATCTCTGCTTTCTTATTCGCCTTGTATTATATAACTTATTTCAAAAATTTTATCCGATAAAATCAATTTTATCACGTTTCTATGTAAATTTATACTTAGGTCGTGCCAAGATATAGGGAATTCAAATTATTATATATAAAAATATTTATTAAAACGTAAATTCACAAGATTAATGGGTTTCTCCTGTCTTCTCACGAAAATTATCATTAATACATTAAGACAATTGCCTTTACGACTTTAAGAAAAAGAAAAAAAGAATTCGCGATAATACCGCTTAGGAAAGTCATTTGTCAAAAATCCAACAATTCAGCCTGGCTATTAAATAATCTCACTTCAAATGCACGCAGAATAATTAAGGAGCCAGGCGTTAAATTAATAAATGTAAAAGCGTTAAACCAATGACTGGTTAAAGGGTCACGGAGGATATGCGAGCGCATACATCCACGCGAGAAACAATCGAGTAAGAATCCAAAAAAAAAAGAATCGCTTAATGCGAAAGACAAAGAATCCGTAAGTTTTATCCATTCTAAATAATCGCCTCTTGTACTTTCTACGCTAAGCGAGTCATTGCGAGAAATGCTCATTCATCATATTGTATACACCTTTTATAATAAGTCGCTGCTGCTGATGCCGGCGTCGCCGCTGTGGCAGCCGTATAACCCACGAGGGACAAAAGCTTTCGAAAGAGCCATCGAAATAACCGCGAGACGATTCAAAACTTGACGACGATTGACGATTATATGCATACGCACACATATAAACTTGTGCACAATTATATACGTATATATATGTACGCGTAGAAAACGAGAAATCGTCATTTTTCGCTCATTAGCGCTTGTCGCGAATCAACGTTCGGCCGGACGGAGAAAAGAAAGTCCACCACTCGCGCGGAAAGGAAACGAGAAAGGAAGTCCCCGTTCTCTCTTTCTTCCTCTGCTTACGCGTTAAATACGCGCTGAGAAAAAAAAGGAAATATACGTATACGTATGTATGTGTGTGTATATCTGCGGTGGTATATCTGCCCACGCGATACACCGCTGCCGTTACTACTACTACGCGTACGTTCCATAAGATGCATGACGTCACTTTTAGTCGCGACCGAGCTCGCGCACACAAGACAATTCCACCCATCTTGCATTCCTTCGCTCATGTGTGCCCCTCGTTTCCCTTTCACCCTTTTTTAGTATCCTCCTTTATATCTCTTCTCTCTCTCTCTCTCTTTATCTCTTTCTCTCTCTCTCTCTCTCTTTCTACCTCTCTATCTTGCCGGTTTCACTCTTTCTTTTTAGTCTTTATATACCCGTATACGCGAGTGAATTCGAAATTATTCGAAATCGTTGCGAAGGTTCTCCGTTCGGTTGCATCGGGTGCCTTTTTTTTCCTTATTCGAAGCGGTGCATTCTTTTTATCGTCGCTTTTGAATACGCGATATAGTTTGATTTCCCTTTGAATTCCAGCTATGTTTGTATAATTATTTCGACGCGCTTACTTGATTAATTGTTTCTTATATTAAACTTGCGCTTTTTGTCCTTATGGCATTTAAAACGTCGCATTAAAATTTAATTGCATTCTTTTTACCGTATTTCTTCTTTTATTAAAGGTACACATATCGCGAAGTATTAAATTCCGTGGATATAATTTTTGGTAAAAATTATTTCAAATACAACGTCTCGATGCTTCCTCAACTTTTTTCGATTTTTTTCAATACCAAAGTACATATAAATACACGATGACTTTTAGTAACGATAAATCTGAAATAAACCATGCAAGAATACCGATCGTTGGTTCCACCAGACGTTTGCTCCCGATCTGCATAAAGATCGACCCGTGAAGTGAATTAACGTTCGAATTTCTAAAATTATACCGAAACGCGTTGGTTTTAGGATGAGCTCGAGTATCCATATGGTCACGCATATAATAATGCTGTGTATAAGACGAAGGAAGATGAAGAGACGAACCGAAAGTGAATTGTGATCGATAAGGATCTATGTGTTTTCGGTATCTTTTTCTACGTTAATAAATTGACGATCGGACGGATTCGGCAAAGTTGAGAAACTAATTTTTTTTTTTTTTTTTTTTAATACAATCGATTTTGAAGAAAAATTTTATATCGATAACTATACTGCAACGTTGTTTAAGAGATTTGCGCGAATACGCGCAAACAGCTAATTAATTAAACCAAACTTCGTGCATTTTTTCGCATTCGTACGAAGTCGATAATCGATACAATTTTTTTTTTTTACGCATCCTTTTCTCGGTAAACATTCCATCAAAATGTCTTGATTATTTCGGCTTTTAAACCGCATCGAATTTCAGAAAAGGTAATACCTAATTTTTCAACAAAGCGCCGGGGAACGCAAGGAAAAAGAAAAGCCCTTAATTCAAAACGTCGATCAACATGCAAAATTATGCATTATACTCGTATACTCGCAGAGGGCGACTTAACCTTTTTTTTTCTCTTTTTTTTTTATTTAATCCTCGTTTAGTATCCTGGCGCCGTGGCGGTATGTATCTTCGAAAAGCGCGGGACGATTAGAAATTCCGGCGAGTCTCTCTCGTTGCGTCGCGAGATGCGATCGCGAATGCCTGATGAAGAAGAAAAAGAGAGAGAGAGAGAGAGAAAGAGAGAGAGAGGGAGCAAAAAAGTTATCCTCTCTCGATGACGAGGACGAGGAGGAAAGAGAAACTCTCGACGAGTCGGTGAACCAAGATACGAAAGCGCGACGATGCAGGTGGTCGAGCGCTACCGCGCATGAAAATGCCTCTCCGACGACGATGACGACGATGATGATGACGACGCGAGGTACGCGCGCGTTTTGATGTTGATGAAGAATATTATTCGTCTACATCCCAATGGCTTCCTTCATTATGGCAAGACAACGGCGCTTTTATTTGCTTCCGAGCATGTGAAGAAGAAATTATTGTATTATTACTTTTGTAAATTATTCTTTATTTTTTTATTAAACATTGTCTTTTTTTAAATTTACCAGCTTACATTTACAAGTTGTTTTATAAAAATAATGTGTAACGAATGCAATATAACGGCTCAAACTGAATAAAAAAACGTGGGTTCTATAATTAAAAAAAAGAAGGAAAAAAATCATTTTCAAACCTTTAAAAAAAAAAAAAAAAAAAAAAATTAATCATGAGTAGCCTTATAAACCTAAGGCAAAAGCGTAACGGCTATATATATCGTTCGTTCCTTAAAAGAGAAAAGGAAAGAGAATTCCGGAGGCGCTAGGCAATGCGCTCATTATAACCATACGTACACTCGTACAAACATCCTGAACGGGAGCTGTACGCACAGAGAGCGAAGAGATTCGTCGAATGGCCGACGCTTGCTCGCCGCGGCCATTAAAAAGTGTCCCTCTCCGGTCGATACGGTAAGCGCGCTCGCGCGGCGGTAGGTGGAGACAAAACGCCCGAGCGACCGCCGCCGGAAGAGACGAGGACGGAGGTAGTTACTCTCGACGACGAGGACTCGGTGCGCTCGGTGCCTAGGGGGAGAACTTGAAGAAATGCGTGTGGTGCGTTGAGAGCGAGGGAGAGAGAGAGAGAGAGAGAGAGAGTGATGAAAAAGGTGAAAAAAGAAGGCGCACAAATAGAAAGAGAAAAAGATGCGCACATAGAACGCGAGGAGTAGCGAGCAAAAAAGAAACGAGGAGAAAGGAGAAGAAGGAGGAGGAGGAGGAGGAGATTCGCGGAAACCGCGTAAACTCAGCGGCGGCTAGATCTTAGGGAGCGAGAACTTTGTAACGAGCCACCTTTTGCTTCTCCTTCTCTCTCTCTCTCTCTCTCTCTCTCTCTCTCTCTCTCTCTTTCTCTCTTTCTCTTTTACTCGTTTTCTTTCGGTAGAGAGGAAGAGAGTTTACGCGGCCAAGGATTTCTCTTAAGGATTAGATAATTATGTGAACGTTGGTACGAAAGCGTCGAGTTGTAGCTATCGTTACAAACATAGACCGTTCCGAGTTTTATTTTTTATGTTGATTATCGAAAATAATTTCTTCGTTCCCTTTTCATTTTCTTCTTTTATTTATATATTTATAGGTATTTTTTATAAAAATTTGTTATAAAGGTTCATATCGTGCAAAAAATTTTATGCAAACGATATTAAAGGAGGTAAATCAATTAAAATTAAATCTTATTACATTGTGCTATTTATTTTATCTTATATTTAATTTAAGAGAAAAAAGGAGAAAGATAAAAAAATTGACTAGTTTTACACTTTCTAAGAGATAAAGTCGATAACGTTGAAGAGTAAAAAATACATTAAATGTGATTTATAAAAGTTGATTACAAAAAAAGATCACAAATTCTCAAATTTAACGTCAATTACGCGATCAAAGTAACATCTTGACGTAAATTTAATCCACGTGCTTTACGAGGAGTACAAGGTGATTGCGCCTTTGATTTATCAGTTTAATTTTATTACACGTTTCTCCATTAACCGAAAAAATGCCGCCGATATCGCAAATTATTAATCGAAAAATTTTATCCAAAAATACAGAAAAATTATTCAATTTTTACTTTTTTTTTTCCTTCTATTTTTTTGGGACTATCCTTTCCACTTTCCTTTGCAAAAAATTTATAAGAAAACCGCGAACGAGCAAAGATCTGACCGATAAACGTCGAACGAAAGTGCGATTATCGACGGAAAGGGTTATTAACATGTCACTAAAGAGACGCGTAGATTGATTGTAAGATATCTTAGGATTATCCTTTACGTGAACCAGATATTACAGTCGAGTGATTCATCATAATAAAAAATTATTGTTCGCTTACTTTCGTTTCAATAATAATAACATTAAGAAACGACGTTAAATGTTCTTACACTGATTGTAAAACTTTATTACTTAATCAATATTTTAATGAGTGAAAAGTTTAAAATATTCTCGTAATTAACTATTTAACCGACGTTATACTTCGATAAACTATTTATTAAACGTTTCATTTATTTTAAAACTTTAACCATATTAATATTTAATAAATTTCAAATATACGCGCGCGACGCTCAAAATTTACGATCGCAATATTTTCTTTCATTTTTCGATACGAACGCATATATATATATATATATATATATATCCATGGTTTAGTATTAATTTTTCAAGCAAATTTTGTCACGTAGAGCATATAAAGTTTTCGTAAACGAGCATCATCTTTTTTTTTTTCATTTTTTTTTTTTTTTTTGTAAGGCATCAAAGCTTTTTATTTTTCTTTCATCCCAAGTATAGCTGATTCATCCTTTCCGGTGAATTCAACCACCTGTTACGAGACGCTTACATTGGCCAAAACAGCTCAGCGAAAAAAGAAATTTTGCATAACAATTCCGCGGCTTAAATTTTATTCAATTTTTTGTTTTGACTAGCCGCATACTATATAACGTACGGCTGAAATGTAAGAAAATTTACAAGGGATACGGTGCAGTCCGGATTTTGATTAATTTGCATTTAATCATAATTTGAAACCGTTGAGACAATCTTTTTTGTATTATCGTGCCACTATGCTACTGTAGCAATGAATCACAAGATAAATAATTTTTTTTTTTTCTTTTTTTTTTTTTTTTTGTACGAGCAAAAGATTTTATTACTTTCGCACAAAAAAATATCGTGAAAAATTATATTAGCGGCGTAATTAAATATTTTCTTGAGATACTTTACGATTTCGTTCGTTCTGTTACACATTATTATAATTTTTAATTGAAATAAAATTAACATATCCTTAACAAGTATAATATATTTTAAACGTAATAAAGTTCGCTCGAAACAGGTTTTTATTCAGTGCTATTCATTAACGCGATAAATTAATTTTGCAGTAATACAGTACATATAAATGAAGATATTTTGACAGTTAAAACAAAACATTTCAACGAAATGACTAGTCGATAATTAAATTAAAATATTCACACCGAAATCTTTCTCAATCAACTGGTGCATACATATATTTTCGTGACTCATAATCCTCGCTTTAATGATGAATGAAATATCTCAAACTCGCTTGAAAAAAAAAAAAAATAATAATAAATAAATAAATAAAAAAACGGGTGACAATCCTCGAAAGAAAAAGAGACAAGAAATAAAAATCATAAAGGGTCGCAAAACATTGATCGACGTTTCGCGTATGAATTCAAGGTGGTCGGACATTTTACGATGGTTCGATGTAGGAGAAAAAAAAGAGAGCCGAAAAAATTCTTCTCACCGGATTCGTTGGTTGCATTCCAGTCGAGGAAATGTTTGAATATCGTCGGTCGATCAACAAAGCCTATACGTAGACGTCGATGCAGAAATATCACTAAAGATTTTAAAAGGATGGTCAACTGCCCCCGTTAAAGACGTATACTATATAAGATCGAATAAACAACGCTAAAAAAAAATATTGCCTATTTTTGGATTATGAGATTCGACATAAAGCATAGAGACGCAGGCACACGTATCTTGAATATAAACCTGATTTAAAGTCATTATCAATGCAACGGGTAAGTTATTTACGGCAAGCATCATCGCTCTCGACGAAAATTCCCCGCGAGTAAATATATCCACTCGCATTCGTATACAAAGTGTGTGCAACCTCGAAATCTCCCTTACCTCCTCGACTCGACTCTTCGTAATTAGACTCGAAAAGCAGACAAACGCCGGTCAAACTGTCAAATTTTACTGCCCATTATATTTCGCATACTCCCTGTTACTCGCGCGTGCGGATGCTAAAGGCGATACGCTAAAAGAAAGTCGAACAAGAGAGAGAGAGAGAGAGAGAGAGAGAGAGAGAGAGAGAGAATATTCGGCTTTCTCCCTCGTAAAATATATATCGATGGCAAAACAAGCAAAGAACGAGCACCGACGGTCCAAATCTATTGGGTTAAACGTTCGCGAACCGCCTGGTACGTATGATGAGCGAGAGAGACGTGGGAATCGCGCGGTTTATCGACCATATGATTTACACCGTTGGTGTGAATTTATCGTAAATTTGTTTATTCGTAATGATTTATACCGATACATTGTAAAAAATTAATTTATTAATAATTTTTTTTTTTTTTTTTTTTTTTTTTTTTTTATTATTACGTTACGTTATTTATCGCAATAAAAATTATTGTTGTTTATACTTAAAATCGATTACGCGTACAAATAAACGTGTAAAATTTTCAATTTTATTTCCGTTCAACAACCTTTATTCCCGATGAAAAAATCAAATGTGTCGAAAATCATACACGACACATAATGGACAAAAATTTTTATCCCGACCTTAAACTTACCACAAATACTCTTCAATTTCTCCCTTACGTACATACCGTCTACATGTACATAAACCTTACCAGTATTTCCTTGGCTTAGCATTACGCGCTCATTGTTGTGCTTCGTACGAGAGTTAAAATCGCGCGAGTCAATGGTACCTCTGATCACCCCCTTTTTATCCCTATTTACGTTACTTCGAAGCCCACGGCTTTTATAACGGACGCGTACGCCACAATTTCGGATAAGAAAGAAAGAGAGAGAGAGAGAGAGAGAGAGAGAGAGAGAGAGAGAGAGATAGATAGAGAGAGAAAGAGAAAGAAAGAGAGAATGTATTTCGGTATACGGATCTTTCGCACTGAAGATATCGGAAGACAAGAGCTCTCAATCTTCATTAGAGGGATTTTGTTTTCCACCGTTTGTTTTATTTTTATTCCTTTATAATGGCGAGCATTCGACGTTGTAAAGTATTACTGTGCCGAGTTGACTGCAAAGTAACATATAACTGAAATTATTGATAAAGATTCACCAAAACGACTGACATTTTTACAAAGATACAGCCGATTCGTTATACGTCTGTTATTCGTATGAAATTTAATGTGAATGAATTCTTGTGAATAATTAAATAAAATAAATTTTTTTTTTTTTTGTTTTTGGATAAATTACGATTATGTTTTTTATCAAATGATATCAAACGATTAAAATTACAAGTGTGCTAGATATAAAATTTTTCTTACATTACCTATATTTTTTATTGCGATATTGCAATAAATTCCTAAATTAAAAATATAACAGTTTACCGATAAGTGTAACATAACTTGTACCTATTATCGCAAAAAATTAAGCTCAATAATTATCAATAAGCAAGGTTGTCGCAGCCATTGTAACCTTCCCTTATCGTTCAATTAATCTATCCGTATAATTTGTACACCGCGACCACCCACTATAACCCAAACACGATTCAGAGCAAAGAACGAAAAGAAAAAAAACCATTCTTCTCGTTCTACATTCACCGTATCGCCTAGTTAATCATCGAAAGCGAGTGGAAGAAGGAGTCGAACGAAAGCGAAAGAGACGGTATATCTCCGGTGTCGAAAATGAATTTCATCGCTCGAAATCTATATCCCCCATTCCCTCCCACCTCGTATTTAATTCATCCGGTATCTCTTCTCACCCGTTGTATGCGCGCTTCGTTTATCGTCCTTTGTGGCCGGCTTTAAATGATACATGCACATAAATACACGCGAGAGGCAGCGAAGATAAAGGAATAGCGTGATTCAAAAGCGACGAGAATCCGCAGCTGTCAAATTATGCGTCGCCGATAAATCAAAGCTTGATAGAGAACGAATATCGGTTGAAATAGAGCGGAGTGAAAGGACGATTTCATCGAGGAGCAATCGTGTGAGCTTATGCTTCGACGTTGACAAGGATACTGCTAACGTATACATACTATAGGGAGAAAAGAGAAGAGAGAGAGAGAGAAGAGCTAATTGGAAGTTATCGGAAGGATTGTTGTGGAAAGAGTGATTCTCGCATAGGTGAGAATAAAAGGAAAGGGTAGGCAATGGATAGATGGAAAAATAGACGGATGCACGCGATTGTTTGGAATTCACCTACTGGCGCGTTTAAAAGCCTTTTAAAAAGGACTATTGAATTTTGATGGAAATAAGAAAGAATTACTGTGATTAATTATGAGTAATTTTTTATCTTTATTTATAATAATATAAGCAATTACGATAAGTAAAATTAGAACTTTTATAAAATTAGTAGTTTAAAAATTTTTAATTTCATTTGTAATATTAAGAAAAAGTATATTTCACATTTATTACAGTTATAAAAAAGTTGAAAATAACAAGTAGTGAGGAAAAAAAAGATATTTTAGATATAAATTTATGTTCAAATTTCTAGATTTTAACCTATCAATTTTAAGTGCTGAAGTTAACATATAATCATAAAGAATGATCAAATTTAAAAAGATTTTAAAAAGCTCAACTTACTGAAAAATTTAAATGACAAAAAATTTGAAATATATTTTTTGATAAACTCGAAATTGGGACATCGTTATAAAAAAAAATCGTCAAAAAGTAAATTTTAAAGGAACGTTCCCAAAACCTTTCTCATTAATTCGATCTATACAGTATACGTATATATATATATATACATATATTAAGGAAACCACTGGTGTTACCAATTAGCTAGATCATAGCTCAATTAGCGAGCAACATTATTTCACGCAATCAATGCCAAAACCAAGGTTAAACCCTCTTAACACGCCTCGAAAATCCCACTGCAACAGACCGGAACTCGCATTCGACCGAAAAGAGACAAGCGAGAGAGAGAGAGAGAGAGAGAGAGAGAGAGAGAAAAGGGAGTGTGAGTGAGGGACTTCTCAGCTATTCGTGTAGCAGCAACACAAGGTAAAGGTTCATTTCGATCGTTCGATCGCATAGATCGCGAGGCACATAGTAGCCAACTGGTCTCTCGGTCAGGACCAAGGACAAACTCGGGCAGTTCGAAAATCGCGTAGACGGCCACCCGTGCGCCGGAGCCTCTGAGATCTTTCCGATCTCCGTGTGTATGTGTATGTATATGTATGCGTTTCACGTTGTTCCCACGTACGGCGCCCCGGGCGATGATTTTTGGTCGAACTCTCTTTCTCTCATTCTCTCTCGCTCTCTTTCTCTTCGAGAGTATCTCATGAACGAAAACGAAGTAGCATGTGCGAAAGAGAAAGAGAGGAACCGATAGCCAAATTAAAGAGGTGAACGCGTATATACCTTACCTCCTACGATCTTTTCTCTCTCTCTCTCTCTCTCTCTTTCTCTCTATACATATACGTTCTTCGAGCTCGATCTAAGCTCGGTGCTGCATAATTATTAAAGGAGCGCGGGCTCGCGTCGTGTAATTGGACGTTGGTTAAAGAAGCTGAGATACTCTCTTTCTCTCGCTCCCTTGTTTCTTTCTCACCCTTCCCGTCTCTCGTTTTCACGTTCTTCTCTCTCTCTCTCTCTCTCTCTCACTCTTTCGCACACTCTGTCTCGTTTTGTCTTTATTTTTTGGTCGATTTCGCTACGGGAGTTTGAAGCTCGTTCTTTCTTTTTCCTTACTTTTTCCCCCTTTACTTTCGTTGCGGTGTTTTTTAAATTCGGTGCTTTACGTGGCCTCGCGAACATGACTATTTGAGAGAAAATTGGGCTAAGGGAATTGTCAAGGTGATTAGAATTTTTCCTACGAGCTATTTTTTTTTTCTTTTTTTTTCCTTGTTTAGCTTAAGTATAGGAGAAGACGATTTACGCAAGACGAAATTTTTAATATTTTACGACGTAGTATATATTCCAAGCTGGAATTATACTAAAAGTAATAAAAAAAATTACGCGATTAAAGGTAACTTATTTGAATGACATTTGCCACGGTAAGCTTGATTTATTATTCCGTACAATCTGTATTGTCAAAAAAGTGTGGATTTGTTTATATATCGATGATTCACGTACCCTTTAAACTATACATTAAAAATGAATATTCTACGCGGCAAACAAGTTTTATCGACGCGATAACTTTCTCCCGAAATAATAATTCGACATCGGTATTAAAGAGGTAAGAAGAACGATAATTTTCCACAACACCCGAGCTCTTAAAGAAATATTTACAAAATTTATGAAGGGAGTCGTACAATCGGCTAAAATAAACCCGGCGAGTGCAACAACTACACCAACCGATGGGATAGTTAAATTTTTCAAAGCCGAACTGACGAATCCTTTCTTTATTTCTTTCAATTTTTTTTTTATTTTCACACACACGAGACATAAAGAGAGAGAGAGAGAGAGAGAGAGAACGCACGCACCATCAAAAAATTCGCGTTTACCTTTTTTGAAGAAGCTAATTTATACGTAACCTCAGTGATGTCATTTATATTCCCATACTATCTCTCTCTGTCTCTCTCTGTCTCTCTCTCTCTCTTTTTCTAAGGTCCTCTCTACCTCCCTTAAACTTTTTCTTATAGTTCGCTAAACTCCGTAAATTAAACTCGACTCGTGAATCTTCGCGACGCATTCATCTCGTATACGTATATAGACACGCGCGCTTCATCCATGAGCGTCGCGCAGGGTCGTAATTTTTTTTCGTTCGGTGGATATACCGAGCTGTTCGTTTTTCTTTTTTTTTTAATCTTTTTTTTTTTTTACTTTTTCTTTTGTTATTCTCGTTTTACTTTTTTAATTTTATCGCACACACGCGGGGTCTAGGCTCGCGTGGGATATGTTGCTTTTTACCAGATTTTGCTTTTGCGCTCGGTGTATTATATCGCGGCTGTATCGCGACACGCCCATATTATTTCTCTCTCTCTCTCTCTCTCTCTCTCCCTCACTTTCGCTCTTCTTTCACGGGCTCTTTTTAATACGTGGTTACACTTAGCGGCCAACGCGCACTTTTTAATTAACGCTTCCTCTTTATGGCTGGACACGAGGCCCCGGATCAGAAAGCATTTTGCGCCGGGACTTGCTTTTTGATGAAGAATTAATATTTTAGAAATGAAAGTTATTGGATGGATTTTTGGCTTTTTAACGATCGCGAATATAATTATGATTAATCCGAAATTAAACTCTCGTAATGATTTTTTTGACGGTTCGTAACTAATTGCCGGTTATCAATCGTTTAAAGTTATTGCTTTGAGTTTATCTTCACTTTTATAAGCTTGCTACACTGAATGTTAATGAAATTTTTTGTTTCTAACAAGACATATCAATCTCACAGTTGTAAGCAGTTGGAATTTTTATTAAATGCATAATAGAAAGCAAATTGATACAAGTTATTTTTTAAAATAAATGTACATTCTACTATTTTCTTTAATTGTTAAACATAAAAAATACATCGTTTCTTATCTGCATAACTTTTTTTAATTTATTAAAGTACTCATAAATTTCAAGCGATTTCAAACATACATACATATATATATATATATATATATATATATTTATATATTTCCATTATCATGATAAAATGCAAATATGTGCGAAGCAACAATTAATTTACGCAAACATTCATTTTTTTCATTCCCAAGCCCACTTGGAGTTATGGCAACAGTTATGAGATTCTCCCCGCGTAAATTCAAGTTTAGAAATCGCACAGTTATATTGGTTTTCTTTTGTTAACGTTTCTCACCAAAGTCAACGATATAGCAAAAGAAGAAAACGAAATCCACAATCGCAAGCGTCGGTGCCGTCATCGGAACGATACAAGGGAAAAAAAAAAGGTTTAATCCGAAAGGTGAACATACGAAAGAAGAGAGAAAAAAAGAAACCAACGAACAAGAGCATTCCACAAATCACCAAAGAAGTAAGATACGTCGTTAGCGATTGGCCAAAAACGAGCCGAAAAACATTAATCGTACATAGTCGCAAAGGTGCTTTCGTATGAATTTTACGCGCGCAAAAATGAGAAAAAGTAATAATTTTACTTTTCATTTGGAATATTGTCGTATCGATTTCGCGTGCGCAAACTCTCGAAAATTTTGCGAGAATCGATATATTTTTTTTAACAACGATCGTAAAAATGATTTGATGTAGACGGAGAAATTACGTTTATTACCCATGCTTACGAAGTCGCGTTTTTGGAGGTACAATCGTTACCGTTAATATTGAGATACATCCACAATAAAATACAATTCATATATATTGTGCGCTCACTTTGTGTCCACTGAAAGTACCGTTGATACTTTTTATAAAAATAATGTTTATTAACGAAAGAATTTAAAGTGTTCAATTATTTACGAGTTTTGACTTTGATAAGATTTAACTTTTATGTAATAAAAATTTACGTTAATAATACAACTAATTTAACAATGAAGATTATTAAAAATTATTTTAAAAGGTTATATTTAAAAAAATTTTGTGGCAGACAATAAAAAATATTCTCAACTTGCCTCAAACGAATCATCGAGCACAAAAAAAAAAACTCAATCGATAAACAACGATAAATCTAAAAAAAAAAAATAAATAAATAAACAAAACTAATTTCCACGAAAGAGTCGCGCAAATATATTCACCCTTTTCTCCTAATATCGCATCAACCTCGGTAAAAGAATCCGTAAAATCGACTTTACACGCCTAAAGTTTACACGTGTAAAGCGCAGCCATATACACAAGCAAGCAATAAGATAACAAAATAAGAAAGAAATGAGCGAAGATATCCATAACGCTAAGTACGAAAAAATAAACTCGCTTATTAATATTTTTATTGATCGTAAAAATCTCGAGTGCTCGATTAGCCGAGACAAAGACAGAGAGTGAGACACGACCACACCGGGCGCGAGGAAATTTTCGCGAGCTTTGCGGTTTTTTGCATTCGCGCGCGCATCGCGTGATTTAAACGATGCCGAGGAGGCAAATTTGTTGTCTCTCGCGTTTAAGACTACCTCGAGGAGTGTAAGATTATCCATTAAGAGTTTCTCTCTATATCTTTTTCTCTCTCTCTCCCTCTCTCTCTCTCTCTCTCTCTCTCACTCTGCGGTGCAGTTGCGGCTACTTTTCGTGCTTAATAAAGGACACTCGCTTGGGATTACTTTATATTGGTGCAACTTAGGCTTGTAATACCTTGCCTTTCTTTTGTATCTTCTTTACGAGGACTAAGCTTTTGGTTTTTTTTTTTTTTTTTTTTTTTTTTATCGAGGTTTAGGTTTTTTAGATAAGCGTTATTTTTAGATAAACGATGAAATCGACGATTTAATAATAGGTATATGGAAGAGGGTAGAAGATGTTTCTTTTTTTTTTTTTTTTTTTTTTTTTTTTTTTAATAAAAATGGTGTAAGAATAAAACATAATTTTTAAAAATATTTCAATAAAAAATGGAATGGATTTTTAAACATAAAAATAAATATTTTCAATTTGATTGAGATTTATTAACTATTTTTATGAAGCTAATATTTTTTTCTCTTTATAATATATTATAATCCTTTTTACAATAAAAATTTAATTATTTCCAAAAATAATAAAATTTCCCCGCTAAATTTACAACTTCGCCATTAAATCACGACGTTATTTTTGAGCTATAGGTTAATTTAAAAAAAAAAAAAAAGGAACGCGGCTAATAATTTTTTCAAAAACGAAACGTAAAATAAATTATAAATGCGGCCAATTTATGAAAAAAGTAGAACACAATGAAACGTAATAGCCGTTTAATCGTGTAATAAACCAAGGTTCATAAAAAAAAGCAGGAAGAAGAAGAAGAAGAAAAAAGCGAATCAATAGAATCAATGGCCGAAAGCCGACGTGATTTTTACGAGCGAGACAAGAGACTGTCTTTCCCGCCTCGGGCTCGTAAAACTCAAGCTCTAACACGAGATTTAGCGATTATGAAAATTTCGGTCAAATAAAGGCATTACGCGGCTACGAAGCTAAAGTGAGAGAGATCTACGAAGAAGAAAAAAAACAACGAAAGAAGAAGGGGGGGGGGAGGGAAGGAAACGACACAAATTCCGAGGCAATGACAAAAAATATAAAAAAAAAAAAAAAAAAAAAAAAAAAATGAAAGAAAAGAAACACGGCGCGGCTTAGGAATAGGTCGCGAAGGCGCGGACACGCACAATCCGATAATTTGTATGCAAATTATACGCGTATCCGTAAAGTGCATTAATCTTCCGCGTGTGGACAAACGAATGACGAGGGATTTATGTCAATCTTTTTTTTTTTTTTTTTTTTTTTTTTTTCTATACCGTTTCGCGAGCGCTATACAACTTGCATAATATGCCCAAAGGCGAGTTTCGTACGCTAAGGAATATATGGATTAATTATTTTTTGTTTGTTCGTCGTATAAGTTGGTAATACAACCGATCCACGATCGAATATTATTTTACATTATTTTTTTATTTATATATAATTTGCTAATTGATCGTTTAACGGCGTGACGAGATCTATTTTTGATTCGTGCGTCATCGGGGAAATATTTTAAAAGTATAGATTCATTCTTTGGTATTGATCGTTTCGATCGGCGTATTGAAAACTTATGCCTCGATTGTGTGTGCTTGATGCATTTATTTAATTGCTCACTGTTTGCTTTTAATGAATGTCTTATTATTAATGGATTATTAACGTAACGCACGTTTAAAAGGATCGTAAATTATCTAATTTATGAGTAATTTTTTAATTAAACGCGTAAAATATTCCAATAATTTTCATTTTTTACAATGCGATCGTATTTTTACTTTTCTCTTTTATTTTTTTACTTCACAAATAGATTCGATCGTTATGCGATGTGAATATCTGATAAATAATTCATCGATTATCCGTATGCAATTTTTTTTATTTTCAATAAATTAATTTATTTGTTACTTTGTAATCTTACAATGATTAAATGAATTTTTTAACATGAAAACTTGAGACTGATCGATTAAATGATTCAAAGTTTTTATGTTAAAGTACGATGATAATTAAAATAGAAATTGGTATTTTGAAATTGTTTGAAAAAGAAATTTTGAATATTCTAGTTATATTTTTGTATAATTTAATAAATTGTATATCAAACACATTGTTTTGAAATTCCTTGAAATTTTAAATTTAAATAATAATGACACCAATAATTTTATTAAAATTTATATTCAAAATAAGACACTGTACATATCGTGAAATTTTTACCGAAACTGTCAAAAATGTGTGTAAATTCATTTGATATTTTTCGAGTTACCGAGAAGAGCAAACACGAGAAGAAGAAATCATACAAATTATAAAATTCGAAAGAAACGCTGAAATTTTTATTTCAATTTCGTACATCTACTTTCAAAATATTATATTTATTTTACAATATACGCAATACTCAAAATTTCAAGCGCTCCCGAGAGTATTTTTTCGAACGTACTACTTACCATTTAACGCTAATTATTTCCCCATTGACGTACTTACATCTTGCGCGAAAGTCATTAAGAGACTATACACACATACACGATGTATATTCGTTGTACACACAGACACACATACACACACAGTCCGCAACTTTCGTGCAAGTATTTCACAATATGATATTATCCCGAGGTAGGTATAGAACGGCGGATAATTTACAGAAAAATCGAAGCATAATTTGTCGGAGTACAAAGAGAGAACGACATTTAATGATTGCTCCGTAAGTTACAGCCTTACGCGCCGTTCGTTCGTTCCTTACGGCCTCGGCAATTTTTGCCGAGAAGGAGATAAAGATTAAAAATGAAAATAAATAAATAATAAAAAAAAAAAAAAAAAAAAAAAAAAAAAAAAAAAAAAAAAAAGTGAAAAAGAGAGAGAGGAAGAGAGAGGGAGGGCAGGAGGAAGGAGAGAAAAAAAAATATGAAAAACCAGCGACAATTTTTATGCATTATGTAAAGCCGCGGCATGGGGCAATAAAAACGCCGTGGCTTGTGTCGCCTATATAGAGCTCACAATTTATATTTCGACTCGGCCGATTCTCGTGCGGGAGGAACGTGAGAGAGAAAAAGAATAAGAGACTGAGTGAGAGAGACAATGTAACCGAGATTGAAATAAAGAAAGAGAGAAAGAGAGAGAGAGAAAAAAAATACGCGCGTTCGTGGGTGTGAAATATGCATGGCGAAAAATTCGAGTGATTCCTTTCACATGAATCTTTGCGCCCGCGGAGAAATATATAAGATAAAAAGGACGAGCTCGTTTGTACATATATACACATAACTATATATATGCGTATTTCGTGTGTGAGAAAATGTGCAACGGACAAAGAGTTGACTTTTTTTTTTTTTTTATACTTTTTTTATTTACTTTTTTTCCTTACGGTCAACGGACTGTACGGCAAGATTCAAGGAAGGTCAATACACGCGGTAATAAAACGCTTTTCAAAGACTTTATCCGTAATTTTTTTTTTTTTTTCTTTTTCTTCTTCTTCTTTGGCTCGCTCGCTCGCGCGAACTTTTTAATTTATTATCGAACGCGAACGAGAGAAAATAAGAAATTAATTTACATCGTTAAGCGCGCGTCTAGTTTTTACGACGTTTTAAGATCGCGATGGAAAATTTGATCGAATCGTCATTGGTGTGCGTTTACACTTTTAGCATACGCAAGGCAATTCGAGCGAATTTGTCCACGGTGAATCATTCTTTTTAAAGATACTTCACTATTTTTGGATAAATTATTTTTACATTATATAAGATTAGTATCGTCACGTGGAACATAATGCATACAGTAAAAATGATTGGTAATAAATTATTCAAATTACCCTGAGTTACATTTGCGCGATTAGAATAACGCATTAGATGCAAAACGTTGCGTAAAATATTTTATTCGCGCGAACGAGATAATTGAAATAAAAGGCGAATGTGAAAGATGATTTAATGCGCTGGTAAAAGATTAAATGCGCGTTTATACATAATCGAACGAGCATTTCGCATCGAGTTTTCGCGCCAATAAACGTCATCAGAAATATCCATTTTAAACGATAAAGTTTACACAACTATCGAAGTATCAATATTAAACGATAACTAACCACATCGCGTAATACAACAAAACGATTGCACATTGATAATAGTAGAAAAGAAACGCAAATCCTCGTGCACGTGTACATTTAAACCGCTCTTTATGTACAATCAACATCAGCGAATCGTTTTTTAAAACGTACGAATGAGAAACGAAAGCTAGCGCGCTTTGTGCAAACCCATAAAATAATAAATACTCGATACATACACGCGCGGAAATCTTCGCGCGCACGCGAACGCTTCATTAAGCCTGCCGATTATACGTGTGCGGCTAAATCGCGAAATATTCTATGTTGAGTTACATGTACGCGCTAAAGTATGATGAAGAAAATTTTACAAAGCTCAACGCGATTTTTATTAAATATGAGACGTTCTACGTGCATCCGACGGAATTTATTGCATTATCGAGAACGTGGATCTAATTTATGCATCTCGCCTTCGGCCCTAGATAATGCCAATAACGACGTGTGGCGAGAAAACGTTACATGAAAGATTTTTTTATGGTTTGTGTATATTTTATACGATTGCTGTATAAACTCGGGCTTTTTTAATTTTGGTAAAAATTTATATTTTAAATCTATATATTTATATAGATTTATATTTAAAGCAAAATCAAAATAAATCTCAAAACGCGTGTTAACAATCATCGCATTTAAATCGTAATTAGCAGCACTATTAATAACATCCTCCCGCCCTTCAAAATATTCCACTTAAATCCTCATCTCGTATGAAACGTTTTCCTTCCTCGCAAAAAAAAAAAATAAATAAATAAAAAAGCCTATACTTCGGAAAAATTCTACCATCGCCATTATCGTTTAGGCGCAAAATAAACATTAAATTTCAATAGCCGATTATTATAATACTATGGAATACATGCGCACCTTAAACCCATAAGTTATATGCGCACACGGCATATCGACGCTTGAAAATCTCGCTATGTCAGATACGGCATGATCGATGAGCGCGAATCTATTAACTCTCTCTATACGAGTGTATAACAATTCGCGTTTAATTTAATACAAGTTTCGCGCGTAAATCAAAAGGTCTTAGTTGATCGTTTAAAAAGGATCGAGTTGAGTAGGTTAATAATCGGTCTTAGAGCGAGATATTCCGTTATCTTTGTAATGGAGAGAAAAGTTTCGCGCTTTTATAAAGAGAAAATCTGCCTTGCCGATCGATCGAAAGGAAAGAATCGAGAGGAGAAATAGTAGTTCGGAGTTTCCGTGCGAGGGAGACTCCTACTTGCCTCTGTGAGTTGACGCGCGAAGATGAATTTTTATTTCGATCGCTGTTAACGTTGATTAATGATTTAGGGAGCGATTATTACAAAGGCTGCGTTATCGTTGTTTTTTTTTTATAATTTTTACGAGTAGAAATAATATATAAAGCAACATTTTACATTTTAGATGGTAAATTATGATAAATCACTTAAAGAATCGGGTAGATTACAATGTTTTAAATAGTAAATCATTATATATAGTATAATTGCAAATAGCTAATTTCAATAAATTTCAATTGCGATGATTTTAAATAAAACGCTCTCTTCAACATAAGTACTTAAACTTGAAATTGATTATTATTCATATAAAAATATTGTCAATTAGTTTATTACAAATTATAATTTTAAATTAACGCATATAATAATATAAACCTTTATTTCTAAGATTTTTATATTATTAAAGTGATTATAATTTATTTGAGACGATAATTGCTTACTTTCAATAAAAAGTATCATTTAGACTTTTTCATGGAAATAAAGTATTATGTAAAATATTTTACATCGATTTATCAATTAAAATTAATAATTTACAAAATACAAATTTATTTTAAAAGTATATTTAATGAATTTTAATTTTTTATGTGTATAAAATTAATTTTTTCGCTGAAAGCTTAATTTTTTTTTAATTATATTTAATTTAGAAAATTTTATTATTGATACTGCAAATAAAAAATTTTAAATATTTATTAAAAACAAATAACAATAATAAACTGATATTTGTGAAAAACCCCTTAACATCCGCAACCTGCAATGTCGAAGTGATAGCTGAGCAACAGATTTTCAGGGATATAAACGCCGCAAGCAGCGATATTTCTTTTATAATTTTTTTTTTCAACGCGCATTGATAATTCTTATTTGAAGGTATATTATTTAAAAAAATTTAATGTCCGAGAGGTAAAATTAAAATAAATTAAATGGGATTAATTTAAAAATTATATCGATTTTACCGAAAAATAACTAAAATTCAACTTCATTCATAGTCTACAAGTATTTTTAATAATAAATAGATTATTTAACGGTCATAAACAATTACAGATATCTTTTTTAATCAACATCATTTTTAGATTATTTTAGTTTAAAAGTTGAAGCAGAATTATTTATATTATTTATTTTACATATTACATGTTTATGTAAAAAATTATTGTGAGCTAACAATATTATATTTAATTACCAATATCACATAAATTTCTTCATATTAAGTAATGGTGAAAATTTTGTGACAAATAATATTACTGATAAATTAAAATAATTAAAAAAGATGTAAATACCTAAAACATAAAACTTTTTCATTAACAGAAGAGAAATTTTCAAATTCTTCGGCTCTTTATTGCCATAAATCATAAGAAAAACGAAAACTATTTCACCTTTATGTAAACGCGCTCACGCGCACCTAATTAACGTTTCAATTCTTTTCAAATGAATCGTGAGGATCAGCAATTTTCAAACAACATGTCCAGAATACAAAAAGAAAGAAAGAGAAAAAAAAAAAGGTGAACCACCGCCTCCGCCTGAGAAAGCGAGTCAGCTTGTAAGTCAACCATGAAAATGAGTCAAAAAATGAGGGAAAGAATGTCCGGTGAGCACATGTATACGCACATACTCGGACACACATGAGCGTATATCAGAAGGTCAGTCGCGCAAGAAACAATAAATCTAGTCGATCGTTGTTACGTACACACACACACACACACACAAATACACGCAGACGCGCTACATAACCGCGGTATACATACACCTTGGGAAAGTATGCTCTTATCTCCTGATTCGTACGTCGCGCATGTGCTCCGCATATGTAAAAGCTCCTCTCGCGCTTCGTTCGTCTCAACAAATACACGTACACACACGCGCTCGCTTACTTATACATATATACGTATATATACCATACGTGTATCATAAACATCTACAAACATCAGAAACACAACGCTATCGCTAGATCACGGCACGGTTTCACGTGGACGCTCCGACGTTACAATTATCGTCGTGCTTTATAATAATAATAATAATAATAATAATAATAATAATAACAATAATACGCAAACCAGGCGCTCGGTTGGTCGGTCGGTCGGTCGGTCGCGCGCGCGCGCGCGGGCTGTCAGGTTGTGCTGCCGACGTCGCTGCTGTCGGGCGCGTTGGGTTTTATACTCTATTACTTGATGAGTCATTTCGGTAATTGGGTGATAATTTACGCGGGATTTATCGCTCGCGCGTGTTTTTTACGTATTATACGCGCTTTTTGGATTAGCATAAAACTCGCGGAGGAGAAAGAAATGTAGAGGAGATAGAGAGACGATATAGAGGCGATTATTATGATGACGACGATTACGAATAGCGACACATTCTACCGCGCGACGTTTTTTTAACGAGCCGCGAAGATGTCGCCTATGCGCGAGGGCACGGCTTATTTTTTATTTATTTTACGCTTTCGTTTTATTTATTCCACCTATTTATTACACTCGTCCGTCTTCTCTGCGCGCGATCTTTTGACTTTTTATCGTCTTCCCACGCAAGTGATGGAACTGATATTCCGTTGATGAGCAAAGATATGATGGACGTGAAATCGGGGTAAGTTGGAGAGAGATTAAGATATTCGATGTGTTTATTAAGATTGCTTACGATCGAGTATCGTCGATATTACCATTGATTGGCTTATATAAAATCATATATAAAAACTATGCCCATCGATGATCCTAATTAATAAGAAGTGTTGAAAAATTGGATTAATAAAAAAAGCTTTATAATCACAGTCATTTCAACATAACAGATAAGATCTAACCAACTATCACACCGACAAACTACTCCCGAAAACAAGTCGACGAATTTTTGCGCGAATTCTCGCACGACCATACATTTTTTTTTTTTTTTTTTTTTTTTTTTTTTTACCAACATTAACGTTTCATCTCGTCGCGGCTACTTTGAATATATACATTTCTTAAACTTCGTGCGTAAACGGCCACTCACAGACGTCGTTTCGTTATTTTTTTTTCGCGTTATAGCTAGGATCGCACACCTTTTTAACTCGACGCCTCCGCCACGAGCAAACGCAGCGGGCGGGTTTCGGATTTCACACGCGCGAGCTCGCGACCGCATCTTTATAAAACCGATTCCTAGTTTTTGCTCGGTTAGTTGGATTTGTGACTTATCGGTGGCGGTGATCGCGCGCCCGCGTAAACGCTCTTGTCTGATTTTTTTTTTTTTTTTTTTTTGTTTTTCATCGCTCGATGAATTATGCGACGAGATGATTTGACGAACGTTCTATCGCTAGATTAATGAGTTTAATAACGTCGGAAAACATCGTTAAGGACTCGTTGCGTTACTTGATTTAAAATTGGTAATTTTTAAAATTAACTTTAATTTTTATTTTAAATAAGTAAGTTTACATTACATTATTAAACGACACGAAGTAACAGACTAATTAGCAATAATCCAAAATTCACCTCGCCGTTCCCAGCAACTTTCATATCCTAGCGGAATAACCGTATAAGAGTTTACGAGACGACACCGCTATCCGTGAAAAAATCGCAACGGAGGCAACAAAATAATAAAAAAGAAAAAAGAAAAGAAATTACACAGCCACCAGCTTGATAAATGAATCATCGCGCGGATGTGCGCGCGTAAAAGTGCGTGCTTGTAGACCGTTGGAATTTTTCGTTACGCGCTCGTACAGAAGGACTTTGTGACATACCGAAAGAAGATTCTGACCCCGAGAGGAATTGTAGTTAGTTAGAGTGTTTGGTACTACTATATATATATATATTTTTTTTTTTTTTTTTTTTTTTTTTTACGTGGGAATGAAGCGAGCGAGAGACGCGCTGTCGCTTTCTAGCCCGCGTGTGCCCGACGATCTCGTTTAGATGAATGAAGTTAAAACGGCGCCGGTGTCTTGTGTTGGATTATCCAGAGGTAAGCGTTATTCCATTGAGCTTCTTTAACGATCGGTGGGTGCTTCTGTGTGCAATATTAAGAACAGTGTGCATGATTTTAAATGTGATAACTGGGTGTTTTTAAGGTTTACTTAATCGAACGTTATGTGAAATAATTTAAAATATTTTGTTAAAAAAAATTACTGTATTAGATTTGTGTAAAAATTGAATTTTAAAAAAATATACTCGTAAGCGCACACTACTTGAATTTTAATCGTCTAGTTATGAAAATCTTAAATGAAATTATTGTAAACCGTTTATTGTTCAAATCAATGCGTATTTAAAAATCTAACAATTGATAAAAATTAAACATTCGATCGAATCTTGCTCGGTAGGAAACACATTGGTTACACAAGTACACGTGTGCCTTCGATGCACCTCGCGCCACGTAGTAACAAGGGCGCGATAGCGAACGAAAGAAAAATAACGAGAATAAAGAGCAGAGAAGGAAACGAGGATAAAGAAAAAAGTAAAAGAAACACGCGCGAAGAACGAAGTCGTCGAGGTAAAGAGTAGCGTGTGTAAAAGTAGTCGGGAGAGAGGATATAAAAGTAGAGAAAGAAAGAGAGATCGAGAGAGAGAGAAAGAGAGAGAGAGAAAAAAGAAAGAGAGCACGCCGACATGGCTTGGGATGTTTTCGGTGTCGCATTACCATGGAGACTCGACAAAGGATCGCGCAGTAGGATCCTTATCTTCGTATCGCCTAACTTGTTAACATACCTAGCCTCCGCGATATCCTCCGAGAGAGTGAGAGTCTCGCCTCTTTCTTTCGAGTTCCTTTCTCTTCCTTTCTCTCTCTCTCTCTTTGTTTCTCTCTCTCTCTCTCTCTCTCTATCTTCCTCATCCGCACCCTCCACACCAGGATGTGTAAGATACGTTGTAACGGTGGCGCGCACATCTAGCGACGGCTCAATCCTCGTCGTATATATATATATATATATATATATATATATATATATATATATATATATATATATATATATATATATATATCTGCGGTAAATTTAACTGCGACCAAACGCTTCTCGCTCTACCCGTACACTTTGTTGCGCACGCAGGTGTGGGATTTCGCTGCTTGTTAGGTGATTAGTATGGACATCGGTTTTTAGACCAGAGGAATCGTATGCTCCCGTTGTCTTTTGTTTTCCAACACTTGTACGCGATAATATAATGCGGTTTTTTTTTCATGCTTTCGACTGGTTGATCTTTTAGATAAAACGATTTTTGTTGCTTATAATAAACCGATAACGTAGATCTTAATAAATCTTGCTTGAATATTTATATCATAAATTTGGATGAAAGTAGAGAATAAAATTTTTCAACAAGAAATTTAAGAATGTATATAAAAGGATTTGCAAATACGAATCAAAATTATTGCCTAGACAAGTTGAGGTTGCTCGAAAACTTAAGCCGTACAAAAACGGTATTAGTATCGATAAATACCGTAGATGTGTAGCCCCTACAAAAATTACACGCTCACGCAAAACATCCATTTATCTCGTCCACCTTCTTAAGGTCCTTCGAGCTCCTCTGCAAGCCAACACAACACGAATTCCTATTCAAACCTCCACCTACAACGAGACGTAGAAGAAAAAAAAGAGAAGCCGATCGAACCTTCCCACCCTTATCTAGATCCCTCCCCATCTCTCTCTCTCTCTCTCTCTCTCTCTATCTCTCTCCTTCCTTTACAATTTCAAAAGACGCGCGAGAGCAAAGGACAAACGTACGATCCCAAGAGACCAAAGTGAAAAAATGAAAAAAAAAACTAAAGAAAGCAGAAGAAGCAAGAAGAAGGAAAGAAGGAAAAAGAAAAAGAAAGAATAAGAAATCGGCGAAATGACGCGCGACGGCGTGGCGGTAAGGCACAAAGCGCACAACCAGTCGGTGAGAGAATCTCTCCAAGGTGGGCCGCCGTCGCGACTACGGATTCTCACCGCAGGGGTCCCCATAGCCTCGACGGCTAATAGAGAAATCAGAGCTTTTCTCCTCGCCTCGTAAATCCATGGATTAACCGGCTATACCTTATACGTATATATATATATATATATGTACATACACACATCGCTTGTATAAGAGAATTTTTAGCTATATAACGATTATAACGCGTTGCTTCGTTATACACATACGTGTATGTATATGAACGGAAGCGCGATTTCGATGACGGATGAGCAGCGGTGCGTTTAATGTCGGTGGAGAAGTCGAGAATGGCATCGACGCTCGAACCGCTGGCTGTATGGTAATAAGAGGCGTTTTTCTGGAACCGATACCCCCGTCAAGTTCTACCCGACGCTTTGGCGCCGCCGGAATTTTCATCACTCTCGGAATCAACGCCACTGTTGCTAAATTTACCTTTGATTGATTTTTTTTTTTTTTTTTTTTTTTTTTTTTTTTTTTAATATTCTTTTCGAAACTTTTTTTTCGTAATTTGTAAATAAATTTTAGATGAATTATAATCAATAGAAAGAATCGTAGATAAAATTTTCGTTGATATTAAAATATGTTTCATTTGAAATAATAAAATATAAAAATATTTATGTGCGTATGAGTTTAAACAAAAAATACATCATAGATTCTAATGCAAAAATGAGTACAGAGGTAGATAAACCGATAAAAAGTGATGATCGATAATGCGCGTTTAAAGAAACATTTTTAAAGTCGAGGATGTCGTATAATCAGATATGAAATATTGAATCTTTTATTATACGGAAAACAATTTGTGAATAAAAAATTAACTTTCGAATAAAACATTTTTTGTTTTTTAAATTAGGTATACCTTTGTGCAGTGCACGTAAAGAGAATAAAGACTAAAAAAAGAAAATAAAAATAAATAAATAAATAAAATAAGGGTGGAAAAGTTAACTTTTAAGAGAAGTTAAGACTCGTTTGTTGCATAGTATACACAGTATAGTATCACAAAATGCCCTTAACATAAATAATTGCTTTGCACATCCAGTTTTCCTCGCTTCCGGCGTTGAATCAAGATAACGAGCCTCGATATTGTGATCGTCGAAAGAAAAAGAGAAAGAGAGAGAGAGAGAAAGAAAAGAAAGAGAGAGAGAGAAAGAAATGCCATCGTGTCTTGAACTATAACGTTTTACTATTCTTGTTTGATATCGCTGGAATTTACCTGTGTAATAATTCATGTAAATTTTACAACTGTGACTATTGCAAATAGACAAAAATTTTTTAAATAATTGATTGCAACATCAACAAAGAATACAACGCATCTATTAGCTATAAATAAAATGCACAAAAACTCTATAAACATATGAACCAATACAAGTTAAAAATACGTAAGTTTTTTTGTGAGGCATCAATTTTTTTTTTTTCTACCGCTGAAAAATTTGAAAGGGTCGCATCGAATTTATCCTTGACATAATCTTTTAGCGTTTACTCTTCAACGACTTCGGTGGTATCTTTTGAAGTGGCGCTTTTGTTCGAAATAGCTGCAATTATCTTCTAGGACATAGCCGCAGGTCTTTCGAGTTTTCTTTATCTCAAAAGTGATAAATGAAGTCGATGATGACGATGATAGTAAAACAAGCGTCTCCTTAAACGTTCGAATAAATTAAAATTGAAATCATTTCCGGTAAAATTACGGTAACGATGTATAGATAAATGGATACAGAAAACGTATGTATGCGATTTTTTTTTTTTTTTTTTTTTTTTTCGTATATCGTAATAAATGAAAATTTGAAACATATTTTTGAATTTTTCGTCGTTTGATCGCTTACCGCATATTATGAAAAAAGTATATCGAAGCGCCGATCCTGCCTTTATTCGCGAAATAATCAAAAACTAAACTTAACCGTGCGCGTTATATAGATCTGGCGCCTAATTAAAGAGTCAAGGGACCGACGATTTCCGAGCTCGTTCGCACGAAAATTCGTGTGCGGCGCATTCGTTTCAAATATTTGAACTAATAGTCATACACGAAGGGGTTAGAGGAAAGGAAGAGAGAGAGAGAGAGAGAGAGAGAGGAAAAGAGAAAGAGAAATTACAGGGAGGTTGCGCGCGTGAGCGAGCGCCGCTTTGTCCGCGCACCAATTAGCGCCAGGACGAAAGAGAAAAGAGAAGGAACGTGGCAAAAGGGACGATGAAACAATAAAAGAAACGTATAGTTGGGTATATATACGGAGCGCCTCCTTGTTATGTTTTTGGACCGCGAGACTTTGGGACTTTTTTTATCGGTTCTTTTTTTTTTGTAAGCTCATTAATGATTGATTTTTGTAAAACGATCTATAGATTGCGTGCAATGGAAATGTAAAATAAAAAAAAAAAAAAAAAAAAAAAAAAAAAAAAAAAAAAAAAAAAAAAAAAAAAAAAAAAAACAATGATCTTCATTTATTTGATATAAATTTTCATATTTAAAGTTTGAATAATTTTAATTTTAAATTTTTACTTGTAAATAATCAAACTGAAAATATTAATTTAGATATCTTGCATTATAAGTTACTAAGAGAATAAATATTAAAACGCCATGCTTCTTATGTAACAAGGATATAACTACGCTAATTAGAAATCGTAAAATCAGTAGTAGCAGTCAAGATAGTTGAAACGGCGTAATAAAAAATAAGATTATTCTTATAAGCGATAACGAATTGTAAAATTGATAAGACTGTTTTGAAGTAAGAAAAACTTTCGTATGATCGCGATAACAATTGAATAATAAATTTGTTACAACAAAAGTGCGAATAAGCACATAGCCAATTAAAAAGTGAAACGCGTCGTCCTTTCGGCGAACAAAGCGAGAAAATAAATAAAACAGCTGGAATAAACGAAGGCAAGATAAAGAAAGAGAATAGAAAGACAGATAGATATCCTCGAGATCGGAATTTCGTGTCGGAGGTTGTTGCGTCGTCGTCTACTAGTCGGCGCGAGCGCGCGGCTTTATAGCACACACATCTACACACAAATACACGCGCGCGCGCGCGCGCGGGGCAATAAGACCCGCCGCGTCCTGGCGTCTCTCCACGCGGCTGTACTACCTGAGTAGCCTGTGCGTCTCCTTATACCGAACCGCGCGACACATCCTTCTCTCCCTCTCTCTCTCTCTATCTCTACCTCCATTCCTCCTTCTTTTCTCTCTCTTTCTCAATCCGCACATGTTGGCATAAGAGGAGGAGCTATTGAGTTGTCGGGAGCGCGCGGTAAGAGCGAGAGAAAGATATAGGCGCATACCGAAAAATCCTCGTGAAACACGATCAGACACGGATGCACACGAGCGCGCAAACAAACTGTTCGAAGCTCTCTCTCTCTCTCTCTCTCTCTCTCCCTTTCTTGATTCTCCCTCTTCCCCACCCTGCTCTCTTTTTGTTTTCTTGTATTATATATATATATATATATATATATATATATTGAGACTCTATATGTATGAATGTGTGTTTCGTCGTCGACTATATATACAAAGGGGCCACCCTGTTGCTCGCTTGATTTCAACCTCGCGCTTAGCTTACCGCTACGCCTTTATTTGTACTTATGTCTTCTTGTTCTCGCGCCTTTGATTTTTATGGGCTACGATGTGCTGCTCGTTTTTTTTCCTCTAATTTTATTTTCTTTTTTTTTTTAATATTTCGACAGCTCGTACAAGAACGATGTATTCGGTGATTGTTATTAAAAATTGATTATAGGATATCGTTTTGTGTAAAAAAAAAAAAAAAAAAAATTATTAAAACCAAAAAAATAAAATTATAAATTTAAATATATTTCTAGATAAAGAAAGTTTAATACTTAATTAAAATGTATTAATTCTTAAAAAATGGATAGATAATTATATCAAACTCTATTTATGATGGAAAAAAGTTTTAAAGATGACTTCTATTGTATCAAAGTCGACAAATAAGTTAAACTCAGTACAAAGTAACGAAAATTTTCTTATTACTTTATGAAGACCTTAACCCAGTCCCACAATCCTCGAAAATCGTCAAATCCTCTCCGAAGGCCAAATACAATAATTTTCCACCTCGGACAATGAAAGATGCATCCGGTCACTTTTTCTACCCGCAAAAGCAATTCGAAAATCGCCCTCGAAAAGAGAATTACGAACGAAAAATCCGCGTCGTCGCGTCGCATTTTACTCGTAGCCCAACGGTCAAGAGCGCAATACAATGGAAAGACAATGGGCGCGACACGAGGGTCAGAGAAATAAGAGAGAAAGAGAAAGCACTCGGTGAACAATGAGAAAAATCCCGCGTGTGTTTTTACGCGTCTCGCTCACTCGCGCGCGCGCGCGCGCTTGCACACAGGTACAAAGTTTCGGGCGCCGTGTGGGGTCTCTCTTTCTTTTTCTTTTTCTCTCTTTCTTTCTTACCGAAGCACTATGGTACACGAGTCTGCGACCGCGGCGCAGCCGCCGATGAATGGCCACGACAATGGGGTCCAGGAAGTGTACTCGAGTGATCTACCGATCGGCGTGCCTCCTTTTTAAGGACTCGAGATGCTCCATAACCCAAAAGAGAAAGAAGGATGCTGAGGATTCCAATGTTGGAGAATTCTTTTTTTTTCTTTCACTGCCTTACTTTTTCACTGTCTCTCTCTCTCTCTCTCTCTCTCTCTCTCTCTCTCTTTCTCACTATACTCTGCTCGAGCATTTTTCCACCCTCTCGCTTTCTTTTTGACGTTCCTTTTACTAGCGAACGTAATTTCCTTCTTTTTGTTTTAACTTTGTAGGCGAGATGTACAACGTTGACAACGAGAATAACTAAACGAGAGATTCTGATAAAGCGACTTGAAGTGAATCTGATTTTCTTGGAGGAGGAGGTAATAGCATGAGATCTATGTGGCTAAATCTATTACCTTTACTTTAATAAGAGTTCACAAACAGTATTAAAATAATACGATAATTATTAACTCCGGCATCTTTTCGCATGCTAACAAAAGTCGCGAGTCTCACCGAGTCTTGCATAAATCATCAATTATTTTTGGTACATAACCCGAAAAAAAAAAAATCATAACTCATTCACAAGCTTTTTCACTCTCGGCAATTTAATTTTCTCGCGTCAATGACTCAAAAGCTTCACGAAGAGATAAGCTTTTTGCGCGTGAGAACGTGCCGTGAAAATAGCGACAATTGCCGTGTAGCAAGCATGTCGCATGCCCAGGCACGTTCGACATTCTCTTTCTCTCTCTCTTTCTCTCTCTCTCTCTTTCTCTCTCTGTATATATGCGAGTAAACGAAAAGGAATGAGAGAACGATGAAGAGGTGACGAATGAATAAACGTTGTTGCGAGGATGAATTGACCGTTTCAAGAGGATTTTTCAAAGTAAAAATTAAGATTGTCGGCGATTTTTCGTATCTTTCGCTTAAGCTTGATTTTCTTTGTCGAGTTGACGCTTCGCTGCGTTTATTTTGTGAGATATGGTTTGTCTAATGCAGTATTAGCATGAATGTAATTACTATGAGTGATTAAATTGTTGGATTAAGCATTTATTACATATAGGATGTGATTTGATTCTAAATAAATAAAAGCTAAAATTGTCAATAAAACAAAAATAATCTTACAGTTAAATTATTAAAATCATTAACATGTCTCTTTTGATTATCATATGACTTTTTTCAAATTTTTAAATTTTATTATGAAATTGCAAATTTTAAAGATAAAATAATTAATCTTTATCAGAAATGAATCACCAAATGATGAATAATTAATCGTTATCATCAAATGAATATCACCAATTTCTCCATTAACACCGTTACCATTCATTTCAATCTCTCAAACTCAATCTTCTAAACGAATTCAACACCCCTAACCCAAAAAAAAAAAAAATATATATTCACAAAACGGAAACACAAAGCGTCGTTTTCACACGCGCGCGCGCGTCAGGCAAGCGCCGGTGTTCGGTAAAACGGTCGAGCCGTGAAATCACGATTTGTAGCGCAGATTATGCCTCGCAAGTTCTCCTCGCTCCCCGCGTGTTCACTTAAGCGTGTGAAAGAAGGCGTGGGGGCATGTCGGGCGTAACGTCGAGAGTTTCATTGGGGATATATATGTATACGATACATATATATTGCGACGAGGATTTGTCGAGCCTCGGCTACTTGGTCAATCGACGTACACGCGAATACTCGCGCGTCATCGTGTTGTATGTGAGTGTGTGTGTGTGTATGTGTAAGCGTTTGCATGGGAAACGCGTACGAATAAAATATGGTATGTAGATATAGTTTGGGTAAGTTATTTCCGGAGTTGCGGTCCCTCGGTTTCGTAAATTGGCGCCATGGGATTTTTGAGGACTGTGTTGAATGTATGTGTGTGACGAATCGACGATTTCGAAGTTTGTTGTTTTATAAAAACCGAGGTAAAAGGTGATGAATATACACCTATAATAGTAGTTTTTATTCGATAATTTTCTAAGTCATTCGTTACGTAAATTATCTAACTTTTTGTAAAGAATATTAATAATAATTATGATTAAATAAAAGGAAAATCATTGAAAATCAAACGATTATTCTTTTTTTTATCTTTATTTTTTAAAATGATTTTGTACTATTCGGTAATTAGATAAAAACAAAAATTAAACATTAAACAAATTATTATGGATTTAGACTGGATATAAAGCTTCCAATCTTATTTCATTTCTTCCCACAGTCGTCTCTTACTTCTAATGGAACAATATTTCAAGCATTGCTTCATTGACTGTCCACTTTTCAATCTGCATACGCATCCAAACAACCCAATTTTTCACTTTGAGAAAAACCGTATTAATAACGGAGCGAGAGAGACCTCCGAGCATCTTGCACCGACTCAAGGGAAGTATCGGACATCGAATCCCATAATTTTCATCATAATTTACGTCGATCAAGATAGCGCCAAGAAAGACAGAGAAGGAAAGAAGATCAAGAACTCCCCGGAGACGAGCAAAAGTGAAGGGATATATTTGAATGAACCGAAAAGCTCCCGAGATCAAGGGAGAAAAAAAGAGAAGGATATAAAAAAGAAAGAGAGAAAGGTACAAGGGTCGACGAAGGCGTAGAAAAAGAAACGGCAGCATCAGAAGCAAGGAGGAAGAGAGAAAGAGAGAAAGAGAGAAACGAGCCCGGAATACAAAAGGAATGCTTCAGTTTCTCAACGGCTAACGCGTTCGAAATATCCGAAGATAAATGATGCTGTATATATATATATATATATATATATATATACACGCGTGCACACACATGCACGTCGTTAAAAAAAAAAAAATAAATAAATAAAAACGGAGACGCATAGCTGGCGTTTCCACGATGCACACGAGCTAACGCATCGCGTAGGTGGCGCGCGTTTATAAGTAGAGAGAAACTTGGCGGCGGTCCATCTAAATCATAGAACCCCCTCCCTCCTTCTACCTCAAAACAAGTCCATTGTTGCGCATTTAGCGTGTGAAAGAATGTTGCCAAATCCGGGCGTTTCGGGGGCTTTTTAGTAATACACAAGGATACATTCGCCGGCGACCGATCGACCGTACGCTGTGTGTGTGTGTATGTGTGTATGATGTATCCTCTTCGATCTATCCTCGCGTTTGTATATATGCGTATATGAGAGACAAACGAGGTAGTTTTCTAAGAGACAAAAGACAATGACGGCTTGTATATCGATGCGCGCGGGAGTGAGAAACGTCGTTTATACTTATAATTTCCATGCGAAATTCCAGATGGACTTTTCTCATACCGTATATTTTGCGTCTCCTTCCGGAAGGTAGATTGTCTCTGAATAGATTCGTTTTTTTTTTTTTTTTTTTTATTTTTTTTTATTTTAGTAAAATTTATGTGAATCATTTACATCGTTTAAATCAATCTGAAATTCGCTTCTTTAAATTTAATTCCGAGTATTTAATTAAAAGATGCAAAACAGAAAATATTAAAAATATATATTTACGTGTACATCCTAATAATCTTGAATAGCGTCGTCGTTTAAGGATCGTAATCGTAAATTTAAAAATGTTGACACGATTATAATTGTTACATTACGTAATAAAAAGCGGATAATGAATATCCTTCGAGTAAATACATGTAAAATCCGAGATTATAAAAGGAATAAAAAAAAAAAAAAAACACCTCTCGTAAAATAAAAATAAACTCGTGATTTTTCTTAATACAGCATAAAATCAAGAAATAAATAATTCATAGAGCTGGACCGTAAGACCACATTAGACCCGCGGTACACCATATCCAACAAATCGACCTCCGAACCGCGTCGTAAATTTTATGGTAGAACCCGCGTTAACTTAAGCTTCACATCGCGGTATAAACGCGCGATCGGCGGCGGCGGCGGCAAATTTCAAAAAACGACAAACTAAAAAGGAAAGGAAAGAAAGAAATGGAGAGACCGATGCCGATCTCCACTGGCAGAAACGAGAAAGGGTCGTTGTTAAACAACGTCGTTAACTAGTCGAGTCGACTCGTAAAAGTTTATTCACGCGGAGCGTCAGCGAACTATGCATTTGATAAAAATGACCGGTCCACCGACACGTACATATTCACCAGGAGCGGTGTATACATGAACAGACGTACACACGGTGAAAGAGAGAAGAGTGAACCTACGAAAAGTGGCGCCAGATTGTCGTGCCGTCGACGGCGACCAAAAGAAGAAAAAAATAAAAAATAAAAAAGGAAAAAAAGAAAGGGAGGAAGAGGAAGAAGAGAACGCGTTCGCACGCGCGTCTTTGTAAAACACGAGCAGAACGACAGAGAGGTAGGAATTTTGGAAGGAGAAGACCCTTAACAGGACCCCAAGAATAAGAGAGAGAGAGAGAGAGAGAGAGAGAGTCTACCACTACTATACCAGCACACGAGGTCATCCTCGGATTTCCCTTGCGCTCCATTCTCGCCGTTGCCGTGCGCTGCTATCCTTCTCCCCTCTTATTCTCTCTCTCTCTCTCTCTCTCTCTTTCTCTCTCTATCTCTCTTTCTCTACCCCTTAAAAATCGACGAAATCTGTTAGTTAGGTTCTCCATTGTGCTCCGTATTTGTGAATGGGAACTCTCGGTTCGTTCAGAATCTCGAAAGGTAAGCGGCTATTAGAGCGAGAGGGAGAGAGAGACAGAAAGAGAGAGAGAGAAAGAGAGTGAAAAATAAAAGAAAGAAAATGAACGAAAAAGAGGATCACAGAAAAGTGTCAAGTTTGGAAAATGAAACGAATGTTTCGAAAATATATACAAATAATGTGCAATAAAAAGTAAGTTGTAAATTTTTATGCAGAAAGAAAGTAAATATTTTAGGTATTTATTTACTGACTGTGGCAAGTCAAAGAGAATCAAGGGTTATTGGTAACAATGGTATCATAAATTTTTATGACAATAATAATTAAATATAAATTAAACAATTAAATAAACGTTTGGTTCATTTTAAAAAAATCCTGCGAAAAATAGAACTATGCATCATTTACTACAATTTTATTTTTAAAATAACACATTTCAGTTTACATTTAATAAACTATAATTAACTATACAATTTTGATTAATCCTAACTATTATACGAAAGAAATCGACGCACACAATTGAAAAATTAACAATCGAATGCATTTTGCATTATTCATTCAAAATTTAAAGCTAACCAAGTAACGAATAAATCGGTAACAAAAAAAAAAAAGAATCAGGAAAAGTAAATAGCCCCGAGAAAACAAAATTTAAAACGGAGAAAACGAGTCAACGGTCGGTAGTTTTCATTCAGAAAAATTTCGACGCGGCTGCAAACGATGCGAATGGCGTCAGTTCCGTTTCGGCACTTTGCAATCGGTATATACGAGTTCAAGTAGGATGGGATTAGGCCTACTGACGATTGTTCCTTTGGATGCCGCTTTTTCGAGTACCAAAATGCCCTTAGGATTATCTCGCGGACGTGTTTGTTCGATTTTTATGTTCTTTTTTTTTTTGTCATTCCTTTTTTTTTTTTCTTTCGTCGCCGCTAAAGTATACTTGAATTGACAAACAGATGTATGGATGTTTTCGCTACTTTTTCATATTTTTAATGTTATAGTCCTTATTTATGAAACACTTTGGGCTTTAAATAAAAAATGATACGTTCATTATAAAAAAAAATTTTATCTTTAACAATTTAAGAATAAAAGAAATATTTAAATAAACGTACAATACAGAACATTAACGACACCATTAATAGAGAAAATATTATCGAAGAAAGAGCCAGCCTAATTGTCCACCTAGCGATGCTAAAGAAGCCCTTCGAGGGAGAGAGTGAGCTCATCCTCGTTCACTTTGTGCTTATATGCAAAGCAACACACTTCGCTTTCGTTCGGGAATCAGGTTGTCGTCGAGGGCGCAGAGCGCCACCGTGGATGTGACGATATCAATACGTTCGGATCTTCGTTCGACTCGGTTATGTACCCCCGGATGAGGGAGAAAGAAAGAAGGCGGAGAGCTTGACGTTGCGCTCGCTTGCGCGCCTTACCTCTTTAAGGACTAACGAGAAACGAGATTCCGTCGCCACCCAAAGTGCGACAGATAGACTCTCTCTTTTTCTCTTACAGAAAAAGAGGCAGAGAGAGAGAGAGAGAGAGAGAGAGAGGCACGATCTCAAGGTGCAAAGTGGAGAAACACTTGTGTTTGAAATGTACTTGTGTACTTTAGCACTGTATGCATCACGTAAAATCTTTAATTAGCTTTCTTTTTAGTTAGTAGTAGTAAATCTTGTCCTAAGTTGGTAAATCGTAAACAGATATTTTTATTTGAAAATAAAATCCTCTAAATAGAACAATAACTTTAAGATAAAAAATGTTAAATTAAGAAATTTTTATTTGCTTCAAACAGTCTGTATGGTTATTATAACGCATATTTTAGTTTCTCACTTTGTTACTATGTGACAAATTATAGTTCGCCATCGTGAATTTTATGCATAGTAGTCTTAAAATCACTTATATGTTCATTGTCCCAAAGTTTTTGAAAGATAATTGATTTCCAGTGTCGATATTCTTTATCTCAGACTTTGATTAATTATCTAGTACACCAGCAAAAATTTTATACTTAGAGTGAGATTATTATTCACTAATTATACCACTAATAATGGTAACTTTAACTTTACTAAGTCGCTTTAAAAAAAAAATGTCATTATCGATCTGTCATACGTTCCGGAAATGAATTTCGCCTGAGCGAGATATAATTCGCCATCGAAGTGTCAGTGATTGAGTTTATATAAAATTTCTTAATTTTATATGAGTAATTTGTTCAGCCGGAATAAAATTTAAATATCGAAAAGAAAACTAAAATAAACTAAAAATTACTTCTGTCGCTGTATATATACATATATGCGTTATGGTACATACAGAAGGCGCATTTTATAGTCAAAGGTACAAAGAGAAGAGAGGAAAGAAAGAAGTCTTTCAGGGCTCTCGACACATTGTACCGAAACATTTCAATTTCATTTCCGATGGCATTGAGAAGCTATAGGGATCTCTCGCGTTGCTTTGTCGCGCATAAGCGCCGCCGGATTACCGTATATTCGTATATATATGGGCGTGACCGAGAGACGCGACGAGGTGTCGTCGTCGCGCGCGCGCACAGCCCACCGTCGAAAGGTAAAATAAAAAAAAAATAAAATAAAAAAAGAAAGAAAAAAGAAAGAAAGAAAGGAAAAAAAAAGGCGGTGGCTAATATATTATCGCCGCGCGGTTGATGTATTTGACGCACGGATGTCGGAAAAATTAAAGCAATCCTTATTTTAACCCTCCTTTACGTATGTGGGGTATTAATCGTCTCGTGTGGTCCGAATCCTTCTTTTTCTTTGTGTATAGTATTTATATACCTCGCGCTCGCGCGCTCTTTTTCTTTTGCTTCTCTCTTTCGTTCTCGTTATTTTTTTTTCTTTTTTTTTGTTTTGTTTTGTTTTGTTTTGAACATGTTGGTATGTCGTTTCTTCTTCTTTTTTTCTTTTTTTATTTTCATTTTTATTTTTACGTTGCGCATTTCTCTTTCTTTCCGGATCTTTCTCTATCTCTCTCCTCGGTGGCGGTGCGCAAGGTAATAGGAGACGCCGACGTACAAATATGCGCGCATTAATAGAAGACCCAAGAAGCTGCTCTCTTTGAAGATTGGAGAACATCAGAGCTCCTTTTTACTCGATATACCTTTCTTTCTCGCTCTTCTTTTTCTCCTGTCATATTACTGATTCACAAATATAATATTATAAAGCGATAAATTTTTCATTATGTAAAGTTTATAACATTGATAAGTAATTTTCACATGCTTATAGTTATTCTTAATATTTGATGCAAATTTAATAATTTAGTACAACTTGAATCAAGATAATGAAAAAATTTGCCTAGTCCGTTAACGATTCGTATACACAAAAAAGGAACAGCCGATTTATACAAACCCTACAACTTCACCAAAGTAAATCCAATGCACAAATCATTCAAAAAGAATACCGCTTCCTTCTTTTTCTCTCTTTCTCGAGTGCCACTCAATACATCATCTTATTCATCGTCAAAGGCATGTTTCTCCCAAGCGCCATCGGAAAAAAATAAATAAATAAAAAATAAAAAGAAACGCAAAAATATCGTGCGATCCGATCAGTAAAATAAGCAAAGCATCTCCCACGCAAGAATTAGAAGATTCACCGTAGGTATATACACACGCGCAATTCTTTAATCTTCAAAAAGCAAACGCGACAAGGATTAGCGCGTCCTTAGTTCTCTCTCTCTCTCTCTCTCGTGCGCGCGCGCGAAAAGAGAAGCCGCGCGCGTCGGCGCGGATGAAACGGGATCACCCGCACGTGGGAAAGTGCGAGAACCCGTGGGGGGTCTCTCTCTTTCTCTCTCCTTATTGCGGAGTCCACTTTACTCCTCCGCGCTCGTTCTTTCCTCTTCTATCTTTTTATTTTTATCGCTTTTTCTCCTTCTCGCTTCTTTTGAAAAGGTGTCCTCGCGCGGACTCTCGCTTCGTCACCCTTTTACTGTATACTTTTGCGTCGAAATCCTTTGCACATGTACACAAGCACAAGCGCGAGCGGTGATTTCTTGCTCGGTGTGCACCGCGAGCTCTTGCTGCTGGATTGAGGAATTTAAAATAATAAGCGAGTGTTTTTAAACGCCGATGCTTTCATTGAATATTTTTTGAAAGACCAGAAGTAATATCTTTCTTCGTTAAAAATATACGTGTAAATAGAAGTACAAAGCATCAATACAGTAGCCAATCAAATACGACAATTGTTCAAATTTACAATCGTAAATTATCGATCGATATTAATGCGAAAAACTTCGTCGCCTTTGTCTTCAATTTACACGCACACGATTCACCAATCGCGTATCCCCTTAATGCTAAACGAGCTTCGCGAGCCTTTCGAAAACGTCTTTCTTCATCACCGTCACTCGTGGATTCGCCAAATCGGGCGCCGATTCTATCTCGCCGTCGAATCTCAAAAACGTTACCACCGCGCACAAAAGTCTTAAAAGACAAACAAAAAGGAAAAGAAAAAAAGTAAAGTAAAAGGTTGGTTAGTCGTCTCACGACGTATAATATAATTCGGTATCTCTGTCGGTGCCGAATTAATTTCGGGAGGACGACTGGCGCCCGGAGGAGGTTGGATCATAACGCGACGGTGATATTTTGTGTTAAACACGCGGCGCGAGCGCGCGGGAAGGGAATAATTAAAGCAACGCGCTTGTAAAGCTGTCGGCTCGCGCGAGTCATCGAATTGGCGCCCGAGAGAAAGACAGATCGCACGACCGATTTATTATATGTATATACGCGTTATAACGAAGCTGTTCGAGTCTCTTTACTCAGGTAGCCATGATTTCTTGGATCTTATTCGGATTGTTGTGGTTTTATACCCTTACTTTTTTTTTTTTTCTTTTTTTTTTTGCTTTTTTTTCGGCATGAGAAGTGCGTTTAGAATGATTTCTTTTTTTTTTTGATTATGGGTCGCTTGTCTAACATTTAGATGATGGATCGGATTTTGAATGTCGTATATAGAAGGATATGGCTAAAAAAATGGTGCACGATATTTTTATAATAACAATATGATACATTTATAACAATATATTGGTAAATCGTTTTACTTCGTGTTAATCAAACTTCACACAATATTTATGCTATAAATCTTTAACGAACGATCGTTCTTTAAAATATTGTTTAAATACGATCAAGTATAAAAATGGATTACAAAACAAGCCTAATCACAACCAATTCCAAAATTTGTGTCGCCATTAAGCATGCAGATAAATGCACAGAGCAAAAAATTAAACGAATTGCTAATTTACAACATCTTGTAGAATTAATTTCACGAGATTTCGGTAAGGTGAAAGAAAGAATGAATCAGGAGCTTCGATGGCTGACCAGGGGTACATAAACATGTACGTACACATGTATAAGAAAGAGGGAAAAAGATCGCTACGCCGACGACCTTAATAAGACAAGCTCTTTGGGATTCCCGAGGCTCGTTTTGCGGATGTTAACAAGGCATCATCGACATGGGTCTCGTGTTTTCGGCTGCGGTCGGGCGTGTTGCGTATATAGGTACGTGCGCGCCTCGAGGGAAGAATCCAAAAAGGAGACAAATGTGTCGGAAGCGCGACTGCATTGCGCGAATACATTTGTTCAGTTATGGGATTTCGTTACTTTTATTTTATCCGTCTATTTTCAATTTTATTAATTGAAAATATTGCTTTGTAATAATTTAAATGTAAAATTAAAAAGAAATTATAGTATGCGAACTCAGACCTATAATATATTTTTCAACAAAAGTTGCATTTATTCTTTAAATAATATAAAAATTAAACGCAAGCAACCCCGAGATATCGTATAATTATCGTAAAAAAATTAAATGATCAGCAATACCATTATCTTAAAGAAAAAAAAAACCATCGCGTAGAATAAAGACGTCAATTGGTTTTAACTTATGCACACGACACGCGAAAAATGAGATAAGAAATGGAACGCGCGATAGAAACTACAGGCACGTGTTATAATATATTGCGTACGTGCGAGAACTTGTACACTTTGCGATAAGTAATATGGGAATCGCATAGCGCTACACCTTATAAAGAGCGTATCCTTAATTCGACGCATGTCTTGCGGTTTTAACTCGATACACTCTATTTCGTTTACGAGAGTTTCTCTTCTCTTTCATCTTATATTTTTATCTCGTATATTTTATCCGGCTTTGAGATTCGCGCTGCACTTGTTTTGTTTCATCTTTTTTGTTTCCTTTTATTTAAACTTCGACACGAATGAGTCACCCAGTTACGTGGATTTTCTTGTGTTACATTAAACAAAAATTAATTATATAAACTATACTTTTAACCAACTAAAAACTCGATAATTGCGCCGCTTAACATACAAGCATGACTAATTTAGCTCGACTACCGATGACTGTTTCATCCGCAACGAGAAAAGGGATGAGATTTTAAAAACCTTTCGCGCACATACCAAAGCGTCACCTAAAACACGTGGTATAATCGCCAATAACGCTTATCGGCGTGCATTAAAAGAAATAAAGAATCGAGCCCACGCCTCGTCGACCTCGCGAGAATATACGTATAAATAAAACTGGAGAAGAAGGGAGAGAGGGAATGACATAGCTACAAGGTAAATTCGCACCGAGGCTTTATCCATCCAAGAAAGTCTCATTCTCGCGTATACGGAGAAACTCTCGAAACGGCTACGGCGCGCGCAACCGGTCAACTATGAGGAGCATTTCCGGCGCCGTTCCCTCATACGTTCTCTCTCTCTCTATCTCTATCTCTTTCTCTCTCTTTCTTTCTCTTTTTATTTTATTCAAGGTGTAACCTACATGTATATAAATAAACGATGCCTTCAGAGAATTATAATCTTTTTGGTATATAATACAACGACGTTGTGGCGGCATACCAAAGATGCAACGGGTTCCCAGGTGATGGGCTCGTACGTATAATCTTTTCGGTGCTTGCGCGCGTTGTTATGTCATCGCTGTACGTGAGAGATGACGATCTTGGGATATATATACACGACTAATGGATGATTCGATTAAGCGCGCGATGTGTATGCCGTGTTATGGGCTTGTGTGTGATTCTTTTGATTCTTTTTTTTTCATTTTTATCTATTTATTTTTCGTGGCGGTATCTTTTGTAATTTTGACTTTCATTTTTCGCTTGTTTTTTTTTTTTTTTTTTTTTTTTTTTTTTTTTTTTTTTTTTAGGGATGTTCGAGCGGTATAAAAAGGCTCGTTTGTTTGATTTGCCGATTGCCGATTTTGACACTTGTAATGGGATGTTTTACTCGATGGAACCTTGTAAAAATTAACATTTATTTATGGATATCGGATTAATCTTTTTTGTTTCGGTTTGCTATTCGTAATAATGCGATAATTATTTAAAATTAATAAATAAAGAAAACTAAACAATTATTTTTCGAAACAAAATTTCTTTTTAAAGCATTAATTAGCCTATTTTTAATTTGTAATTTTCCTTAACGAAAAAAAAAACAATGAATAAGTATAATTTTTCTTTCAAAGTTAACGATTCGACGGAAAATATAACATTAATCACTAATTTCAAAACATAAAATTTTAATTTATTACACTTTGAAAATTTTTTAATAACAATTATAAAATAAAATCTACATTTCTATGAAAGCCAAAGATCATAATTTCAACTTGTTATTGCATAACTATAGTTCAACGTTCCTCGCTCACAGTTCGCTTAAAGTCCCACCCTGAAAAGAAAATTTCCTCGCCGATAATCTCGCGCGCAACACATCGTTTCGCATCGACGCGTGACAAAGTCGCAAAGAGTTCTCTCTCTCCCATCGAAAATACCACAGCGAGATGAAAGTCTTCGTCGCGAAGATGTCTCATTCATCAATCACACGGTCCGTAGGTCAAGAGCGCGACGAATCGCGTATATTTTGGAAAAAGAGTGTACAATATTCTTTTTCTACTTATTCTCAATGGAAAAAGTTTCGAGATAAAGAGAAGGAATACCGTATATTTACCAGCGTAGTTTGTCGCGAAACGAATCGTCGTTGACCGTAAAGTGTATGTGTGCGCGCGAGCGTTGATTTAGGGCGTTACAGGGTACAGGTGCGAAAGGTATCTGCTGGTATGAGCTAGGAAAAAAAAGTTGAAAGAGTAAGAAAGAACGAGAGAATAGTTGAGTTTTAGTACTTGCTAGAGACTCGCTGTCGGTGACTATTGTAATGCATTTGTATGTATAGCTTAAAAATTGCAATTGTATGTAAAATTGAAAAGTGATTTGGAAAGATTATTACAAAAATACAAATTATACTTATTAAATATAACAAAATTGTTGATTATTGGCTTAAAATAAATATTAATCATGATAGAAAAATTAATTTGTTTCGATTTTGTTTATTGCAATTTTCGGTTTACCTTTAACAATTTATTTAAAAAATGTAACCAATCAATTCTCATTATAAGATAAATAATAACGTTTTTTATCGGTCGTAAATACTCGGCCAACAAATTGGCAAAAAATGTCAAGAAAAAGGAAACGTAAAGTAAAAAAAAAAAAAAAAAAAAAAAAAAAAAAAAATCAACCCTTAACCTCCAAGTTTATTACAACTGCGGTCCACGGCAAAAGAAAATGAAAAAGAAAAGAGAGCAGAAAATAAAGAGAGCCTCGTTGAAAGTTTTAGTCCGCGGTGAGGTCCTTTAATCAAGCGTGGAAGATCGACTTTACAGCCTTTTTACACGAAGGAGGCGCCCAGGGCGCGACACACCTGGAATATATACCTTCCGTAATCTCGGCCCTTCGGCTCGTCTCTTTCCCTTTTCCGGTGTCCTTCCTCTCTTCGAAAGACACTCAATGGGTATTGTTGCCTGCGGGAGAATCGCGTCGTCCAACTCTGGGTCAAAAGTGAAAACAGTTGGCGCGAGGTGAGTTGGAAATAATGGATGGTTTGGTATTGTAGAGTTGCCGTGTGCGGCGTATGTACGAAATAAAAGATGTACCTGCGATATTATGCTGCGAGCAAAGGATGCAAACATTTGCATGGAATTATTGAGAAGTTATTGTTTCATAGAAGTTGAATTGTCACGGTGTCGAAATATTTTTATCTGTTTGATAAGTTGTTTAATTTTTGAATGAATTTAATTTAATTTAATTTTAGTAACATATTGTTATAATTATCTTATTATAATAATCGTTTGTATTATACGCTCCCAAAATGCCAACATTGAATTCATCCCAACTTCTCCCAATCTTTCTTTACTCCATAAAGTACAGTAACGACAAAAATCAGCAAATAGCCTCATTTTCCTCTCTTTCGCGTATCGCGCACAGCCCTTACTACGCGACACTACGCGGCATGGAGTTATGCGCTCTAAAGGGAGAAAGAAAGAGAGAGAGGGAGAAAATGAGAATAGCTACACGAGAGTCTCCTGTGAGTTCGCGACGTCGTGACCACTCCACACGGCGAGCCACTGATTTACATATTGTCCACCGGCATTGAGCTGCGGAGTCACGTTTTTCTCTTTTCCTTTGGAATGCCGTGGCTATATAGACCCAGGGAACGAGAGAAAGAGAGAGAGAGAGAGAGAGAGAGAGGGAGAAAAAGGGAGTTAAACTGAGAGACAAACGTATCACCTTCTCTTGGTTCTTCTCTCTGATTTATCTCGCTCTTTCTCTCTAGCACCCGGTATATTCTTTTGTTTTAAGTAGTTTTAGATTGTGGGGCGTTGTTAGATTTTGTAAAACTTTTATAGATTGATTTATGAATGCAACATTTATTAAAATTTCTTTTTGTATAATTTTTGAAGATAAGATACTGTGTTAATGAGAAAACTATTAAATAAAAATATTATGTTTAAATTTATCATAATAATAAAAATATATATTAAAATTAAAATATTATAAACGATAGCTCGAATTTGCAATCTTACTTCAATTACAAGCAATATTAAAAAATTCAAGCATAACAATGGAAACGTTCCTTAATGCCATCTCCATGGCCGAGTACATCTCGATCCAGCTCCCGGTTACCATAATAACTTTGAGAGCACCAATAAGGAACAACCGAAGCTTACCGAACTCCTCGGACTATCCGGTCAGCCACCAACGTCGATCTCATACAGCGGGTTAAAAGGGCGTCGGGTAATGCATTCTCATTTCTCCGTGCGACACTTGGCTTGGACACGTGTAACCGAGTGGGAAAGGAGATCGATCGGGAAGAAAAGAGAGTCGTGGACGTATGTCTTTGGGCTTTGTGTACGTATGATATTTCGATGCCGGAACGAGTTACTCGTTTGTAAAGCTGATGAAATATCTGCGGATTTTTCGTTAAATATGCCGATTATATTTTGCTTTCGATCGCGCAACGCTTGGAGAAATATTTTTAATTAACGATTTTTTAACGATAATAATATACGTACAAATTCTTTTTTAATATTTCGTTTGTACTCACTTCCTTATTCAATAAAAAAATATTAAAATGAAGCATGATTTCAAACTGAAATTAAAAATTCTATTTTATTTTTCGCTGACAACGAAGTAAATTAATCTTGAACCAGCGGCACAAGCGAACAACGCGGAGCTTATTTTCATTAAACTGCATTAAAATCGGCAAACGTCTCGGACCACCGACATAATCTCTTAAATTTCAAAACTAAACTCAGCGGCATATACGTCGGTGTGTGTCGCTAATGCACTTTTCAACACCGCAAAAGCGAGCTCGTTTTACCTTTTTATTTTTCCCCATTTTGCGGGCCCATAAATCACGAATTAAAAACGAAAAGTCCAAGCTCACCGTCGTCGCTTCGCTCACAAGATCGTTTACAAAAAAAGAGAGAGAAAGAGTGTGATAGAGAGAGAGAGAGACTCGAGGGCATCAACCGCTAAGATTAAGCTAACTCGGTTGCTTTGGCGAACCTTGAGTGCATCGGATATGCAAATATTCAAGTAGCTATATATACTTACGGAAAGAACCGATCGCGTAAAAGCGACTGCGTTTATTTGGTTCCCATGCATTTCGGATCTGCTTTCTGGACACACACATACGAACCTGTACATATATATATGTATTAAAGTATTTTATTTTATTTGCGTTTACTTTCTTGGACTGGATCATCGTATCTATAGCAATTAGCAGCTTTAAGAGTGTTCGTGCGTTACGGCCGTTATCAAGTCCAACCTCGAGACTCCTCTGCGCGCGTTATCCGTATGGACAAAATGGATCGCGATGTTTGAATGGTAGAAGGCGCGACCACCAATGCGCCATCGCTCAATTTTTCTCTTACTTTCTTGTATTCGCGTCTTTTATTCCCTGTAGTTTTATTGGATTTTTCGGCTTTTTATTTGAGTATATCTATATGAACCAGATCGATTATGCTCGATACATTTTCGAAGATGTGATTTTAATTGAATCAACGAGTGCGTTAATGTAGAATAAGTTTCGAACGGTTGTATCTCTCCTTCTTTTAATTTTGTTGCTCGTATTGAAATAATAATTTTCATTTACTTGAAATCCAATTGTGAAATCATAAGTAAATTGAGGTTAAAAATTATATTTGTTTATTTAAAACTAGTAAAATTTTGGCCGTAAACAGATTCATTGAAAAAAAAAAAAAAAAAAACAATGAAAAAAGAGAGTTCCGAATTCCTATATTCTTTATTATCTCACACTTCCGGAAAACAGTCAACTCCTCACATTATAAACCGTCAAAGCTTCCTCCAACATTCCTTTCTACAATTACATTCCAACAAAACCACTACTGCAACACGAGCAATTCAAAGAGCACGAAATAATAAAAAATAAAGAAGAAGCGGCACCGATATTTGATAGCCGATATATAAAAGGGCGAACTACGTATCTCCCGCATTCCTTCCCGCGGATTTCCTCTTACACACATGTATATATATATACGGGACGATGACGCATCGTGCGAACGCGCGGATTTCTCGCGAGTCGGCGCCTCATTGATATAATTTCCAAAAGAATACGCGCGCGCGCGATAGGCGATATATACCGCACCTATACGTGTCGTATCTTTACGCCAACGTATGTATATATATATATATATATATACACACACACACACAAAAAGAAAAAAAAAGAGAAAAAAAAGGGCATCAACGCGCGAAGTTCCAAGAAATTTCAAGTCGTTCGTGGGAACCGTGGGATTCCTTCCAAGAAGAGGAACCCGCGCGTTTGATGAAGACGTCGTTGTCTTCTCGGTGAGAGGAAACAAGGATGAAGAGAAAAAAAAATAGGAGATCGAGAATATGGAGATTTTGACTTTTTTTCGCGGAGGTGTTTCGTGCAGTTTTAGACCGGTAGACGCGGTCGTTCCGTAAATTAAAATTTATAGATTTTTAAGTTATATAGTGAGAATCTTTTAACTTTTTTTTTGCTCCTCCCAGGGGCAATTAATTTATTTTAGCAAAATTTTACTATTTGCTTTGCCAGAAGATTTGTAAATTTTAACAGATAAACATACTACGAACTTAATAATTATAATTAGTTAAAAAAATATAGTATTATTTATTGTACTTCTTAGGAGTATATAGTGATGTCAAACAATCTTAATCCATCTAAAAAATTTTAAAGTTTCACAGCCAATTAAACGCGTAATTCACCTGCATACCTACAAAACACGACGGCACAAAGCTTACGTGCAAACTTACATCCCTTGGCGCGGTAACCGCAGACAAGGTAAACACGAGGAGGAAAAACAAGACGACCAAAAAAAAAAAAAAATTAAAGTAAAAGAAGAATAAAAAAAAAGTAAGAAAAGGAAGGCGAGCATTCGTTTCCGCGCGGTCGCCGAGCTTAACAAGGCGAAATTAGTCGTGAAGCGCGTACGCATATGTGTGTATATATATATAAGCACTGGAAAAAGCGCCGACGGTGGAAACATGAGATAAAAGGTGGAAAGACGAGGCGAGCATAGATAGCAATCTACGATGGGCCGGAGATTTCGGCTAGCAAAAGAAAGTAGAGTGGGGGAAGACGAGGAACATAATAATATCGTAAAATAATAAAAGGAGAAGAAAGCGAGAGGGAAGCTAGGAGAAGTCGAGTGTGCGACGCTGCTAAAAAAGTGAGAGTGTGATATATATTGAGTGAGAAAATCCAAGTGGACTCGGTCTGTCTCTTGCGATTAACTATTGGTTATTCGAGCGTAAGCGCGAGAATTTGAACTCGGTCTTTAAATTTTATACATATTTTAACTCTACTAGTATTATCGATTTTTTTTTTAGGTTGCAACTATTTTTACATTTATTTCTTTTATACGACATGAGAGCTAGATGTTTATAAATTTTATAAATTATTAGTTCAAAACGAATTACTAATTTACTTACTTTTGAGGTATTAAATTGTGCATCTTCATCTTATGATCCTAAAAACCCCTAAATAAGTACAGCATTCAATTCCAACACAAAAACGATTTAAGAATGAAAGAAACGAGCGACTTCTAAAGCTACAACAAACAACTCTGTCTCTCCCTCTCTCTCTCTCTCTCTCTCTCTATCTTTCTCTTTCACATATACACATAGATACAACCATTTGAGAAAAGCTTTCACGTAGAAAAGGAATCAAGAGTGAGACATAAACCCTCAAGAACGAGAGAAAATGAAAATTCTAAGCCGCGCTGCACGCACCCGAGGAACAACATCCTACGGCAGCAGTAATATCGCAAGACGCAGTAAAGAGAGAAAGAAAGAGAGAGAAAAAAAGACGAAAAACAAGCGGCACCTTCGATCTCCGATCCCCTGGTATTCTCATTCAAGGGACGTCCGCGGGTTTTCGGTCGCGCGATGTCTCTTTCTCTCTCGCTTTCTCACTCGCTCCCGATGGGCCTCGCCGCTTTTGTCTCGCGCTTATTGGAAGTTGTCTCGAAGGTCACTAGTCACAGGAATGTAGTCGGTGTCTCGGCTTGGTAAAGACATACAAACACACAGACACGCATACATACAAACACAAAGTGGGAGGGCGGCAGAGAGAAAAAAAGAGAGAGAAGGAGAGAGCCACATGCGGGCACACTGTCCTAATTACAACGAGGACTCCCTATTTTCTCTCTCCCCCTCCCCCCTCCTACCCTTTCTCTTCTTCAGAAGGGCCATGAGCGGGTGGGTAGAAAGGGACCGAAATATTTCGCCCCGCGGCTGACCTAAACGCGAACCTGCGTTTTTCTCTCTCTCTCTCTCTCTTTCTCACTCTCTCTCTCTCTCTTTCTCTTTCTCTCATCATCTCTCGATGAAATTCTCCCGCGCGTTGTGCAGCAAAATTCTGCGAGACACCGGGCACCAATGAGAAAGAGAGGACGGATCGAAATTACTTGTCAAGGATTTGTGCCATTGAGAGAAGATTCTATCGATGCCGGAGATGAGAATGTGTTTGGTTAACCGAAATTCGTTCGTTTCGTTGAGTTCTGTCGTTAAATTTCTGTTATGGTAGGCAAATCTCTATTGTTAATGAGAAACTGATAAGAAACTAATCAATGTGTAACTAAGCGCTTTACCACAAATGTTTGTATACAAACGCCAATGTTGACTATCAAAAGAAGATTAAAGTTAAAATTATATATGTAATAAAAATAAAAAAGTACAAAAAATAATAATATAAAGGTGCGGATCGTCCACCATAAAAAAGAAGAAAAAAAAACAATATACTCGTATACCGATAATCAAAACCAAAGATATGACGTCAAGATGGTAAAGCATGAAGATTTTCGCCACAAGATTAAATTCGTACGGCGTGTTTGCACTTCTTTGTAACAGATTCTCGCGGTGGCGTAAGCCCGTAAAAATTTTTCCGGAAAAATAAAGCGACGTTTTGATAAAAATTCATGACGCAATGCTTGTTTGACGTAGACGATGATGCGTCAACTTTAACATATTTTTCTTGATTGTTATCGACATATTTTTAATTCGATGAAATAATTTGATCTGTTTATTTTAACTTGATTGTGGATAAATCAGACGACTGCAATACATCGCACGACGACACCCCGACGTGCACATCCTTTTCAAGGACCTCCGGAATACTAGGCGCGCGACCCCCCCCCCCCCCAAACGAACATTTCTTCGCTACACGAGCTATGTAGGATTGTGATCGGTAAGCTATTGTAGTTACACGATGTAGTCCTGTCTCGAGAGAATCAGTGTAAACGTCTTATCTTGTTGTTTGAAAAACACCTGTCGCGCTTAGATGAATCAATTAGGGGTTGTTCTAGTAGCGGAATATCGTAGTTTTATTTTTATTTTATTTTTTTTTTTTTGTCAAAATTTTAAAATTTAATAATCGATAATTAAATAAGATGCTTGATATTTTTATGTAATTTAGTTTTTTTTTCGATAATATTCAAATAATTTAAAAGTAATAAAACGACGTATATAGAAATTTATAATTGAAATTGACGGTTATTTTTTGATAATCTATTGAAAAAAAAAAAAGTTAACAACACTATCGATTAAATATAATTTTTTATAATCTTATTCTTAAATCAAAAAAATTTAGACTGTAATAACACAATTAACTCCGGTAATTTCAAAGAGACAAAAAAGGGAGAGAGAGAGGGAAAGAGAAAGAGAGAGATATCGGTAGTAACCAAGAGGAATACAATCCACGACAAGTGCCGATGTCCCAGCTCGTATTTGAAAGAGCACGACCGAATATACTATATACATATAGTCTCAGGGCGGAGAGAAGACGGGCTCTGTTTCGAAGCCGCTGTTTGCCAAAGCTGTTAGCTCGTCCTGTTCCCTAGTATACGAGGTCCGTCGAGAAGGAGGGCCGGTACGTCTCGTTTTGTTTGACTTATATACATACGGTGTATATATAGATATATACATCTGGCTACAACTGCCGCTCTGACTCTCAATTTCCACGCATAACTCGTATAATATACGTACACGCGTATATATAGCCGTAGTCAAGCGCCGGCGAATAGGTGTCAATGTTTTGCCTAGGTATTATGATCGTTATGAGAGCGGAAACGTATCGCAATGATATCTATCTCTGTGTGTGTGTGTGTGTGTGTGTGTGTGTGTGTGTGTGTGTGTGTGTGTGTGTGTGTGTGTGTGTGTGTGTGTGTGTGTGTGTGTGTGCACAGTTTGTTCGGGGGGAGTTTCTTTCTTCCTTCTTTTCTTTTTTTCCTTTTTTTTCCTTTTTTTTTTTTTTTTGTCTTTCCTTTGTCATTGGTCATAACGGGTTGAATGATCTTTGTTTGAAAACGATTAGCTTTTGTGATGGTTGAATTTATGATCGGTTACGGGGTTTATTTGCAAAAAATTTGCTTGTGGATAAATGCTTTACTTAAAAGTTTAGTAATGAGATTAATCGTACTAAGATTTATAATACTTTGTTGGAAAATTAATGTTTCTTCTCTTGATTATTATAAATTTTAAAATAAAAATCTTATCATTTTTAAAAGTATTTATGCGATGCGACAAATAATTGATGAAAAAAACGTGTCAATCCTAAAGAATCATTAGAATGACATATCCGCACAAAATTAATTATTTTTTAACCAAATAAATAATAGTTGGCATTTTAAATCGTAGCAAGTATTTAGTATTAGGTTAATTATAACTTTAAATTCAAACTATTAAAATTCAAATTGAGAAACTTTAAATTCAAAGTTAAAAATTAAAAAAAAAATATAGGAGTTTTCAAAGGATGTGGGAAAAAGAATCGCATAAAGGTATAAAAAAAAAATAGTCATGTCAATTTCGATGATTGAACGGTCTTTGGTTTAATATGATACAACAGTATATAGTATATAATATTTTATAGACTTTTATATCAGATCTGTTTATATACAATATATACTAAGAAATGAATTCTTTTATACATTAAAATTATTACTTCAACGCCCATTATGTATGTAACTGTACGAAGATATCGCATGAATTTTCAACTGAACGTATGGAAAAAAAAGATCTTCGCGTACAGTCAGCAGTCAAGGCCAAACGATACTTTTTCTTCCAATAATTTATAAATAATCGTCGTGATAATGATGTAACTGAATAAATTAATCGGATGAAATCGTGGATTGTAAAAAAAAAAAAAAAAAAAAAAAAAAAAAAAACAAAAAAAACAAAATGTGCGTAATCATAATAATAATAATAATAAAATTAATTACATGTAAGAGTAAAAATAAAAGAAAGTCGAGACCGTATATACTTTTTTGTTTTTTTACTGATGGAAATAATTCATTTTCTTTTTTATATATTCTTCGAGAATTTTACAAATTTGAACAATCGCTTGAATAAACTTAAAAGAAATTTAAATACATACGCTCGCATCGAAACTTGATGACAAGTATATATCATTTAAATAGGTAAAAAAAGTGTAGAAAATAATTAGCAAAAATAAAGGTAGATAAAATAGTACGAGAAGAGAAGAAAACAGTCGAGAGTGACGTCTCGATCGACGACCGGTTTTGCGAGGAACATTGTTTTCATTGTATCTTCGTTAAACTTTAAATATATATATATTTTTTTTTTCCTTTTCTTCCATTATTTTTCTTCTTTGTTTCATTTTATTTTACTTTATTATATACTTTTTTTTTTTTTTCAATTAAATCGTTTTAAGCCGAGATGCTAAGGCACGCACGAGGCTTAAGATTTAACCGTCGAATCGAGACTTTTACAAACTTTGCGCGTTTTAAGTCTTAAATCCATCCTAAACGCGCTTTAACATACTAATCGTAATCGAACTGCGCTGCTGCGTTCCTCGGCACTGTTGTTTTCTTTTCATAATTTTAATAAAAAACAAGAAAGAGAGAGAGAGAGAGAAAGAAAGAGTAGAAGATATAAGATCGTTTTCAACGCAAACGCAGCTTTGAATACTCGACAGCTCGAAAATTATTTGCCGACGTTCATAAAAGCAAGAAAAGTTAAAAAAATTCGCGTCTAAAAAGTTAAAAGCTTGCTAAAAAACAAAGTAATCTGTCAAAAGGTGAACGACGGTCACCGACGATTCTTTAGAAAAAAAAAAAAAAAAAAAAAAAAAAAAAACAAAAGATGGATGTTAAAAAAACAATCGATCGGAAAAATCATTTTCGAGCAAAACGCGAAGCTCCGTTTGGTCAAAGTCTACAAAAGGTAAAGAAAGAATAAACTATCGAAAAGTTGACAACCGTTGCCGTAAACCTTTCGTAATTTTGCTTATTAATCGTAAAGATTTTTCCAAGCCCCTAATTGTAAAGAGGCAAGTCAATGCTAAAGTAGAAAAAAAATTAGTACAAATATGCGTCGTCGCAGCAACGTAGCTCGCGTATGATCGGAAGCTCATTGTAGTTGGGCCGATATATTCATATACATATATATTACGTTTTTCCGATTTTTTATCTTTTTTTTTTTCTTTTACCTTATTTATTTACACCTTTTATTAGCAGAACGTAGTTGTACATGTACATATATATATATGTGTGTATATACATGTATATGTACGTATATGTATATGCATACGTGAGTATACGTGTATATGTATATATATATATATTTATATATGCATACATACACACATATGACGTACTTTTAAATATAGCATTCGATCAGGCGTCACGTAAAGTCTTTACAAAAATAAAATAAATAATCTGAATAAATACGCATATAATAATAATAAAAAATAATTATATTAATAAGAATAATTACACGGTTAGTCAATAAATATTAATCGTAGATAGGATTAACAAGGACGGGATTTCATCTGTATCTTTTCTTCTATGCTCTCGCGTCTCCTTATTGGGGGAGGAGGGATAATACAATGACCATCAATTCCTTCCTTGATTTTTAATTCTCTTATCTATTTTGCTGTTTTTCTTCGTGTGTCCGATGACACGTTGAAAAATTCCGCATCGAGATATTGTTCTTTCTTTTTTCGTATACACTTCCTTGTTGTGCTCTATTCATTGTTTCGCTAAATATATACTATGTGTATTTCTGTATATGCATACACACGTATATAGAACACGCACACTCGATTGATTAAGCAAATAAATGTTATTTATTCTTTACTTTGTTAGCTCGCTATAAATTTGCACTATGAGTTGTTTTCTTTATCTACTAAATGAAATTTTTCTCGATAGAACTTGAAAACGAAATAATTCGATTGATACGCCGCTGATTATTCGAGTTCGATTTCGTTTTTTCCCAATTTTTATATTCGACGCTACGGTAAAAAAACGACCGAACGATTTTTCTTTACGCGAATCTTTCGTCGAAGATTCGTTTTGAAAAATTTATCGATTATTTCGCTTTCGGTTCGGAGATCACGCAAAATAATCGCATTGATAAATTAATCACTAACGCAAGAGAAAGTAACAAAAACGTTGAAAGTTTATATTATCTTTTTTTTTTCTTTTCATCAGTTTTTGTTTTTATCGCAAGTTGAGTGCGTGTGTGTATATGTATATGCATATGAGCATTCAATATTTCTTAAATTTTCTATAAATACGTGCGAGGGACGATCACGATGACGATTTTTTTCATGATTACGGTGGCGAAAAGCCGACGAAATGGCTATAACGACTTTTTTATTTTTTTTTCACCCTTCTTCTCCTCGATGTAAGATTTTTTTTTTTATCTTTCGAATATTTATAATAATACTCTTCGTCTTTTGCAAACGAAACCTGTTTACTCTTCGCAATCCGTTTTCAATATATTCCTCGTTTCATTTCCGACGTTCTGTTCTTCCTAATATTCTACGTTGATCAAACATTGAAAGAAGGATTATTCAAATATATTCGTCGAATGATTTTGATGAATCTCTTTTCAATCGGATTTCATCTCACAGCTTCCTTTTACTTACTTAATCGAGTGGAGGAAAAGTAACTTTACGGTTGCCGGTAATTTTGATGCTTTTTGTTTATTTACGTTGCACTATTTTTTGCCGTTAGTTAAATACTCTGTGAAAATCTTAGTAACGAATAATTTCACTATTTTCTTTTTTTTTGTTTTTTTGTTTTTTTTTGTTTTTTTTTTTTTTTTTTTTTTTGTTTCATTATTCTAGAAAAAAAAGTTGTATGAAATAAAAACGAGCTTTTCTTGTTTATTGATGAATAAACAAAAACAAAATACTTCTATTAAAACTTTTATTTATACAATTTTTTTTCAAGAAACGAATATTTTCTATTTTTTTTTTCTATTTTTTTGTTGTCACTGTCACCGCAATAACTATATATTTAACTGTATAATTTTTAACGCAAGGACTATATGCAATTTTTTACATCTAAATGAAACGATTTGCTTTCCAACTACATATTTTTCAACATAAAAACCATATGTTTAACCTTTATGCAGTCTTTTATGCAAAACGATAACTTAAAATCACTCCACAGAGCATTTAACGAGCTGCAAAAACCAGCGCATCGCGGTTAATCCAAATAAGCAACGCACCTCTCTTCCCTTCCTTCTCACCCCTTCAAAATCACATTCATCACTACCTTTTAAAAGCAACAAAAAAAAAAAAAAAAAAAAAAATCAAAAAACATTTCAAGACAATCGTTACACCACTCGCAGTTACTAAAACTCCGTGCACTCGACGATGCGAATCCGCGCATAACGTGTTAACTTCGCGAATAGAGTACGATAACCGATTGCCTTTCATCACGAGGAATATGAGGAAGATAGAAGGGCCTTCTGCATCCGCGCGCGATTGATCCTGCGGTAGCGCGCGAGCCTGCGATTAACCTGGTTGCTCGTCGTTGCCTGCGATATTCTGCGTCGGCCTCCGCCTAGCCATCCTCAGGACTTGATGCCGCGCACGAAATGCTCGAACACTTGAATTATGTACTCGAGGCCGTTCATGTAGTCGCGGAATATCAGCCAGTCGCGTAAATTTCTGTAGGTCGCGCTGTGCGACATGTCCCGGAATTCACGGGACATCACCTCTCGGGTTATGTCCGCCCGTGGTGTTACCCCGCGCTCGGCCAGTGCCATCTGCAGCTCGCACAGTACCTGGAACAAAAGGAGCAAGTTTACCGTTAGTTTGACTGCTTGTCTACTATTTTTACTCGAACGATTTTAATACGGCAAAAGAGAAATATATTATGTTTAATGGCGTTCTATTATTTAGATAATAAATTGCCGATTCGTTGGAGGTAAAAGTTTGTAATTCTGTAAAAATGAAAAATAAAGAAGAAAAAAACCGACATCTTTAAAGCATGATATCATATTTAAGCATTCCGATAATAATCTAATTACCCGAAGGTATAATTTCTATCGACAAAGTTTCTCAGTATAAACAATAACCGATGTGGAATGTCTCTTCATTTCCGGCGAGGTTTTCGAAGGATTTCACCTATTACAAAGGATAAATTAAAAGAAGAACCGACGAATCTCTTCCGCGATTTCTTTTGTTTATGAAGATCATAGGATCAGTTTGTACGTACATCCATGGATGCCGATATTTCCTGACACGAGGAATTCCTTTTACGTTATTTACGTTTTTACGTTTCCATTATATTTATTCTTTCGAACAAAATTTTCCATTAACGCCGTGACGTTGCTTTCAATTTGAAATTTCATTATTTATTTGAGCAATAAAGCGTCATTTTTGTTAAAATAATAAATTTAAGCGTTTTAGATTAAAAATTATATTTGAGAGGAGATCGACAAAACAATAAACGAGAACAATTCAATAAGCAAAAATCTAGCAAATTTCATACTCCCATAAGCTTTCAGATTTCGACATGAAAAATCGGAATGGCTCGTAAAAAACGCATAAATAAAATATCACCGCTCTCTAATGACAAACTTCGGCGAGCTAATAATAATAATAACGATAAAAAATAGACATTGCCATTGTAAAAGTAGCCCGACATTGTTTTCTTTTTTTTTTTTTTTTATCTCTCCCGAACTAATCTTTGTATCCAATTTTTTTCCCCCAACTTGAATTCTCTCGCGCGCGCCGCTGATGAAAATAAAACACGATACCGTAAGGACATAAAAATATCTATTCGCATTCGTCGACAATTTTTTTGTGCAACTGTCGTTTCTTTGCTGCTTATTACTATCCGTTATATTTTTTTTTTTTTTTTTTTTTTCAAACTCAAAATGATCGTTTTTCAAACGTTCTCTTTTAACCGTATTAAAAACGCATCACGACAGATCATCGCTCAATATCTTTTTGGATGAAAAAAAAAAAAAAAAAAAAAATACCAGAGACGATAACTTACGCAAAGATTCAAAAAAGAAGACATCCTTACCGAGCGGAGATTGTATTCAATATCCTTGAACTGCTTTCGGAACTCGAGACTGTAATCCTCCTGGTCCCAAGCAATTTGCTCGAGGCCTACTGCGAACCTCTGCATGTATTCGTAAGCGTCCAGGAGTGCCGTGTCAAGCTGTAATTGACAAATAACGATTTTTTCGTTAAACTACTGCTTTTTGAAAAAAAAAACGACAAATTTTAAAACGATGATTTTTATACACGTTACTTATATTTTTAAATCGGTTCGAATGAAAAACGTAATTTAACCGTTTAATTTTAATTTCTCAAGGAGAATCAACGCGATCGATTTTTCATTAAGAGATATGAATGAGAAGAAGAAAAAAAGCGATCCGATTGGATTAATAGCAGACTCCAGAATCACTCACCATCCGCACTTCCAACTTATCAAGGAACTCTTGGTCCAGCTGCTCGCCGAGTTGTTTCGGTATCTGTTTCGGACTGGGCAGCCAATCGTAGTGGTTGTCTTTCCACGTCAAGTGCAGATCCGCGTAGTCGGTGTTGAACGTTCGCTTGATCTGTAATTAAAAATAACATGGCTCATGAGTACAACGAAGCGAAAATTTTTACATTTTTTGTATGTTTGTACATTCTTTATTTTTATAGTTTTTTTTTTTTTTTTTTTTTTTTTTTTGCTGTAAAATTTTATTGTATATTACATGTCGAAATAGAAAAATAAACCGAGGTAATTATATTATAGAGAGAATAGAGACGACAAAGAGGTAGATACAACCGGTCAAACGTGTGAATCCCCTGAGATTAGATTTTCTAATTTCGAAAAGTCAAATTAATTGATTTTGTACAAACTTTATAATTAAACGCTAACTTTATAAGAGTTCGAAAATTAAACAATTCTCAAATCGTGAAAGAAAACATTCGCGTCGTTATAATCACTATCAATGAAAAAGTAAAAGACCGATCGAAAAAAGAGAGAAAAAAAAAGGCCGAGCAGTAACAGTGTTCGGGTGGTACCAATAAGAGTATTACTCAGCGATGATAAAACACGACGGCTATTAGAGAGTATGTAACGCAGATGATTCAAGTTGGGGAGAGCCCGAGGTTCGCTCTCGCCGTACGATATTCGCCTTTGCAAATCGATTGTAATAGCGAGCGTTGTAAGAGAAAAAGTGCATCGATCGTAGATTATGTACTTAGCCGTTGGCGCAATATACCGACGACGAGCTTATAAGCGAACTTTGTTACTTTTCGATTGAACTATAGTTTAGTTTATTGAATCATTGTAGAACGACGAATGAACTCGATGCTTTTTGATGTTACGATTTTATTCAAAATGTATATTTTGCGAAAAATTTATGTGTTAAAGATCTCGCTTTAAATAGTTCAGATAAATAACCCGCGAATTATTTTTTTTTTTTTTTTTTTTTTTTTTTTTACAATCCATCGATCGTCGAAAGTTTTATCGGTCATCCGTCAAAACGAAAGCATTAAAAATTCGCGATCTAAATAAAAGATAAAATGCACCAAAGTTCCAAGTAATGATCGAGGAGGAGTCAGCTGAGCCAAAAGCCATTAAATCCATCTTATCTCGACTCGCCTGAATGCATACGTGTATGTCGATGGACAAAACAACGCTACTGTCAATGACACCCAGAAATGCCATTCTCGGCCGACATAATATTATTGTTTCATTAAATAAGCGATCGTATAGTTCGCATTTGCGTTATCAATATTATTGTTCTTTAATGATCAGTTTTATCGTATCAAAAAATTTTTCAAAAATTGACGAAATTTATTTTAACTTTATTAATAACGGCGTAAAGCTCTGAGACAATGACAAAACAGAGCGAAGTCTGATTAAACAGACGAATCGACCGAAATTTTGAAGAAAAAAAAAAAATATATATATTCGTATATAATTTCGCACGCCACCGACGGAGATGAAAAAAGTCACACGTGGGATTAACGAAGATCAACATACATGTATTCGAAAATTTCATAACCACTAATAAGCGGTGTAAAAAAAAGCAACAGTCCCGGCGTCTTGCTCCGAAGGAAAAAACAAAAAGGAGGAATCATCGCCAGTGCGAAGGAGACAACGTCGACAAGAGAGAGAAAGAGAGCGCAAACGAGGGAGAGAAACGAAAGGCTAATTGATTTTGGCGGGTCTCTTTCTCTCTTTCTCTTCTACTATACACGCTCGGTTACCTACGATACAACCTACTTCCTGTCCGCTCGCGCCTGATTTCGAAGCACCGGTTTGTTTTACGATCGTGTTTCTTCTCTCGCCGCGCGCGCTCACCGAGAATGAAGACAAGCGAGAGAAAGAGAGAAAAGACAGGACGGCGAGAAAGAGTCTGATTTTTACGAGGTACAAAACGAGAGGCCCCTTGGCATACATCCGCGCGCCCGCGAACATCTTATATATGTATATACACGTGCGGTAAGACACGAAGCGCGATTTCAAAGGTTTGTTATATAGATCGACAATGTCTTTATTCGTTTTGTCTTGTAATTTAGAAAGATTTTTCTTCGTTAATGGTCGTTCGTCTTGTTCGTTTTTTTTCTTTTCTTTTCTTTTTCTTTTCACAACGAAAATCACAGAAATGCAATTGACTTTTATTACCTTTTCTCTTGTTTTTTTTTTTTTTTTTTTTTTTTGTGTGTTCCACGGAACAATATACAAGATAAAAGATTGAGATTTTTTTTTTTTTCATTTTATCAACAAAAAAATTTGTACGCCAAAAAATTAGGAACGTTTACGTAAAAGAGGCGATTTACGTGCGTTTCAAAACTACGCGGACACTTATTACCAAAGCGCTGATTAATTTCGTTAATTTTCATTGAACCTTTCATTAAATTCCAGACTCGAAAATAGATCGTTAATTATCGTGTCATAAATCGCGAGCCGTCCGCGCGCGAGATAGGCTTTGACCGTAAAAAGATGAATTTCGATTGAAATCACAGGTGCGGTGTATAACTTTACGGTCACGTTGTATTAATATATTTATTAAAGCGAGCTACAAGAGATCGCGAAACACACAAGGAGGTAGTAGTTCTTTGAGCGCGTCGTAAAACGGCATTTAATTATCGATCTTGTCTCTCTCGCAACTTATGGACAAAATTACGAACCGATATCATGCGTTCCTTTGAACTTTGGCGGCTTCGAGTTTATCCTCTTTTCAGATCGATTTAGATACAAAGTTGCGGCGTTTCTCTTTCCTTTTTTTTTGTGCGTGTCTCCGATGAATGTCTGTTTATTTTTTTTTTTTTTTTTTTTTTTGTCTTAATTTTTTGTATGTGTGCGTAAGTCCGTGGCTTTCTTTCATAATTTAGTGGCTATAAGATCGAAACATGACACGGAAGAGAATCGCTAATAAGGTTTTTCATAGATGATATAAGTTCGGGACGAAAATCGTCGAGTGTAATCACGCGAGAAAATAAATTAACGGGTATTATAAATACACGAGTAGGAGACGTGTTTCGAATTTTAAATTTCGTGTTGGGCATTAATTTTAACATCTATAATAAGAGTATACACAGCGAGTCCTCGACTTTTTTTATGTATGTATATGAAATTAAATTTCGATTCCTTTGACGATTTTGCTAATTAACCGATAAACGATTTTGGTACATTCTTTTTTTTTTTTTTTTTTTAATTACAATGGAAAGTTATCAACAAGAATTTTAATAATAACAAGCTCAACAAGCGATTAAGTAAGAATGCGATCGCGCAATTTTTAACAGTAGAACAAAGGATATGAAACACAAGTCATTATAAATCAGAGAAATAAAAATATTCTTCGAAACGAAAACAAACGCAATGTTGACATCGCGCTAACTTAGCATCGAAATTTGTGGCCAATCAAATTTTAATTCCTAACATTCTCTTATCGGAGCCGCCTTCAAAACAACAAAACATTTATTCACCGGTCCGATAAAAATTATCGGCATACGATCGATCTTCGACTAAACAAAAAAAGAAAAAAAAAAAAAAATAATAGCAAAATATAACTCAGACTCCTCGTAAAAATGATCAAAGAAAGAAACGCGGCAAAGAAATAAATCGTCGGATACGATACGATAAAAAAGAAAAGGAAAAAAAACCAAGGAGAGAAAGAGAGTGAGAGGAGGTAACGAAAAAAAAGCGCGCGATCGGGCGTGCTTACGCGTGGATGCATATAGGCCCAAAGTGAGTCGATACAGTACGTCAAGAGGACGGCGTATCCGGTGCCCGGTTAGTATGCAGGCAACGCAATGTCGGTGTATGCCGCCACCGACGCCGCCGCCGACGCCGTTGTCGTATAGCCGTCGGCTACCTTGTGCGCTTCTCTCTGCTCTCCTCGGCCTTTTTCCTCTCTTCGATTTCTTTATTTCTCTCTCTCTCTCTCTCTCTCTCTCTTGCTTACATACTCTTTTTTTGCTACAATACGCGTATGCACATGTATTTTATATCCCTCTCTCTCTCTCTCTCTCTTTAATTCTTTTCGAATTAGCGACCGAATTTTGTCGCGGGCGGGCGCCGGCACGTCTTTTACTCTGTTAGTTAAGAATGAGATATCGATTGAACGGAAGAGATGAAATTGAATAAATTAGAATTTTTCTTCTTTTTTTTCTTTTGTCGTTTCTTTTTCATTTCGGATAACGCTTTAAATCGACGTATTAACGATCTATTGGATTATAAGTGTTTAAATAATTTATTGAAGCGAGAGAATAAAAAAAAATTTGCTATTCGAATGATTTTTTACTATCGCAACTTTAGAATCAATTTCTTAACGTTCTTATTTTATAACGAAAACAATTCATTTTCCAAGAATCCACACGTAGACTTAATTAAAAGGTAGAGAAAAAAATTGTTCAAAAGCAAGAAAGAGAGAGAGAGACAGCGAGAGAGACACAGAGAGAGAGAGAGAGAGAGAGAGAAAGAGAGAGGCAGACAGAGACAGAGAAAAGACTGATACAGCTTCCGGTTGCATTATAGCACTTTGAACAATATATAATCGCAATCTCCTTACATCACCAATAAACGGCACTCGGTAAAAAGGCAGCTCCCTCTCCGGATGACACACGACACCGCCCGATGTTTTCTTCAACTCAGCGACAATTCGATACTCGCTCCGGATGCATATATACATGTATACATACACACACACGCACACACGCGCACACGCATACACCTCGCCTCGGCCTCTTCCCCTTGGCGAGAGATAAGCGAGGCGCGAAAATTTTTTCGTCGATAGCGCGAGCGCATGTATATGTGTACGACGGCGCATACACACATACGCAGACAGAGATACGCGTGTATATCTCGCGATGATTCGTGTGCGCCGTCGCGTTCAGGTGGTGTATAGAAGGCGATGTTTCGTTCGCCCGAAGGCGACGCACTGTCTGAGCTCTGGCGCTGACGTCGTCGTGCGTACTTTTCGGACTAATAGTCGATCGCAACGCTCGCCTTTTTTATCTTTTCTCTCTCGCTCTATTTTTTTTTTTTTTTTTTTTTTTTTTTTCGTAATTAGATGTAACTTTTGCATAGTGATTTTTTTTTTTTTATTTTTCATCACCGCGAAGTTTTAAAAACCGATAAATTACCGATAGTAGTATATTTTAAACGTAACCAAGTTTTACGTACTAAACGCACTTAATACAGTGACCAAAAAAATTAAGAGAAAAAATTAAAAGGACAAGGCGCCAGCGTATTCGATACACACGACGGCGTAAGGTTACCGACAAATAAAAAGAATCTGAAACAAGGAGAAGAAAAAACGAGCGTCCAAGGTGAAAGAAGATCGAGAGGAAGACCGTAGCTATAAAGTGAACATCGCTCTCGGTATCATATCGCCGCGATGAACTTCAACGGCGCATAAATTAGCGCGCGCGAGCGTTTAGAATAGGAACGATCGGCTCGAAAAAATCATTGATTTATTGCAGATAACGAGCGATCGATCGAACGCCTTTCAGTCTCACGGGTTTGCCTTTCTTTTCTAGGAGTTATGAAGCTTCCCTTTGTTTTTTTTTTGCTCGGATAAAAAAAAGGCATTTAAAAATTAAAAAAAATTAATAGAGAGATTATTAAAAATGAGAGTCGACTTGAAAGCTTTCAAAGTATTTACTTCAGTTTTATTTGAAAAAAAAAAAAAAAAAAAAAAAAAGGTGCATTTAATTAATTTATGTATTCAAAAAAATAAGCAGATGTAATGCGATTAAAGGCAAAGTTTAACGCGTAAATTATCGTAAGAAAATCGTCGAAGAATCTCGAGAAAATTGCTCAAAAAACATTCGCGAAGCGATGGCGCGCAACTTGTCGCATTCATAATGGATAGACGTCTGACCGGAAGCATACCACCATAACTCTCTTCCGCCGGTAGCCTCTCTATCACCTTTGTCAAAGTCTCTTCGATTATAATTAACATTTATCCTCGGTTTTACTTTCTATTATTTGAACCTCGTTACGTTGCATTATAAAGCTTGGTTCGATGATGTTTGCGTTATAAAAATTATCGTATGCAAATTTAAACGTTTTCAATTACGTAAAAAAAAAAAAGAAAAATAAAAATGAATTTACTTAACCGATCGGGCCAAGATATGAAAATTGTAAAAGAGAAATAAAAATAAAATAAAAGATATACTTACGTAATCATCGCGAAAGCCCTGGGCATAATTTAGAGCAGTCTTCGCCTGCATGACGATATTGCCGAGTAGCGTCTCGTCGTTCAGCTGAACGACGTCGAGGTCCCCGTCGAATTCCTCGGCGGCAAAGCCGCACGGATTCAACCATTTGGGGGTAGAGCTCAGTCGTCTGTCCTCGAGGGTCATCGTCGGGGCTCCGTGCACCGTGACCGCGAGCAGCGCTACTAATAGGCCACCTAGCCCTGTAACATCGGAAAATTGTATGCTTGTGTTAATCATTTTATGATAAATTGTTTTTTTCTCTTTTTCCTAATTTTTTTTTATCGTCTACGCTGTTTTATAACGTCGTTTCAAAAGCGAATCATAATATTGATTGTTTGATTAATGTTGTAAAAGTTTGCTTTTATACACCCAGTCAAACTTTTAGGTATGCGCACAGTTGGGTAAAAAATGGAAAAAAAATGGAAAAAAAATGGAAAAAAAAAAAAAAAAAAAAAAAATGAAAGTTGCATTCTGGGAAATGCAAATAGCTACGGAGAGAAGATTACGAAGTATCAATGGCTTCCGGGGCCGAAACCTGTGCCAATTGTAAACGTGCCGATACGATCACATGAATCTTCCTTATGATCACACCCCGAAATCGTACATTATTTTATGAGTTACGATCGCTATGATGAGAGGTTACACGCTTACTCTTTTACTTGAAACTTTCCTCTCTCCCTTTGGCATTTACGTCGGATAGCCTTGAACTCATCTCGTTTTGCGATGAGAATTTTCAATTGAAGGGTCTTTTAAAAAGAAATTTACGGATTATTTCGCGTTATACGATTAAATGCTTGCGATGCTTTTTTTTTTTTTTTTTTTTTTTCTTTTAGCTTATCTATTTTTAGCCGTGTGAAATTCTTAATAAAGTTAATTATCAATTAAGTAACGTTTATTTAAAGCAATCCTTAGGACAAGACGATAAATGGATAAAAATCGACACGGATAAAAGTCAACGGTCTCATCCGTAGGTGTGTGTAATCTCGGACTCATTAAACCGTTCAACGGAGCAAAAGGCGCGCGTAGTCGTCCTATTATTTTTGTCCGTCTCTGAAAGCTCGTTCGTGCGTTAGAGCGGAATGCGAGTTTCGCGCCGCACACGTGGCCTACCTACGTTGGAAAATACCGAGTCGAAATTCTTCGTCGCTTCCAACGTTGCGCGGACTCTTCTTAGCGGGAAAAAGATCACGGAAAGAAATGGAGACGAGCGAACGGACGAAAGAATGAACGGAACGTTATACCTCCGACGATGGAGAATTTCCTGAACGAGCGGTGATATTTCTTTATTTTCTTTTTTATATAAAAAAGCGATCGATTTTTAATTTTTCCGTAATCTAATGCACGCATCGATCGATGTCGAACGTATAAAGAAAATTGAATAAAACGGCGATATACGTATACGAAAAATAGCGCGGAGAATACGGCTGTCACAAAGACCGGAGTAATTTAAACTCGAGAAAGAAATACGATAAAGGAGGGAGGTAGGGATAGGGGAGGAGGAAAGAAGGATACTCAAAGCAAAAAGGCGGCACCCGGGTAAAAAGTTTTACCGCTCGCGAGCGCACGTCCATATAAGAATCGCTTGGCAAAGAAACGATCGCCCGCGGAAAAATGCGGTAATGGCGCGTGCACGTATGTACGCGCGCGCGCGCGCGCTCGCGCGTTTGCCGTCCTCGCATTGCTCGCGACAATTATACGCAATTACATCTCTCCGCTCTCCGGTGCGAGACTTGTCCCTCCTTACTATATCCCTATGTATATATATATATATATGTGTGTGTGTGTGTGTATGTGTGTGTATATATATATATATATATATATATATATATATATATATATATATATATATATGTGCGTGTATGTATATATATATATATATATATATATATGATTCTTCTCTCTAAAGATTTTGCTAAGTGCATTGCGGTAGGTCGGCGAAATCCACGCTACACGGATATACGATTTATCGCGAGCGTGAGTGCGCGTGTCAACGGTGCGTCTTCTCTCTAAGAAAAGTCTAAACGTTTATTTATTTATTTTTATTTTTTTTTTTTTTCTACGTTTTTATTCGGATGGGGTAAGCGTCGTAGACGTTTTGATTTAGTTCGTAGTTTTTAGCCGAGCGGTAATGGATAGGCGAGTTTGTCGGTGTTCTCGCATAGGCCGAGGAATTTTTATTGACTTGTAAGCTTCGTTTTTTTGTTTTAAGCGAGGAAGAAGAGTCGCCATGTGGATTCCGTGAAATTCATAAAAATCGACGACTATTTCCCGTGTATCGAATGGTTATTTAATCGCCGTTATACTCTTAGGCGACGTTGTTTCTTTTTCTTATGCTTTCAAATTCCCGCAGCTTTGACAAGACGAAACGGAATTGAAAGTTTGGACGAATCCGATAAAATGGAAAAGTTATAAGTAACGTTTGCTCCAGTGTTTTTTTTTTATATTACCGACGGCGCGCGATGTCAATTTGTGACGCAATGTCTCGCACTCCAGTTCGCACATTGACTCATGCTCAATGCGACGATCCTATACATATGCATGTTAAGCCGGGTATTTTTATATCCTCGTAAACCTTTATACTCTTTCGCATATATAAGCATACGAACTATTACAGAAAAAAAAAGTACAATATATATATATGTATACATAGAAGACGAAAAAGGCGAAAGAGAGAGAGAGAGAGAGAGAGAGAGAAAGATGAAAGCAAGCGCAAAGGAAAATATGCGGGAGACGCGAGTTATTCCTCGCTAATTATTTTTAATGCGACCCCCCCTCCCTGTTGACGACGTGCTAATTGTCGCTAGGAGTTTTTCTTTCGAGCGTCGCGCGTTATATACATTTATGTATACACATACGTACATTGCGTATAGGTGCATAAATATATATATATATATATATATATATATATATATATATATATATAATGCCGCCCGACACGCCGCGCGACGTATTTGCGCGTGGATACAAAACCACCTGTAGAACGTGATCCCGGCGAATTTTCAAGCTCTCGCTCTCTCTCTCTCTCTCTACTCCCTTTCTCTAGCGGACCACACCGTAAGCTTTTTCACAAACACCCATCGCGACAAGCTCGCGTATAATGCTATCTTAATTGTTTTAATTGTCTTATTTAATTTATTTAATCGTCCCCCGTGTACTTGAACGTTTTTTTCCGGGCACGTTGCTTGCTTATTTTATTTTATTTTTTTTTTTTTTTTATAGTTTTGTTTTTAACGAAATGCTTTTTATTGAGTTTTAAAAAGTGTTGAAGTTTACGTTTAATCGCGATGCATTGTTTAAAATAGATAAGTTTGAAGCTTTAATTTTACGACTGAGAATGATAATGAAGTTATAAGCGATGGAAAAAAACAAAACAAATTATATAATCAAACGTTTGATCTTAGTTTGATGAAAACGAAGATAAGAATAATTCATAAAAGAAATAAATAATGAAGAAAAAAAAAAATTGAAAGCTTAACCAAAATAAAAAAGCATTTAACCTAGCAGCGATACAACAATATCAAGGTGAATTCGAATAAAATAATGGACCTCGTAGATACATATGCTATCTGTCGATGTCAACCGAAAATAAAATCGAGGATCGGAGAAGAGAAGTCGACAAGTGTAAGTCGCCAGAGCGAGAGAAGATAATCGTCGGCGATGCTCGTCGTCGGTACGAGCTCTGTGTATCGATAAACCAGCGGCGGCGTCGGCAGCGTCGGCGGCGGAACGGACCGTTACCAACATACAATCCGCCTATGACTAATACGTTCATCGGCTCGCGACTCACACGCGAGACACTGACGTCATACGCGAACGCGTATACATGTATAAAAACGAATGTGCGAACAGTACGTATGTGTACATAGATGTATGTATGTACACATACGCGTGGACGCGGGCGCGTGTAAGCGCGAAAAAGAATAAGGAAGCCGGCGGGAAAATCGCAGCGCCTGCGCGCGAAAACTCGCGTACATGCGCGTGTATATATGTGTAAGTGTATACGTAACGAGTTGCAAGACACACGGGGAATCCTAGACTAAAGTGAGAGAGAAGATGAACGGTCAAACATCAAGTGCGCCGACGCGCAACTGTTGACTGAACGGATATAAGTATACGTATAGGTGTGTATACGACGGAAAGCAGAGGTTTGTCATAAGCTGTCGCCGGCATTTACGCCGGAGTGTTCGTGAACCTTTTTATCCCGAGAAATTACACATTACCTCGAGGTCAAGGAAATGTACCAACGGGTGAAAATTTTATCCGGGATATTATTTACTTTAATGCGATGCGTGTGTTATTAGACGAATTACGTGTATTGTTTTCCTATTTTTTTTTTTTCGTTATCGCCGTTGTTCTATTACAGCTCGATATTCAAAGTCGAATAAAAATGCAATTTTATTTTTTCTCTATATTTCGATTTTCAAATCGTTTTATCACAAAAATTAAATAGTAAACGCGGAGCATAAACTTAATTAACGAACTCGAGCTGAAGGAAAAACGCAATACCGATGCTTTTATACTTATCCGAGTAAGCATACGATGTATCTAGCTTTTTTATAAAAATATTACACACCTGTATAAAATGAAAAACAAAGCTTATTGAATAAAAGAAATGAAAGAGAGAAAAAGAGAAAGAGAGAGAGAGAGAGAAAAAGACAAGAGGAAGAAGAGAGAATCTAGTCTGTTACGATCTAGAATCTAGTCAAACGGTCCGCTAAAAAAGACAACGCGCTCTAAAGAGAGGAAAAAGGTGTAATTAGTTCGGGACGAAGTCGCAGAGAACGCGTGCCGTTAAGGCGCGATAAATCACAGCTCCGATCTTCTTTACGTCTTTCGCTCTCCCTCTCTCTTCTTTCGTTGCAATATAAATGCATGTGATTTTTCTTTGAAAGCTCGCGAAAGAAAGGGTTGCTCTTGAAATTTCTAATTCCGAACGATATTAGAGTTATATTTTTAATAGAAGATATTTTTAAACGAGCGAAAGCAATACTTACATCGATGATTAAAGCAATGCATGAATTTGCGACAAAGTGCAAAAATGTTTTCTATGAGAATACCAGAGAGAGAAAGAGAGTAAGAGATGCGAAACTATTGAGACGAGTCAACGATTCAAAGTTTAACGCAGACCTAGCAACGCTAATGTAGAACGAATATGAAACTAGAGCTAGAAAAAGATTATATGTATATGTACATATATATCTTAGACGAAACTTGTAACGCGCTTTTTCGACGGTCAAGCGTTAGCTTCTTTAACCTCCGTTATAGGCACCTCGTGATTTCACTTTGCTATTTTTCGTCCTTTTCCGACGCTTTTTTTCTCACTCTTTCTCTCTCCATTTTTTTTTTTTTTTTTTTTTTTTTTCTCAATACCGTGGGAATTCTGACTGAATCACGAAGAATAAAAAAACACGAAAACGAGAAAGAGACATGAAATAAAAAATAAAAAAAAAAACGCACGGAATATCGTGCGTTGAACCGCGGTACTCTGGTTTTGCTACTTTAGAGACTAATAAAGAAGGATGTAAAAGTTCCTTGATGTATTATATCGTTGACTCGTCACCTTCTTTTTTTTTCCTAATTTTCATAAAAAGAAACGTTTAACCTTTATTTTTTTTTTTTGTTGCTCTTTCTAATTAAAAAAAATCTTCGGTCAATTTTATAATTTTTCGCGCGGAACCTTTTTTGCTTTTTAGGAGCTGCTCATTGTATTACAAAGAAATCTTTGGAACCTTCCTCGAAACGCGTTGGATATTCCAAGAAGACTTCGGCACAGACATTATTCTGAAAGAAAAGTGACGTTCTTTGCTGCTCTTTTTTTTCTCTCGCTATCTCGTTTCTTCTTTGATTTTTTTTTTTTTTTTTTTTTTTTTTCATAACGACTTTAAATTATCGGTACTAATCGTTATGGCGATTAAGATTTCAGAGGAAGGAAGCAAAGAATTGCGCATCTAAATGCATTTTTAACCGGAGCTTTTTCTTATACAAAAAATGTTTATTATTCGAGCTAATCCGATAAACTAGTGCTGAATGTTTGATTATTGTCCGTAAAATGTAAACGCGTCGCACGGCGGTGTGTCCGCTTTAAATTAACATAAAATTTGAGTTAGTTCTGTAATTTACGGTCTAACCTTTTTTAATTTATGTCGTACTCTAATTATACAGATACAGAAGAAAGAAAATAAAATACTTAAGTACGTTAATTAACACGATTTTTATACTTTTCGCGTTTCTTTTTTTTTTTTCTCTTCTCGTCTCCTTTTAAATTCTTTCGTAATTAAATAAAATAGAGGTAGAAAATTTCAAGGTGCCCGATTTTGAAAATCTTTCGAATCTTTTACGCGGATCGATACAAAGCGTTGATAAAATTTTATTGCAGGCCTCACAAGATTTCGATCGTTACCGATGTATAAAAAATAAAAATAAATCGTTAAACAATCCTGTCATTGGCGCGTAATTTAAAATCGTGTTTTTTTTTTTTTTTTTTTTTTTTTTTTTTTTTTTTTTTTTTTTTTTTTTTAGAAAACGGCAGAGAAAAATATACTCGAAAACCGCGCATCGTTGACTTATTTATTATAATTTTCGAGTTTACGAATCGATAAATAAAAATCGACGGATGACATATTCGACTACTCTAAAATGTGCCTTAAAATAATGAATAATTCAAGCTTATTGTTCAACACCGCTGCACACATAATAACTATTTGTCACACGTCTACACCTTAAATCTCATCGCGACAGTATATACACAACACCGACGAAAAAGCATGTAAGCGATGAAAAATAGAAAAAAAGAAACTTCACTGGCGACGAAAATTTTGAGAGGAATTCGTAATCGCGTAAATGAGAAATTTTCGGTGCACTCGACAAAATCCGATTTGTCGTCCGAATTAAATAATCGGATAAACTAAGGCACCGACGGGTATGACTTCTGGTTTTCCCCTGGAATTTATTTGGAAAATTAACGGCCTTACAGATACCATCCTTGTTACAGAATATCGGCAAGGATTAAGCAAGATTACGTTGATCCTTTAAAGGATAAACGGGGACTTTCTCCGATCATTACGAGTCAATGGTGCGGAGTCGATTCGGCGGAATGTATTATGAGTCTACTAATGGTTTCACGCTTGTACTTTTAATTGAATTACGTGTAATAAGCGCTTACCATTCTGACTACATTTGCAAACCGCGCAAAGGGATAATTAAGAAATTTAACTTGTGACTGATCACGGTAATTGTATTTCAATGTAACTGTAATTTCTATTGATTAAATATAATTTACTTTATTAGCAGATTTTTTTTTTTTTTTTCATTTATGAAATAAAATGAAAAATTGAATATGAATGTCTAAATTGTGAAATAAAAATAAATTAATATTGTTAAATAATTATTTGATAAACACTTTATTTCATTAGAATTTGAAAAATTTTAAAGTTTTAATTGACAATCGTTAAGGTGAACCAGCATCGGGAAGCAACAAGTGTCAGCTTCCCGCATCTCGATTTTGCTCAAGCTTTCGTATAATTTGATACTATAGTATTTAAAATATAAATTTGAAATAATATTCTTATTAATGTAATAACAATACTTCAAAATTTAAAATTATTTTAAGTTCTTACGTCATTCGAATATTTTTAAATATTCATATCATTTAAAAAAATAAACCGCCGACTCCATAAATTAAAAAAGTCTCTTTGAGACAAAAAGAAAGAAAGAGATATAAAGATAACAAACATGTCGTTGAAAACTTACTGAGCCACGTGGTGCAGGAGTTAGGAAATCTGCTGGTTGTTCTAGCGGCGAGTTGGTCGTGATAACTCGTCGGTCGAAAACACCGGCGATTAAAATCTTTCCTAACATCATCACAGCTTCTCGACACTTTCGAGTACATATTCACAAGTTTCTGCGTCCTGGCGTTATCAAAACAACAACTACCGTTACAACGAACGTCAAAATCACCACAACACCTCGTCGTCGTCGTCGTCGTCGCCGTCGCTGTCGTCGTTGTCGTTATCGTCGACGTTAGACGATCACAGCCTTCGACGACAACGTTATTATTATCCGTCACTGCACTCGCTCGATTCGCGAAACGATCGACGGTCGACCGGCCAGTACGAGACCTCGTCGTCCTCTGATCTCTTATCATAATCGACTGCATTGTTATATCGTCGTTGGGACTGACCGCGCAACGAAGATTCTCTATCATCCCCTTGTTATTAAAGTCGTCGTACGAGTTGGCCTCGTGCACGGAGTTCACCAAAACGTCCACCGCTCGATCGCTGGCCAACAACCGATCGCACATGACAACATGTATCGAGGAACGCGTGTATTTATACAGACGAGATCTGTATCGAGACTCGTTAGCACTTGGGCTACTACAACTGTATATGCGCACCAATGTACCTATACACCGTATATATATTTATATATATGTATATGTATATGTATTCCGCACGATATCACTATCCCCCGAACACTGATCTCGGACCCACGCGACGCACCGATACTTATAACGGATCTCTTCCTCTCTTTCTTTCTCCCTCCCTCCCTCTCTCTTCTCCCGGCGCGTAAAAGAGCTTCCGAGGGATGGGGTGGTGGTTGAGCAGCGGCGGCACGAGCTAAGTGGGGGGAGGAGGAGCGACTCCGCACCTCCTCGAGAGGGTACGTAACTCCTGGAAAAGTAAACGCACCCGTTTCCGAGTGAGTCTGGGTGAGCGAGCGACAGAGAGAAAGAGAGAGAGAGAGAAAGAGAGCGCGCGCGCGTGCGTGCGTGCGTGCATACGTGTGTGTACGCTCGTCGTGCTCGGGCGAGTGTCAGAAGGTGACTGAGTGAGTGAGTCCTCTCCTCGTGGCTGCGGCTGTGTGTGACGAGGAGGTGAGAGACGAGCGAGCGACCGAGAGAGTGAGACGGAGATTGCGTTGTATCACCTCCCGTGGCGCGCCAGCCGTTCTCTCTCTCTTTCTCTCTGTGTGTGACGCGCGCTTAAAGGTGAGGTATAGATAGGTATATAACAAATCCCAGTCACCGCTATACAGTGAACAGTATGTATATATCCCTCTCTCTCTCTCTCTCTCTCTCTCTCTTTCTTTCTGTCTTCTTACTATCCTTCGTCTCGTGTGTGTAGTAGGAGTGAACCTGCGGAAGGCGCGCGGTGGAAGTGGAAGGTGGACGAACACTGTGTGCTTCTCTCTCTCTTTCTCTCTCTTTTCTTCTTTCTCCTTCCTCTCTTTTACGCTCTCCTGCTTTCTCCGTCGTTCCCTCTGTCGCCGCCCGCTATACGTTTTATGCGAATGGAAGCTCTCCCGTAGGATACGTTATTGCAAGCACGTGGCTGCATGCAGCGGCTCGTCTCTTTCTCCCCTTCGTTTCCACCCCGCATTTTCTCTTGCTCGATCGTTTTCTTCTTTTTTGCTTCCACTTATCCCCACTTATATCTTTCTCTTTTACTCTGAACTTTTTTCTATCTTCGAATCCTGCGTTAAAAAAAGAGAGAGCGAGAGAGAGAGACGGAGAGAGACGAAGAGAGAGGGAAAGACAGAGAGAGAGAGAGAGAGTGAGAGACAGAAAGAGTAGGCGTCTTGGCGATAGTTCTCGCTCTCTTTTTCTTACCTCGACGCCCCCACATCGCGATCGGTGACAGCATCATCCCCCCACCCCTGCTGCACGACTCATTCATAATTCCCTCGCCGGCGCACGGAGAGAGAGAGAGCGTGGTGTGTGAGTGTGTGCATGGCGGAGGCGACCCCAGAGGAGGGAGAGAGCGAGAGAGAGAGAGAGAGAGAGAGAAGCGCACTCATACAGAATCGTCCACCCCCACTTTCGTTACGTTTGCGTATATGCACACGCGGAGCGGCGCAGCGCACGCCGGACACTTCCTTCCATATCCCTACCACCGGTTACTCAGACACACTAGCTAGCAGACGACGTTTAGCCGGCTTATTGCTTATACTTTAAGCACTCCTGCTCCGGCTGCCGATCGAGCATGAGGTCGTTATACTTGTATATATGTATGTATTATAGCTGATTCTTCTTCGTCGCGCGATGCATCTTCTTCTGGTATCCTGTTCGCACGAGTTTTTTCGAGGATTAAGTCCTTCTTTCTTTGCCTTTTTTTCTCGCTTTTTTTTTTTGTTTTTCATTTTGCCGTATATTTTCGGATTGATTTGCTCAGTGATGAATGTGACTGTCGATAGGAAATTTTTTTTTCTACCAGGTTTGACTTACTGTTTTTCAATTGGTTTTCAATATCATCGTATTTTGTCGGCAATGTTGTATTGATGCTAAATATTTCATCATTTGTCAATTGGAATTAAAATTTCATTTTAACTGTTTTTAAACAATTTAATTTAACAAGTAAAATGACATTTATTTGAAGTAAAATTCAATTTCAAATAGTGCCGAGTTCATCGACACATGTCTCGTGTCTGGTGCAAAGAGCAAAAGATCAGGACACGATAACCACCTGATAATAACTTAACGACTGGTCTCTCTCTCATTCATTCTAACCGTTTTACACTTCCTAAACTACTGATACTCCTCTTCCTAATCGCTTTTGATTTCTAAGCCTTATTTTAATAATTATCTAACGTATATGGATGTTGATAAATTATATGCAAAAAATAACGATAAAATTTATGCAATGATTTTTTCCCTTTTTTTTTTTGTCTAATCAATTACTAACTCTGGTTGTGTATTTTTGTATCTTTAAAGAGCGATAAAAATAAATTTGCATCGAATGCCAATCAAGTTATTAATTCTATTAATCATTATGCCCGTGAACAATGAAAAAATGCGCATATAAAAGCGTTGATAATATACGAACTTAATAACTAAAATACAAAAAAATAAAAAATAAATAATTGTTAAATTACAGCATCGATGCAATAGATATCCAAAATTTCGCGATTTTATGCAAGTCGCCGTGACTGTAAGCAGATGTAGTATACTTTTCTTGAAAATTATATATGTAAAGATCCGCTCGTTCTTGTGCCATATTATTTTTTTCTTTAATATATTCAACGATCCGGTGGCTGCGTGTTCATCGGCACGTGAGCGAGCAAACATGTTCGTTAACACGCACAGTCATTGTTTTAATTTATCGATGAAAAAATGAAGATATTTTTTTTTCTTATCACGAATGTAGGTCTGGAATAACATCACTTTTATCTTTGTTTGTTGACAATTTGCGGTTTCGGTATGTTTTTGATCTTAATCGAGTTGTAATATGTCTAATACACGGTGTATTGTAAAAAGTTTGGAGATGTATAATTTTATTCTTTTGTTTTTTTCTTTCCCTTTTTTTTTTTTTTTTTTTTTTTTATTGTAATATTTGATAATTTATGATGAAGCCATTATGCACGCATTTCAAATATACAAAAAAACATTATGCACGCATTTCGAATATACAAAAATCAAAGATGTCCAGTCTTAAAAAAAATTGATGACGAACTCTCAAACTACAAAAATTAAAACGTTTGATTCATAAATAATTAATTTTGATTGTCTATATTTAAAACTCTGCGAGTTTCACAAATATTAAGAAAGCTGAAATGGCCTTTGCAGAAATTTGATGTCCGGAAGCAAAAACGTTTTATTCAAGATCGTGACGTCAAAATTGAAGAGGTTTAAAGTCATCGTTGCAGCATAATAATGTTTTATTCAGTTGACAAGTAAGAGAAAGTAGTGTCTGAAATTTCTATGCTGCCGTTCTCTTCTTAATTGTTCAAACGCAATCAAAATTGAAAAGCAAAATGATTCCAGATGATAAATTATTTCTAATTTAATAATCTAAATTTTCTTACATCAAAAAATGAAATTTCATATAAAACCGGAATTCATCTTCTACGATCAAAGCGCACATTCGATTCAACGATCATCGAAAAATTAAGTCACTTAACGGTTAAAAATCTATCCCTATAAATTAACAGCATTGAATAAAAATGAAACGCATTAGACACACGAAAAATTTTACGATCGTTTGGAAAAAATCACGAAAAAAAAAAGGAATAATTCGAAAAATTTTCCAAGTCAAAGAAGCGCTCAAGGACTCGACACCCTCGCATTAACGATCACTCGCGCGCGTGCGCGCATTCAAAAAGAGAACACGCACGCGCCTCGAGACAAAAATCTCTCTCTTTCTCTCTCTCTCGAAAAAGGTGCGCGCATCTGTCTCCTCTCCGTACACGCGGCCTTCTCTTCTCCTCTTTATGAATGGAATCCCTGCAGGTTCGGACCAGCATCCTTCGACAGCTGGTTCTCTTACGGTATATACCTATATGGTACGCCACGCGCGCAGATTTTTATATAGTACGCCAACGTATGTATACGTGTGTGTGTGTATAAGATCCCGCGACAATGGGGATGAAAGCGTGCCGCTTTGCGCCGATGGAAAATATGCCGCGGAGTTTTTAGTCGAAGTGGTTTGAGTTTGAAAATGAGGGAGAAGGACGTGTAACCTGATATGCTTTGTTGTAATTGCGGTGTTTGGTTGAGGGATCGATTTTACTTTTTGATTTTTCTAATCACTTTGATTTATGTATGTTCCGTTTTATTTTGCGTTAATTTGCACGATTTTTATTTAATAAAAGTAAAAAAAAAAAAAAAAAAAAAAAAAAAAAAAAAAAAAAAAAAAAAAAAAATGAGTTACACGATTGAATTAACCCTAAAAGTGGTATCGTTGGGGTGCACAAAAATTTCATGGAACTCGAAAGGGTGAGAAAAATTCGTCGCTGAAGCTTTCAGAGTCAAATAAATCAGTGGCGCGTAATAAAAAAAATCGATAAATCACGTCCAGAAGAAATAATTCGTTAACTATTCAACGCTTTCTTAGTCACCGGGTGCGCCTCCGCGCTTGAAGTTTTTCCAAATTACGTAGGAGTGTTTATACTCCACTCGCGTAATGTTACATTAGTTTGTAGTTACGGAAAAAAAATGCATCACCCGGGGTACCAGTAATTTTCTTCGGAGGCGTTCACCGCGACGACGTCTTAAAATGCTGAATCATTAAGGAAGTTTCCGTATCGTCACGGAAAAACGTCTCCTTTGCCTCCTTTGTACCGTTAATAACAACGAGGAAATCCTTTAATTTTAAATTATTTTTCATTGCATATAAAACTCTTAATGTTCTAACGCGAGCGATGCAAATTTTGCGGGTTTATCCCAGTTATAATGCGTAACAATGTTTCATTTTTCTTTTTTTTTTGCAGTATCTAATGTTTTGAAAGTTAAATTTTTTATTTATTTTAAAATATGACGACGAAAAAAAGTGTCAATTAGAAATGACATACTAAAAACAAATAGACTTTTCAATTAATCTCAATTACAAGACTTTAAAATTAAAATATTTATAATATTAAAGCAAGCTTTAGATTTGATAAAAAAAAATAAATAAATAAATAAAGCTTAATGATAAAGCTCAAAACAAATCTAAGAATAACAATCAATCTGTCAAAAAAAAATCTCTCAAGTAAAAGTTCAAATCTCCCACGCGAACATACACCATCTAGTTCGGAAAAGCTTCCCGCGGTACAGGAAATAACGCGTTATTACATATACACCGTGAGAAATAACGATCTCGCGATATCATACACTCACGATAGTCGGGCCAGCGCGCACGGAGCTTAGTCATTGCGCGAACGCGCGCGCGCGCGCGTCCGAGTGACCGCGTCGGGAAATCCCACGAAGCGGTGGCTAATCTCGTCTGGACCCACATTGTGCTACTCTCTCGTTTCTCCTCGAGCGTTGCTTATCCCTCTTACGCTTCCTCCCTCTCTTTTGGCGCGCGCTGTCGGTTTCTCTTTCTACTACTGCATTATCCCTCACCTACTACTTACTCGTTTCTGAGTACATTCTTGCGTTCTCGTATTTGGGTCTGAGATTTAGGGTAAGGATACACGATGAAGCTTACGTAGTTGATGGTTAATCAGGGTTAATTGTAGACGATTGTTGCATATATTAAGGCAGATTTGTAAATTATAGATTTTTGCTTCTAGACGACGCAAAAAGAATTATAAAAATTAAAGGAAAAAAAAAAATTATTTGCTTTGTAAACGACGAAATGTATGTACGCGTTATTATTGATTGAAAAGTATGTTTCATGAAAAAATTCCAAATGAATTATACGATGTTAAGCCTTATGCGTTAAGAAAGGTTATTCTAATTATTTTGTGATTATTTTTTAAAGTTATGTAAAGAACGTCATTGACAGTCATAACATTAATAGTAATGAAAAAAAAGTATTTGCACTTTTCTATTTTTAATTTAGACAAATCGATTGGAAAAATTTTCTATTACATAATAAAAATTTGTTTTAACCTAAAAAAGAATAATAAAAGAAAAAAATAGAAAGCAAAACGATTAAAGAGTTTATAAAATATTAAACAGATTAAAAAAAAAAAAAAAAAAAAAAAAAACGCTCATAATTATTTAAAGATTCACGATATAAATATAAAAGAAATTGACGTACTTTTGCTGACATCATTGTCAATAAATTTTGCATGTAATAAGTTGAATGATTAGTTCTACAATTATTACTTGTGAAATCGTCAATTCCATACATAATTAAAAACATTTTGTAGTTTCTGCGGGCAAAGGAATACAATCATTGCGGTAATTTAAATTTTCATTTGAATTTATCACTCATAAATATGGATTTATTTTTTAATTTTACGTTTAAAGATGAATTATTTAATGCAATTGATAAGATATGTTTAATAAATTAACGTATAGCGTCGATGTATATGTATACATGTATAGTTGAATGAACCATATTTAGAAAAATTGTTGAATAGTCGCATAATTAATGGTATCCAAACAACGAAAATTTGGTATAATTAGAACAGAAAAGGGGAGAGAAAAATAGTGCAAAGCCTTAAAATCTTTATGCAATTTTTGCCGTAAGAACGTGTATCTGCTGATTCACGCATGTATAGCCGCAAACTTTCTTTTTGCGCAAACTTTGACGCCTGTTCGAACCCGATACTTCAAAACGTGCAATCTTCCTCGCGATGACGTTACCTTTCACCAAACCTCTCGCTCTCTCTCTCTCTCTCTCTCTCTCTCTTTCTCTGTTTTTTTTTCTCATATTCATACTTAAAAGTCAACCACCAAAAATTCACCGTATGGAAAGGGAGGACACGTAAAAATTTCGAGGTTCCCCGAACGATAATTCATCAAAAAAAAATGTCGTACTCTCTTACGATGGGAATTCGAATAATGCGCGCGCGAGAGAGGAAGGTAAAACTTCCGGGAAAGGGCTGAACGAGAAGAGAGAAGCTGCTCGTGTCGCGAGAAGTAAGAAATACGAGAAGAGACCTCGTTACGTTATTACGCCCACCGGATATAATGATAGGACGTGATTTCTCTCTCTCTTTCTCTCTCTCTCTCTCTCTCTCTCTCTCTCTCTCTACATCAAGTTTAAGGACGAGGACGTTTGATGTTTAGCTTTATAGTTTCGGAAAAATCGCGCGTACAACCGTCTCCTGCTTTATCGAGATAACAGCGGGGGGGGGGGGATACGGCATTCCATTGAGTCTCCTTTTACACCTACGTTCACATTGGTAGCTGATTAACTTGAAGACAAAGAATTGTTTTTTTTTCAATATTTTTTAACGATATCACAGCTTTATTTGTTCTCTTTTGTATATATATATATATATATATATATATATACACTCATACAAATGTATCGGAGATAGACGTTCGGAGTCGACGTAAGTAGCTCCCGATTCTCCGTTAATTAACGACGTATATATGGGGGTAGATTGAACTTGCGAGGAAAAACTGCACATGTTTTATAGATGGATAATTGCCATTATTCCGGGATTGCGTGAACATTTTTTAAAATAAATCAAGACGTAAGTCAATGTTGATTAGGTAAAAATAGCAAAATTGTCTGCTTAAATATTTTTATCGTTTGCTTGTTAAGTTGATTTTTAAAATTGGGAGAAATTCTTTTTCTTATTTTTCAAGCAACAAATAACTTGTAATAAAATATATTTGCATAGCAATAAAATGCATAAAAAATATTGTAATGAAAGAATTGTCTTACATCAATTTATTCTTTAAATGAAAAAAAAAAAAAAAAAAAAAAAAAGATTATAAAGATACATTGTACATTTATGGATTTGCGAGTGCATATACGCAAATCTAACTATGCACTATTATCATCGATTATTAACGTAAGTCTATATATTTAAATATAATTGGGCCATTTATAAATGAAAACATATAAATCTATAATAATTGTTTTAAACAAATCGAGGAAAAACAACATATTTTTTAAATTACGCGAACATAATTTGTATGAAATATTTACAGTTATAATAACGCCGCTGAGAAATAAAACCTTAATTTTAATTCACAGAAAATAAATAAAGATTCTAAAGAATTTATCAATATACTTAATGCCTTTTCTTTCATAAAAAAATAAAGAAATTAAATGATAAATTAAAGTTTATATATTAAATAAGATTTTATTCTTATATATTTTAATTTGATGAAACGTATGTTTTACATAGTTAAATTAAATATGCTCAAACCATTTTAAAAATCCAACCCACGAACAAACTCAATTTAAATAAGAATAAGATACGTAAAAATCGTCGCCCACTTCTTTCCCTAGAACCGTACGATAACTTTCCCTTTCTGGCCGAGCACCAATATCCTACGCACCCTCGTGCTCTTTAATTCAGAATCGAGCAAAAATGGGATCGAATATACGGCAACGTACTCGACCCAAAGACCCAGAATATACGAAAACGGTCCAAGCGTGAATCAACGCGCTCTGTGCGACTCTTTTTTATGACGTATCGAGACCTTAGAACGACTATGTACAAGATCGTGACGTACTCGGCGAAGATATTCTACGAAGACACGCGGCTCGTTTATGATAATTAAGGTTTCTAAACGCCGCCGTTAGAGAGATGGAAAGTGACGTAAAGCCTGTCAATGCTTCTATCCTTCTATGCGTCTATCCTTCTATCCTTCTGCCATCTTTCTTTCGTCTCGATTACGTCGCGGCTATGGTGAGAAATGAGAATTTTCGGCTATTTTTAGGCGATATGGTAGAATTTTCAACGCTGCTTGTTTTGGTGATCGAAATAACTCGAGCGAATTGATTGTGCGTGTTTAATTATTGTGAAAAGGTTAGTTGAATCGCTATATTAAGATATTTCGCCGATAAGGACCTTTGATTGAATATATTTTGAAAAATATGATGCATTGACCGAATTGAGTTTTGAAAACGATAACCATATGGGAAAAAATAAAAGATTGACATGATTAAAAAATATCATTCTCTATTACAGAATTACCGATGATTCTTTATTATAGGATTATCGATAATTTACCGAATGACGTAACAATTTTCCAGCCATACGTCATATATGTAATATTTTTAATCGATGTACTATTACTGAAGATTTTTTCTATTTATCTTCATTGTTTTGAAGAACTACCGTTTTTCTTTTTTTATGTGTGCAATGTATTTTTAAAGAAGAAAATTTTTTTGTTTATCTTAAATACAAAAATATACGAAGTTTTTTACAATTGCTACTTTAAATATTTACTAATTTTGCTGAATTTAATTTTTTAAATTTAATTATTTTGTAATTAAAAATTTTTATTGTTATTTTATCTATTGTCGGTTGATAATTAAAGACTATTATTTAATAATAACAATAACTTTTTAACTTAGAAACATATTTTTATTTTTAGATACATCTTTAAAATTATCTCTCTCCAGTTATAGTTTACTAATTGGTTCTATCGAAGAATTTTTCCCAATTAAGAAAGAAAACATAGTTATGTTTTATTAAAGAAACTATTTTTAAAAATATTGCTGTTAAAAATAGTAACTCATCCTCACTAGGTCTTAACGTTTATTTATATTCTATGACGAAAAATAAATAAATATAAGCATTTAACTGTTGCAATTTTATTTAGATTAACGTAATTATTATAAAATGTTATAATAATTAAAACAATAATTATAAAAGTAAAATTAAAAATTAAAATTAAAAGTAAAACAACAATTATAAAATGTAATTTTTTTCCATTCGCAAAGTTATTTTAATTGCAGAAAAGTAAAAATTTTTATAGATAAAAGATTTTGAAGTGCAACTTTCAATCATTCAAATGCATTATATATTTTTCGGATTAACCTTCATCTATATATCTTCCTCTTAGTCGACATTTAAACCTTAAGCCAACCTTTAATTACATTCCCAACTTCTAACGCGTTCGAAAGAGGATTTTTTCTTGCAAACAGAGAAACCGCGCTCGGCAATTTTCAAAAAAGAAAAAAAAAATCGTGGTTTTTCCCATAGACAAATGCGATTATGTCATAAATATTTTCCCCGTTAATCAGGAAAAGTTTTCGCAGCGCCGCAAGTGCACGGCCGTCTTCAGGTGTAAATTTAGGATATCCGATTATCTTTAAGTGCGTCAACTTTGGAACGATAGAAAGATAAGGGAAACGTGACGTAGTTTGTGATTGGTTATATCTATTGCAAGGATTAGCCGATGTTACTACTACAAAGGTGTCTCGGCAGATCACTCGAATCATTTCAAATGGGTAACGATAATTGCCTATTAACCTTTTCTCGGGCTTTGACTTTTCTCCACAAAATTTAATGCTTATATGGTACCAGACATATTGGGGAATTACCCATTCGCGAGTGACGGTAAGTATAGATGTGGTAAAAGTTGTCTTGTCGTCAATGAGGTAAGTAGATTTAAATATTTTCAAAACTTCACGTTAATTCGAGTCAACCACCCTCAAGCATAAAATGAGTTGTAACGTTTATTAAAATACAACGGTAGTATAAAAATATTATTTATTATTTGAGCATACACGAAATAGATCTAATAATAAAAATAGTATGTACGTATAGGTATCAAAATTCATTACAGTGATTCAATAAAATCCTAATTTATTTTTTTCCGTGTAAAAAATGAATTTATCTTTTTCTAAAATTAGAGTAAATAGAAACAATTATGAATATAAAATTTTACAAATATCGATTATAGAGTCAGTGCCTTATTTTAATGATACTTAGAATGCATAATTTATTTCTTACGCATATAAGATTGCGTTAAGAAAAATTGTAAATATTACAACGCATTTATTTATAAGAAATACTTGCTTGTAGAATTAAACTGATAAAAATATTAATTTTACAGGTAATGATTATGCACAACTTACTTATAATTTGCTTATCATGTCATAATAAAAATATTTCTTCGAATAATTGGATAAAAAATATTATTATTTTACGGTTTGATAACTAATGCAATTAAAATTTATGTTTGTTTTTTTTTTTTTTCTTTATATATAATTTTTTTACTCGAAATTTGATTTTTTTTATTGATTAAATAAGTATTTAGAAATATAATAATGTTTGCTTAAATTTTAAATGAGATATAAAAATATTTTCAATATAGTAAATTAACTGAATAAATTTCACGGTACTAAGTAGATTATACAAACAGTCGCAAATTGTCAAAATCTTTAATCGGTATGATTTTAGGCAGACTTATTTCGAGATTTTGAAACAAATGGATCTAATCTTTGACTAAGAGTCGTTAAAGATTATCTATTGTAGATTATCTTATAAACCGCTGCGAGGTGAACGTTTATAAGTATTTTTAGTTCGCCAAACCGTTAAAAATCCCTACCTCTGGGTTTCCCCATTTTCGACAATTCGTTAACTGGCCACCGATGTAATAATTTATACTTTACTCGTCCATACTTCTGGTAAAATTCGCATGTTATAATAAAGTAATAAACAATTCTAAATCTTTTCTTGATTATAGAATGTATTTTGCATTAACTTTTAAATCGAATATAAGCATAAAACGTTTCAATTGATAGAAATGACTTTTTTAGCTTTGTATTTATATCAAAAATTTATTCATGGTACTAACAACGCATCACAATATTTACGAGTATAACAAAAATTACGCACTTTTATTTGTCGTGTACTCTCATTTTTTTTTTTTTTTTTTTTTTTTCTTATGCATAAATTCACGTGCCGTTCGACGTGCCGCGTACTATCTAAGTTCATCGTTATACATACATAAACAAGAGAATAAGAAGAAAAAATAGTAGTATATCGTAATAATATTGACAACTACCGACGTAGCGAATTTTTAAAAAAAACTCGAACTCGCACTTACAAATCGCTTCTAAACGGCAATTATATGGAATAAAAAAATGCACGCCTCTCACCTTCGAGGACGGTGAGCTTCCATGGTCACGTTGTGTTTATTCGATAATGTATTTATCGTCGGCATGTTTTTCATTGTCTTGTCACGTTTCGTTAAATAAAAGAAAAAAAAAAAAAAAAAAAAAAAAAAAAAAAAAAAAAATTGAATGATGAGGAAACATACAAATATTGTCTAGGTTAGGCAATAAGTCAAAAGTATTGACCGAAAAGAAATGGAAAGTTGGCTTTTTATGACATGCATAATGCTTGTATGAAAATTATAAATTAAATTAAGAAAATAATTTTTATTATAAATTATTAATTAAAATTGTCATATAAATTTTTCAAATTATATTCGTTAACATCGAAATATTAAAAAAAATCTTGTTGAACCATCATTTTACATCATTTACGTAACTTTCTTCGCGTATCTTTCGTTCGAATCATTTGCGAACATTGCTCAATCGTTAAAGAAAGTGACATATTAATTTATAAAACACGTAAAATAGTTTTTTATGCGCATCATAATCAATTTTAGGCTCGAGCGTTATTAACTCGTTCAAAACAAAAACTACATATTTTAACAAATACGCAATTACGAAACTCGCGTTAAATGTTTCAATTATAAAAACAGCATTTACATTTCAAATACTTAGTGTCATTAAATTGTTTTATGATAACATTATCAAAATGGAATTTTCTAATAAATGCGACTTTTGTATAAGATTAAATGTTAACAATGCAATCGTAAGAATAATTACGAAAAAAATGCACTATTTGTCGTCTATAAAAATATTCGTTGCGCAGCAAATTCTTAATTTTAAATATTTTTTTAACGGAATCAAATGTTCAATAAGCCATAATATTATTTTTTTAAATAACGAAAATGATATACTACTTTTTATACATCAAAAAAAAAAAAAAAAAAAAAAAAAAATTTAATTCAAAAAACGACAATTGATAAATAATAAACACCTGTTGAAGCTTTTTAGATGACTTTTTTCTTGTAAAGACACTAAAGGAAATTATAAAAGTCAATCATTTGTGTTTAAAACAAAATTGGGTAAATCATTAAAAAAAGAAACACAATCATTATAGAGTAAAAATTTGACATTCACAAAAATTAACAGAATTTTGAAATTTGAATAAAGAATCAGCCATCCGCATGTTTTTTATATGTAAAATAAAAATAAAAATCGCTAAAGCTTTATTTATTTTACAAAGATATGCCAAAATTTTTTAAAAATATGTGCGTGTTACACTACCCGAGTTTTCTACACGTGACTAAGCGTATCTTCGAGCTCACGAGAGTTATGAACGCAAAGCGAGAAAAGGTGAATGTACAAAAATTTTTTCGTGTTAAAAAAAATCATTATTTATATATTCATAATTACATAACTTATATTTGTATCTAATCATGAAATTTTTCAAATGACTATATATTTATAAGCTTATTATTTGTTTATTATCTACGATACGACTTTGGCGATAAAGTTAAATGGAATTAATTTTATATAAAAAGTCGTTGACAGAAATAAATGAATAAAAATAACAAAAACAAAGTTAAAAAAACAAAACTAACACGTATTAATAAAAAATAGATAAATAACTAAATAAATGTTTTTTTTCTTTATATCATAAGAGAGAATAGGTAAACTTTAATTCGCACACATTATAAATATGTTTTAACTGCCAAAAATCAGATATTTATAATATGTGAAAAATCCATATTTTTTTTTGTGTAATATTATGCGTTTTTATGACTTTACTTAAAAAATAAAGTTTTTTTTTTATGATTTAAAACTGCAAGCAACCAGTTTATATCCGGACGGTTAAGTGATGACTCTCGGCTTTCCTTAGAAAAAAAAGGGAACTTCTACATTTAAATGAGATAAATATAATATGACATAAGCATTTAACAAATGAGTCAACAACGTTGTGCTAAAAAATTGGAACAAATTTTTTTATGTTTACATGGAAAGAAATTTATTATTGGCTTTCTTTTCCAGTTTTGATAGATACAGCAATGTATATGATGATTCAAATGCAATGAAGATTAATGGATGTGTCGTTATCAATTAGATGCATTTTAAAATAATGAAGTCTATCAATATTTCATTAACAAATGAAGTTATTAACTCGAAACTTTAATTTTTAACCTTGCATTAGCAAATGACATGAAATCGTAGATAAAAACACAAAAATTGTTATTTGTTGTGAAAATTGTTATAATTATGCACCTATTATAAATTTCATATAAAAATATGAAAAACGTCACTAATTTTTATAACAAATAATTATTTTTATGACGTTAACGCAGTAAACTTTGCTACTAAATCTCAATGTATTTGACTTCGTTCACAATTTTTTATCATTTAACAAAATTATTCAAAGATTTATCTATCCTTTCAAACACATAATTTATTACGTTTGTAAAAAAGGTCACAACATGCAATTGTTAATAATCGTTATTGATTTATTTTTAATACTGACCATTTACTTTAAAATAAAAAAATAAAAAAAAAATAACGCGCTCGAAATTGGCTCGATATCACATAAACACACAAAACGAAACATTAAAACTGTCGCGATAAAACATTTAAACGACGCGATCAAAGTCAAAGCTCACATTACTGTGTCAACGATATCCATATATTCATAAAATGAAGTAAATATTAACGATCAATTATTCGAGAGAGCAATGACAGTAATCGAAAGCAATCTAAGCCCTCGTATAAAAAAGACCAAAAAATCTTTATACATACCATCGTTCTAAAATTCTGCATCAAATCTAAGTGTCAACGACAGCTTGAATAAAAAATCGCACACACGCGGTCGCATATACATCAAAGTGACTCTCAACCCGATATAAGAGTCGATGCTGTGTCAATATAAAATTCTCTCGATTGATTACCATACACACACGTACGCGTACACAAGCGAATAAGAATGCGGAGAGGATACGTTGAACCGCGCATCGCGAACACCCGAGGCTTCAAGGTCGCGGTACTTCCGGTCTCGTTGTAATCGCGCCGAAATCGACGCCCGATGGTAATACGACTGTGTTGATGGCATGTTTCTAATGCGCACGCACATCGTGCCGCGAAGTCGCAACGGTTTTTTGGACTAGTGTGCGTGCGCATATATGTGAACGTAATTAAGACGTCCGATCAAAATGTATCGCGATGTAACGCGTAATTTTTATTTTTTATAAATTCCGCGAGTTCTAGTAAAGTTTTAACGAAATTTGTTAATGTTTGAGTGTAAAGCCAAAGTTCTCAGAAGTTGTCTTTTACAGTAGCGAAGTTTAATATCTCTTTACAAATACGAAATATATAAACGGTTTAAATTGGTTAGTAGTTTCGATATACACATTCTATTACAAAATTTTTATTGAAAAATTGACTAAACGTTTTTATCACTTTTAGGTACTTTTCAACATTGTGTCTTGGCATTAAAAAAGGAGGATTAAAGGCTTTTATCGTATAATAATGTGTATTCGAAAATAATTTCGATAATAATAGAAAATAAGCTTAGAAGTATTTATTTGTAACTACGTGGCTGTTGAATCGAAAAACCGAAAGTTAAAAAGATTATATTTAAAATATTATTACTTTTATGTCATTAAATGCATAAAAACATTAAAAAATGGCTGAAGATTTCATTATATCTTAGGAATAATAGATAAACTTTGAACAAATTAGCTCAAAGTAGTTAACACGCAATCAAGGCACAGAGTTATAAAGTTACGATGGAACCGGTCGCGCGGGATATAGAACGAGCCCAGAAAAACGAACGTTTAAGGACCAAAGTGGAAAAGATACAAGATGGCGGCGGTGGAGCAATTTCTCGTTCAAGTAATTATCGATTCGTGTGGTCTCCGCGCGACGAAAGACGAAAGACGAACGGGGAAAGGTACTCGAACAAAAGAAGCGAATAGAGACATCGGTGACATTCCATGATGGGTAGCATACCGAAGGCACCTCGTTTGCTTCATTTTTTTCTTTCAAATCCTCGTTTGGATTTTCGACGACCACCCAAGATAACTGCCGTGATTTTGCTCCCGCATGCGCGTGCAATATTCAATGCGCGAGTTGTCTCTCTCTTACCAACTCGCAAAAAAGCAGGAGAGAAAGAGAAAGGAGTAGGGACAGAAGAAATTCCCGCGATTTTTGGTGGCAACAAGGGAAAAAAAACGTGCGCGATATGTCGGTACCTCGGAATTTTGCTTAGCAGAAGGTTGATGAGAAAAATTTATCACTGTTTGTTGTGATGCAGATATACAAAGACTGAAGGAGAGAAGACAAGAATAATAGAGTTGTAAATTGCTTTCGACGATTCTCACGGTTGATTGGACGCCAAACAAAGTACGTTTATAGATTATTTTTTTACACGCTTTTTTAATGCATCAAAATTTATTTTTTATAGAATTAATTTTTTATAATGATACTTTATTATTTATGCTTATGAAATTTTACTTCATATTTATATTTCTTTGAGATAGAAAGTTCGAAAAATAATCAAATATATCGTAACAGTTAAAAACTTGATAGAAAATAATTAGTTAATTTAATTCACAAATACATTAGTGTTAATATCGATAAATTTCAAAATCAACAGATCAAAATATAAGTAACAAAACTAACCTATCTTTAAGTAACCTATTTTTCCAAATTGCGATGAATTTATCGATGAATAGAATCAGCATAGAAGTGTATTCCACTTGATATATTTTTTTTATCTCCAACACCATGTATCATTTGTAATTAGAATTTGTCGACAATTAAATTTTTTTACGGTTAACACAGCACAGAAATTCTTGCATATCGTAACATTGAAAAGTTGATGTGTCTTTTTTTATTAAAATTTGAATAATCACAATTTATGATTTTATTTTACTACATTGAATAATAAGTCCAGTAAAAAAATGTTTTTGTTGTGCGTGGCTAAATAAAAATATATTTATAATTTCGATTAATTTCCGGATGAAACAACAGCACGACGCAGTTAACACTTGTACAATGCGTTCGAAGCGATTTTCATAGTGTGGAACTTGAAAACTAATTCTTCTGATAAAACGATTTATTTATTTTATTTGTAAATATAATATTGTCGAAAGTAATTGTTTATTTTATTAAATGAGCGGCTATAAATTTAATAAACTTTAAATAATAATATATTATAAAAAATAAGATATAGTTTAGTAAATCAAGTATGTTTATTGATCTTTGAAAACACGACGATAAATATTAATCAAAATATTCGTGTCACGAATTATTATATGTTTACTGTACATGTAAACAGCGTATAAAATAAAGTTAGGTTATGTTGATAATTTCAAACATTACATCAAAATAATTTTATTTATGAATTAAAAAAAAAAAAAAAAAAAAATATTAATATAAATTTTCACGTCCAAAAGAAATTTAACGAAATTTCGCCATACTATTAATTAAACGTAACACATTTGAACGTGAATCTATTTTACGTTTGTTTCCTAAACGCGTATACATACTTTTGATACATCTATAAACTCAAAAATAATCATATAACATAATATACAGCGAGATCTCGGAGTACTCACGTACGTTAATGAATGCAAACTCACGGGTCGCGAGTGCGCCACGAGAGGCTCGTAGCCGAGAATTTAGCCGCGGCGCCATCAAAGCTTTCCTCTCGGCTGTTGCTCCTACCGCTGCTGCTGCTGCTGTTGCCGTTGCTAATGCGTCCGAGCATTTCACCGTCCTTTTCACGCACTAGCAGCCACGCAGCACTTTTATTTAGCTTTTCACCGTGTATTTTTTTTTTTTTTTTTTTTAAATTAAAAAAAGATTTAGTAATAATATATGTTGAAGACGATACCGTCTATGTACTCTCTACGGATCGCGTTAGATCCGAGCGTTAGATTACACCGGTAGTGTTTGACTGAGGTAGATTATGTGAATAGGATTGATATATATTGTCTCAGTTGGGAGTAAATAAACAGCGCGAAGCAGCCAGTGATCGGTATATAATTATTATGAGTATGATTGTGGGCCAATTATGACTATGGAATTTTCAAAATGTTTGAAAATTAAAATAATTATTTGAATACTTCCCGAGACATTGGATACAATCGTTTCAGCATCTTGATATTTTTAAATAAAAATCTCTTTTTTTTTTTTTACTATACAGATATCGTAAAATTTATAAAGTTTTAAAATTATTTAAAAGTATAAAATATCTTACTTACACTACGTATAACATACTTGATTCAAATATTTATTATTTTTTTAAATTTAACAAATTCACATTCTGTATAAATATTAATAAATAGCCGATAATAAGCGCAATCTTTTCTTCAAAAAAAAAAAAAAAAACCTCAATTCAATATAAAACTTGCATCGAGTGAACCAACTCAGTGTCGATTCTCCCGCACGGAGTGAATTAGAAACTCTCGATTTAGCTTTCTCAAGTGATCTGCAAAGAGAAAGAGAATAAGAAAAAAAAAAAAAAAAAAAAAGAAAAAGAGAGATCCAGCAAAGTGCGCATCCGAGGGCGGATGTAAACGATAATCGAGCTCGCGCTTATATCGATACTCGCTCCAGGGCCGAGTTCCTTCGCATTGATTCATTTCATCGTTCTCTCTCAGGAGTCAGATCGTCTGAGCTCGTATTTTTAGCAGTGGCAGTCGATGAATCGGCAATCTCGTGTGCGCGTATATGTGTATGTTATAACGTATTGTAAAAGCGGGCTCCGCGAGAGAGGTGACGCGGATTAAGCTCGCGGCTGATCTATGACTTTATGATGGTACAATGGCGTTGGGTTAGATCATCGCAGAAAAAGGGCTTGGCGCGAACTAATGGGATTATGAAAATTGTGGGATAGAGAGAGCGTTGGAGAGTTTTTCGATTATATTTACTTTACTTGTGGTTTAATCTTTTGCCATGGTTGATTAGTTCCTTTTTTTTTTTTTGTTTTTATTGACAAAGCTCAAGAATAAGTTTTTATTTTTTCAATGTTCGTAATCAGTTGATGTTTTTTTTTTATTTTGTCCATGTTATCTTTGAGTTATAATTTTTTACTTAAAGCGTGATTTAAATATATAAAACAAATGATTTTAACGTGCTCTTGCGTTTAAATTATTCGTCTTTTTTTTTACTTATTTTTTATGTACACATAATATATCAATTTAGTCACACGTTTTATTCTGATTTGTACAAAATTAATTGACTTCAATTATTGTTATTACTTAATTTATAAAAAGGATAAAACGAAATAAAAGCAAATTATTCTTATGTTTCTTTAATCACAAATTAATAAATCACGTTCTTGATAAAGTTTTCACAAAAATCATGTAAATAAAAATAAATTAATTGTATTTCACAGTAATCGAAAATAAAAGATTTCCTTTGTACGAATTCGCACGGATTTCGTACAATTATTTCGATAAACAAAATTATAAACTCAACAAAACCGGTTGACTCATCTCTATTTAATAATTTCGATTCGCGTTAATCATATGTCAAAGAGCTTCGAAAATGAAAACGTAAACATTACCAAAATTGTTTATACCGATTTGCATGTTTTTTTTCGTGTTTATTTAGTAAACCAAGGCACAATTCAGGGAAAAAAAAGTAAAAAAAATAAGCCGATTAAATAAAAAATGCCAAGAGTCCGTTTAACAGGTGTTACAATATCGCATGTTTTTTTTATCTCGCGCAAGGTGCGAGTAAACTTGCAGCATTTCGCGCGTCGGCGGATGCGCGATCGGTTTCCAGTTACACACATAGATATACGTAAATATGTGCGCGTCTGCAGATTTATATAACACGCAAAAAATAACTGCGAAATGATGCGGCAAATATACACGCCGAGTTTGCGTGTAACATTCGTATATATACATGTATATGAATTTCTTCCGTAATCGTAATTTGTATAACGACAAAAACACAACAACGATAAAATGAGTAATTATTTTTCGAAGTACCGAAGAGTACTAGTACTCCGTCTTTTTCATTCTTTAGTTTTGTGATAAATCGTACATTTCAGAAATTTTTCGATAATGTGTAAAGTGTTGGCACTCGCGGATTGTATGTATTATGTATACATATACGTATTTCTTATGACACATACGCACTTTTTTAAATTCGATGAAGCTCCAATGATTTACACTAGAAGAGCGTAAACAACATTCCCGATTATCCGATATCTATTTTTCTTTTTAACGAGAAAAACATTGTGTTTTTATTTCTTGGGTTACTCCAAAGTGATAGATTTAATAAACAATTTATTTTTTTCTTATAATTATTTCTGCACAATTTCTTTATTTTAGTTACTTATTTTTTTCAGTTCACGGCTTGCGTTTTGAGTCTTTTTTTTTAACAAAGACGATAGAGTATTATCATGTTAATTTATTTGAACGCCTGACATGGATATTAGGATGTTGCGGTTTTTAAAGATTAACGATGATTTTAAGTCGTCTGGATTGTATCCTCTTTTTCGTTACTACTTTTAAGTCTTTTAGGCATTTATGATGCACAGTGCAGAATGAAAAAATTTATTATATTTAGAAAATAATTGTTTACAATTCTCAACGCAATAAAGTCTTTAGTTTTTTACATCTGCGTTATAATGTAATCAATTACATTATAAGTCAATCAGTTTCTATATATCTTACCTTTGGTATTTTTATCGAATCGAAATAAAAAAAGAAAAAATAAAAAATTGTAGTCTAAAATAAGAGATAAAAAACGTAAAGGTAATTGAGCAATGGACTCAATATTCCAGGGTAAACAATGACGATCAAAGTCGAATGAAAAAATCATAAATTTTATATTTAAAGACACTGACTCAATATTCAAGTTATCTTCGCGCGCGCGCGACAATTAAAGAGTATAATTCTAATGCCCGAGAGAAAGAGAAGGTACAAAGAGAGCGACAATTATCGAGATGCTCATTGTCCCAAGTACATGTATTGTATATCTACACACAAATGCGCGCGTCTGATTATTTTTTCTTCAAGGCGCCGGAGCCTCGAAGGATCGGTTACCGATCAAGGTAAATCGCAATTATTGTACACATGCAGACGTTATTAAAACGGGACTGCGTCCTTGAGCCATCGATAAATGTACTGATAATTATGTTTTACATGATATTAGAGCAAATCTTACAATTTATGTGAGTTTAGATTCATTTCAAAGATGTTTTTTAAATTTAAAGTATAAAAAATGCATTCAAAGTATTTTAATTAACTTCAAAAAATTTAATTTTTTTATTCCAATATAAAAAAAATATTGCACAAATAACAGCTTAATTTCTTAATTAATTTTAATAGATACGATGACATAAGTAAATTTACCTAATTATAAAATATCGAATCACAAACGTGGAAAAAAGAAAGATAGTGATAAATATTGACACCAAATGTCTGCCGGTTATAAATTTCACCCACGTAAATAGTTCAAACATAACATCAGCACAGACACGTCACCAGATATATAAATCGCGTGTTAAGCGAACTCCTTTCGATTCAAAATTGGTATACATAAACCAATAACAGGGTATTGCACTTTGTTACAACAATTACGTAATCAAGTTTACACGGTTACGAAGCTTTTTTAGCTTTAAATTTAATGTTAGGTTAATAACTTTACGCATAAGTTTTGTTTAGTACGACGCGCGTCACAAGATTTTACGGTGTTGTATCGTGTAACGATTGAGCGAGTCATTGAAACGCTGTATGAATAAAGTTGAGATAGCTTTTAGGGTTTTCAGAAAAAAATCAAATTAAAAATAAAGCGACACTTACCTTAAATCGTCGATATAGCGATGAAATCTGTGGTGTTAACGGACTTTTAGCTCTAGAGTCTGAAACATAAAATTAATTATTAAATGAAGGACGTTTTTTAAAATATTTTTGTTACGTAGAATAAATTAATTTCGTTGAGAATTATGCGTGCAAATTAATTGAAAGGATGGAGATTATAAACTAATTGTAGACATGGAATTTTCGTTTAATAAATTTTTATTAAGGTACTATGATTTTAATGTTTAATTTTGTAAAAATGCATATAATTAAAGTAATTTATTTTAATTAATAAAAATCAAAACTGAAATCGTTAAATGAATCTCAGATTTAAAACTATGTAAAATCACAAAGTTTATGCTCGTCCCATAGTCGATTTTTAAGCAACAAAAACAATCGAATTATCTAAGCGCGTGAATAAGTAATAAACTTTGCGAATCATTGTCACCTCTTTGGCTTACGCGTATGACTCACTCGTGAAACGCTTGCGATCATCTGTACGAAAAGAAAGAAGAAAAATAAAAACCAAGCTGAATCGTTCTAAAAATTCGATCCAATTATCTTTATCGTAATCCTAGTCCTACACATGTTGCAACAAGACTCGTTCTCTACTTATCTACAACGAGAGAAGTAAGGACACGCGTATAAAGTATCCTCTCTTAAAATTCCCGGGACACCTGCTGTATACACACATAGTCATACGCGCGCGCGCGAATTTCTACGTACGAATCGCCGTTTTCTCCGCGCGCAACGTCGACATACGTGGAAATTACACAGAGAGAGTGAGAGAAAGAGAGAGAGAGAGAGAGAGAGAGAGAACGAGAGAACGAGGGAGAAAGAACGAGTTTATACACGAAGATGAGGTGTGTAGGTGGGACAGACGAGGGAAAGCTGCTTGGAATTCGAGTTCGCGCATCATCTGCATAATATGCGAGCACGTGTGCTCGCTCGACCGTTTGTAGGTGAGACCAAGCGATCGTCGGTGTTAACTCGAGCAGCTAACAGTGCAAGATTTATGGGATAGTTGTTGCGCGAAAAGTTTACTGCTTGTTACTTGATTGATTGCTTTTGTCTTTTAATGCCCGTTAATTTTTAATGCGTCGATAAATTTTAATGCGCGTCTCGCGAGAGTTTGTTTGTATTTTTTTTTTTTTTTTATTCGTTTTTATTCGATTTCAAAAGCAAAACTTTGATTTTTATCGTTTTAATTACTCGTTTGTATAAATTAATGTTTTTATTTAGTAGCGTCTCTCATCGCGATCTCTGTTTGAAAACAAACAAAACGTGACGATTATGATTCGACAGTTTTCTTTTCATTACAAATAATCATCTAAACAAAGTATGAAAAATATTTAGCTTTGCACGCAACAATATTTTTAAAACGCTAACGCTAAGTAAAACACGCAAATATAACGTCCAATATATATGTATATATATATATATATATATATATATATATATATATATATATATATATATATGCATATATTCATACGCAAATGATGATACACTTAAGTGGCGTACCCGTATATGTATATATGTATATATACACACACACACACACACAGAAATACACATACGTAGCGTAACGAAGATCATCTCTCTTTTCTCTGTCTCTCTTGCTCACTTCAAGACAACGATGATTCATCGGCTACTCTTTCCTCCGGAAATACAGATAGAGAGAGTAAGAAAATAGGGATTCGAACTTGCGCGAGTTTTATCAACGCTTACGGTATCGCGTTACCGCTTCTCTCTTCCTCTCTGTAATGTAAATTGCCGAGGAACGGATGCTGACAGGTGCGCGTTTCGAAAGCACCTGAGCTTTTATTTTGACTGTAATTGATCGTTTTATCGCATTTTTTTTTTATTTTACGAGCTACATAGCCTCGAAGATGTGTAAATAAATGTGAGATGGTGCACTCGTAGTTAGATAACGGAGTTTCGTGTAGTGATTCAGCTGTGTTGAATCGCTTAGTGTATGTGTGCAGGGGGAGGGGGAGGGGGTATGCAAATGCGAGAGTTAAGTAAAGGAATGCCGAACATATTTGAAAGTGAATCATTTTTTGAAAATGCCAGTTTCTCTTGAGTTCTTGATGTCGAAGCTGTGAAGCCGCAACTGATCTTTGTGTAACAAGATATTTTTATTGTAATCAATGCCTTTTTTTTTTGCTCAAAATTGCATCAAAATTGTAAAAATTTCAAATATGTAAAACCTCTCGTTATTTCTGCAATTTAATAACTGAAAGATCATTTATTTTATAAAAATTCATAATCCTTATACGATAAAATTTTATATCAAACAATAATTTTTCACGCTTGTCGATGCAACAAAAAACGTTTTATTTGTATGTAAGCTAACGTTAAAAAAAAACACATTGAAACAATGAATCTTCGAGTATCGCTTTCCAAAATGAAAATACCAATGAGAAATAAAAGAAACGCCATTATCAGGGAGTATCGAGTATACTCGCGTTGTGTCATCTGAAAACCGCGCTATTAGAATCATACTAAAATATACGATAACAGTATTAAAATAATCATTATCTAATGTAATCCTCATTACCCAGTAGCACCAAAGTATCATCTTCTCTCGCTTATCGCGTTACGCGTTCCCATGCGTTTGCATTATCCGCGAACGAGAGCTCACCCATCCCTGCCAACGGAATTTTCGCCTCAGACTGTTTGTCGACCCTCGAGCGATAAGATTACGATGCACACCCACGCACTTCATTCATTCCATCGAAGAGATGCATCGTGTAAACAGCGGGTAGTCGAGTATGCCCGATGCGAAGTTTCTTATCGCTTAGTTTTAAAATTTACACTTGATCGCACGTGGAGTGTCCGCACGAGCCTGTCTGCAGACATCCTTTCGTTATGAATGGTATATCTTTACTTTCGTTTTATCAATCGTACACCGGCTAAATATTTTTCGCTCGGTTAAAAGTTATTCGATTCCATAAGGGTAGTTTGTCCTTGAATTTTCTATTGCGTTGAGGTCATCTAGTTGCTATGTGATTTAATTACTTTGTATGTCCATCATTATAGATAATGATACTATCAAACTGTTCTTAATAAAGTCGTAAATAGTTTTTCTTGAATATAAAAATTTTGTATTTCGCGTAATTGGAACAGTTTCCTTATTACACAATTTTCTTAATTAAGAAGAAATATTCAAATTTCAAGATATAACTATATTTATCTCGAGTCATTTACCTCGCGAGTTGCATAATGTTCACATCGCTAAGAATTTTATGCGAAATGAGAAAATAAGCGCGCATAAAAAGAAACACTACTCCAGACTTATCGATTCAATTTAATGAATCAGTAATTTCCAAAACTTCTTCTTTTAGGGGATGACTAAACTTTGCCGAAATCTTCGGTGCGTCACGAAAGCACAAAGTCGATTACCCTTAATATTCCTTGAAATAAGGGTGATAGGAAGTTTCAGCCCTTGGATAATTGAAACACATAGATATTCTAGCTGGATTGTTTCTCGAGTTTTGCTTCCTGAAATCAATATGGGCTTTTACTATTCGTCATGAGATTGTAAGCTCATGTAACGGTTTCTATTGGAAAATTACCGATGCATAATAAATAAAATGTGAGAAAATGCGAGTGCTTTGAAATAAAGAGAAGATAATTTACCTTATAATTTAAAACATCTAATTTAATTTAATTTTACTTTTCTTTTGTTATAAAAGAAGAAAGTAAATCGAAATCTTATTGAATTACAATAGATTCAAAAAAATTCAATGCTTATATTTTGAGCAGGAGTATTTTTACAAACGTATAATTTAAAAAATAAAATGCTACAAGCGAAATGCAAGAAAAAACGTAAGTTTTTCTTAAATAATCATCGGTAATTCATAATTGCTGAATTAGAAATATCTTAACACTCGTATATGTTACTGTGACTGATTTAAACTTTCTGCCCATTCAGTAACTCGTTAGAGGTAATTAGAGTATTTAGCTAAGCATTATATTTGAAAATATTTTATAACATACTCCTACAATGTCGTGTGACGCTTCGATAAAGTTTTAGATTACATCTTAAGTTTCCAGAAGACTTGTCATTATGAAATTAAATTCGCAATCGCTTTACGAAGAATTTATTTTTATTTGAAGAAATGTGATGGGAATCATCTATTCTTACGTGACAAAGAAAATGTTCAAACCTTATGCGATGAAAGATAAAATATAAGATTGCATTTGAAAAAATTGATTCTTTAGAAAATCAATATTCGATAATTATGTGTTCTACTAATAATAAAAACGCAAAAAATAAAAACGAAATTTAAAGACGAATGAAAAACACGCAAACACGATCGGCCAAAAACTCGCGCACCTTTGATTCGTTGCCGAGATTTTCATTCATTTTCGAGCAATGGTATCGGTTAGCTGTCTAAATGTCCAACGATTTCTTGCAGATCGTGTATATGTGCGTTAACGCACGATCTTACGGAAGGTGTTCCAAGGTATCGCGCACGTATGTTATAACCTCATTCTTCGGTTCGGGGACGCATTCGTTACTTATTTTTTCTCTTCCTTTCGCTCTTATTTTTTTACTTTTTTATTCTTTAAAGATATCGTGAGTACGACGTGGGAATTTTGCAAAAAATCAACGTCATCGATTCTGGAATTCGTGCTCGTTTTACCTTTTTTTTCTCTAGAAAGAAACATGTGCGTATTCTTGTTGCATAATATATGCGAGTAGCGCAAATTTTATTGCGTTAAACTGCATGAGCTTTTTCGATTTTTATCGATGGAACCGAGAGCGAACTTTGTGAATGAAACGATCGGTTAGTTAAGATGCCGTAAAGGTAAATCGTAGCCAAAGACGTCAATAAAATGGAGATTTTTAATTTTTAGAAACGGACGTCATCGCAAGAACACAAGGAATTTTTTTTTTTATTTTTTTGAGTCAATGGCTATAATTCGAGATTTTATTGAACGTTTCTATTTTTAAGATTATAATTTATTTAATGACTCGCAGGAAGTTTATTGAGATTTCCTCTTGTGTTTTGTTGCGTTAGCAAGTCGTTGCTTATACCGCGTACTTTTATCACATTTATTTTTATTTTTATTTTCAAACGTTACTTTATTCGTATTGTTAAAAGTATTGTGATTTAATGATATTCAATTACCGTGATAATATCGGAAAGATGCATTTTTAAAATCTTTTGCGCGTTTTTATAAAATATGAGTTTTCAATTGCTAATTAACATATCGAATCTAATTACTCATTAAATAATCTCATGCAAAAGAAATAAGTTTCAAAAAACTGGAAAATACGTTTCATATCTGTCAAAACCAATCCAAATCGGTAAGCAAATTTAAAGAACGATTTCATTTCTTAACCTTAAACGCGACCATTTGAATCTTGCACATACGTCAACGGCGCAAGATCGAGAACAGATATATGTACGTGCTCGGAATTTTCTGAATCATCGGAAGCGGACGTCCGAATAGTTGCGTTCCTTACTGTAAGTCGTTTTCACAATCGAAAAAAGAAGAAATAAAAATGATTTAGGCACGCGATCGAGTTTAGTTTACGCATGTTTCACCGAAATATTCTTACTCGCGTTGAACATTGCGCAATGGTTATATGGGACGATGGTCCCGTTACCGGATCTCCTTGAACTTGCGAGTGTCTCGTCATCGAATAAAGTTTTAATCGGTGGACCGCAAGGTAATGCGCTGATGTAAACTTTCACCGGGGATTCCGTATTTCGTCTACGTTTTCTTGCATAATGTTGCATAATGAGGTCAAGCGTTGCCTGAGAAGTAAACTTTTTTTTTTTTTTTTGATAGAAAGAATGTAAAAAAATTCATTAAATAAACTATTCATTTTTTATCGTAAAATCGTGAACAGTTTTTGCAAGACGTTTTTTGTTTCTTTTAAGGAATAAGGAACTGAATGCAGAATGCATCGGTTTATCAGTAATCGAGCTATTTTCATTCACGTTTTGTGAATAACTTATTTTGTTATGCGTCAATGTTGATAGAAATTATACAATTTAAGAAGAAAACAAATTCCGGATTGTGAATGATAAATGCTCATAAGTTCTTCTAATCTCTGAAAATTAAACGATTTTCTTTAAATATAAGTAACACATTACGTTATTTTAAATTTTAATAATAAATCTTTACGTTTTCACAAATAACACATTAATCTATTTCTAGCTTTCATTAAATATTTATAAGTCAATAATGCAAGCTGAGCTTTTAACGATTTCAAATATAAAACAACTTTTATTTCCGCGATGTAACATTTTTCCACTTTCTTCCGTTACTTATATTTCTGTCGATGACCGATTTACTTTAGCTCTCCGCTGCACAGGATTAGGTGAACGATATCCGTTTGACTGACTTTATCCCGTATAAAGTCTCCGCCCATACGTTCAAACAACATTTAATCAATCAGGCGTTTTAATTATTGTTTCTTCGCATCGTCGATAACACGAGAAAAGATTCTCGTAAATTTTCTCGATCGTGGGATGTACTAAGGAATGCAATAAAGATACTCTACATCCCTTGTGTTCTGCAACACTCGTTATTGTAGAAAAAAAAAATCGAGTTCAACGCTTGGAGAAATGTTTTATTTAGAAATCGTGAGCGTTGCGAGAGAAAAATTATTTTACGCTCGGTTGGACGGATTCCAAAATTAGACAATATGTTTTAAAATTGCACAGTACCGTTAAATAAGGATATATATAAGATTATCAAACTAAAAAACGTCTCTTTCTCAATAAATAAATGTAAGCGTATAGGAAAAAGAAACTCTTAATTATTTAAAGACTAAAAGAATATCTATATTCTCAAAATTCATAATGACGCCTTAAGAGTTTGGAAGAAAGGGAAAATATAAAACACATATTTTAAATAAATTATTCAACAACAATGTACCTCGCATCATTAATGCACGACGATTACGAGGACACGCACTCTCACTAGGCCGTTCGATTGACCTACTTGAATTTTTTTCACCGCTGCTTCCTCCGACGTAGCGAGTGAGATCGAGAGTTTAACAGGTCTCGACTTGTTGCTCGAATAAAAAAAGAAAGAGGATTCGAAATTCAAGGGAATCTTTCTTAACTCGTGGACCCATACAATTTCAGTGCTTCCTTTTGCGCACCTTTGGGACTTCGTGTTTTATTGTGCAGAAGAGACAATGCACTTTTTTTCAAATCGCTTGTCGCAAACATTAAAATAATAGTTTTATGAGAATATTTTCAATAAGATAAGACTAATGGTTTTGAATGCTAATGGTTCGTTACTATATATCGTTAAGTAAACAATTAAATAAACATTTACCTTATATATCTGTTAATATTAATTAGTAATTTACACGTCAACGTCGATCGATCAATCATTCAATTATCTATTCAATTTTATTGTCGAATTAGGTAATTTAATTTTTTTTTTTCGAATATATTAATTTACACGCGAAGAAACAATCGCGCATAAATTTCAATTGTCTTTTTCAGCCGATTGAATTGCAAATTCTTCAAAAATATCCATTATCGCATCAATCTTAATGAGATAATTAAAAAGTACAAGCATTGCCATCAAAGTTTCCGAATTCCATTTCAGAAGCGCGCTTCTATACGTGAAAATTATTCGAATAAAAAAAAGGATGAAAAGTAAACAAGTGCATTTTGCAATTAGCCACATAATCATCGTATCAACGATAGAGCGATATCGGTATTTGTGCATTGCATCGAAAGTCTTTAAAATGATATCCGTGTGTCCATGGGTAAAACCCCCCGGCCTTGTGAATTCTTAATGAGCGGCGAATTACAGACGCTAAGTATACGTGCGCGAGCTCGTGCACGCGCTAATCGTTGAATAATATTAAAATATCGTAACAAAGTCGCGCGCACGCGTTCACCGTTCTGACGCTCGACGATGTTACCTCGTAAAGTGCGACATCGAAACTTGGAAGAATAGGAGAAAGGAAATTAAATAAAAAAGGTTGTATACGCACAAATTTTACTTGAGAACCGTGGATCAGTGCCGGTTTTGATATAAATAAAAATAGACAGAGAGAGAGAGAAAGAGAGAGATAAAAAGCTCATTGATGATCATTTAACGCAGCCGCCGTTGACGACTATCGCATAATAATAACCAGTTTATAATTATCGCTGTGAAACAGGTTCTCACTTTTTTCCGCTTTATCGCGATATGCATGCTATCTACATCTACGCCAACATCTACATATACTAGCAAGTATACATATTCGTCGTGTATGACGTTTGTATATGCGCGTGCTTACATACATATACGTTATGTGTATTAGCTTTAGCGCGAACGCGCACACGGCTACGGCGTCGGAATAAAATCGATTTGCTTGTCCTTGACCGTGACTCATGAGAAGAGGCATTAATCTGCGGTTTGATGCCCTAGAGATAGTGACGCGCCGAGATTTCCTATCCGGCGCAAAAAATAAAACGCGTCGCGAATTGTGTATTACAAACAAAAACAATGTCGCGCGCGCAATTATTATATTGTTTTAAGTACACATGTTTTCGCGACATTTACATAATGGGTACATTTTTTGTTTTTGTTTTTTATTCTTTTATTTTTCTTCTTGAGTAAGCATTGATGCAGTTTGCAATTATCGATTTCCGGTTAATGTTTTTATGATATCGTAAAGTGTCGTACATCATAGATTTAGTATTAGTCAGAGGACCTAATTAAGGACATTGTTTTTATCTGAGATTTGTAATGTTTTCATGATGTGGTTCAATTTTAATCTTTAAATTTCAACATTGTACTATTAAACGATAAAAATTTTTGTTGATTATTTTATTTATATATTCAAATCATTTTGGAAAATAAAAACAATGAAATTGTTCGAATTATCATTGTTGAAACTTTTTGATTAATTCTAATTTATCAAATGCTCATTAATATTATCGATCTTTTACGTCCGAAATGAAAAATATTTATAGACAGATATATATAAAAAAAAAAAAAAAAAAAAATAACACGTTCATTGATTTTTTTCTTATGTAAAAATAAAGTTTAAAACTTTGAACTTCCAATGATTATATACCGAAATTAATTATAAAATATAAATTATATTTGAACTGATTTAATCATTGATTGATAAACATGAAATCATTAACATTAAATTCAAAATATCATTTTCCTATTTTCAATAATACAATTTCAGTATGACTTTCTCAAAAAGTAATTTTTCCAAAAAATCCCGATAAAGTCGTCTATCTAATCTATATAGGAAACGTTAAAATTTCATTCTGAATCATAAAAAAAAACTTATTTCCTTATACAGTTTGACACCAAAAGATCTATTTCTGGATTCTATATTTAGCTATCACAATGATAATGCCGCATTTATATTTTTGTAAATGAAATTTTTAAACCCCTTTCATATACACACATAAATGGACATCGCCGTGCGTTTCGACGTGTTCTAAATTATACTTGTAGGAAAGATTTACTCGAGCCGAGCCTATTCGCGCGCTGATTCAGAGTCATTCTTCTCCCTCTCTCTCTCTCTCTCTCTCTCATTCTTTCTCTCTCGGCGGTGTAACGACCCGCGGGTGACGTCAAAGTTGCACAACGTTGTCGTGTATATATACTTGTATAGTATATTATATCGAAGCGCGCTCCGGTAATTTCAATTTGCCGCAAAATCCTACCGTTGCCTTGTTTGAGAGAGTTTTTTTCTCTGTTTTTTTTTTTTTTTTTATATTTTTGCCTTGCCGATCCTTCTCGCAAGAAGGAGGAGTTTGCAAGTCGACGCACGAATCGGTGAAATCAATTTTCATGCATGCGTTGATTATAAATCGTTTGTATTTGCGTACTTTGCGGTTTTTAAGCGTATTTGAATTTTTCTTTTACAATTTTAAATTGATTTTATTGTTATTATTTGTTTTCAGGTTAAGTTTTGTGGAGTTTTACAAACATGCTTTTTAATCATATGTAAGAAAAATCGCAAAATCATCTGTAAATAAAATCTTGATCGTTGGAAAACTTCTTCGTAAAAGTAAATAATAGATGAATCAGTGTAACGCAAAATTATCTAAACAATCGATATGTTGCGCAAAAATTTCCTCCGTCTTAATAAAAAAAAGAATCCAAGATTTTTTCGTTTTCCTACTTCCTCAGATTTACTTCTAACCGTCATCCAAGGAATATCCCTTACCCGCGAGCGGTTGTTAAACGATTAAGTAACGCGTTTATACGTATACACAGTCGCTTATGCGGTTTCTGTCCCGCTCGCGGAAACGTATATTTTATTGACGTCACCGAAAGATATCCGCTTCCTACATTAACTCGTGGGATCCCATATATCTATTTTTTTTTTCTTTCGTCATTTTTCTTCAACGACATTTCGGCAACAAGCGAGAAAGTCAACTCGTTTACGGAGACTCGACCGAGAATAACACGTTGTGTGTGTGTGTGTGTGTGTGTGTATGTGTGTGTGTACACAATAAGTCTACCGATAAACCGCAGGTGAAAGTGTGTATAGTTGCACTTTGGAATAAGGTCGATCGCGTGTGAGTCATGTCTAAGGTCGCGAGTGCCTCGTGTATATACACGTAGCGTGTATATACGTATATACTCGTACATAGTTACGGTCTCGGCAGCTCGCGAGAGGTGCGTTATACCGATTTGCGATTGAGATTAAGGCGAACGATTGATTAGTAGGTGGTACGACCTCGCCATACATAAATCTGTCCAAGGAGACGTTATGCCTGATGGAGTGTGTGTGCGTCTGTACGTGGATCAATGACCACTTTCTTTGTACGCCTTTTTTCTTCTTTCCCTCACTCTTTTATTCTTTACTTATCGCGAGTGCTAATAGATTGACGGGATTTTTATTAACTGTGATTATTGGCTGTAAACTGTATTATGTTTTGTAAATCAATTTTATAACTCGCGCGGTTGTAAAATTCAAATGACTTTGCTCTTTTTATCTTGTGCATATTTCAAAGCTTAATTGTACAGTAAATATTTCAAATTGATGATATTTATTAGGTGATAATAATTAAAAAATACAATTGTTGATTATTTACATTGAGAACTTTCGAATATAATGAATCGATATATGTGATGCACGTATCAATAATTTGAAAAATATATTCCAACTCAACATTTTATTAGATATCGGATAATTTATATTCGAAACAAATTAGAAAGCTCAAAGTTTGTTCATAAATAAAACTTCAATGTATCTAAACGATGCCTATAAAAGAAACAAAGCGTTTCTTAGTTTCTTTTAGCTACACGAAGTAATGAATTTATTGCCTTTGAGATGTCATATTACAAGTGCATTCTTTACATAAAATGTATTTTCATAAATCTCCGATGAATTTTTTTCTCTCAGACGGCGGTATTTCATTCGATTATCGCGATTACAAAAGAAAATTGTTACTCGTGCGTGCGCGCGCACGCGTGCGCGTGTGTGTGCACACACTTATATATATACACAAAACGATATATATAAGTGTGTGTGCACACACTTATATATATACACAAAACGATATATATATACATCGTTGCGGATTATCGTCTTTTTTGATAGCTTAATAGACGTACCATTTATTTTTCTCGATTAATTTGATAAGATATCGCATTTATTATTATAATTATATGATCGAACTGCGTGGCTATTGTCACGTATATATGGATGAACGAACTTATAAACGCTTTAACGCGGTTAATTGATAGTCGTATCGTCATAAGTACTATGTGCGTTTCATTATCGAATACTATATACGATCCCGCCGTAGTAAACGGCACCTGTTAATGAGATATCTGATCGAAAATTCGATATTAATGAACGCGATAATTAGACGAAGCTAAAAAACACAATTAGGATACTTTGCTTATTTGCACTTGAATATATTTTAAATGGTTAACTTATCGCATTGCAATGAGAATGTAAACAAAATGAGAATAATTGACACTTCATTCAAAAGCCGAAGAGAAAAAGAATAAAAATTCATTGATCGATATGTAACGACAACGTCAAACGTTAGCCGTTTCGAGAAAACGCCAGCACGTGAATAAAACGAAAGACACACTCGGTGCACATGATCTTCAAGCGTATAAGTCGTGTCAGTGACACGAGTCGTTATTACATATACGAAAAGCGCAGTGACTTGTGGTTTGTCGTCGCGCGCGCGTAATCGTCAACGTGACCTTGGCCCCATAACCGTGAAGAGTGCAGTACTCGAGAGCTAAATTAGACACAAAGAGAGAGGATGTCTTTTCTCACACGCGTACGAGATATGACGTGCGCGTGTTTAATGCTATTTCGAGATAAACCGTTCGGAGTAAGTCGTTGATTTGGCGGTTGAGAGACAATTTTTAGTTAGTTGTTATTATTATTATGTTATATTATTGTTGGAGCATTATACTAATGTATTTTTATTGTAGCTTTTCGAACTTAAATTGGGTGATTCCCTTTTTTTCCTCGAAACGCGATGATTTCACGTTCGATTCGTATACGAGTATATGAACATATACGAAATTTTGATGAAGCTTAAAAGAGGTAAAGTAATGTTGAAAAGTTGAGTGATGAAGCAAATTGTCGTTTTTTGATAATCAATAATTTTTAATTCTTTAATTTATTATTGATAAAAAATTTACCGACGTTGATATTTATAGATTTTATATTTTATTTATCTATTTTTTTATAATAAAATCTTCCACTAATGTAAAACAATCACTAAAAAAAAGTAATTAGCTTTATAATAGTAAATTGAAGCGTTGTAGATTCGAAAAAGCAAAATGAGTCATTTATACAGTTTGAGTGAGTCAGTTCATAAAAATCACTAAATGAATGCATGAAAATGAAAAATATTATTCTCGTGCCAAGGGCCTAACTGTGAACGTCACGCTACCATTAATTAATCGCTTGTTATTGGTGTTTAAAAACTTTGATTTCAGGAAAGCATTGAGAATCAGAATTGTGATTTAAGAGATTTTAAAATACTTGAGATTACCGCGTTAAATTTAAATGTATGATTATTATTTTAGTGCAAAAGTTCATAATAAAATAATAGTCGAATATTATATATCTTTTTCGCTTTTAGTATCATTACGTTCGTTCAATTTTTACACTTACGTCAAATATATTTAAAATCACGTTTGTTACTACTGACGCTTTCCTCATCCTTAAATACGGAAGAAAAATCATTTTTTTAGCGTTAAATTTAAGCTGCGATTAGCATATTTCCGATGACAAATTCATTTGCGCATTGTTCGTGAAAAAAGTGCGTAAATTGAAAAAAAGAAAAATACAAATTTCCGTATACCGAAGAAAAATCCCTTGTCTCTTTTTTTCGTATTCATTGTCTATACATTTTTTCCGCAAAAAGAATTACTTAAAAATAAAACATAGCTGGGACTTCTTTCCTCGTTACATCGAGTAGAATATTACCAGCCGGCGATGATGAAGTCACAGTACGCGTATACGCGGCCATTTGATTAAGTTATGACGGTAACGGAGTATGCGGATCAATTTCCAAGGTCTCGAAACTCTCGGTGTAATGGTCGTATACATCTTTGAGAAAATTTCCAGTCGCGTGTTGTGCCCTTCGTTTTTTTTTCCCCCGCGCGCGAGAGGAACATTCCTGTCTTTTCCCCGCATTTTTTTTCCGTTAATCCTCCGTCGGTGGGTCGGCTATTGTAATGAGGTATTGCACAAATCATAAAATTTGATTAGACGTTGCAAAAGTTTTGCGGCCTTTTTTATTTACGCGGCTTTTTTACGCTCGAATAATTATAGGGAGGATATATCGGCGATGCATATAAAAATAGTTTTATGGAATGTTTTTTGTATTTGATTTATGATTCAGTAAAATCTGGTGTAAATTGTCTAGCACATATATAATAAATGGAAAATTGTCTTAACGTAAGCTTGTATATTACTTAATTTTTAAATTATATCATGATCTTGCTTGCTAAAAATTAAACATTTTAATAATTTTCAAAAAATAAGAATTTATTTTTCTAAACTTGAATAATAAAAATATCATATAGCAGCATTGTTTATAAAAGAAATAAAACGGCAACTCTATGAAAGTAAACGGGAATACGAAAATCTCCAAGACGAGAAAATAATAAAGCTTATTAAAAATCCAAGAACGTCTATGGCGATGGCGACAAAATGAGAGTGACCCGCGTGAGATGGTAACACGGGATCGTGCGAACGAGATTTTACTCGTTACTTCAAAAGCATTTTGTTTCTCTCGAAACTCGTTTGCGCGGTCTCTGTATTCTTCGAGCGATCCAGTTTTACGACAAGAGTGACTTGGCGAAATCGCTCACGTCGCACTGGGAAAATAATATTTTAATTTAATTGTTTATCAGAGGTGACAAAAATGGTCATTTTAGTTTGATAATGTAGGTATTGGCGACTTTCTATAAAATCTAACCGTACATTCGCGATATTTTATAAAATTAATTATACCATGGTAAGCCGACTTCTACTCAACGCAGAGAATAAAAAAAATAATGTATCCTCGCACGTTAACCATTCCACAACGTATTCTTGCCCTTAAACACAAAAGAGCCACTTATAGTTACCAAAGCGCGCAATTTTTCACACTCCTCCCATTATCTCGCGCACAATGAGAAAAATCGAAAAGCGACGTCGGCCCTTATTCCGCCGTAGTTCGAGCCCTCCTATATACAAGAGGCTTGTACGTACGCGCACGTGTCACATATATCAGCCGCGTGAACGACAAAAACGCCAACGCTACGGAGCTCCAGGTGAGACGACCGAGTCTAGCACGCGTTAGGGGGTGAAAGATTCCGACACCTGCGGCATCATCTGTCCACGGTTTATACGCTGAGTTTCCAACAGTTAGAAAATACCGGTTAGCTGCGCGAGCTTGGATAATAAGGATATTATATATATATATATATTTTTTTTTTTTGGAAGTTTTCGAGAGCGTAGGTGGTTGGAAAAACCTTAAGGAAAAATCTAAAAAGAGTCTTAAAGACAGCTGCTGGGGATGGAAATGATGCAGTTTTGTGGTTGCATTTAAAAAGACAAGATTCGAAATAAAATGAAGTCATTTGTTGCAATGTAATTTTTTTCCTTACAAAGTAGCGTTACGTAAAGTTACGTCTTAATGATAAAATTTCTAATCAGTTTTCGTTTTAAATATGATTTAATTTTTTTGTTTGTAATAAACATCAAGTTTGTTAATAAGCCGAAGCAACGGACGAAAACTTTACATTATTTACAATTTATTTACGTATTATAGTATAATTACATTTCCGAAATAATGTAATATCTTTTATATTAATCCTTTGTATCATCAATTCTATAATTCCTTATTTCTCTTATCGATTCCTCTTATCAATTCTCAAATTCCTTTATATTAACAACGAATACTTGCAAATGCAATCGTCAAACTTCATTTAAGCAACAATACTTGCAAACGCAATAACTTATTTCGGATGCAAATATCACCGACGATTTTACAAATGTTCGAATGAAAAAAGACTTCCCCCCCCCGAATAGAAAAAATCCTTCTAGCCAAGAAAAAAGAACCGATAGAGACATCTGTAGACAAAGTAGTCAACTCGAACGTCGTCACTCACACATACGCGAGTCTCGTTCGTACACGGATTCGCGGGAACGAGTCACCGTGCATTAGCATAAATAAAACCTAACGATCCATCGCGTGAACGCGAATGAGAAGTTAACTTCCTTACCGATCGCTCGCGATTAAACCGTTCGCCTTTATCGATCGCGACGAGGCCATATCCATTATACAATGAACGTAAATCCCGATCTTTTTTTCCCCCCGATCTCACATACACATAAACATACACACATATACATGCTTTTTCCAGTCCGTTCCACGTGCGCGCGCGGAAATGTATGTCACCGGGTCGGAATTCGAATAGCTGCTTTGGATCTATAGCTATTGCGCGTATGTATATTATCTACGTAGATGTACGCGTTAGAACAAACTCAAGGCGTGCGAGCATATATATATATATATGTGTGTGTATATATGTTTTCAGCCTACTAACCCGTACGGCGACTCTTACCGACGGAGCATCGTCAGCGTGTAAATGGTTTCCATACGCGCAAGCGCCTTTTCGATCGTATTAACATTTTTCTATACGTCCTTCTAGGCTGTATAGACATTCTATACGTCCTTTTAGGCTGTATATGTGCCAGGAGAAAAAAAAGTTAACAGCGCCACTGCTATGTATTTGTCGCTTCATATAGCCTAGCATTTGAGTCTTCATCGAAACTTATATTTTCGAAACGCGTAATAAGACTTATGTATGTTGAGCGAAGGAGAGAGAACGAGATAGCGATAAGAGCGCGCGCACCATTGCTCCCACGTGACCACCCTATCTCTGTCTCGCTCTCTCCTTCGCTCAGTATGTACATTCAAGCGACCACGGGGCTCTGCTTTTCTTTTGTTTTCTTTCAGTATAGTGTATCGTTGGTCGGTAATATTCGTTCTTAATATGTGAGAAGAAGAATAAAAATGGACAATTTATTAAATAATGAAAATAAGACGAGTGATAGTGACAGTGATGAAGAATGCAAACGTGAATTAAATAAACTAATAGAAAAAGCAAAGTCTAATATAATCCCGCAAAATTAAAAAATTTAATAATAAGTGATTTTAAAGTGATAATTTTTTAGTTTATAATTTTGTTTGTGATTTAGATAAATGATTTAAAAGTTTTTTGTGTGAAGAAATTAAATTTAAAATATTTAAAAAAGTTACTGTTTTTTCATGTTAAATAAGAGACTAAAATTCATTGATTATACAAAAAATGTGTTAAACAAATATAGTATTGTTATGATAAAAATAACATAAGAAAGTATTTATATTAATTATAATAGTATTAATATTATTAATAAGCCTTCAAATCTTATAAAAAAAACTTTTGTTAAAAATATTATTCTGTATAAATATTTAATAAATATACTCAAGAAATTTATATTTTTTAATAAATAATAATTGTTCAAGAATTAATTTTATTTTTAAATATTAATCCATTTACTATTTTTTTTAATTTCATAATTTATATTTATATTTACATTATGTTGTCTGTCACTTTTTGACACTACTACACATGTACATGTACGCGTGTGTGTACAAAATGCGCATGCGTTAGCAGACGATATCTGTAGTTTACGAACTGTCAGTATGGGTTCGAAATTGCATTTAATTGATATGCAACAAAATAAAATTAATTATTCTGTTAACTAAGTAAGAGTCTTCGTACGGGTTACAAGGCTGAAAAATTTTTTAAGCACCATGAGTGAACCTCGCGTCATTAAAGCTTTCGGCTCATATTTTGTGGATGGATAGAGGCGCCTTAGTCGCTCGCTGCGCTCGCGACTGCGGCCCTACTATCCATCCACAACATATTTTGCCTCAAGCTGTAATGACGCGAGGCTCGCACAAGGTACATAAATAACTAATATATACTCGTACACAGTTAGCTATGTTTCAGTTAAGAGTTGCGCGCCAGCCGCGCGATAATAATAGAAAAGCGTGTCTAGCGCTCGGTCGCGTGCGCGACTCAACCACATTCTGGGTATACCTGTATATATTTTATGTACTAGGAATTCTCACGATCGACCGGTTTTTATTGGATATTTCGTTGCCGATAGTAGGATTCGTCCATGCTTTTAATGATTTTTGAGCCATATAAAAAATTGCACGAATGATTTTCCGTGTAATATCTCAACAATTTCAATATTCTTCGTCTATACAAATCGATCGATCGATTTATTTTTACCTAAGGCGCTTATATGCGTAATTGTGCAAACAAGCCTGTGTTGGGTTAAACCGGGAGGATATGTATTTTAAGTAACGTTGGAGCGTAGTATAATGGTTCAGTTATTGAATTTTTCTAGCGTTACTGGAAAGGAATGCAGTAGTATTATTTGTGACACAATTGAAAATGTGACGATGTTGTGTACTGTTTTAGGCCATTGTTTTGTTTATCATTTAGAACAAAAGGCATCGTTGTTTTAATTAGTAATAATACAATAATAAATCACGTGATGATATATTAAGCTGTAAAATATATTTTAGAAATAAAAAAGCGTTAAAATGGTGTTAGAAATAATAAAGCGTTTAAAACAATTAATAATATATATTGTGATTTACTAAGATTTTACTTTACTAGAATGATAAGCAATATTAATCATAAATAAATAAAAATACAGTAGCAATTATCATGTAATAATAAAGAAAAAGAAAAAGAATTTGAAAAGAGCTATAAATCAATAAGGCGTTAATCTCAACAAACCTTACGCCACGTCTCCACCCGCTCGCTCCGTAAAAAAATCCCTCCAAAACGGCGATTCCTCGTCGTACTCGATCCACGTGAACGTTATTTATCCTTCGACCAAAGAGATTTGATGCACTCTTCGAGACCGGCGAGAAAATGAGAATTTAAAAAATGAAAACAAATCGCGTTCTTATACGAAAACGCACCTCCTGCCTTTTGTATATATACATATATACGCATACATACAATTATATTCACATATATATGTATATACGAGAGATGTGAGAAATGGCAACGAACGACGCCGTTTCGCTTGGCTTTTCGAGGAGTAGCCGCCGCAGACTGAAGGCGAACGCGCGGGCGCACTCACACATACTCGCACGCACACGCTAACACGCGGATCCACACACATACGCACGCGCATGTAAACGCACACGCTTACACGAATCGGCGACGAAGTGCGCGTTTGCCTTATCGATCTCGTTTTCTTGGCGTCGGCCCCGCGTTTTCTCTTTCTTTTTCTTTTGCTCTACTAGCGAACTACTCTGCTCTCTCTCTCTCTCTCTCTCTCTCTTTATAAACGTGTACGCGAGTTTGTGTAGATGTGTTATAGGTAAGGGGACTCGCAATACCGGTTATTAAGAGTCTCTTCCATCTTTCTTACTCTTCGTGAGCTCGTTTGTTCCGCGAGGAAAAGATAAATAAAATAAAAAAACTCGACGTGGTATATTGATTCGAGATCGCGGAGAGTCGAGGCCTATTCATTGAATCGTAAAGATTTTTTTTTTTTTTTTAAAGGATGAAAGAATTTACACTCTGGATTTTCGATGCCAAATTTCACGTAATTGTAAAATTTATCTGGCATGAAGAGACCGATTTTCTCTGTTATTGACGTCAGGTTTATTTTCTGAAATTACATTCTAAATTTTAGCTTTATCGTGTAATTCTAGTAATAATTTTGAATGTATTAGGTTTAACAAAAATATTTAACTTTTTTGTGGGTTACGCGCTTTGTACAAAAAATAAACTATTTTGACATGACTAAGCATTAATTAAATTTAGTACAATCGACATTAAAAATTCCACACATTATAATATTTTAAAAACCAATTTGTTTCACTAAAATGAATATTAAACAAAATACAATGAAATAAAATATTTGATATGGAATAATGATGGTTAAATTTAAATTTTTTATGAAGATTTAATTAAAATATTATATTAAAATGTTACAATAAAATAACATTTTTAATGCTAAATTTTTTGCAATTATATTTATAAGTATGAAGTCATTTCTTATCGAACATAATCTCTAAACTGCAATTAAGATTTATCAGTATTACTACCTTTTATCTATTGTTTAATATTTTTATCATTATTACTTTTTTTTTATGATAATAGTGACATTGGATATCAACATTTCTAATCATCATGGTATTTAAAATTACAATTAACATTAATATTTCCAGAAAAATGTGCGATCAATATTAATTGGTAAACACAATTAAAATGATATCTCGTATTTAAATTAAAATTATATAAATTACATTTATATGTTGGTCAGAAAATTTTATTGCTGGCGTTCTTTTCTTTAACAATAATAATAATAAAACGAAAATAAAAAAATTAATTCATATGCACATACGCTTAGTGCTATTTGAATTTCAATTTATTTTAATCATCCATCATCGTTAACGTAAAAATGAATTTTTTTTCGAATGAAAAAAATCAATGTATTTTATTTTTACGAGTTTTTGAATACACACAAAGTTTTTGTTTTACCCGTCTATGTTACATTTATGTTTATCTGGAATTTTGTTCAGTGCATTCGTCTTTGCTTCAATTAACACTGGCACAAATAGACACATGTGCAATTCCTTAATATTAATAACTAGATCACTGTGCGTTATTGTGCTCTAATTGGACATCAAGGTATGCCAATGAAACAACCTCATGGTATAAATATATTAAATTTATGATTTATCGATAATAAAATCATTTCATTTAGTACAAATAGCGCGTTCTGTTTAATTCATAACATTGATACGCTAATTTGCTGTCTCCAAAGTATATATTTTAATAAACGACAATAATAATAAACGTTTATTTTTAATGAATAATAGATATAGAAAATGTGTCAAATGATAAAGTAGCTTATGGATTAATTAGTTTTTAAAATTTACATTTTAATTTTAAATTAGCAAAGAAACTGCTCTCGTATTTTTTTATATTATGATTGTGTAATGATATATTTTTTTTTTTTTTCAATTAACCCAATTATAATTATTAAATATAAAAAAATTAAGTTGTAAAAAAAGTGTTAAATAATAAAAGTGCAAATTCACAAGGAATAATGTTATTTTAATGTACAGTCAAAAATTTTTAAATGACTGTTGTGTAATTAAATGATATATTCAAAGTGTAAAACGCAGTGGAAATAAAAAAGAAAACTCGCTTATTAATGGCTGGACGCCAAGGTTAGAGTGTTACATAAGATTTCACTTATGCTGTAGAGACGCGTGAATACCGAAATAATATACATGTATATGAAACGACTTACACGTCGCGGCTTTTTAAGTATGAGAAATGTGCAGTGAGTGGATGCAACTTCCGTTTTATAGTAGTTTCGTTCATTCATAGAAAATTATTAAAATAGAATTTGTATTCTCCGTTAGAATTTCGTAATAAATATTAAACTTCTTTTAAATATTCTGAATAATACATTATCTTAAACATTACCTGAAGATGAACTGATAAACAATCGATTTGCGTTTCTCAATGAAAAATTTATTATAAATTGTTTTATTTATACTATCGTTTAAAAATCTCAACTCGATCCTTTCAAAAACCAGTCCGCGACGACATCCGATACGCTTCAATACTCGCGAGTGTTTGATAAATTTTTCAAATAAAAATATATACCGAGGTTGGGTATAACCGACGGTTATATACGCCTACGTGAATATCGCCCACATAATTCTTGTCTCCTTTCGACTGAGTCAAAGTTTGATGCCTTTTCCGTATTTTTTTGTTGACACTACGCGGCGAAAAGTTTTTCTCTGACTCAGCGGTTCCTGCAATCGTTGATTCTCGAACCTATTTTAAATTCTAATCGTTTCTCTTTTAATTTTGTAATAGTGATGAAATTAATACTTTATAATGATATCCATAATAGTCATTTGTTAAGAATTGTTGTTGTGGAATTAAAAATCGATTAATTTTGTTCAACCGATTCGTAAGTTTGAATATAATAATCATTTGTTGATAAATAAAAATAAAACATTTAATTTAATTTGATGCGTCAAAGCGGCACCAGAAATTATTATACAGAAAAACAAATAGTGAATAATTATATACGTTCTTTGAAAAATAAGTAATATTCTAATGAGGCTCATTAGTTTTTATCATCTGATAATAACGTTGATAGTTTTACTATTCTCATAAACTATTATTAAAGCGGTGAAAAATAAAAATAACATTATATTGATAAGAAAGAAAATTAAAGCTATAAATGAAGCATTAATGGTATAAGAAATTCAGCAGAATCTTATACGATTTCGGTATTTACAAATTATATTCATTAAAGCAACTATAGTACAGCAGCCTTCGTATTTCTTAACACTAATAATAAAACAAAGTAAAATATAATAAAAAAGTAAAAAATAAATTGTTCTTCAATTTAAATAATAAGGATTCGGCTGTAATTTAAAAGAAATCATTAACCGTATCTCAATATAAACATAAACAATAAGTATGACTCACCCACGCAGTCGATGCACGATGCAATTCGTGCGTCTCAGCGGCACGCCGCCTCGATGCTTTTTATCCCGGTCATCGTACAACGATAAATCGAAAAATCAAAGTCGAAAGCGACGACTCCCCGACTTGACACTTATCGTGGGTAATCGAACGAAAAGAAAAAGGAAGAAAGCCGCGAGTTAACGCGCGATGCGTTTTGAGAAAACGTTCGAGCGCGCGCACCTTGTGCGTGACTCCGAGTGTAAGTATAACCTATCCTGCATAGATTCCGCGTGCTTCGCTCTTTATAATCGCTCAGTGGTGGGGATGGGAGAGAACGTTGTGTGTGTGTATATATATATACGGCGCTCCGTCTTGCTCGCGACGCGAAGTTACTCTCCATGACCTTTATATATATTTACGTGTACGTGTAAGTGAGGGGACGAATACGTATGCGTTTGTTTGTAGGTTGTGTACGCGAACATCGTATATGTAACGAGAGGCTCGTATGTATGTATATATATATATATATATATATATATATATATGTGTGTGTGTTTGTAAATGATGAAGTTAATTGAGAGCGACGCGTAGTAGGCTTTGTTTGCTGCAGGGTTATGGTTTAATTGAGCAATTTTTTGCTTTTATATCAGAGAGAAGATGGGCGATTAATTTTTCTTTTGAAGTATAAAATTGAAAAAGATATATTGTAATTTCCTTTTTTTACCTTTTGTCTATGTTTCATTTTTTATAAAGAGAGAAATGATAAACTTGAAATGTAGAAACGGATTCTTAATTTTAATTTGCTTATTTAAAAAAAAAATCTTTATACTGAATTTAATGGTTTAGCAAAATCAATGCTGAATGATTATTTAACATAATCCAATATTTTAAAAATATGTTAATCAGTAATTGAATACATTTAAAAATAAATTTCTGATGTTAAATAAATGTCTGTTGTAAATTAATTAATAATTAATCGAATTACTATATATTAATTTTTAATTCATTAATTACTTTTATTTTGGCGAAAATAATATTTATTAAAAGAAGAATTATACCATATAAAATTCGAAAAATCATTAAATATTTCTTCAAATAATACAGATTAATTACAAAACTTTTTTTCAAATTGCCTCGAGTTTTTTCTTAGAAATGATCGTAAATGCTTTAATTTTTCATAATTACAAAATATCAGATAATAATCTTTATGTAAAAATATACAGAAAATTTTCGAAATAATTAATAAAAAAAAATTTGTTTTGTGGTTGTACAAAAAATTAAAAATATTATTTTCACCTATATTTAATAATTATTGATTTATACAAAATTTTGTTACGGAAATACGTTATCTTAATATGAGAAAATCAATTATTGATTACTGCGAGTAGTATAAGGAACGATCCGCAAGCCGCGATGATTATAATGAATTAAGAGCTAACAAAAAATTAGATTGTTCGGAGAATCCTGATGCACCTCGAATTCATAGAATCCTTACAATCTATCCATAGCTCAATTATGAAATAACCGTAAATTTACGCAGCAAAGTGAATGAAAACGAAAGTGAAATTCAAAAATGACGCCGATCATCTCTATACTTAACTTATGCCTTGATCTATTTTACTTCTGATTGTTCACGTTGGAAAAATCTCGTATAAATTTTTTTCAAGAATTGTTGTTTTAGAAAAGAATTCAAGTGTCTCTTTTATTGATTTTGTTTATAATTTTCCCGCATTTTATGTAGACTATAAAGCTATAAAAAAGGTTTTTTTTTTTTTCTTTTAATGTTTTATGCGTTTGATTGTCTAGTATGTGAAGTCATAAAAATATTGTACGTTAAATATATTTATTATATTTTATGTCAAATATGTTCATGTAGAAAAATAAGTCAAAAAATACTCTATTTTTACTGACTATTTGTTAATATTGAAAACATAGAGCAATATTTATTATACTTTTTCGTATGAAAAATTGCTGTACATTTGAGTTTTCTAAAGTCTTTTTTTCTAACAAAGATTTTTCATTTCAAAGTTTTTCAGATAGATAGAATGTATGAGTCATCTAATTTTTATCGAAAAATCGTAGTTAGGTATATTTAATACTAATTAGAGCCTGAAAATATTTGATGTGGGAAAATCCAAAGATATTGAATGATTATAAAATATCTATTAGCTTTTACAATTACGTCATGGTAAATTTTCTTTTCTTCGTCAACAATTATTTTATGTAAAATTTTTTATTATTAAATTTCATCATTAAAAAATACATTAATTTAATATTTTTTATTTTTAAAAAATCTTTTTTTTCTTTAATTGGAAGATTTATTATTTATTTATCTAGATTCTATGCTTTTTTCTTTATTAATACATTTATGTGCAATATAAAAATTTCATTTTATTTTTAATTTTTAATCAAAAATAATTCTACAATATGTTTTTATTGTTTTTTTTAAATTAATCTTAAAAATAAAACGGATTTGATGAACGATGTTTTGAATTCTTCTAGTCGTTGCTAAATTTAACCACTTTAATGATAATTTATCATTTAATATTTTAATTATAAATGTAAAATTAAAATTATAATAATTTCTAAGTAGCAGATTACGTACTACGTAAGCAGCGCCATACTTTAAATTTAGATACGGAAACTCATGCGTATACTCTACGTTACTAATCTTTAACGTTACGTGCGGAATTAGAATTTTGAATTTTATTAAAATTCATGAATTAATAATATAAAATTTTCAAATATTTTGAATAAACAAATACGGAACTGGAACGATCAATATTTTATAATTTTTATCATTTCATAGACGGTCAATTGAATTAAGCGATAACAAATATAGAACAATGCGTTTAATAATAACTATTTGAATAAGCGAATCTTCATTATGATTAAAACTTAAACAAGTGCGTGTCTCAGCACTGTAACTGCGTTATGAATTGTTTTGTTGATGTTATAAACGATGTGCTTATTTCAGCTGTTCTCAGATTTCCTCGCAATAAGCTTACAGTGTTTCTTAATTACTATCGCGATAAATTGACGCTTAAGTTGTTTATTAATTTATAAACAAATATTGTATTCTGTCAGATTGATCAGCTTTTATTGTGCTTAAAATTTTATAAAGTGAAATATTAGATTGAGATTTAAAATATCTACAAACAATGAAACTGCATAATTTTAGTTTTAATTATTTTGATTCTTAAATTTTTAGTAATTTTATTACGTTACTTAAAATTAACCAATAAGAATTCTAAGAAAACAATTAAAAGTACCTTACTATTGAGTTACCGGCAATGTATTATTTATATATGAATATTTAAAATAAAAAGGTAGTTCTACCAAACTCCAAATACGAATTCTCGTGTACAAAAAACACCTGACATCGTTAAAAACTTCCATTAATCATATCTCTCACCATCGAATCTTTAAGCGACGGTAAGCACAAGCAGCAGTAACAACCGCCTCTGATACCCGCACCGATCGAGCGTCGAGAAAGGAAGCCGCGCGCGAGCGCGTCAGGAGAAAGAAAACGTAGCACGAAGAGGGGGGGGTGGAGGGCAGAGCGGCAATTAAGAGCACCGGAGCGTTTCGCGCACGAGAGCAGCAGCAGCAGCCCGTGCAGGCGAATCTTTCACTCTCGACCAATCGGCACGAGTCCGAGGCCACGCCACGCCCCGTTATACTCTCTTTCTATCTCTCTCTCTCTCTCTCTCTCTTTCTCTCTCTTTCTTTCTCTCTCGATATATCTGTACCAGACGGGGTACGAGATGCTATAGAGACGCTGGAGCAGCGTTGGAATTTTCACGACACCTGTCGACCGACGCTCAACCCTTAAGCGATGGTTGCGGCTTGCGCTGATATCGGATGATGTATTAGAAAGATGAAATACATTTTTTGACGGATAGTATTTATTCTGAAACAGAAATTGGGTGACGATTAATTTAAGCGCGTTTAAGGATAGGCAATTCTTTTGTAAAAATGACAAACAAAATCGACGTCGACCAAAACGATGGACAATAGTTTTACGAGCTGGTACAGTCGATCACCGTGTAACTTAGTGCCATTATTATTGCAACACGGGCCCAAGATGGCGGTGAGAGTAAGAAAGATGTGAAACTGCTAGCTCGAGACACGGGAACACGTTTTAGCTATGAAAATGAGAGAAAACCCGTTTTTCATCATTTACTTTCGTTATAAAGTTGAGCCGAGTTATTTGCCGTCGGAAGTCTGTCATTCGCATTATGATTCTTTAGATGGATTCGTTTAGTTGTTAATAATTGTTTTATTTATCGTGCATTTCTAAACCATTTACATTCAAACTCAAAAATGTATTTTTTTATGAAATTTAAAATTACTCTGCGAATAAAATAAATCCAGTGTAAACATTCTTTAAATTTCCAAATTTTTTGTCAATCCATCAATTTCAATTGATCACTGACAATAGAACAAAGAAAAAAAGGTCAATTTTTTACTCTCAGCTTGTAATTTCAGATCGATCTCCTTTATAAGCGTCGCCATTTTTTTCTTTCTTATCCGTCGAACAAATTCACCTCAATTCGCGGCAATCACCGATTCAACGGCGAACCTTTTTTTTTCTCAATCTTTTCGCGGACACAATCCGCATACATACGGTCATCGATGCATCGATCGGCTCGGCTCGCACCGCGTAATTGAATCGATTAAGCGAGGTACGCGAGAAGACGCGAAGAGTGAAAGTTTCGACGGGGCGATCTCTCCTCGAGATCATCGTTCCGAGAAGAGAGTTCGAGGAACGACTTGCCTTGTATGCAAGTTAAACGCCGATTGAAGTCCTTGGCTCCTCTCTATACGAAATTGATTTGTGCATTCGTTATACGTCGTCGATGGAAAATCTTGAAGGGAGTTGACCCTTTTTTTTGCCATACGTGCATTCTTTATTGCGTTTTGTTAAGCTGAACATTGAACGACGTGCATTTAGCTTTACGCGTCAACTTAAAAGTTAACCGCAACGTTATTCCGATGCGAGGAATTTTAAATCTTATAATTTTAGCAACTATTTAATAGAAACTAATAATGCATAGTTTAATTCGGTAATTTAATTGCCGAACAAAAAAAAAAAAAAATTATCTACCAGTTATAAGCTTTTGCTAATAAAAAAAAAAGATTACAAAATTTTTTACTTAAAAATTTTATAACGGTAAAAATAAACCATACATCTATCGAAACTTAACAAACCGTCATCAAAAAGGGACAACATTCGTTTTTAAAACGAGCGATCGAAGGATGTCTACAGTTGCGGTGGCAGCAGAGTTTCGTGGAAATATGACGAGCGAGCGCGAGCGAGTTGCACGCCACGTCTTGTATACACGTTACCCGCGGCGCATCTACCCGGAATCTTTCGTGGTGCAATGAAATGATACGACGAAACAAAATAATTATTATCATCGGGGACGAGAGAGAGCTAAGTTTTTGACTTGCCGCGAGTCTACTTCCCGAAGGACCGATTCATTCTTTTTCCTTCGACGGATAAGTTCGGACGTTGGCTCGGTTTGCCGATGTTGTGTTCGGGAGTGTCGATCGTTGTTTTTCATTATTTGTTTTTTGGTGTTTGAGAATCCTCGCAATACCAAATATTTGTGAGTGAAAAATGTTTTTCACTGGAAAGTCAATGATGGAAGTTTTGGAAAATTTAAATTGTACCAATATTTTTGTGAGTGAGATAATTGTGGTCGAATTTGGTATATTATTTATCGCCACCTATTTATAATATCTGTGTTACTTGGATAAAAAACGTATTAAAAAATACGCCTTAGAAATCAGCGCTTTGAAACGGCAATTTTTTACATTTTACATCACCAATTTTTTCATAAAAATATAAATTTCACTAGCGGTAAATTTTCACTAAAATTTAATTTCGAAACAGGTGAACTAAAGACACGCGGTAAAAGTCTTATTCGTTAAATTAAATCACTAAATAAAAAATCGCAATCGCAAAAGTACCGACGGGACTAATTCTAAAATTTCACCAATCGAAGCACAATAACTCCCCCATAAAAGTGAATCATCGCAGAAACTCGTGCACACATAATTTACTACGGCAAGCATAAATTCGCGCGCGGCATCGCAAATGTCAACAAAGTTGCGACAATACAATCTCGACTTCGGCGGCATGTCCAGATCATATCCGTCGGTGGTATAAGTGATGATTTGGCTGCTGACGCGACGAGATTCCGTACTTTTTCTCGCCGTAGAATGGGGATCTGCATCACTCGTTGATTGCTAATAAGTCGACGGCTCTTTTTTTCGTTGTCTTTACTTTCTTTTCTTTTTCGCCCGAAGAAAGAAAGAACGGCGCACGCGATGCGGTTTTCGCGCTGCGACTTTTGCCGACGGATCGCTTGTTTTTAGGCTTAAAACTGCGAAGGCTTTGGTAGACGATATTTTCAGGCCGTTTTGATTGTTATTTATATTTTGTATTATTTTTTACGAAATTAATAAACTTGTATTGTTCGTTAAAAATAGGGCAAGAGAATTTTATTATGAAAAATAGAATATTTTATTGATATTTTTGGTTTCAATTATAGAATGTAAGCTATGATTGAAAGTTTATAAAAAGATTTTGTTTTTATAATACGCTTAAAACGCAGTACAATTGTAATACTTAACAATTATTTATTTTAAAACATATTTATTTAATTTCAAAACATATTTTTCATATGAATTTATTAAAAATTGCTTAACTGAAAAATTATTTTTTCCATATCGTCGTATAAGTTATTATCAATTTCTTTTTTCGATATTCTTTATTTAATTATCTAATAATTAATTCGTAAAATTAAACAATAAATATTACGAACAATATTTATTTAATAAAAAATTCATTATTCAATTTCTTTAAAACATTAAACATCATTACGCTTTTTCTAACATTAGCAATTTTTTAAATCTACGTTCAAAAAAATCCAAAAAAATATATTTTTTCAACCCATAATAATATTAATTTTTAATTTTTCATTTCTATCTTGCAATATTTTATCTGTAATCGGGTAGAAATAAGGCGGGCGCGATGATTTGCGAATATCTCACGAATAGTATTGAATCGAGAGGCGGCCATTTTGAATAGCCGAGCGAAGTGTAGAGAAAGGCCTTCGACTGATTATTTTATACTCTTTTGTTCGATTTGGTCCTCCAATAAAAAGTCCGCGATTGAATTTTTACAACAATGGCAGCTATAACCTGCAGCCATAAAAAAGTTTTAAATTTTGAAATACTTTTTCAGTTTCACATTTTTACAATTTCGCTTATTTGGTTGATAAAAATTATTAAGAATTTTTACCTATTATTTGTTAATATCGTTTTATTAAATAAATTAATAGTAGTTTCAAATTTACTTTAATTAATTCAGTATTCAATGAAATAAAACTTCGATATTGTCAAAAATTAATAACGCTATCAATTAATCATTCATTATAAAACTGTAGAAATTAAAATATCTTTATTAAAATTCATTCGTTATTTTTCGATGAATAAATTATTGCTTATTAAGTACTTTCTGTCACTTTTTAAGTGATTTCTTGCAAACATTATATTTTTATAGTAATTTTACAATGAATGATAATTAAACTTATTCTATTAAAGAATAAAATTTTTTTAACTCGTATAAAATATATTCTTATCGAACAACATAAAAATTTATACGAACAAACTTATTATACGGTTACACTTACAAAGATTAAATCATGCGCGGTGATCGATGACGACTCGTGAATATTATTAAAACAAAGGTGTCGGCAAAAGAATATGAAGGGTGAGTATAAAACGATGCCGAAAAATGTTTTATCTACATCAACACGTCGTCATTCACGCGTAAGTTCAGAGCTGCATTCAAATTGCTGATTATTAACGTAAGCGTATTTTATTGATTTTAATTTTTTTTTTTTTTTTTTCATTTTCATTCAGTAATATTGCTAACATGCGATTGATAATTTTTTTTTCAGTCGTTTCAAAATAAGAAATAAATATTTTAAATCAATCGAGCATCTTTTATGTAAATTATAAATTTCAATGCAAAAATAATAATCGTTTTATCAACACAAATTAAAAAATAAAAGGAAAGAAAGCACCGAGTTTGATTAAAAGTATAACGTTCTCGAAGAAAGCAAAACAATAGACGTTCAATACATACACACACACACACACACGCGCGCGTGCCAAAGCGCAAACACATAGTACGTGCCAGCGGGGATGCTATACGTACCAGGATTGATGCGCCGTCGCCGCCGCCGCCACCACCGTCGAGGAACTACTCGAATCGCGCGGCCCATTGTGTATCCTCTCTATCGTACTGTATATTATACGCAAAGGTTCTCAATGGCATTCCAATCCGGACGTTTCATTCATTCGATCGGGCGCCAATATCTTTCCCTCTCTTTCTCTCTTTCTCTCTTTTTCTCTTTCTCTCTTACTGTGGCGCGATTTTGTTGTACGTGCAACCGGAAGACAAAGCGCGCAAATAAGCATCATGAAAAATGTTCTTGAAATAACAGATTAATGACGTATTATAATTTTTACGCGTTCGTTCGAGTGATTCATTTGAGGATTAGTTTTTTAAGTAGCTTAAATCATTTTACGTTATGTATTTGGTTATTCCAAGATTGCCGCGTTTATAGGTTTTTCAAGAATAACTATGAGATTTCTAGTTTAATGGAAATTATTGGATGTTTAATAAAATAGTTCAATAATACAGTTTTGAAGTGTATTAAAAGTACATTATTAATTAAATCTTTTATAAGTTTAGCGTAGAAAATATTCAATTATGAAATTTTGTTTTTTCTTTAAAAAAATTATCGACGTGTAAAATTTAAGTTTTACTCAATTTTCAACGCATAATATCCTCAAGCTTATCTTTAAAGACCGATGATTAAAAGCGATGGAGACGATAAATGATCGTGAAAAATCTTTAAAACATCTCTCGCGCATCGAATTAAATTTCGCTAGACATAAGCGCAATATTTCAGCGCGTTTAGTAAAAGTAACGTCCGGTGCGTATAGAAAACGACTCGCAGCTTCGTGCGAGCGAAGAGAACGACGAGCGCCAAGATCATCAATCGCGGCGATTGTTTCCGACAGGAAGTCTAGCCGAAGAGGAAGTCCCGTAGCTACGTCACCAGACGACAACGCCTCGATGTGTTCCTTTCACTCATTCGCTCTCCCTCCCTCTCTCTCTCTCTCTCTCTCTCTCTCTCTCTCTCCGGCTTCTTTGTCCATTTCATTTTCTTCTCTTTCTTTCTACTCTTCTCTTCTTGGATTATTTTTTATTTTGTTTCGCGGCGATTTTGTGTGTCGCATCTCTCCTCTAATTGCTCAAAATCTCCTGCGTTCGATTAGCGAGGCTTAATTACTCGTACGAAGATGTTCTTCTTGGCGCGATATTATTTAAAGATGAACATTTTACCTCAATTTTAAAGGTGATGCTTGCTTTAATTGACTTTATTTTGAGTGAAAGAAATTTATTGAAGGTGATGCTAATTACAATCATCGTGAGATTTTTAATTTAAAGTTTGAAATGATTATTAAATTTAACGATACGTGAAAATTTCTTAAATTTTGGATTTCATAAAATTAAATTATTTTTATCTAATTTTATCAAAATATTACGCTCTAATAATTTTCGTCATCGATTTTGTAAAGTCATAGATTTTCGAAATCCAAATGAATCACGCTTCCAAAAATAACGAAAAAACAAAAAGGTCTCTCCGTTTGATAAAATTCATTACCGCGCATACATAAAAGATCATTTAACGTTACTTAGTAAGACTACGAATGATACGCGGCACATTTTACATTTTAGTATCGCGCTTCTTTCACATCCAACCTTCGTAGCGTTGTATAGCGAATCTACACCTCCTTCTTCTTCTGCTTCTCGTTCGCGCAATCATCGGCACTCATTAAATCGTCAAAAGAATTCTGTCACTCTGTGCTCGTGTGACACGAACACGTACGGAGTAAAAAATAAAAAATAATAAAATAAAAAAATCCAAAACAAAAAGAAACGAGAAAACAAAAATGAAAGAAACGAAAGCGACAGCGGCACCTTCGTTCACCACCCAAAGCGCGTACAACGCCTCGGACATATATGTGTATCATTTTACACGATTGAAGTATTCTCACGTACGCGTTCATTCGAGCGTTCGTTGCGGTTACAGATCAAGGAGGTGTACGCGCGTACGCGAGCATGTGTGTGTATGTGTGTGTGTGTGTGTGTGTGTGTGTGTATGTATGTGTGTAAATACTTTTTAAGAGAGCGCGAGGTGCATGCGAATCAAAGGGCCAAGCGAAATGACGTAATCGAGGGATACCTCGCATACCTCGGGGATCCGAAAGCTTCGAAAGAGAGAGAGAGAGAGAAAGAAAAAGAGAAGGAGATGCGATCCCGAGAATCGACCGTCGATGGTACGGTTGCTTAAAGAAACGGAGAAGCGCGCGCGAGCGCGGATTAATAGCTGCGGAATTTATACAAACGGGAGGTGGAACTCACGAGAGAAAGAGAGAGAGACACTTGCGCCGATGAGAAACGAAGCTCGCTCTCTCGGAACCCCTTGCGCATCGCTTGAGGGTATTTTATAATCGAAACTTTTCTCAATTGATCCGCGCCGCTTCTATTTGTACAATGGGCTATTGAGCGCGTCGCGGTGATTTCACTCGTGTGAAATGCGCGGGTTTCGTGAGAATAGCATTTATTATGCATTCGTTGATCGATATGGGCTTTCAATTTTTTCCCATCGAAACATTTCCATATTTCACGCGCGCATCTCTTAATTTACGACGGGGGATTCGCGTTTGATCATCGAATTACTTTGAAGTTAACGTGAATCGCGTTGACACATTCGCCTCTGACTCATTTTATTAACCTATGTAAATATTGTTTGATAAAATTTTAAATACAATTTATTTCAAATTTATAGGCTATAATGTAAAACATATAGAATATTTGATGTTTTTTTTTTTTTTTTTTTTTTTCTTACAATAAAGTTTGAAATGATAAATATGCTTGAACTCATCAGATATCAGAAATGATAACAATGTAAATCATAATATTACATGAAATTTAATTTAATAATATTTAATTATTTAAAAATATAAAGTTATCCGTCAAAAATTTTTTAACAATTATTAGGTATCTTATAAATAATAAATTAAATACTTTGTATTTTCTTTGCTGTTATTTTCAAGCCATATTTAATACTTAATATATTTTCGCACTCGTTATTTATTTGATCAATTAACATGGTAGCTATATGTAACAAGGATAATTTTTTTTCCGCTCGAAACATGTGCCGCAATCATTAAATAATTACATCGAACGATTACTTTAAAAAATCCATCATTTATATAAGTAAAGATAATTAATATCTCTTTCAATAATTAAGCTCCATCTTTCCATCGTTTCCCTTTCCAAGTGAACACGTATAAAGGCAGTTGAACGACTCGCGTGCTGCAGCCGTTCGGCACGTACACGCAAGAAAAGAGCGATACACGAAGTAAGAGAGAGAGAAAGAAAAAGAGCCACACCCTTCCGCCCTTTAGACGGTCGGCACATTTTGCAGCAAATTGGAGCTTACAGTTTGCCCTTCTCCGCTAGTAATTGGCGAAGCCGATCCCGCTGGGCGTTTTTCTTGGTCCGGCCTATCTCTCTCTCTCTCTCTCTCTCTGTCTGTCGATGGCTTGAATCTTTCACTTTGCCGATCGCGCCGTCGTAATTACGCGAAAGGGACCTGTCGAACGGTTGTTCTTCTCGCGACGGTGCAGCTACGAGTTACTTATAGTCGAGATATATCAACCGACGGCGCAACTTAACATATAATGCGTAACTCATATTTACGAGCTAAAATCGAGCTTACTCGCTATTTGTGATTTTTAGATTTATTGCGTTGGTTTCCGATTTGAAATTAATGTAAATCTCTATTTCCTCGAGTTTTAAAATTGTACATGCAGAATTACGATCCTTGTAATTTTTTATATAGAAAGTTCGAATTAACGGATCGATTTTAATAATTATTAACAATCGCACGATTGATGCATACGATAAATTTTGAATTTCTTGTTTTCTCGTCAATACAGGATAAAGTTATAAATATTGAAGTTTATATTGAACTCGATATTTTATTCAAAATAGAATACTAATAACAGTTCGGCTGAAAAGTTCGTAGGCTAACATAGGAAAACACATTTTTTTTTGGTAAAATTCGATTTTATTATTCAATATACCATAGTTTTACCTTCGAGGGCGATACAATGATTATAGCGGTCATATAATTTTCCGATACCATTTTTATGGATTCATCCATTGTCACATATCGTCTGAAAAATTCGTCTTTATTACGGCTGATTATCGCTATAAACATTGCTCCGAATCATCAACACGTTGTTCCTTTTGATCGATTTTGAGCTCGCGCGGCACCCATTTTGCGCACAGCTTTCGCATATCCGAATATTCATGCACGATATGTCCAACACGTTCCTTTGATATCTTTAGAGTCTCAGCTATCTTGATTAACTTCACTTTACGATCATTCAAAATTATTTTGTGAACTCTTTTGATGTTTTCGTCGGTAACAGCCTCTTTAGGACGTCCACTGTGTGCATCGTCTTCGACGCTCATTTCGTCTCGTTTAAATTTAGCAAACCACTTCTTAATGGTTGATTTCCCTGGTACAGAGTCCGAATAATATTTATCAAGCCAAGTCTTGGTTTCAACGCTATTCTATTTTACCAAAAAGCAATGCTTCATTAACACTCGAAATTCTTTTTTATTCATTTTTTTCACAATAACAAAAGTTGCTTCACTCACAATGTTATATCTCACAAACCAATTGTTCGAAAGCTGTAAAATTTATACACGTGTCGTTTCAAGGTTGATACTAACTAAAAATCATATGGATATAATTCTACTGACGACATCTATGTATCAGCCTACGAACTTTTCAGCCGATCTGTTAAACGTAACTCGAAACAATAGCTTAAACGAAAAATTTTTCTCGTACACACAGCTTTGTCGTCCCATCATGCGTCATTCGTCAAAGTCTACCGACCGTTGACGATATATATATATATACACACATATCTGGGTGTGCATTATCCGTCTGTCGGCATATCACCATAAAGCAAAGAAATAAGCAATTTTCCAATAGACGGACCAAAGAGAATAAAGCCCACCGGAAGCGAAGTAAAGCTTCTCTCGCGAGCGCCCTGTCATCTCGCGCGCTCGTAAAATAAAGAAACAAAGCTTCCCGCGTGCGCTATCTCGATATAATTTTGTCGCACGCTCTCCCCTACCTTCCCCCGTCTCCGCGACTGATTGACTTTTGTGCGAGAAAGAGGCCGCGGATTGTCATCTTTCTCGTTCGGGGAAAACGAAGTATATAAATACGGGAGCGTTCGTTCGCGCGAACTGGGTCGAGCGAGCGCACACCGGCGAAGGTGTATTGCAGCTCGCGCCCGCGTTAATTAGCTAACCGGACAATGGGCAGCTGTCGTTGCTCTTTGCTAATTTTACATCTCTCTCTCTCTCTCTCTCCCTTTCGTTTTTTTTTTGTGTTACACCGACCGAGGCCGTTAGCCTTTTTTTCTTTTTTTTTTTTTTCATTTTCTTTTACTCGGTTGCATATTGCCTGACTGGATAACACGCATCAGTGTTTGGAAAATATTGTCAATGTTACCGTGGACGGTGTATTGGAATAGTGCAAAAATATAATCCTAAAGCTATGCGCTTGTATGGAACAAAACTATTCTATGAATAATAAATAATTTTCAATAGCTTAAAATGAATAAGTAGTTTAAGAGAATGTGAATACTTTGAATAAATATATTTTTATTTAAAAAGAATTTACACATACATATTTTATGTAATCAAACGATATTTTTTAACTAAAATACATCTATTATCTAACAATCATTGTAAATCAAGAATAAAATGAGTTTCTTTTACCAAAAAAGAATCATCTCAAAATCGATGACTAATCAAAAACCACTTTCGCTTATAAAATATTCATAATCAGAAGTCATATAAATTCGCTAAAACGTGTTTTACATCAAATGTTAAAAAAATGTTACAGCTCACTGCCCTTTCCGTCCGAAAGAATAAAAAAAGAAAGAAAAAAAGAAGTAAAAGAAACAAAATCCGCTATAAATCTCGTCACCTATCTCGAGCCCGAAAAATTCCATCCTTCTCACCCGCCCCCAAATCAACACAAAGCGGCAGATCGACTTCAAAACTACACGCCCAAGTGGACCCCCGCATACGTACAACTACGAAACTTCACCTCGTGTATAGAACGCGCACATCCAGTATCATCGGCGCGGCATTAAGACATTCTCGTCGAACAAGGGAGCAAACGTTCAGCGGAACGTTGATTAATGTCTGTGAGAGAAGGAGCCGACGTCGTCGCGGTAGCCGGATCTCGTAAAAAGGTGAGCGCGCGGCGCTCTTTCGAAAACGGGCAGGCTACTACTTCGCCGGAGGTTGCGGTCGAATAGATCCTCTCTCCCTCTTGCTAGCAAGCGACTGTGTGTAAGTTGACTTCGGGTGGCCCATTATTACTTTTTACGAGTTTGTCCAAAGGAAAACGCCACCCGGCTATGTCTATTATGTATACCTACGGACGCGCGGAAAGGTAAGCCGGGAAGAATGAATGCATTAGGATAGAGGATGTGCGAGAGTTTTCCTTTTTCTTCTTCTTCTTTTTTTTTTATGTTCTTTGAAAAAGGAACACCCGTGAAATGGGTGAGAATGCGTGTTTTATATCAATAAACACGATTCGGTTTGATGTCCGAATCTAAATCTCAATTGGATGTAAAACGATTGTTGACAAAAGATCCTAAGTTTTTACGACAAAACGATTTTATTAAGTTGTAGTAAAATGTTGTATTTGATTAATATCAAGATCTTTCTTTTTGTTTGGTACTTAGTTTTATAAGGTTTTACAAAGTTTTACACGGTTAGTTAAAATAAAGAATGTAAACATATTTTTATTTGAATCTATTTTATTTTTAAAAAAGGTGCGAAACATAAAAATTAAAATAGATTTAAAATTACTACATAGGTAGTTAGTGTGCATTATTTATCACTCAATGAAAGTAGTGGTACAATCATTTATATTTCTGTTACTACAAGCACTTTACGCAAATGCAAAATATGATGTTTTGCATAATTAACTTTCTTTTTATATTGAATATTTTATTTTTATTTATTTATTTATTTATTTTTTTAATTAAATTTCATAATAAAAATTGCTGAAATTTATGCTGCAGTTTTTTTAGAAATGAAATATGTAAAATATAAAATAAAATATAAAATAATATATTTTATATTTTAATATACTTCTTAAAAAGCATAGTATGATGTATTTCAATGTTAAATTGTATTTCATTTGTATTCTTGAAAATCAATAATTCCAGTTTAATATTTTATGATAAAATATGTGCAAATAAAACAAAAAGTTTCACGATCATTAAAATTTTTCGAAAATTATTAATTCTCTTGTAATTTATTGCGAGGTGAGCATGATTTTCCATCAATATTCAAAGTATAGTCATCTGCACAATCGCATCTACCTCTTAACTCTCTCTCATTCTCTTTCAAAGGTAAACCGAAACAAAATTGTGTACAACCAAGTACATTATCTAAACATGGATTAGATCTGTCCAACTCGATATTACTGTGGAATCTCAGCTGAGTTCTCATGTTATAATTAAACGGATATGGATCATAACGCGCCCAGCTAGTACTATTGCTTTTCTGGATTCGCCTGGGAATATAAAAATATCAAATATTATAATTTTCCATACAATTAATACATTCTTCGTTGATTTTTATATTTTATATACAAAAATTACCTTATGGAAGTTGTATCTTTCAAGTAAATGTAATCTCCATGTACTGCGAAACCATTCAAACAAGTCAACGGTGCCTTGTCTTCCATGGGCATTGATATAATTTTTTCAGCCATGCTGCCGTTAAGATTTGCCCTATAAATGTAGTTAGAAGCATCGATATAATATATTTTATCAGTTGCCAAATCAATGGTCATCTGCATAACTTCTCCTGTGATTAAATATATAACATATTAAAATTTTTACGATATTTTCGTTATTTTTAGTTACTAACTACTATTTTTACGCACCTAATTCATCCATCCATCTGAAATCTGAGCCATCGACGTTCATGCGTGCAAGTTGGAACATCTTCATAGCGGCATTAAATGATACAAAATACAAGTATCCACGTCGTGAATGTACTTCTAGCGAGCGAACTTTACCGACGTCGAATCTCAACATTTTAATTAAGGAACGTCTGTCGACACCTTCGGATTCTAAAAATTTAGGTATAGTTGCCACACCGATAGAATAAATGTTGTGCCCATCATAATTACATTTTTTAACCTCCACGAAATACAGTAACTGTGTATTCTCATCCTTAGCTAAAAGACCGTAATTTCTAGATGGATCGCATATTATTGAAAAAATTTGGTCAGGTCTTTCGGAAAGTCTAGCAAAAATGTTGTGGAGACCAGTAAAATACAGATTTCTAAACAGAAAATATGTTTATATTAAATGTTAATAATTTTAATTGACCAATGGATTAGTCATAAAAAAAGTTTTAAATATTAATCATGAGAAATATTTTCTAAATTCGCTTACCGTGTTGTAGGATCATAATCGAATCCGTATAAATCTCCAGCAGCGTGTCTCAATTGAATCTTGAATGGCATAAATGCTTCGTCCGCGTATCTAATCATATCGGGCTTTAACGCTTGGGTATCAATGCCGCCAATGAAATTGTCATTTTCGTAAATAAGATAATCTTCGATCCTTTCACACCTGCGTTTATCTTCGGCTAAACGCCAACCAGTCTTGCAACGACAACTAAATTGTTCATTGAAATTTTGCGGGTTTCGGATGCAAATATGATCGCAATTTTTTATGGCTAGATCGCAAGGATTTTTCTCGGGAAGCGGTAGATTATAAAAAGCGGGTTCGATTGCTTTAATTTGAAGGATAACGCCCCAGTCTGGTGAATTAAACTTCTGCCTCATAGATGGGCATCGGGAATCCTTGTAGTCACAACGAAGTAATGATGTTGAGAGTATGTCTATTTTTCTCTCAAGTTCTGGATTGATGGCATCTATTGATTAAAACACATTTTTTTATTATCACAGCGTTAATATTTTTAATATTTTGATATTAGAAATTTTGTCAAATTACTCACAGCTTGTAATGTTAGCACCATAAATGTATGATTGAGTAATACTCATACTAGAAAGACAATTATGTGTTTTTAGGACTTCTCTCAGATTTTCTCCATCGTAATTCATTGCAAGTATAGCTCCATCGCGTAGAGAAGAGACAAAAATTTCTTTTTTAATTAGATCAAGGGAAAACGCGCCCAACCTTTTTTGGAATCTAAATTTCAGTGGATCTATACGTCTAAAGCCTGAAGCGTCTAATTTCAAACGATAAAGCTAAAATTAAAATTTTTATTAATTAATATTGATAATAATGCGTGTATCTTGTATATGTAATAAAATAGCATTTTAATAAATGGTTATCAAGGATTTGGGATAAACTTACGTGATCAAAATTATTGTAATTATCTAAAAGGAACAAATAACCTTCATAAGGATCAATTTCAATATATCTAGGTTGATATTCATCAGCTAAAATGGGATTGAAACTTCTTAATAAGTTTGTTCCGTATTGGCCATCAATACTGATGAGATGTAATGTATTAGCTTTAGCATCTACGACGTAAAGCAAATCACTAATAAAATCAACAGCCAGTGATACAGGATACCAATCTTTGTTTGTATAGATAAGTTTAACTTGATCTTTCTGTATCAGTTAAAAGTCATAAGGCAATTTAGAAACGAATTTGGAATAATAATTATTTTGTGTATATTATTATATTTATAAAAATGTTTCAACTTACCGATGCCAATCCTCCTGACAAAGGACAAGAATAAATTCTTCCATCTGATGTTGACCAGAACAGAAGATCTCTTTTTATATGATAATCAAGAGCCAAAGCATTTTCAGCCATTGATGATTTTCTTTCGAAATCAAGTATATCACTGTCATTTTGATCTAGAATAGCCTGCCATAATCCCGACTGTTTTGTAACGAAGAACAGTTTTCTTCTCAATTCCAAAGCAAGCTCATTATCAACTACGATTTTAAATTTCATATTATTCCAATTACATTTTTATATCATATTAGAATTGAGAATTTTTAAATTATAACGTATTATCTGATAGAGTAATGAAAAAAAGTTTTATAACATTATAAAATAAAAATGATTGAAACAAATTTGACATTTTAAACAAAACAAAAAAAATCCATAAAGATTTATTTTTTATTGTAAGATCTTTTTTTATTTATATCAATATTTTAATTTTTTTTTTTTTTTTTTTTTTGTAATCAGACGTAAGTTTTTCACATCCATTCAATTTCCAATATTTTTTTATAAAAAAACTTTATTTAAAAATAATAAACAAAAAGGTTAAACTTACGTATTTCTCTCTTCACGATAGGCCCTTTTGCATTTACAGTAACTGCTACAAATAAAATTAAAAGCCCAAATTGTTTGAAAATCATTTTGAATGATTTTCTCTGAAAATTATGATTAAATGAATAATAATTTTGATAAAATAGTTTAAGAAAATAATTTATAAAATATAATTTAACAAATTTTTAACATTATTAGATTTTTTAAAACTTATAAAACAGAATAGAAAAATTTCCTATTTTAAACTTACCCACTTCGGTCTCGAACAGTCTAGCAATGAAGAGGAGATTCGCAACCTATCGGTTTATATACCTACTAGAAGTACAGAAAATAAAATTTACAAAACCAAAACTCGCTTTAGGAAATTTGTAAAAAATGTCAAACTGTTTAAAAATTTTATTATCGATCGGAAGGAAGGAAAAGTACTAGATGTTCAGTAGAAGATGTTAAGGGTTCAGGTTTTCTTTGGTATTAAACTTGACATTATTCCAGCAGTACTACGCCATACCGGTTTGCTAAACAAGTTCTCTTACGAATCCTTTTGTATAATAATTTATATCAATACGAATTTTTGTAACAAAAGAATTTTATTCAAATAATATGGAATTAAAATATTGCAGAATTAAATATATTTTTTTAAATTAGTAATATTTTTACTTTTTGTAGTATATATTTTTTAAATCAGTAACTTTGGAATAATATTAAGGCTTCAAAATTTTTTACGTAATTTATATAGTTTTAATATAATAAATAACTGCAATAATTTTAAGAAATTTAGAAAATTATTTTAGCGCTCTCTAAGATTTTGAAAAATAAAATGAAAAGTTAAGGTTTCGATAATCTTTCAAACAAAATTTATATTCAAATTCGATATCGTCCTTTAAATGGAAATTTTGACTTGACCTTATTGAACGTTGCTTGTCCAGTATTGCAGAAACTGTGACTAAAATCCTTGGTATCGATTATAGAGCTCGGATGGTTTAATTTTACTGCAGTTTCCTTTGCTTGTTATCGTACATAATTATTGTGTTTCGTTAAAAAAAAATAGTATCATTTAAAAATACGGTGTAGAACGAAAAAATATACATTGAAATAAATTTATTATTTTTATTTTTTTAACAAATAATAGTATTTAAAAAAAATTAAAACTTATTCAAATGATGTAAAATGCGTTTTATTACTCTTATGATTGTGTTAACGTTTTAATGCGTATTTTTATGAATTACCAAAAAAGAGATGAAAACGAAACGGTGATAATTTTTTAACCAGTCATTAAAAAAAAAAAAAAAAGAAAGAAAAAAAAACGAAAGCGGAAGGGTTGATTGGTTCTGCTTGTTAGAAAAGCACTTGCAACATTGTCATGAAAATCACTTACTACCGTCGATCTTCTTAATAATCAGATGACGAAAGGAGGCTTTCAATCTGTATCAAAACATAAATTACACGAAATTAGAAAGCTACCTGCCGGAAGTTTCGATTCCCGAGCTGATTATTATTTTCCTTTCAAACGGCTTTTTCCGACACCCACGGAAGTTTTCCTCCTTAGTTTATTATATCAGCGCTTATAAAGCGTCCGATGCCGACAATCGAGTTTTGGCCTCATCGTCTCGTTTTAAACGAGAGTAACAAGTGAGTGACGAGGCGAGATTAAATCGGATGCGTCGTATCGGTGTTGTATAATGGCTCTTCTTAGAAAATGCATTTCGTCGAGTAAGCCTCGCGGTAACACGCTGTCTAGCGCGATCGAGTTTTTTTTCAATGTATTCGTACATCACGGGGAATCCTAACTTTCGTTTTAACGTTTGAGGGCATTGATCTTTGAAATTTTATCGTTAATGAAATGGTTGCCGGTACTGTAGAAATATTTAAAAATAAATCGAATATACTTGACATTAGATGCAGAAATTTTCTTTCTATACGATGTTTAAAAGTTAATATATTATTGAAAGAAGTAAATTTTAATGAGTCTACAGTATTGAAATACGCTGACGAAAATAATATTTTATGAACTTCATATGCGATACATTTTTTAACAACATAATAAAACTTATTTATATAATTAAATATAATTTTCAGCAAATTAAATTTCTTTATCATTATTAAAATGTAATTAAAATAAAAATTATCATTATTTTCAAAATTATAAAAACCGCAAAGCCACGACGAAAGAGATAAAAAAAGAAAAAAATACTTACAGTCCGCGTAGTTTTTCTTAATGATACCCATCGAAACTAGATTGCAAGCAGAAATGGAAGTAAAAAAAAAAAAAAAAAAAAAAAAGGAAAAAGAGAGAAAAAAAAAGATAAAGTAAAAAAAAAATCCTCAAAGAGGAGAGAAAAGAAGAGGAGGAACGCTAAACTCGAGCGTCACGCATGGCGATCGTCATTAGCGGGCAGTTTGTTACCGCGGCGGAGTGAACCAACGGAGAAACGCGTATAATGGTGGTATATATACGATCAGGAGGCGGGAGGGGGGACGGAAACTCACGCGACCGTTATTAGGATCGGTATTCGATCGCGCGCAAGAGACAAATCATAAGGCTACGGATAGCTCTGTGGATTCAATGGTGACAAAAAAATTTAACTCGCCTGGATTTTGCACGAAAGGGATAAAGTTTTGATTGTTGTTTATGTTTGATTTTTTGGATGAATGCTGAATATTCTTTTTTTTTTTTTTTCTTTTTTTTTGAGTTATCGATGTTGTCGATTGATTTAATATACTTTTTATTTGTGATATATTATGAATTTCAAATAGACTACCTGTAAATGTTTAACAAAATAATAATTTATTTACTTGAAAAATTTTAATTAAAGCTTCAGAAAAAAAGTTTTATTTAACTTTTCATATCACATTTAATAATTAATTTTTCCTTGCAATAACAATTTAATTACAAATAAACAAATAATCGTACAATCAATAAATACGAGGGTAAAACATTAGCAAAATCATATTTCGAAATCGATGATGCATTTGTTTCACTTTTTTTTTTTCATACGAGAATTTTTTCGCAGAGAATCGCGTGTAATAGACTCAGTTGATTTTTTTTTTTTTTTTTTTTTTTCATTTTATTTCGATACTTCTCGCCTTTGACCATCATATTTTTTTTTAAACTTGCTCGTCTCATTTTAAAAGTACAAGGCGGACACAGTGTTAATTTGTTCGCTAAAAGGTGGACGCTAATATTTTAGAAGTCCATTGTGTGATACATACCAGCGCTGGTGTCGGACGAGCTTGAGAATTTTTGCGCTCGCAGTGTAGCTTCATAATCGGGAAGTAAAACTGGTTTCGGACGAGACCCTAAAAACTATAATGAAGTGCAATCAAAATGTAGTTTGATATGATTGTGTGTAGAGCTGATTTTAAATTAATCACCGCGCGTTCTTCTTTTTCTTTCGCCTTTAAATGTTGTATGATATGGTCGTTAAATTTAATAAACCTTAAATAACTGGTGAATTGCTATTCGCGATAATATTTAAAGGGTTTTTAAAGCGTAGTTTATTAAAAAAAAAAATTCGATTTATCGAGTTTTTTCTTAATTTTTTAGCCCGGCAAATGACTTATTTAAAAATTAAATACAAAATCTTTTTATTATAGTGTTACTTTTTTCTACTTAATAAGTAAATCCTCCTTTATCGCTCTCAACATTCGAAAAATTTCTACTTCAAATACATTTGCTAATTCGCAAACAATCAACTAATAAAAAAATCAAAATTCACAAATGATCTACCAAAAGCATATCATATCTCTACCCAAATCATCTTCGTATATATTATCAAGGCACGAGTTACTTATCGCGAAGTAAGTATCCGAAGTAGAGACACGTCTTCTTTAGCTCAACCCGGCGTTGCCTTTACGGACACGCGCTCTCTACTCTCTTTCTCTCTCTCTTTCTCTCTCTCTCTCTCTGTCTTTCCCTCTGACGGAGAGCGCATACATGCCGGACATAGCGAAGAACGCAACGTGGCAGAGCGGCGACTCGGCGGCAGTTTTTCGTCGAGGCGGCCTCGCATTACGCGCAATTAGTCGTCTCGGGGTGGCCCTCAGGTATGTCCGACAAACGGCTCGAACGCTTCTCTCCTCTCCTTTTTCCCCTAGTGTATATCCTTTTCGTTGCCGGTTATGTATGTATATATATATGTATGTGTATACAATACATTTATGTATATCTATAACGCGCTCTTCCCGAGTTCAAGCCCAGCCTGAGAAAGCGGCAGCCTCGATCTTTAACTTCTTACTCTTCTCGCGCGCCTCGAAACTCCCGATAGTCTCTTAACCGTTGATGCTTTTGCACCGAGAAGGAGGCGAAGGCGGGGGAATACCGAACGTTTACCTCGTTGGTGCTTCGTTAGAGGCTGGTTAATTAGCGGACGGTGGCACGTTTTGTCATAATTGCCTTGCGAGAAGAAAATGTTCTGATTTTCTGGTTTTGTACCGCGCTTGTACGCTGTCACCGCTGCTTTTCGGATGGAAAAGTTTTGCTTGAGACTTTTTCTTTTTCATTTTTTTCTTTTTTTTTTTTTTTTTTTCGGTTTACGCACCAATCGACACACCCGACACACACTCACACATACCAAGGTGTATTTCATTGGATTAAACGCGTCGTGTATAGCTCTAATGACAAATCCTGCCTACGTGAGAGAATCCACTTACACAATAAAGGAGACTAAGCGGAGTTACATGTTTGCGGCGCGTTACCTTCTCTACTGAATGAAAATTGGCATTGCGTTTTAGAAATGGTTTTTTGTTTCTTTAATTCTTTCTTTTTTTTGTTTTTTTGTTTTTTTTTTTTAATGAATCTTCGACTTTTATTTATTTTTAAAATTATCTCTTGTAAATATTTAATTAAGGTCAGAAAAATTATAACAATGAAAAAATAATTTTTATGTAAACATACTTTAAATTCAGTTTCTATTTAATATAGATGCGCCGTGAATAAATATTGACAACTTTCTCATTGGAGCGAATTTTCCACTTTTAAAATACCTAATGAATGATAATAACGTATGCCCAATGGGGTTAGTTCCACCATCGGCCCTTCAGCCTCTAAAAATCCTTTGTAACGGCTAAATTTTTCCCTAAAGAAAGTCGTGTCGGAAACACGTGGCACTGCTCTCTAACAAAGAGATTACAAACAAAAAGAAAGAGAAAGAGAGAGAGAGAGAGAGAATAAAAGAGAGAGAAAGAAAAAGGTGAAACAGAGACTTGAAGCGCCCGCAAAATTTCCCGTAGCTCGGACTAACAGCACGACAACATTACGCCTTTGTCGAGTCGTCGCGCGACCTGTGCGGTCTCGAGAAAAAGATGACACCAGGTGACTCGAGGAGGATCGTGGACCCCGACCGATAGAGCGACGCGTTTCCGGTCGATCTCTCGGCGCCCTTTGACTGCCGCCGACGATGTTGCGCACACCCCAGGGGTCGACGCGCGAACGAACGACTTTGTCGCGCCGCTTCTGTCCGCATATAATACATTGTATTCGCGTAGTCGGCTTTGCCGAAAGATATTATGGGATGACGGGTTTTAGATTATTCGATCGTGTCGTCCTCGTTCGCATGTTGAAAGGAGAGAAACGGAATCGACTTTGCATTGTGGATTCTCGGGATTATTCGTTTTTGTCGCTGATGTATACACCGAGCGTCGACTTTTAAACTTGAGATATTTGTCGATTTTTTGATGTTTCAATTAGGAAATAAGAATGTAAGTTTTTTTAATTTTTATAAATTTTACAAAAAAAATTGTATGATTGATATTTAAATTGTTCGAATTATCACTGACAGGTGAATATTTTTATATCCACTTTACTTTATTACGATTATTAAACAAGTATACATTATCGTTTTGCATCATTATTCACAATTTATAAAAATCGATACCGCACAAGTAAATTTGCAATGACATGAAATAAATCGTTTAAATCTTTATTTAATAGAGTATCTTGTAATTATCTCCCTTTAATGATCATTTCAACTATGACATTCTGGGAATCGTAAACGTGTTACAAGCTTCGTAAAAAAATTGAGAAAGGAAGTGATTTAATCATTGTAAAATCGTTGATTTTCACAGGGTGAAAGACAGGTTAAGACGCACAAACATTTCATGTTCACGTTTTTTTTTCTTTTTTTTTTTTTTTTTTTTTTTTTTTTTTTTTTTTTCTTCAACGCGTACATCCTTACGTCAATCATTGAACACTTTCAGTGGTACTGTACGAAGGTAATTAATGAGATCGTAAAAGGATATCTGAATAAACAAGAGTGAGATTATCAATTAAATAAAAGCAAAATAAATTTTTACGGGGCTATGGAAATATTTAATATCGCGGATATTTAAATATTTAAGAGTTTATAATAATGTATTTTGCAAACAAAAATTTATTAATTTTTTAAATATAAAAAGTATTTAAATTATGACAGCATAAAAGTACCAAAATCATTGTATTTGAATTATAAATTCAGTAAATTTTAAACAATAAACACAGCAAATTTTGAACAATTCCAAAAAAATACATATTCTTGACTTTAACAAACAAAAATCAAAACAGCCTTACCAAAAAGAATTACCGACAATTTATTTATTAAAAAACAAAAAAAAAAAAAGGAAAGAAAGAAATGAAAAGAAAAAAAATATTAAAAAATGAGCGCAGAAAGAAAAACGGCGGATGGATCGGTGCAAAGCATGAGACTCACGGTGGGGCAAAAAAGTCGAAGCGCGAGAGCGCAATTACCATCGGGGGTAATTAATTTAGCCGAAGAGCCCGACGCGTTAGTTAATTTACTGAACGTGCGGTGGCTGCGCTCGACGACGGTATAAACCCTTCGAGACTTGGCTGCTTCTTTTTCTTTTAAAGGGTGCGCCGTTACGTAGTACACGATTAACGACACACTCGTTATCTCCATCTCGCCCGTGATTTTTGCAGCTCGACAGATCCTTGCTTTTTTCCGATAAACAGCCATGTCGCTTGGATACGTAAGGATACTTACGGTTGTGTGTTGTTTATCGTTATGTTTTGTATGATTTTTTTATCGATGCGATTCGTAAAGTGGTTTTATTGTCTTTAATAAAAAATTTTCTTAAACGTGGATGTTAATCGTTACTTTTCTTATTTAGTAGAGCAAGTTTAAAAAATGAATTTGGTTTAAATCATCAAAATTTATAAAACTAATTTATTGTACTATAATAATTTAGTGTTTATTTTGAATTGATACAAAAATAATTTATCCTATTAAAAAAAATTATTATCATTTTATTACTAAAAGTTAGACGAATCAGTGATTATCTTTTAATAATAAATGATGTTATCGAATTTTCTCTAATATTTGCTCATCAAACGTTAAAAAATTTCCATTATTCGTTTAAAAACTTCGAACAATAAAAATTTTATACTGCATCGTTCAGCCTTTTCGTTAACCCAAGCATCGATTTTACGGTCAACACGTGAAACATCATTCCTTACACAATGAAAAATCCGTTTCGGTGTGGCTCGTGTAATATTCCTTTTTCTCTTTTTTGAACGATAGGGTTTCCATTCATAGTTATTCCGTGTGCCGAGCGTCGCCCGCGTTCTGCGTCAAGGAAAATGCGTAGGCAACCAGCTGTTCGAAAGGGATCTTTCATTTTTCTTTGAGGCTAGAATAGACCGAAGAAAATTGAAAATTGGCCAAAAAGATCGATTTAATACTTCGACACGAGCCGCGCGACATGTGTGTATTGTATTTTGGGTTTGTCATCGTCGATTTTTGCCGTGTTTTCAATTGGAAAAGGTTAGGAGAGAGAACTTAAACCCGTTTTTTCGAATAAAAACATGAGCCGTTTGTAATTATTATACTGTGTATGTATTTCGAAAAAAATATTTCGTATTTGTTTTTATTTCGTAAAATTGACGAAGAAAATTACGCGCAACTATCCGCATTAATTGTTACATCAAACAAAATTACCCTAAATTTGTTAGCGATTTTTAAACATTACTTAACTCCAGCCACCAATTTTCATGATTACGTTGTACATGGAATCATATTAAGTAGCAGCAGCAAACCGATTGATACAAAGCTGGTTAAACGAGTCCCGATCGTTTCAACTTTTTTGCTCTTTTCTCTCTATCTCCCTCTCTGTCTCTCTCGCTCTCTTTCTTTCTTTCTTTCTTGAATGCATACATACACAAAAGCGGCACGCGGCGAAGTTTAAAGAAAAACGATTATTTGAGAATTCGCGCGAATTTTTACCGGGAACGGATTTTATGCGTCGCGCGAGTTGCACAACGCAGCGCGCGAGAGAACGACTTGGGCTCTTATCTCTTTCTTTAACACACGCGAGAAAATGAACCGTCTAATTGTCGACGGGCGTGCGACGGGCAAAAGTTTTGATCGATTTAAGGATGAAATTTTTCGTTCTTCTCCTCTCGCCTCTCTTTTCTGCACGCAAAGTTATTTCACGAATTTAAATGAGCTCGTAGTTTCTCTCGTCGCGTTAATGCGACTCCTGCCACCGACGACGATTAGGACATTTTTGATCGGCCCCGAGTTATTTGTAACTTTTATCCGTGTCGCGTAAGGTTTAATTACGCGTTATAGTTAGATGTTTCCTGCTAATTTTCCAGCTACTTGCATAATGCTACAGACTCATTTTCTATTTTATGTACCGCGCATATCGCGTTTGCGTAAAATCGCAAAACTATCGCGCAACGTTTACATGATCCTTGCATAGTTCGCGTGAAAGTGTCCACTTTTCACACACAATTTTTCAAATTTGACATCTTTATGTTTAATTTCGAATCGTTAATTTTTTTCTTTCAACGCATTCTTTTTCGATTCAAAAAAAAAAAAAAAAAAAAAAAAAAAAACGAAGAAGAAAAGAAACAAATCCAATAAAAGCATATCGAGTTTAATATATGTGAGCAAGAACGAAATTTTTCATACGCCGAAAACGTCGATTACTGGGAGGAAAATTTTCATCCAGAACACAATAGCCCGAGCTCGTTTGTTGTGACGCAGAATTCGTGCCGCGTATAGCCGCGCAAAGGAATTCAATCAGCGAGGGGAAGAGACTCAGGTAGGCGGATCCTGTTTATTTCATACTTATACGCCGTGGCCGATCGCGTTATAAGCCGTGACGCGTGGAAAATCGTCCGTAAGGCATCGAGCCTCGTTTAAGCTACCGACGATCGTCGACAGCAACTGCCGCTGTTAAGATAGTAATTGTGTAAGGATAGTTCTATAGAGTCAGTTTCTTTTTGAAATTTATAAGGTGTAAGGTAGAATAATTTTGCGATAAATAGATACTAGCTGTTAGTTTTTAAAGTTTTGTGAATTTGGTATAAAAAAGTATGTTTGTTAAGGTGTCATTCTAAATTAATACACATTTTAATCCATTCTTTTTTATTCTGACAATTATAATTAAAACTAATCACTATTAAAAACGGTAAATACTCTTTTTTTTTTTTATTACATTCTTTGTGCATTTGATGAAATAGAAAAATTAAAAAAACATTAAATAATAATAAAATTTAGAACTTGCTTGTCACCAACTCAATGTAATTGAATATTTTAAAAAATTCACAAAATATTATGCGATGACATTATATAATTAAATTTAATTCAATTAATTTAATCAAATTCTTCGAATTATTACACAAAAAAATTGAATATACAGATAATGATTAAATTGTTAAAACGATTATTTAATACCTTTCAAAAATGTATCATGCTGCAATTATTTCTATTATGCAATTAAATCTATTATTCTACATGCAATTAACGTTAAAATTCACATACAGCTATAATGTAAAAACTTCATTACGTCAGTACCAAAAGATTAAGTAAAGCGAAAAGTGTGGAGAAACTGTCACTCGTATATGTTACTTTCTAAAGTCTAGTTTATCGTGATATATTTCTCGCTCTCGTATAAAAATATATATCTTCAATAATGCTTTCAAATTATGGCGTGACAACGCATTAAAAAATTTATAAATAATTTTCTTTATACACACTCATACTCTTCGCTACTAATACGTTCATAAAAGAATGCCAGCATAAATTCTGTAAACCACGAAATAAAAAAAATAAATAAATAAATAAAAAAAAAAAAAAAAAAATAAGAACAAAATTTAGCTTCTTTTATTCTTCTCGCTTACCGTTGGTGAGCGAACAAGACAGGCAGAAGGTAAAAATAAGACAGAAGAGAATGAAAAAGCGAAGAAGCTGCTGCAGAAGAATAAGAAGAAGAATATCACACAGCGGCCATTGTTGCGAGTTTCGTAGGCTCCAAGGAGGCGGGCTGACCAACTCCTAAATATTTTACAACTGTCCAAGAGAGGATACATTCTCCTCCCTCTATCTATCTCTCTTTTTCGCCTCTACCTAACTCTCTCTCTCTCTATCTCTCTCTCTCTCTCGCTCTCTCTCTTTCTCTCTAACATCTGTATATAATATATTTAACACCGCAGCTACGTATGGACAGCCCGTTAGAAACTATTGCCGCTCACTCGAAAGGTGACGCGCTCGTGGATTTTCTCTTTTTCGGGATCGTCTCTCAGCGGGTATTCGCGTCTCTCTATCTCTTCGAAGTTTCCGACTCCTTGGCATTATTCCTTTCTTTTTGCCGTACGCTTTGTATCGGATTTACTCGCCGACGCGGTTTTCTTCGTTGAACCAGCTGAATATCGTCGAGTCCAATGCTTAATGAATGACTTGGGAGGAATGTATGGGTACTTTTGCAAAGGGGATATGGTGGTTAAAATGTAGGCGGAATTATTAAAACGTTGCGCTAAGTAAGATCGATCGTTGAAATTGGTAGAGATTCTAAATTTTACGTTGACTCGATAAGTATACGTCGCTATTTGCTAATTAATTATTATGATGTAGCTTGATTAAGAATCAATGATTAATGTGCTATCATAAAAAGATTTTTTTTTATGTTGTTAATTTTATTCGCTGAATATTTTAATTATTCGTAAAAAAATGAATATAATTATTGTTAATTTTGCCTAATGATACCCCAGCAATGTTAGAATTTTAAAGCAATATTTCGAATAAGATAAGTCACGTATTTGTACGACCAGCTAAAGTTTTCCGTGACCGTTAAGACGCAGCAACGACGCTCCGAGCGTTCGCCATTTCCAGCTAGTAACTGTCGCGACGGCGACTCGCGGCTAATCATCAGGAAGCTCGAGTTTTATAATACTCTTTAGAAAGAGAGAAAAAGAAAGAAAAAGAGAGAGAGAGAGAGGCAGAAAGAGAAATATTCAGGCCTATAGCTTTGTGTCTGCGTAGAGCGCAACAACCTCTGCGAGTGCAAGAAAAGACGGCCTCGTCTAAGTGTGGATTACACCGAGGCTTCTTTTACCGAGAATTTATGTACGCATCTACGCTCGATCTCGACTGCTATGCACCAAGCGGAAAAAAAAGATGAGCATACAGTGCCTTCTTTCAGTTCCTAATTAGACCATACCGTAATCGCTGCATTGTTGCTTGACCCGAACGTAATCAGCTTTTACTTGATCGGTAATTATGTGAGTGGCGTAATTTTTTTTTTTTTTTTCGTTTTTTTTTCGTTTTTTTTTAATTATTTTAAATATACTTTTGGTAAATACATAAAAATTTTATGGTTTAGTTTTGAATGTTATTAAATTTTTAAGTTGTTTTAAAAGTTAAAATAAATCGATGATATTTTAATTCGTATTAATATTTTTTTTCAAATATTAATAGAAAATATATAATCAATATCTATTTTAAATAGATGGTGTATTCAAAGTAACAATAACGATGTAATTATCGAAAATTAAACAGTATTTTGTAGATAGAGGCCAAAATCAATGTATAATCCAATTCACACTAATCTAAACGCGAAACATTATTTTCTTAACGCTCCTCAGCCCGGTATACCCACGATACCCTAATTCCACGTCAACGCCTGATAAATTAGCCACGAGCTACGAGAAAAACAAACTCGCATCTCGTTCCTTCTCTCTCGTGGTGTCAAATAATAGACCGAGTGGAAAAATTTTCCCATCGATAATCCGTTAAAACTAACCGAGCCAATATATATGTATATGTATATATCCAACAAGCGCCGCTTGAAGAACAATTATTCTCCATCGTTTTTCTTTTTACAGAAAAGCTTTCGGAAAAGTCTTGGAGCGCGCGAGCGCGTGGGTGGACGCAAATCTGGCGCGGCTTCAAGTATAAATACACGAACGAGCGTGGAAAGTGTCGGTGTGCTCTGACCCGCAAATAGCTTTTGGACGCATCGTCATCTTCCCGCGACTTCGCGCTAAACCGAGTACACTCAGTGTGTGTGAGTTACATAGCTATCGAGAATTTTGTGTATACGGTGAACCGCAGGTGTCAAGCTTATACGTTGTACGGTTTAAGTTGATAGTTTTTTTGCTTTTAATTCTCATCTCTTTTTTGATTGGATACGGGTTCGATGTTTAGACAACGTTATCGAGTGGTGTATTTTAACGGTGCGGAAATTGTTATTCTCGAGCTTTGTATGTTTATTTATTTCTAATTTGAGTCAAAGTGCCGCTCAAAGTAAGATAAAAATTTAAGGATTTTCGTTTAAGTACACTTAGGTGAAATACCGATCACGTTGAAAGTTTTGCTAAAAGTAACAATAAACTATGATGACGTTGAGTATTGAAGAAAAAAACTTTTTCGGCTTCGAAACAATGGATAGATGTGGTGCAAAAATATTGAATTTTTTTAAATAAATCAGTGATACTGGATAAAAGGCTCGAATCACGAAATATTCAAAATTAATCATTAAAATTTTCTAACAATAAATCTCTCGGCGCAATGATATCTACTCAAAGTGACATTTGAAATGATGAGCGACATCTTTGTTGACGATTAACACGGCGTTGATGGATTCCATAATCTCAAGTTACTCAAATTAGAAGACTTGGCAAATTAGTCTCTTTTAAATTATTTAGAAATTCATCATAATTTAATTCAAAACTCGCCATCGTTCGTTCTCTAGTTTCGGTGTTACTATTAAACTAATGGTTAAAAGTGAACGAATTTAAACGAAATTAAGAAGAAAGTGGATAAAGAAAAAGAACTTTTTGAAAGTTTTTCTTAAAAGTTAGGTTATTGATTTCATAATATTAATGGAAATGGATCTTTAAAAGCAAAGTATTTGAGTGTTTTGACTGGCGACGCTATGTTGGGGTCCGAGCCTGATGACTTTTCAAACGACAGTATGGTGAGTTATATTAAAGAAATGGTCTGAAAGGAGCGTAACGCGATCCTTTTCATACAAGAGTATGTGTTGGTTATAAATTTGGCAATGTGCCCATTCGTATTATGTTAAGTTATGTTATTGCTTTAAAAACATAAACAATGTCAGATGTTGTGTTGTGGGCGCAATTTTTTCTTCATTGTTTGTTTTTTTTTTTTTTTTTTTATTTCGTTGGTTAATTAAATAATTTAATTAGTTAATTAGATCAATTAATTTGAATCAAACTTATTTTTATGTTATGTTGATGATAAAGAAATGTATCGAGATAAAATCTTTTACAATAATAATGATTTGGATTTCTCGATAATCTTTTTATATTTAATAAATATAATTTATAAAATTTAATCATATTTAATAAATTGAAAATATTACTTCGTCATTGAAAATAACCATATTATAATTATTAAATTATTGTAGGATGCATGCAACTAATAATAAAACATAAAATTTGTATAGATCAATGTCTCTTAAGTACACATTTTGAAATATTTTACTGTTTGACCGCAACTTACAATTTAATTTTTTATGAAAACCATTTTTTCTTACTTACCGCTATACGAATGTTATTCGTGATTTAAAACTGGACACTGTATACATTAGCAAACATAAAACTTGAATATTTTATTGCGCGTAAAATCGAACGCGCGCCATTTGGAATTAAACTTATCGGTAGATCAAAAGCATTTGGTATAAAGTTATATACCAAATGGTATATAACTATATATATAGTGATCAAATAATTTGTAATTTTAGATTGAGGTCAATACGTGCGCGCAGAAGTATAACATATGCAAATAATTTATTGAAATTATTATTCCACTATTTATTTAAAATTATAATTATTCAAAATTATTTGTATTTATTAATAAAGTAGTGTGAATTATTGAATATATTGATTAATTATCAGAATTCATAAAGTACTAGGTAATACATGTATATATAATATATTTTTAATTTAACGACACTATTTTATAAGTTTATATTGAAAAGTGAAATGAGAATTGAATTTAAAATATTATTATAAAAATAAATATATTTTATGGATAATGTTAAAAAAATTAATTAAATAGTTTAAAATTACTAAAATGTATGTAAATTTAATAATTTTTAAATTTGCGTTTAAATAATAATTATTTTAAACTATTTAATTTAAGAATTATTTTAAAATATTTTACATTGTATTCAGTTTTATTTATTTTAATATACTTCCAAGCATTTAATTTATTTAGAAAAAATTAATTTTGTATCATACACATTAAATTTTTATTAATATTCTTGAAACAACACTAAAGTCAAATTTAACTGTCAGCGATTGACAGTTTAATTTTTCAAATCATTTAATAAAAATTTGCTTGGTATAAATTTATAATTTATAAAGAAAGAATAAATTTTAACATCATCCACCGAACGAACATTTTTACAAAACAATCAATGTTCCAACTTGTGTAAAAACGTATTAACGATTCGACATCCCGAGTGCATCGTCGGAAGAATTATTAGGACGCCACGGCGAATTCCCGAAGCGTCGACAAGCGATACAATACCGAACGTAATGTAAACCTCGCACCAAAAATAATCTTGATTGTGATATGCGCGCACCCGCGAGTGGGAGCAAAATGGAGAGAATGAGAGATAAAAAGAGAGAGAGAGAGAGAGAGAGAGAGACATACAGAGACAGAGAGAGAAAGGGAAAAAGCTCGATAGCGAAAGCCGCTGGAAAGTACATCCGTTTTTAGTTTACATCCGCGGATCGTCTTTAAGCGATCGCAAAGTATTTTTCACGTATAATCGCGCGTTTCTTGTTCCAAAGATTTAAAATATCGATTATGTGGGAAGACATGGTAATTGTGTTCAATTTGAACGTTTTAACGATTACGATTAACGTGCGCGATCGAGATGTTAATTCATCTCGTGTAACGATCGTCTTTTAAGTGTATTTTAGCTTGACTTATCGCGAGTTGCTTTTAGAAATATTTAAATATTTTAGAATAAATATTTATTATTTATATTATTATTACATAAATAATATAAATATCTATTATAATAATCAATTGTTTTTCACGTATTTTTAACGCATTCTGAGTTTAATTTCATTCTTCATATTCCATTCATCTTTTTATTTTTAATTCGATAAATTTTGTTTTACAAATATGTGCTTGCGAAATTATGATATTCAATAAAATTAAAATATCGATTTTATTCCGAATATAACTTTTACATTTAAATAGTATTAATTGTTTCGATCGATAATCTTTAAAAATAAAATTTTTATTAAGTGTCAAAGACTCACATTTTACGCTTAAAAAAATGTATATTAAACAAGTTTTAAATTATTTATTATTAAGATATCTATGATAGTAAATAAATATAATATAAATAAATATATGCATTTTTACACGAAAATATTTTTAAAAATCTTTCGGAACTGACATAAAAATAAAAGAAATTTCCAGATATTTAAAAATTTTTGTACACTGCGCCATCGGTTATAAACAAACGTTAAGCGTCGATGCATCGACTTCGGGACCAAAGTAGCATTCACAATTATTTTTTCAAGGTTTTATGAGGCCGCGAATCGACGAAAATCCCATCGTTCGTTCGTATTCATACGCCGACAAAATTCAGTCGGCTACGTGTTGTCGGCTTTGCGAATATCAATCGATTCTCTTACTTTATCGCGATGAAACATTAAAAGCACCGTTTTTTACATAATTTAAGGCAAACGTATTACGTGCGGAGTAGATAAGGTTCGTTCACCGAGCTAATTTGACATTTTTTTTTTTTATCGAATATTTTTCGTTTGCTCATGCAGGATTCATCTGTGGTTGACTTCGAGGAGGAAATAGAGAGTATGAGGCAACGACATCGCGCGAGGTGGAAAAAGCAACAGATGCGACAAAATTCGGGTATCAGAAGGTTCTTTAGAAGAGGTAAATTATAATGATTTATTAATTATTTTAATTTCTTTAATAATCAAAAAAAAAAAAAAAAAAAAAATGTGTTAGTTTATTATTATAAGTTTAATTTTAATTGAAAAAAATTAAGTTTTTAAGTAAATAAAGTCTTAAAAAATTTTTATTTTTTGTTTATCTATAATATAGATAAATAAACTAATAATAAATAAACTTTAAATTAAACTGTAAACAAACTTGTTTCAGCTCTATGTAAGCTGAAGTCAGGTTATGGAAGCAGCAGAGACTCTGGATTCTCACTTAAGGACGACTTTTTTTACCGTAAGTCAACTTTACTTTTAAACACAATTTCCTACTATACCGATTATGAATTTCTTTTGTATGATACAATACGTTATCAGTCAAGTTAGAAACTTATTTATATTACCATCCGAAGTTAAATACATCTGATTCTCTCCGCAATTTAAAAATAATATTCTCTGAGTAAGATATCTCAGATTTCTACCTTACCGATAATAGATACAAAAAATGCAAAACTTTTGTTGAATTTCATTTTTAAATATGCAAATGTTAAAAAATTATAAGAGATAATTAAAAAGGTGAAATACTATATGTTAGTTATACTATACATTAGTTATACTATATGTTAGTTATACTATACATTAGTTATACTATATGTTAGTTATACTAACATATAGAAATACTATATGTTAGTATAAATGTATATGTTAGTCGTATTTAGTAAATACAAGTATTTATCTAGTTTTGAACTACTTTAATGTTTTATTAAAATGAATAAATGAATATCTTCAAATAAAATATCAAAATAAGTATATAATTGAAAATATTTTTACTAAAAATGAATAAATTATTTTTATATTTAATGCAAAGTTTAACAAAAAATTCATTGTACTACCGTAAATCTATTTTAGCAAAAATAATAAAACGAATTTTACTTAGAACTTGAAATTTTTTTCGTGGTAAAAGCTTATTTAGTATTTTTAAAGTACTTCAGAGCACTGCTTCGTTTTAGTAGTTAAAGTTTTACTTTCTGCCGATCTTAAAATCAATGACATTTATACTGTAGCATCATCGAACGTATTTTATTTTACGGGTGTTTAATTTTATATATACAAGATGAAATCAAAGAATAGTCTTTTGTTTAAGTTAGTAATAAATTAAAGGATTATAACATTTTTATTATAAGGTTATTTGTTACGTTTAACAATAATTTATTTATTGATTTTTTTTTTTTTTTTTCAAAAATCGACAACAGTGCAATAAATATTCATTATTTCTTTATGAAAAAATCACGACTATTAATTTGTTTGCATAAACGAAACAAGCACTGTAATTGAAATTGGAAGTGGCTAAATCTTTGTTAAACAAACAACTGATATACCCCACGTAGACGTTCAAAGCCAATTTCCTCTCTCTCTCTATCATTTTCTCGCCCAAACTCTCCTTCTCGTCAAATACATATAATCACTCACGAAGCACGAGTTAGCAAAGTGGGTTTACGCGGTTGACCCTTTGACGATCGAGTGCTATCTTGGATTCTTGGCCAGTTTAGATATACCTGTCTGTACGTATATATACGTATGCATTTGGAAATCCTTAGGGAAACAGTGCAGCTGTGTATTGTGTGTGCGCGCCCGCGTGTATGTGCGCGTGTGCTTACAACGTCAAAGAGAGCGGACAACAGAGTTCGCATGCATATTCATTCCGCGGGGCTCGTTTAAACAATCAGGAGGAGAGCAACCGTAACTCCAAAGATTCATTTATTTATGAAGTTAGCGCGAGCTACGGCTGCCGTGTCTGGACTGGAAGGCATTTGCGTGAATGGACGATTGTTATTCTTGTTATCTCGTAATTTTGCTAATGTTTACCCCCCTCCTCCCTCGTCATAGTTATAGACGAAAATTTTGAACAGTAAATATATATTTATATATTTAAATGTATAGAATTTTGAAAGGAATACGCTATGTGAAACTTGAGCTTAATTGGTACATGCATAAATAGAATAGTGTCTTGACCATTTCGGTTGGAAATTTTTTGATATTTATAAATAAATGATTATCTATTATCTAATTAAAGGATAATACCGAAAAATAATAAAGTAATATGGATGATTAACTCCGATACATCCATTAAACAAACAATCTTATTTAATAAAAATTTTTATCCAAAAGTAAAATTATACATCGAGCTTAAACAACGCTAGTGCAATAAAAATGTTTTTCGACATTTTTTTTTTTTTGTCTTTTCTACGTCTCGTGCAAAGAATAGCCATAGGTGCTTTGGGCACATAATTTTTTTCTTGCCATCTTTATGACTTTTTCTTTCAGGCATATGACTCGCGAAAAAGAAAAACATTCCCTCTTGGCGTCTCGTAATATGTAACTCTTTATCCCTCTGTTTTTCTCTCACTCTCTTTCTTTTATAATGTCACTCTGCCTCTTGCCCAGCCAACGTAAGAGAAATTCCACATACACTAACTCCATTCTTGCCAACTATTTATTTCGTTCAATAGCTTTGACTCACGATGTTGCCATTTTCTCTTAATGTCTTATTGTATGGGTTTTATTAATTTTGTCTTTTTTTATCATTATGTTTTATATTCATTTACATTTTATTATAATTGTTTTTTATATTTTATTATTTTAGATTACGTAAGGCGATTATTTATCTTGCTATTAACTTTGTTAAGCAATTTTTCAGTATTTCATTATATAGCAAGGAGACTTAATTATGATTGAAAATTTATTTACAGCAAAGTTTGTTTATTATAGTTTATAAATTGTGTATACATATAATATCATTTTTTCAAATGCAGATATGTATTTTTTAATAAGGCTGACTATATTAAAGTTTGTACTACTTCTTGTAAATGCACAAAACGAAGACAAGCAAAATTCGAATAAGAAATGATATGTAACTAAATTCTAAGAAATGTATTTGTAATTATAAAATATATTTTTTAATAAGGCTGACTATATTAAAGTTTGTACTACTTCTTGTAAATGCACAAAACGAAGACAAGCAAAATTCTAATAATAAATGGTAACTAAATTCTAAGAAATGTATTTGTAATTATAAAAATATGTTTTGAATAAATAAACATAAAGAATTGTGAGCTCGATTCATTAAATTTTGTGCTCTTGTTAAAAATTAACTTACATACAATTAACTTGAAATTGTTTCCTATGGCCGTAAAATAATTTTTTTGTATTAAATTAAACATAATTCACAATATTACGGAATGAAAAGAAAAATTTTTAATTTTTAGAAACTTGAAAGAAATTCAAGCATTTTTTCTTCGATTTTTATAAATTATAAATGTATTACAAGTGATATAAAATATGAATTAAAAGTGTGTTTTGATTATGAAATAAATATTTATGTATCTCTAAAACACTTCTGCATTTTGGAACTTATCAAGCAGCTACCGTTATTATTATCGAGCGCAGAAAACAAAACGTAAGCTTGATATTGCGAGACGTTCAAAATATGTCTCGGCATATCGACTTTATACCAATGCTCGAGAGAAATGGGTAGGCAGAGAAGAAGAAGAAGAAGAAGAGAGAGAGAGAGAGAGAGAGAGAGAGAGAGAGAGAAAGAGAAATACCGAGAACAATAGGGCGGTAACCAAGCTCATCCATATACATATATCCTGAAGTTATTCGTCGGCACGTCGCCAAAGATCGTTTCGCGAGAGGTGAAGCCAGCCTCCGTGTATTGCCGGAAGCTCATAGTTATCGGGGTCTTTAAACTTCACGCTCATGTGACCGACATATTTTCAGGCAATATAGGTATTGACTTCTGTAATGCAAAAATATTTGATAACTTTTTTATCTTTATTTTTCATTTGTCATAAATCATTTTGATCTGCATCGATAATTTCAATTTTTCAATCGATTATTGATGAAATTTTGATAACGTAATTGTTTGCTCGAACACTCGGCAATCCAGAAAAGGAATTTTCATTATTTAAAGCTCGAGAAGGAACGGTTACTGAACTTTATCCGTTTGAATTTAAAACGTCACGAAACGTAGTTTGCCGGGATATAACAATAAAGCCTAGTTTCGTGGCGTTTTAAATAATATATTATGTATTTTCCAAGGCTTAAACGTGTCAACTGAACAAAAACAAGGAAGGTGATTAAGGCCTTGGTAGAAGCTTCCACTGGTACAAAGTGCGTTAAACGTGTCACATGGCGGTGTACAGTAACTACGAACTTATGGCACCACCGAGCACACGATGTATAGTTTAACGAAAAAGCCCTAATTTTCCATCGTTTTCTCTCATTCTCCTCGCATTCCCCTCTCTTTTTCATTCCGCATACGTGCATTGTTTCGCGCGTGTTGCTTAAAGAGTACTCGAAACAAAAAGATCGCGCTGTTCGCGTGCAAGAGAGAGAGAGAGAGAGAATCAAGCGTTGCCTTGAGATAAAAAGAGTTGGTGCTCATAAGGCCAATTACGTGAACGAGGAAAGGTGTTCTTCAGTGTCCGTATGTGAGGTTTTGAATTAAAAGAAAGGGTGATAAGTGTAAGGATGCTACTCGAGAAGTTTTATGGAAATTGCACGATTTTTCACATTATCAAATATTCAACATTTATGTTATTTATCGATATAATTTTTTAAAATTATAAATAAATTAATTTTGATATTTGAAAATATTGAAAAAATAAAGTAAAATTTACTTAAATGGAATATTTTAAATAAATCAACTAGAATCAACTGAGATTACCAATAATTTCGGAAGATAAAAAAAAATGTACTTTAAACGAATGTTTCAAACCTTCATCAAAAGTCATCATTTTTATAGATATAATCAAATCACGTTGACTGATCTCCTTCCTTTGGCCAACATCTCTGCACAGGTTCATAACTCCAGTCCATTTGGCTCGCTATCGAATAACGATACAGCTCTGACGCATTTATGCGCCGTTATCTCGATTTTCCAGACAATTATTACAATTCAACCGTTTAACGTTATTTCACCGAGAGTAAGAGAATCATCTTGTTAGAGACCAATTGCCTGTTTTATAAGCACTTTTGCTTTACTACTACCGCCTTTATCCGTTACCGTTCTTTTTTGTCGAATTCGTTATTAATGCTCAAAAACTTACGCGATTATTATTTACCTTAATTTGCCTTAAAATAATGTATTCACTATCTTTTCATTCATCGCATTCGTTTAGTGACGAAAGCTTCTCTTTACGTAAAACGCGATATGAATATGTAAAAAAAACTCGACGATAGCTTCTACTTATTTAACGGAATAATTTTTAAAAGCGAAGTGTAAAATTCGCCGGTCCGCCTCGCTTTAATTCCTTTTATATAGAACAAGAGGCGCTCGGGTTTTATAGTCATCGTGTAGTGGCTTACCGCTTGAATGTGTGTGTGTGTGTGTGTGTGTGAGCGTGTGTGTGTAACGCAACTGCATGTAACACAACGTTGGAGACGACCACTTTGCGGTTTTAGTTGCATTTTCTCGGTGGTTTAAGATACGAATTAAAACAGACGCCGAAGTTTTAAAAGTTGCATATAGCACCGCATTCCCGACGCTGTTGCACTTTATCTCGGTGCTGCATTAAAAATAACGCGTTCCTGTGTAAGCTCGAGCGAAGGTGCGATTAAAAGAAAATTGGAAACGTTTTGCCGCGCGAAACGATTTTTGTGTGTTATGTTAATCGTGTGAAATAAAAAATTTATCGAACGTTTATTAATTTATTAAAAAATAATTGTTTGAACTTAAATAGTTCCTTCTATTAATCCCATTAAAACCTCCTTATAAATCTATAAGAATTAGCAAATTCAACTCGTCCTAACGACTTTTGAACAAAAGTAATTTCAAACGCACTCAGAAAGAAAGTCATTGTTTTCATCCACACCACCCGTCAAACTTTAGCTTTATAAGTACTAGTTGATCAGTGCATACGACATAAGTTTAAATTGAGTGGATCGTCGTAGAGTAGATTCAACGGGAAGTCAAAGAGATTAATTGGTCCTAAGCCAGTTCTACATACGTAGGCATAAAGAGGCAAATGGAGAAATTAACGAACACTTTCCTACGTATGTATACACGACGATCACTCATCTACTTTCCGGCGTTACTCACTAGTCGGAAGTTGTCCTTCCATGACAGATCCCAAACTCTTTTATACGGCGCCTCGCGTTCTGCTCACACGCTCTCACAGCTTTATCGTCCTCATGGCCGGAAAACTTTGGCAATTAACCCCAGTTGTGTGCGACTCTTTGCTTACGCCACTTTAGGAGAGATGGAGGAGAGAAAAAGAGAAAGGAAAAAGAAGAGAAAGCGAAGCCGCGACAGTTAGGGAATGTTAATTCGGGAAAACTTTTCGTGTAGCGGTTGAATGACTAGAACGGATTCTCTACTTTTGATGCATCTTTTTTTTCTTCTCTTTTTGCGGATCTGATTATCCGTAAACTTTCTTATTTTGTTACGGGTTTACTCTATAATTAGTGTCGCATTTCTTTGTACTGTTCGACTTCATTGATAAAACAATTGAGGATCAGTAAAGAAATTGGAATTTATTATGCCGTTGAGTTCTTTATTTTTTTCAAGAATCATAAATATATTTACGGATATCCCATTAAAATTTAATGAAAAAAAAAAAAAGACTCCGCATAAATTTATAAATATTTAATTAATACTGAAAAAGTTAAATTCACATTAATTTAATTATTGATTCAAATAAAATAAAATGTAAATTTTAACACACGTACATTTATAAGATTTTTTTTAAATCTGAAGGATTTACAACTTGGAAATAAAAATACATCGCATCGTTTTGTTTTACTTATCAAAAATAAAAGCAAAACTTTTTACTTATTCTATCGACATAGAATGGACATCAAGTTTTCGCAATTTTCTCAAAATTTCATGCACACGTCAAGATTATTTGGTCTTACATTTTATCTTACATTTTATTTTACATTCTTGATCCCTCGATTTCTTCCCTTCTCAAACCTCCATCTCAACGTTCGCGAGAAATCGCGCACAGTAGGGGAGCGAGGCTCCCTCTCTCACGTCGACCAATGAAATTGGACACGTCGTAACGTATATTTACGGCCTCCGAGTATTGAGTTTCCGTCACGAGCTGCTGTCGTATAACGTCCGAAGATATAGAGCGAGATGAAAGCTCCCGTTATAAGAGAGGATGTCTCCGTCGGGTGTTTTGTACAAACATATGGCATTATTGTAACGACGCAGGTGTATGATACCGTTTAGAATGTGAATCGGATACGCGGATCTACTGTATCCTTGCATGTGTATCGTACCTTTGTTCGAGACGTATATAAAATATATTTAATGGTAATTTGTAACGTTCGCCAGAAAAGAAATTGTTGGAATGTTAGTGGAAATTTGGATTAAAAAAATTAAACCTTATTACTTTCTTTTTATAGAATAATCAAAATGCAACAGAAAAGTTGTAATTTGTTGTTTCAAAGCTTTAGTTTTTGCTTGCAAAAAAACTGTTTGGTTTTAAATTTTTACAACTTTTAGAGACAAACTTTGAATCGATGATCACTTATTATCATCTAATGTGCTACAGTGATTTCAAATAGATAGTACAAAGTTTTCTTAATCGATAATAGAAAAACATATTCTAAATCTTCGATAAAATTAAATCCGCAGACTTTCAATATGATTTTCGAAATATGCTCTGTGTTGTTGAATGAGAAGTTGAAACGAGTAGTTTAGTCAAATAAATATTCAATCATTGTTCGTTGAATTTGATTGCTTGAACAATTTTGCAAGGTGATTGAGTGATTGAAGAAACTTTCTTCTAATTTTATTGAAAGAATTTAAGTGAAAAAAATAAAAGGGAGAAAAAGTAAGGTATTCCTGAGCCACAATAGTAAATTATTTTACAAAAAGAAATGTATAAAATGTAAATATTAGTGAAGTAGTGCCATTGAATCTTTTTTTTAAAATATTTTAATCATTGAATCGAATAAATTTTAATCTTGAAAGTTTGAATATTAATAAGATTTATTGAACTAACTTTAAATAGATTGACCAGTTGAATTTGCTGATTGAATTTTTCGACGTTAATGTAACCTCTTTATCGATTAACTCAATTATGCTAATTATTCAGCATTAAACTTCAAATTGAAACTTCCTTACAGACATGTCAGAATATAATTAAATATCCTATCGAAAGAAAAGTATGAAATATAATATTAACTAACCCAGTTATATATTTTGTCTAGATCGAATGTTTAATGTTTCTTCGGTAATAACTTGCATTGATCGCGACAAAAAAAAGAAATGGCTACTAGGATTCGAATCATATTTATTTCTTCCGCAACTTTTACCATTAACTCTCGTCTTGAAAGAAACTAAATCCAAACTTTGAAGAACAAAATCCGTAAATTGCATTCTTCGATGATGGACTAAATTGTCACACAGCATCGAAATTACATTTTCACTTAGTGAAAACGTTTTATCATCGTCATACACGCAAACTTATTATCATCGTCCTACACGCAATCTGAGCCGAAATACGCTGAGATTTATATATTTCTACCTTACTTTTCTCTTCGACATTCCTCGTCGAAGGCTAAAGTCGAGCTCTTTTGGTTCGAGGAAGATTGAATAAGTTCAAATGAGCTTCCGGCAAACTAAAACGAGAGCAAGAAGCGAGGAAAGAGTAGGAGAAGACATTTGATCTCCCTCGGTTAAATTTAGTTTAAAGGTCTTCGAAAGAGAGAACCGCCAAGTTGCCCAAAACTATTAATTTCGTCGTCGACTTGTGGATATTCGTAAGGTGTGTCAACCTGGTAAGTGAAGTTTTCGCGAGTGGAAAAAGACCGAACATTCGATCAATTTCGCTTTCCCAATCCAAAAATATATATTATCGACGTCGACGTAAAGGATCCATTTTCGTAGTCGTTCATTCTTTATTGCTTTTTCCATAAATAATGGTGGTAAGTGACTTTGATAATGATGCCCTCGCTTTCACGAGTTAGATACGATATTCTTATTATTCTTCTTGGCTATTTGATTCGCTGTAATAATTCAGCGTATCTTTTAGTAGAGCTGGATTCTTCGTCGTTGTTGGATAATTTCAACGGAGCACTAAGGCTAAAGTTCCGCTGTTAGAATTCGCTTGTGAATTATGCATCGAAAACTATTTTCCAATTGATTACTTCTTGAATGATTTAGCATTATTGTATTTAACAGTTTATTATTACTCGATCGACTCAAGTGAGCACACGTAATGCGAAAATTGTATTAATTAATCAAAAGATTAGTGAAGGCAAGTTGTTTTATACAAAGAAATATAACGTGTGCACAATGATTTGTAAATATATCAAGGAAATTTGATGTGCACTTTTACTAGTCTTTCTGGTTTATTTATATTAATCTGTTTGTAGATTTTATTTATTATATACAGCATTATCAATTCAATAAATTCTATAATTTAAGCCCAAAACTAATCGAATCATAGCTTTACATATATATATATATATATATATATATATATATATATATATATATAACAGATATTTTAATTAAAAGTATTCAGTCAAACGGAGATCAAAATCACGATAGAAGCATCCGTAAGAAAAGTCATTGAATATATGCGTTTCATCATGTTTCAAATTGCATTAATTTATATACAATCATAACGCATTCACATATTGACACGTGCGATAGAAAAGAGATATCAGCACCGTCCGATATTCCTCGAAGCGACACGACGCAGAACCATAGGCACCGTGTGCGCGTTATATCACGGCACAGGATTGAAATGCAGACGACTGTATGTGAGAACGAAATTCTTTTGGCAGGCCAGATGCTGTTTATGCGCTGTGAGAGACGTCGAGGAAATTGAAAATTATCGGAAAACTTTCTTACGGATTGTCGCTTCTCTTTCTTTCGAATGCTCCGTGCATCTGTCTGTCTGTTTTTTTTTTTTTTTTTTTTTTTGTCGGCGTATGTGTATCACGCGTGATAAATTCGAGGTAAATGAACGTATTAAGAATTCACGTCGCGATCGCGATGACTATACTCGAAAGTAAAGTGTCACATTTATCGGCTATCTACTTTTTTTTTTCGACCGATAAAACCACAACGATGTGATCTTATCCAAAGTAGACCAATTTAATTCAATAGCTCTTGATTGTACAACTTTTTTCTTACTTTTTTTTTCTAAAAATTCATAAAAAGTAAACTATTTTTATAAGCTTTATTTTTATCACAAAACAATTGTCTTAATCGATATTAAATAGCGATAAATTTTTTTTTTTTTTTTTTTTTTTTTTTTAAGAAAAAAAAATGTGTGCAATCATCAGAATTTTGTTCAACGGTTATTTTAAATTTCAATATAATTTTCGTATATAGATAAATGTATATACGAATCTGAACCGTTACTCAAGATATTAAAATCTGTTATCGTTAATTGGCAGAATACAAAAGGCAATAGAACGGAAACATCGTTAACTATATTGTTCGTGTAAATAACGTTTCTCATCCAGCAATAACAAACTCCGTAGTCGTTTGGCTTTCATGGTCTAATACAAATGAACAATTATGTAAATTAATTATAACTTCCAGAGTATGTCTATTAATGCAAAAGTGGACACAATAGGAAATTACTTCAAAACTTAATGATCGGATTTAAATTGAATTTTCTTGAGACAATTATTATTTATAATTATAATTTTTCAGACTATTTTCTTCGAGGAAATAATTTTAACCATAAGAAAACCGTTTGATGACAAAATAAGCACTTAAGTGACATTGTAAAGAGTTAGATTGACGCATATTGTTTTTGTTTATTGATAATTAAATATTTGCCATTTATTAAGCTTATGTTTATTTAAATTTTTGAAATGTGAAAATAATTATAACTGTATTTCAATCAAATACTAATTTTCATTTACGAATTTATTATTTTTACCGAAAAACCATAAAAAAAAATCATCCCTTTTAAACCATTATTCGTGGATTTCTAAACTTCTACACTTAAGGCTTGCACAGCCACGACGACTGAATTGAAATTCCAAGCGTCACGGATAACTGATCCACGGCGGTACTTTAATCATTTGCGGTACTCGTTCTCCGATCTGTAAAACCAACATCGACGTTACGGTAGAACGCGCTCTCGCATACATTACGACATTTCGATAGCTTCATTACACACGAGATAAAGAGAGACAGAGAGAGACAGAGAGAGAGACAGAGAGAGAGAGAGAGAGAGAAAGAGAGAGAGAGAGAGGGAAGGATGAATAGATAGGGTAGAAAGTATCGTTGAACAATTCTTGCTATATCGTGTTTGAAAACGCCGGAATCGGCAATCTCGTCACGTGTGTGCATCGTCCAGTTGAATCAGCTGCGGCAAATGCACCATACATCTCTATAAAACGATACAGCTTTCGACCACCGCCTATGCATTACAACTATCTCTCTTTCTCACTCTCTCTCGCTCTTAGTCCACTTTATGCATAGGTATACGCACAAACACACAGACAACTGCGACGAAACACGCGCGATTCCGGTTTTGGGTGCGCGAGGCCAGATCACGCACCCACCGAGTACGGCCCTGCATAGATAAATATGTGTAATGGACTCTCTCGTTTTACCCTACTCTTACTCTTACTCTCTCTCTCTCTCTCTCTCTCGTACTTATTTGCATGCGCGCGTACGCTCGTGTGTGTTCGCGCGCACTTGACTCTCCTTGTATACTATGTACTTAAGAGTTAATTATGTCGGTTAAAGAGTAATTATGGAGTTTACTTTGCGTTTTTTATTTTGCTAAAAAGCTTTCATCTCAATTCCGGATGTTGCTTTGATTTCATAATTTCAGTTCGGGAATTTAAAATAATTTATAAGGTTGTTTTACGAATTGACGAAGGAAAATCATTTTTCTGACTATAACCAATTTATTCTACTGTGTACACGTATAATTTAAATATCAAATTATTTACTTAGATTTTTATCATTTTTCTTTTAAATTAATATGAACTTCTAAACTAAAATTGATGTAACTTGCTTTTTTTTTTTTAAATTACAATAAAAATGGTAATTAATTAAATAAGAAACTTTTTCGTGCGCATTATCTTAAAGTAGCTACACAATGTTGTTTCGCAACTGAAAGGATTACGAAGGTATAAGAGCTTAAAACTTTTTCAATTTCTCTTCCATCAAACGAATCAGAACAGATGAAAATATAATTTATACAGTTTTAGTGTGTCTACCTATCAACACATTCACAAAATTGATACATTTGATTAATTGCGAATAACTCTATTAATCAATAAGAATCTCAATTTATTAAAACTTATGGAAGCATATAAGATACGATGGAAAGTTAATTAGTAAACCAAACTTATAATTGCCGATGTAAGTGTACATGAATATGCCAAGTAAATTTTGTAATGCAAGGATGAATAAACTAAACCAAAGCGTGAGAGAGAGAGAGAATACATATTTCGGGCTCTGTCCTACCAACTAGCAGAGATATATACTATACATTATTGTGCAGTGCGACAGATTGGACTGTTGACGCATGACGCGTTTGCCCGAGTCCTTTGGATTGTAACTAACAAGGTTATTCCTATTGGAACGTTTGGAGCGAAAACTCTAAGCAGTTACGTAAACCGTGTATCGTGATGCGCGCAATTTGTGTTTAATTTTTTATACATATACGAGTATTGTGACACGCTAGAAAAATATCGATGCGATAGTGAATGTTTCTACCGGTAAACTCTTGACGTATTATTATTAAATCCTTTTTCATTTAAGTACGAATATGAGGCTTTTAATATATTATAATAATGTGTTATTCATTTTAGTATTATGAGAACAATTTTACCGTTTGCAGTTTATTAGAAATGCAGAAAAGCTTTTAAGTCTATTTTAAAACGAGGAAAGTTTATGAAATGCCACATTAAATTTTAATGGCTATTGCAAAATTGCAAAAATTTAAATAATTAAGTAAAACATAATGAGATTTATTTGTCGTACAGTTTGTATTTTTATTGATTTATTAACATATTTTTTATAGTTGTTATTTTATACGAAAATATAATTACATTTATGAAATTTATTCGTACAGTATTACTTAATTTGAAACATAATTTAATTTTAAGCGTCTTTATTGCGCATAATAAAATAACAATATCCGGCGATGATAATGCAGTTAAATTTTAGTTTCATAGATGTTTCGGCTATGCTACGCGAATAATTAATTTAATTAAATCTTTAGTCGTCAGACTGCGCGTGTGTTACATTCTAATTAATAGTATAACTATTTTATCGTCGTTATACAACTTTTTAATTGCGCACCGCGCAAAACATTTAATTACTTTTGTATAACATAGTACGATCATTACTTCCATTTAAAATAAACTCCGAATCAAATCGACTACGGTATATGTATACGTCATTAAGATAACTCCTAAAATTCGTTCTAAACGTCGATTCGAAATTTGTCGAAGATCCTCTTCTCACGCACGATTGCGCATCGGGAGAAAATTACAAAGTGTCGATCGGCGTACACTTGCGAATATATATATGTGTACGTTAGTTCGTTCAAAAGTGGTCCGTTGTGCATCCGGCATGTTTCTCTCGCAAGTCCTTCCCTCTCTCTCTCTCTCTCTCTCTCTCTCTCTCTCTCTCTCTCTCTTTATCTTTCACTTTCTCTGTACACTTGAACGAATATACGTATACGAAGAGAGCGAATGGAACGGCAGCCTCAGTTTGAATTTCCATGTCGCCCGAACGCCATTGTCGAAAGTGGGTCGTATTATCCTAATCGAGCCGATTTCACATCGACTTTGCTTCTGCTGCCGCTCTCTGCTCGTCGATCTGAATTTCCAGCCGTGCATTACCATGGCAACAGGTAGCTGCTCCTCATTCTCTCTCTCTCTCTCTCTCTCTCTATCGCGTTCTCTCTCGCGACATATCTTTTCTTTATTTAAGTACGTCTTTTACGAATTTTAACGAGGATATTCGAATTGAAAGCTTTTCGTTGAAATTTTTTTGGCACGAGAGTTTTCTCGGAATTCTTTTTTACAAATATACAAATCGATACGCGGCCATCTGTTTTGAAAGTATAAAAAGTATTTTATTTATTTTTTCGTCATTATTATCAAAACTCTGACTGTTTTATAATATCATTTTATTTTAAACTTTATCAAAATTACATAATATTTACGTTTCATTTTTAAATAAAATGAGAACATTTTTGAAATTATTTTAAAAAAATAAGATAAGAAATCATCGCCTACTTTAAACAAAAATACGCTTACTGTGTTAAATATCGCTAATTGCTAAGTTGATAATTTTATCGTGCAATATTCCTAAAAGCTATATCGCCTCATAACTATTGTTATATCATACAAGCTACTGGATCAAAAGTACGTTCACCGTATGCGCGATAAATTTACATGGATATTGGACATTGTTTACGTAAATTAAATTTCGAAATTTCGAAAAATTTTCCTCGCATGCATAAAAAGTCTGCACGCGGCAACGACGTACAAGCGCGACTTTTCAAAGCGCGCACAGACTCGACGATAGAAGAGGGATAAAGTACTCGAGGATAAACTAATAACCGCAAACGTTCAATTTTACATTCGAATATTAAACGTTTGCGCAAGGATGATGGAAGTGGGAGAATGAACGATGATTCCGGAACTTCATCGCGATAGAGAGAGAGAGAGAGATTCGCTCGATAGCGATGATTCGTTATTCATGCGAATACGAATAGATCGTTGAATTCGTCATGAATTTTCGTTTCTCCCCTCGTGCAGACTTCGACAGAATTCTTCGGATAAATTATGAAAGAATATGGAAAACTTGGAGCTTTCTCTTTGTAAATTAAAAAAATTTTTTATTTTTTTTTATTTTTGTTCGTTCTTAATATTGAGAGTCGTTTTTTTTTTTAATTTTAGAATCCCTTCTATCTCTATACAGTCGTTTGTTTCTTTCATATTAGGTTTGAATTTTTCCTTTTAAATTGTTTTCACTCCTTAAAACTTTTTCACGTTAAATTCTGCAAAAAAAATTATTAAATTTTATTCGAACTTTATCGAATAAAGCAGTAAAAAATAAATAGTAATTTTCGGAAAATTTAGGTATAATTATACAAATGCTACTACATGTTTCAGTTGCAATGATTCGATATGATTTACACCGCATTGTTGCCGCTTTACTAATTGCTAAAATAATTACTATATACGTGATGTATCGTCACTAAAAATGATCATCCGGCTAATAATTAATTTCTGCGACTAATGAGAAGTGCAGATATTACCAGCAATTTTTTATATTTTGTTTAAGCAAATATTATTGTAATTATCCATTTACAAAATAATAACATACGCGCGCGTGATAATTATTACGTTGGGTTAGTTTATTTGAAACAGTTTTATTCGATGCTTATTACTAAGGATTAGTAGCAATTACCAGATAATTGTTTTAAGTATACTTTTTGCCATGTTGTAACCAAATTACACTTTTCAAACAATTAATTTATATATTAATATTCTAGAAAGTAAATTTTGTATTCTTAAAACGTTCTTACATTTCTTTTGAAATGTAAAAAAATAATTTTTCACGAGATCTCATTTTTTTGTTTTTTTTTTTATCTAAAACAAATCAAATCTATAAAATTATCTCCCTCTTGTTTCGAAAAAAAAATTATATTTATATATTTACATTTATCTATTATTTCAAATAAAATGGAAAAATTTATATCGCATGGCTTTATGTCGAAAAAGATAAATATCGTCACGATGTATGTATATGACATTCAAATGCTTGAGTAATAAATTCAACTCAAAGCATATATTAAAAGCATCCTTATCTCAACCGCAGTCCTTGGAGAAAAGTAACATTACGTACGTGACTCCTTATGTGCTACACGACCGTTTACCAACCGTGTATTTATCCACCTCTGTATTTCTTTTTCTTTTTCCACGTCTCGTTTATTTTTTATTTTTATTCTTTCATTTGTTAACGGACTGACTGGTTTTGAATTATACCAGTTTTTTTTTTTTTTTTTTTTTTTTTAATAAATATTCGGTGGCAAACTTGCGCTAGAATACGCTTACATTAAATCATGAGGGAGAAAAGTGTCGTCTCGACTTACTACGACAAAATATAATGAATTCTTGTTTATTCGGACAATGTACGTTAGTGTGTACATATTTTTTTTTCGCGGTAGTTTTTTGTCATAGCTCGGTGTATTGTTGATTTTGGCTAAGCAAATAAAATAAATAAAACGATGGATTACATTGAAATTTTTTATTTTTTTGTTGAAAAAATTGTTTGCAAAGTACGACAATATAACATTTTTTTTTTTTTTTTTTTTTCATATTTATATTTAGATTATTTAACAATTAGACATTGTAAACGTGCACATAGTAGATTGCGAATGTTTATCACAATGCATACAATAATTTAAAGCCTTTATTTACTTAAAAAAATAGAGAGGTAGCTATATGGAAATTAACCGTATGCACCAAGTTTATGCATATCGTATCGCATTGTTTTACCGCAGTTAAAGATTTCATAAAATTCCGCGAAAATTTTTCGATTTCGTAACTGCGACTGTTGTCAAAATATTTACGTTCTATTTTATTCCATCGCGCCCCTTTCATTTATTTTCCTTTTCATGCAAATTTAATACTTACCATATATATGCAATTATTTATTCGAAATTTCATTATTTTACAATTTTTTCAACGAAATTGAGACGTTATCGTTATTTTAGCAGCCATTGTCGTTACCGTTATTATTATTATTATAATCTATTCTGCTGGATAAGTTTCAGGAGTAGTTTGTCCCTCCGCAATATAGATTTAGCTCGAGGTTTAGTTTAATCCTTGTCTTCAACGCTTTCAAATCAACTAAGCAGACTGGCTCTGACGTAACGATTTCAATAGCATTGAGCTATAAAATAGAAATAAAATTCACGTTACGTTCTTTTTTTTTTTTTTTTTTTTTTTAATGCTTTTACTATCTTTGATTGTTATCTTTTTAATGTAGAATAATAATGGAAATTTTCTTCAAAGTTCTATTTTTAAATACAATAAATTACATTAAAGCATAAATGGTGTTTATATATAGAATAAAAGGAAAAAATATATGAATTTATTACAAAATGAAAAAATAGTTATTCATTTTTAAAGTGAATATCTTTTTAGTAAATTAATACACTTTATTTAATGACATTATACTTTTAATTTGCTTAATTAAGAGAAATCGGATAAAAATTAAAGCTATCATATTATCTGTTAATATCAATGGTATTACAATTCATTATAAATTAAAACGATAAAAAGTCATTTATTTCAATTAATTTAATTTTTCTATTAAACATTAAATAAACGTGAATTAAATTTTCTGCACAAAAACCTTTATTAGTTTATTGTTACATTTAAATTATTTAAGGCTTTTATTCAATCCGTGACTCAATACCGCAAAAACAACCCCCTCCCCCCACCCCCAAAAAAAAAAACAATGTAATCGAATACCCGTCTTCAGCGTCGTAATTTTCCGGTTCCGTTCCAAATTCAAGGAACTCGAGCCGATCATTCAGCAACACATTCTAACTCACCACTCGGACAGAAATCCACATCGAAATAACCTCGCAATGCGGTGTATAACGCTGCGCGCCGCTAAATTCGCACGTTGGCTCGCCTCCCCCCCCCCCGCCCCACCCCGTAGTAGGAATCGTTCGGTGACACGCGACGCGCTTAGCGCACGCGCTTGCCTATACACAATGCCGTTCATCACGGCCGAGAAGACGTCTTGGAATACGTAAATACATTAGGACTGATTACCAGTGGACAATGTAGCTCACCTAGAGCTCTAATTCCTCTCCTCCTTCCTCCCTTCTCTCTCTCTCTCTCTCTCGCGTTCTCTCTGTGACCGTTGGAAACTCGCGTACTCGAACGTATACATAGAGCGCATTAGCATATAAATGAAACGTTAAATGGTAGTCGGTGGGCCTCTCTGCGTCGTTTCGTAACTCATCAGCGGATGGAAGCTGAATTTTGACCGCCGCTATCCCATCTCGTTTTGATCGAGCTGGATGTGCGCACGTGTATCGTATCGAACTGTATATACGTATCGGTAGCCTTTGTACATATGTGTATGTATAGGAGAGCTTTTTGCGCGGAAGATCTAAAGCGCAGCCTCTGTGGTTTCGGATAATTGTCTACCCTTGATGAGGAGATAGTCTAGGAGCATTTAACTGCGAAATTTTATTTTCTACCCGCGCGATAATGGTACGTAATTATAGCCAGGGAATTGCATTGACATTTTCTGTGGATAGTTAACGTGATTTGGATGTTCTATTCGTTTTTGTTTATATAACAATTATCGATCATTAGATTATTAACGTGATAATAGCTCGTTTTTATTGTTCAATTAAAAATTGTTGACTCAAGTTTTAGGTTCAAGGATTCCAAAATTACTGTAGACTTTTAGTGCCTTTTCACTCTAAGTTAAACTAATTATTATTACCTGATTCGAGTACGATAATTTTGAAGCTTACAAAAACGCTCATGTTACTCGTTTTATTAATTAATTATTATTATTCTCTTCGTTATTATTCATTTCTTTCAATACTGCAAGTACAAAAAGCATAAACTTGCTTAATTTTTTTATGAACGGTAATTTAAAAATTTTTTAATTAATGATTTTATTTAGAACCCAAACATAGAAAATTCAAAGCAACTGAAAACGTTGATTAGGCCCTTAAAAGGTATGCATTATTATGAATAATAAAACCTATAAAAAGTTAAACTATTTAAAAATTAATGGTTACTTATTTTCCACTCAACTGAACCTTTATGTAATCAATAGCTTTATTTCACACCATTCGATGGTCATTTCAAATATCTCTGAATATTTATTAAGATTATAGAATTTGTAGTATAAAATAATCTAAATAACAATTTTGCTAATAAATTTCATAATCAAATAATAACTATAAAATAATTATAACAAATTAAAATTTTCATTTCAATATTATAATACTTTAGGGAACTGAAAGTCAATTAGCTAAAAAAAATATTAACCAGTAAAGTCTATTTAAATAAAAATCGATTTGTTCGCGTTGGAAAATTTATTTATTTTACTTTATATGTATGAGTTTGAACAGTAAAAAAAAAAAAAATACGTAAAAATTATGAAAAATAATTGTCCTGAAATTACCATTAATGGATAATTTCTTGTTAGCACATATTGTATTTTAGTTTAGTTTTAAGCTTCCAAAGGAATAGTCATCTTTCTAATGTATAATATTTTTAATTAAAATTTGAAAAAAAACCCGAAGTATCAGAATATTCCTTATTGATTGAATACAAAATTTTTAATTAAAAACCCATAAAGCATTATTTTACCAAAAATATTCTTACAATTCATTAAAAAAATTGTTTGAAATAATGTATTACAACAAAAATTTAAAAAATATCCGACCAGGTATGTTAAATTTATGTTACGCAGTCTTATAATTATTTGTTACGCTTTATCAAAAAATATATGACATATTTTAATTTATGTTTAATTTGTTTGTGTTGAGATAAAAACTCTAATAAGATATGGAGTTCTCAAAAAGATTTTCTAAAAGTTAAGAAAATGAAGAAGGTGAATTTGAAAAAAATTTCAAAAGATAAAGAACCGAGAAAACTTCCAAAACGATTATCAAGTCCGATGGAGATATATCGACATTTCATTGCGAACTCAAGTTTGCACGGCATTAAATACTGGGTGGATCATCAATTGATTTTTATAGAAAAGATTATATGGTCGATTGCGTTTTTCGTCGCATTCTTTTGGGCGGTCAAAGTTATACTTAAGTTATATGCAAAATTTCACGTAAATATTCACCATTTAAATTTCATTTATCGATTAATTTACAAACGAGTTGTTTATTTTTATAAAACCGTTTAAATTAGTCTAAAAACACCAACACTATTATCGAGGAAATAAATTCCGACGTATTTAGCGTTCCCTTTCCGAGTGTTTCGCTATGTCCAAGTAGTCGGATTGATTGGAATACAGCTTCTGAGGTTATAGAATCGTTAATACCGGACAATCGACAAGCCAAAATAACTTTTAAAAAGCTCCTTGTGCACATATCTACCTTAAACCTTGCAGCTTTGCACAATTTCTTCAAATCTAACACCAATACATCAGAGTTAAAATTGTTCAATGGTAATAATGAATAAAGTCTCGTTTTAAATACATAAGACGCTGTAATATTTAAATGCAAATAACGTTATCTTTTATAGAAGTTAACATTACAAATTTACTTATTGAATTAATGCCAAAATGCGAGACTTACCTCATCGAATGTTCTTGGAGTTTCAATAGCAAAAACTGTTGCGAAATCTTCAAAAAAAAAAGAACTTTTAATGGATTTTGTTATAGGTTCAATAATATCGACAAAACGGATGACGTTAATAAAGCTTTATATGCACATTCTTATGGCTCACGCAGTGGATTAAAAGTCGTGATTCAAAACAATTATCTTAATAATTCAGATGACGCAGGTTGTATAAGTAAAATATTATGATATCGATAATATTAAGTAATTTTTAATACTTTTAAATGTTTATCGACGTATAACGGCAATCGATAGAAAAATTTGTTGACAATAATCATAATTTGACATTGTTTCAAGGAGATACTTAGTAAACTCATAAAAATAATGATCAGTCGTCATAAAATGTGGTTACTGAGATAATAAACTTTAGTTAAATAAAACTTAATCAATTTTTATTACAAATAATTGTTAAAGTTTAAGTAATTTTTAAGCTAACTCGTTCATAGTATAATAATTTCAATCAACATAAATACTTTTGACTTTCATATAAAATAAAAAATAGTAACAATAAAACAAATATCGATTGTCAATCTTTCAGATTCCGGAGTAGCAATATATTCTATAAGCCCCGCGCGCATATTTTCACCGAAAGGTCGTTACCTTATTTTTGGTCAACGATACGAAGTCTATATAAAATCTATCTCGGCTTTTGCTGCGCCGGAAGTATTGGAACTTGAAAACGATCCGGATCCTCCGTGTAAAAATGACAACGGAACTTACAAATACGAAAATTGTTTATACTTGTGTCGACAAAAGTATATTCATAGAAATTGCGGATGTAATCCATCCTACATTTTCCAGTACACTGGTGAGTTAAATGTTCGCGCAAGTATTCCTTTCTTTTAAGCTGTATTGAAATTAATGATTTTACTCTTCTCTTTAAATGTATAATTATTAAAAGAATACGGTTTTTCATAATTTTAGATGAAATACGCGAATGCTTCATTATGGACACAATGTGTGTCGCAAACGCAAACGGTATTCAATATAAAATATATACAAAAAAAATTTCATTTTTCTTTCGGTTATTTTGACGCACGAGTTGCTTTATTTGACTTTAGCTTTGTAAATTTTAATTGCAGAAGAACTCAACGAATTGCGTTATTTATTATTAAGCAAAGAAAATCATATCATTAAATCTTTGTGCGACTGTCCAAAGGAATGCGAATATTATAAGTACAGCGAAGCCATTGCATCCGTACCTTACAATTCGAATTTAATTTCGTTGGATATACACTTTGGTGGACCAACGGGAGTTCGTTACAGAACGGACATTGTCGTTTCGAATTTGGACATGCTGGGTATATTATGTTTCGTTATATTCGTAAATTATATTCGAATTCTAAGTATGTGAAATTTATCAACGTTAAATTATAGCAATATATATTAAGATAGATGTAATAAAATTTTCAAAATAAGCTATTTATGATTAAAGAATGATAAATTTTTTAATTGAATTCCTTTACAGTACAATTCGGTGGTATTTTTGGATTATTTGTCGGTGGATCGTTGCTGAGTCTTATAGAATTCATACACGCTTTAGTAGCGAGTCTTCTTCTATATTTTTATAATACTATTTTACGAAGAGAACGAAGAGAAAAGGTAAAAAGTGAGCCGGTAATTCGCGCTATACCATATCGTCAAACAAACGTTCATAAGCCCAACGTTAATATACATTATTTAAATTAAGTACTGTAGTTGAAAATTATTACGAAATAATTGTGTGATTAAGCTTTAATGTAGTTTCAAAAATAATTGCATGTAAAAAATATCGATTATACGGTAATAAGTATGCATAAAATATATGCTTGAACTGCAGATAAAATATGTGTCATTGTAATAATCAAACATTTTCAATTGATTGTAATATTTTATCGATCACTTTAAATAAAACGTTCAAATGACATCGTGTTTTTCTCAAACTTGACATTTTTTATTGCAAAAATATTCATATTATTCTTTGAAATTATCCCGATTAATATTAATTATTATAATTAAAAATCCTTTTTTAAGAATATTAATTATATTAAAACATGCAGCTACGTAATATTTAACAGAAAGAAAAATACAAGCAGCCTCGGGGCAACAACCACAACGAACAATACGTGAATACTATATGTTCGAAAGACGAGGGTATAAACAGCGCGCTCGAGAGCCTAATACCCGAAAATTGTTTCGGCGCTTCGCGCACAAACACGATACTTATAGCGCGTAGACAAACAAAGCCGCGTCTCGATCGTGTTTATCTCGAGACTCGAGCCTTGATTTCTATCGCTCGAATCTCATTTGACTATTGCGAGAAATTCCAACGGAATCCGATTGAAACTTATATATAAGCACGTGTACGCGATGTCTCGTGCACGTTGACATGTTTCCGTTATACAACGCCGTGGCTGAGATTTATATATGGTACATCGCGAAAGGACTAAGATACAAGAATAATGCATTAGCTCGCGCGACTGCTTGCGAGAAAAATGAGCGAAAATTAAAGCAAATTTCGTTATGGGATTTATGAATATGTAATTTAGTAAATGAACTGATTGTTTATGTTTAAAATGTTTACATTGGTTTTTCTTCAAATTTGAATTACTTTTTACATGCGTACTCTAAAAATCTAAAAATTAAATTTTTTATTTTCTTTTGCAAAATCATGTATGTAAAATTTAACGTAATTTTATCGAAATATTGTATATCGTATCTATTACGATAAAAAATCCTATACGAGGAAAAATATTTTCGATGCGTACATTGGTATGCTGAAATATTCTTATCGATAACAAAAGAGTAATGAAATTATTAAAAATAACGATTCTGTTCAATCTATTTATTTATTTATTTATTTATTCAAATCAAATAAATTTATACCATTAATCTTACAAAAGGTAGACAGTGTTGTTTGTACATAGGCTGGTGTGAATAATTCTGTGAATAAACAATAAAAAACGTTCGATATCAATAATGAATGTTTAAAGAAATAATGACATAAATTTATCCCTGCAAAAGTATTATTGAAAAAAACTTTAACTAGAATCAATCCTATATATGCTTATTTACGCGAGTAAAAATTCAATTCTCCGTAAGACACGATACACGGATCTAAAAATATACAACAAATAATGAAAAGAAAAAAAAAAGCCGAGGCGCGCTTTTGGTAAAAACTCCGAGGGAGAAAGAAAAACAGAGAAATAAAATTCGCTAAAGGTACAACGGCAACATAGCGGGTCCAATTTTTTTTCCATCGCCTTCGAGTTTCATGAATACTCGAAGAATCTGTAACCATCAGAGTTCGCTCACCGCAGGGGAAAATAGATTTTCCTCTGTGTCTCTCTTACTCTCGCCTTATACGGATAAAGAAAGAAAGATTTTTATTACCGATCGATATATACATGTATGCGGTCTTGTGGGTGCGCGGGACACGTCTATTTTTGCGAGCCGAGGAAAGCAGAACTCGAAGCTTCTTCTTTCCATCCTGGCTTGTACTTTTCTCGTATGCACCCGATGCATTTTCCTCCAGCAGCGGGCGCCTCTTTTCACCGCATTTTTTCGTCCCTCATTTCCCCTCTCTTCTACCCGGAAAAATTTACGTGCGCGAATATGCTTCGCGTTATAAACCGAAAATTTATCCGACTTTGAATTCTTTTGTGGGTATGTTTTACCTTTTTCTTTTTTTACATTTTTCGTTTATTTTTTAAATTTAAAAATATTTTGCATATCTATTAAATTTTTGGTAAAATGTTGATTCATCGTTTTTTATTTCCATATCTATATTTTTCGAAAAGTTCAAAATGTAAAATTAAAATTTTTAAATCGAAGTAAAATCAATTTTTACTTTTAAACGAGTTTGGCTTAATTTTCTATATCGTTAAGCAACATTTTTCCCGTTTTAATCACAAAATAATTAATTTAGATTGAATTATACAGCTATTTTATTGTCGTTTTATCTTTGATATATAGTTCAATTGCCTTCGACAATTTCCATATTTTAATAATCCTTCGCTAGTAAATAAACTAAAATCTCACAATAGATATTGTGATACTATACAATGAATAAATTACAATTTTCTACGTTACGTATTTTGAAGTAAATATTTTTATAATATCATATTAATTTCGCTAATCAAATTTATCCTTGTCCTTGATGATCCAATCGCTCTGACAATTTTATATAAAAAAAAAAAATACGTTTTCTCCCCTCTCATTATAATTCTATTTCCTTTTATTGTCAAAATTACATCAATTTTTCATTATTAAAATAAAAACAAAATAGAAAAAAAAGAAAGAAAAAAAAAAAGGAGAAAGCTAACGGTCCGCAGTTTTGTATTCAGATACTCTCATTGTCTTTACGAACGAAGGTGATTTTATTTTTCGCCCGACGGGTTTCACCTTTTCTCCCCCACTTTGTTCAATAAGAAAGAAAGAAAGATAAAAAAAAAAAAAAAAAAAAGAAACAGATAACTTCGCACGTAGAATACGCGCCTGATCCATTTCGATAGCTCCTGCTGTGATCATTTAGACACATTTGCCAAGCTGTCGTGGCTTTTAAAATCGTAAAGTTCGATCTAATTTATCACTCCAATTAGTAGGTGTTTGTCTTTCGTTAAGATCGCTTTGTCTTTTAGTCTTTTTATAACGAGTTCTCGGCTAATCTCTACGTTAACGCTGGACTAACACGTATTTCTTACAAAAGATTCGTTGAAAGGTTAAACTTTTCTTTTAATTAATATGAATCTTTAGTAATTTCGTGTTGGATTAAGGAAAGCTTACAATGAGATACATTTAGATTAAGATTTCAATTTCTTTTTCTTCACTTTCTTTTGTACAATATTTATCATTACTTATTAAATTTTGTCACTAATCCGTATTATAGTATTTTATTTTAATCAAAATAAAAGCTTTAACATTCGATGGAAATAGAATTTTTAATTTTTATAAATCATAAATAACAACATTATTATATAATAATTAAAGCATTTTGGTAAATACCTTTTAATCATTAAAAATATTGTATTTGCACCGTTACGTAAGAATTTTTCCATACACAGAATCGACATCATTTTCAAAAGGAATTATTATTCTGTGAATATCTTGTATAAGCTCTATAATAATCGGGGGGACCAGCTGAAAGCTTCGAAATTGTAATGTGCTTAGTCATGTAAGACGAGTTGACACGTCCAATTATGGCACATCTTACGGATAACTTAATATTAGGGTGTATTAGTAACCTTCTATGTTAAACTTTTATGTATTTTCATGAATTATTAATCAATTAAAGTGTCGCGTTATTACTGTGCTGTCGCAGTAGATATTATTAAGAAACATATTCGAACTGCATTAATGCTCGTGTGGAATCATCGCTTGAATAATAGAAAAAATGTATTACAAAATTCTTTAGTGTCTATGAATAAAATATTAACTTGAAATAACTTTTGCAAATCATAATATATAATTTTTTTTTTTTTTTTTTTTTTAATCAAGAAAATTAAACACCTGTAAAAAATAATAAGGAAATGATGTGCTTGCTTGCGTGGATAAAATTCTAATTTCATTTTTAACACATAAGAAATAATGAAGATTTTATTAAAATTGATTCAATATTGTTTAATACTTCAAAAAGACGCGAGAAAATAAGAAAGTAAAAAAATAATTATCACGAAATTACATTTTTTTCTTATAAAAGCTAAGAAATTTCCTATAAACTTTGAACATTCAATAACGCTGTCAGATAAACAATAGTTGCTAACCCAAAGACAGTTTGAAAGTGATTGAAATGAAAAAAAATTCATTTTCAGCCAAATTTTTATAGAACCTCTCGCCTTCCTAAAAGTCCTTAAAATGTTCAACTTTCATCGGAAAATTTGAAGGCAATGTTCAGCGACACATTTACGTAAATAAAGCTCGTTAACAAATTTATTCCTTTTCGAGACAATTAATAAAGAAAATAAAAGGTATAGAGAAAAACGATGAAAAAAAAAAAATTAGAAAAAAAAATAGCTCGGTCGATAATTACGAAACATCTCTTCGAAACAATGCACCGTTAGTCACGAGGAAAATTAACGAGCCGAGCTCGGTCCAAAATTGCAAACTCTGCCGAATCGTGCTTTATCGCCTCGTATATGAATAACTCATCTTCATCCTTAGCTTCCCTCGTATACTTCCTTTTAATGCGAGAAAGCTCGGGGAGTATATATCGTATATCTCAAAGCGTTTCATTATCGAGAGTGGAATTGAGTGGTACGCGGACGACAAAGATGAGCTTGAGGCTTTACACTCGACGGTGTCATCGTCCTCGTCGCCGTTGTCGTCTCTCTTAACCTCATCTATGAGCAGAAAGAGAGAGAAAGAGGGAGACAGAGAGAGAGAGAGAGAGAGAGAGAGAGAGAGGAAAAGCTTGTTCTCCACACTGTATAGAATGTCACAAAGCTCAGCAGTTTCAACAACATTTTGCAAGCCAAGACCAATCGATATCAGGGCGCTTCCTTCTCTCTCTCTCTCTCTCTCTCTTTCTCCATTATGTACACCGCTATGCTTGACAAAGCCAAACCCTTTTTCTTTCTTTTCTTAAAGGAAGCTAAATGCGTCTTGAAGAATTAAAGATCTCTTTTCTTTCTTTTATTTTCACATTTTCCATCTACGTTATACCATCGCGAAGATTTTTTCACTATCCGGTTTGTCTTCCTTGATTTGTAAAAGTTCTAATGAACTTTCCGCCTCCACTGCCTCTTGTCCACTTAATTTTTTTTTTTTTTTTTGCTTTTATTATCTTAACTTTCGAAAAGTGATGCGAAAAGGCGCGCAACGGTAAATAATGGGCGAGTGATCTGTCAGTGCTACTTTTTGCTCTTTTGATCGTTTGTTTTTTCTCTTTCTCTTATTTATTTAATTATTTTTGTTTTTTTTGTTTTTTTTTTTTTTTTTTGAGCAATAATGTTAATTGGTTAAAAAATCATTATGTTGTTATTATGTTTCACAACTTGCAGAAAAATATTCACGTGATTTAATTGCTTATAAAAAACTATACAAAAAATATATTTTATGTATAATGCTTAAGTTGATTTTATCATTTATCCAATTGCGTCGTTAAAAATTTTTTAATTTTCATGATAATTTATTTCTATAACCTTTTTTTAAATATACATTTCGTAAAAAAAAAAATGTTATACCTAATCCACGCATTCAGGATAAACGTGTAGATCCTTTATTTTCTTTCCAGCATGAGAAAAATGAAGGACTAGTGAGCAAATGCGTTTTTCTTACACTGTCGACAAATCCAACTTAGGGTAGATAGAGTTCTTAAACTAGAATTTACGTTAAGTCTCTAGAGTATGAGAAATTGAATCTTTTATATTATTGTTACTTCAACAAAAATTCATCTCGGACATTTATACATAAAATACTAACTAATTGTTTCTTAAAAACGAAATGTTTTTTAATTTCGTATTTATTATTAAATTTCATTATAATAAGTTCAACCTACGCAACGTAAATCAACATTGTTATAAATTCGTTTTAATTTTGAGTAAAAATTTTAAATCATAAAAATTTCGAGTCATCTAAATTTGTCAAAATTTCACCGCATGCATCTCGTGCATTACGAAACATTCGCGTTTAAAATTCTAGTACCGCGTTAAAAGAAAAAGAATTAAAAAAAAAAAAAAAAAAAAAAAACGAATCCTGAACGTTTATTTAATAATTCAACCGAAAAAGCTCACGTGTGAGCTTACTTTACAGACATAGCCTAGCCGTTGAAATCCAACTCGCCGTTGGTGAGAGAAACCAACTAACGCACGAACACGTGTACACACGCTCTCACACACGCGAGAGCCCGGAATCGCTGAAACATTAAATTTTTCTACCTTACGACGAGAAAGTTATGACACGGTCGAAGAAGGCGACGATAAGTTTAAAAAAGCAGTAGTCGTAGTCGGTGGGACGTGTGTTACACTTATTCACACGCGGTATGTCCGACTTTTAAATGTCGCGCTCGCTCGCGAAATCGAGTGTCCTTTTATACCTTCTTATTTCGGCTAACTTTTTTTACCGAGTCGAGAGAAAGTTTAGCCTTTATACGGAATCGTTGAGAATAAGTTCGCGGAAAACGTTTAACTTTTAACTTTTCATTCGCTAACAATACTTCTTCTTTGGAAATTGAATTAGTGAATGGTAAATAAATAAATAAATAACTAGTGAACGGTTAGTGAAAAAATAATGGAAAAATAGTTTTTCAAACAAAATTTATTAAAATAATGTTTAATTGAATAATTTATTGTAAAAATATGTTTTAAAAAAAAGTTTATAAATAAAATTTTTTTAAAAACGAAAATGTGTTCATAATCAAAGAAATTTTTATAATGCTTGACCATTAACTTGCAAATAATTTTAAAGTCAAAATTTTGTTATGAAAGAATTTTATACTAGAAAGTTAAATAGCTCGTAAATTTCTTCGGCTAGGTAAAGAGGACTAATTTATTTGTAAACAAAACAAAACAAAGGAGTCGATTCGAGCGTGGAAATTTTGCGTAAAGGCGGGATCTCTTAAGAGGGGGAAATCGCTTCTCGACTACGACATTCTACATTCGTGTTTTAGTTTTCCGCGCGCGTTTTGACTGACTGCGTGGCCGTGGCGCTGTATCGAGTGACTAATAGTGTAGTGTAGTGTTGTGAGTGACTATCTATATGTAACATAGCGAGTTTCGTTATAGTGGGAGATTATGTCAGACCTCCCTTCCCCTCCTCGCCCCTCCCCCCAAGTTCGGAGCTTTTCGTTATTCGCAGACGTACCGATCGTGCTTTAATGTGAGTACTTAAGTTGAATAATAACGAAGTATGACATTTTTTTTTTTTTTTTTTTTTTCAAAAGATTTATCAAGCAAATTTAAATAAAAAAAACATTTTTTTAATATTGAAGATTAAATTTAAAACATTATTAAATTTTAATATAAAGCTTGATTAATTTAAATAAATTAGAAAGATTAAAATTAATTATTACGATTAAATTAAATTTTATAAACGATACATAAAAATACTTGAAAGATTACATAAATTTAATAGTATTGTAAGTATAATATAAGCGAATGCAATATTCATGGATTCAACGAAGTGAAAGATAGGCACATTTATTTTATCATGATTTATTACGAATCCAAAGCAACAGCTTTTACGCTTTATCGACAGCATTTTCATAATATTAAAATAAATCATAATATACGAACGTGCACGATACACAGACACACACACACACACACACGCACCTTTGAACTTGATCAAACTTATCGCATTAACCGTAACCCATCTCACCACCGAACCGAGCGCCGGGATCAATTCGTCTTATTCGTCGGGGTGTAATTGCGAGGAGATATCGCGCAAGCGTCACTCAACCGATTCTTTTCTGTAGTCGGCCAACAATATCGCTACCCGGTAAATTCCTTCAAGACGCGCGAAATTTCGATGAATACGATGCCAGCGTGTGTATATATATATATATATATATATATATATATATAAACCGCTTGCGATTTAATTTTATGAATATAGGAGAGTGAGAGAGAAGTAGAACTTTGTAATCTGGTGAGAGTCAACCATCTCTATCTCTTTCTCTCTCTCCCTTTCGAGTGGTAAGTTTGCGCAGAGTTTACCAGTGCGAGGACTAGACTGCTTCCCTCCTACTTACCTTTTCTCCCTCGTGGCTCGATTCCGCGCAATAATATTATTAACTCATTAGGAGTAGTTGCTACTCTCGAACGTTGGCGTTTGTCGAGGAAGAGAGAGAGAGACTTGTTTACTGAAAGAAATTGTCTTTTAGTTCAACTGATTCGACTAATTGTAACGAATTGCGGTTTACATTTGATTACTGTGTTTTTGTATAAATTTTTTAAATGTACATTTTATGCAATATTTGCAACTGAAAGATATTATTTTATACGGTGTAAAAAAAATGTTTTCTTTTTAATTGTCGATAACTAATTTCTATTTTGCAAACAATTCATTTTTATAATTTAAAAGTAAGTGGTCACATTTAGTACTGTATCAATTAAATTATAGATTTACTGAATATGGAAATTCATTTACAGGTTGACTAATAGTAAATAAAAGTAAGGAACGAAACGGATAATGAAAAAATTTTTAAAATATCGCGGATTCAAGCAACGCAAAAATTAATCCTTGAATAAAGTAAAACATAAATTCCCTTTCTCTCACCCCATTTTTTTTAATCCTTAAAAGCTGAAAAGTTTCGTTTTGAACACATTGTTCGAGTGTACGTTTATTCCTAAGGAAATTAACTTTCCGTACAGTTACAAAAGAATTTCTCGGCAACAATTTATGCGTAAAAGCTTCGTGTATTCAATACGAAGCATTTACGAAATTCGAGATGAAAAATTTAATCATCCGTCGGCGTGTGTAGCCGCTTCTTCCATCGTTTTCCGCGATACTGCGACGATAGAGACAGACAGAAAGATAAAGGAAGAAGGAGTGAAAGAGAGAGAAATCGACAAAATATAATTCATCATAAGCTTTATCGTTCAATTCATTTCAGCCGCTATGATTCCAAGGGCGCTTGAATCTTTTCGATAAAATTGAAGCTTTATCTTTAATTAAACGAAGTCATGGCTTTTCTTGTTTCATTTTCTTTATCTATTTTTTTCTCGCGAATCGTGAATATATACTCGTATATATTTATATACATTTGCGTATTTTAAAAATTTTCGCGAGAAGTACGACATTGTGCAAACACCGCAAATTTACTTCGATTCGTTGTCGCGAGTTTGGATTTGCATTGAAATTAACCAGATTAAATTTCTACGTGCATAAATCATGGTACGTTTAAACGTTATATACGTACGTTGATATTTCATCGCATCCCTCGTTGTTCGTTTGACAGCTACAATTGCTTTGTATCGTTATTCAATTTTATAAATGCGTCAAGTCCAAGCTTGAATGATGTGAATTTGATGATACGTAAAATAATTTAACGGTGAACGCGCGTGTATTTAAAAAAAAATATAAGGAGAGAGAATATTTTATTGGCGATTTTATCATTTTTATTTTACATAAAGTAATCGCGAACAAATTATTTAACCGTTTAATTGAATTATTTAAAATAATTTTAACCGAAAATGAAGGTACAGTTACGATGGACCGTTTAATTAAGCGCACGCATAAATAAACGGGTCATTGCAGCAACATAAAATTTATTAAAATGTATAAAAAAATTTATTTTTTGTAATCTCAATCTTAAATTTAAATATTTATAATGCCCAATGCCTCTAGGCTGAATTTAATTTCCATATATAGCTTGGCAATTGAAACAAAGTGACAACGTCGTGCGCGTGGATGTAAAAAACGCCAGTGTCTCTCTCTCTGTCTCTCGCAATCAGCTTCCCACGATGGTTAAATTTTGCAGATACACGATAGCGCATCGGGAAGGTATTCCTAACTTGCAACGAAACGATCCGCGTTGGCTATATAGTATATCTAGTTTACGTGCCCCTGATACCGATAAACGAAGAAACAAAGAATGATACGAGTTTCGACTACGAACGACACTACTTCGTGCTTTATTTCAAGCTGTGCACACTCGACGTTTCTTGCCCATAAAATTTTTTTTTTTTTTTTTTTTTTTTTTTCATATCTATTTTTATTTTTCAGATCGACTTTACTTTTTTAATAGATGACAATTTTTATTTTGAGCAATTACTGCTTTGATAAATACATTTTGTTTCAGCATTTTTGATGATATTTAATCGAAAATTATTTTTATAAATGAACTTACGTTTTTGGTTAGTTATAAATATTAAAGAAGAATTTCGTGTTGATATTTAAGCAATAAAACGTTTATCAGAATAAGTATTTTTTGGATTATACAAAAAGTTTAATCGATAACCTTAAATTGATTGTAAATATTATCCAAACTATTTTACCGATAATTCATTCTAAATATAAAAAAATAAGCTTTCACAAGTCGGTTACTTTAGCTTGAGAGAAAAAAAAATTGAAAATAAATAGAAATTTTTTTTCAAAAAATAGGTAAACCTTTACAAAGAAAAAAAAAAAATTAACAAAAAAACGTCGAAAAAGATCTTTACGCAGATTTTCCGATCCCACGGTTAAATATTCTCAAGTTTTTCGTATCTCTTGGGTTAAATATACGAAATATTTCAATACAAGATCCAAGCAAAAGAGCCAGTCCATTCACACAGGGACTACATAGCGACATCGCCTCTTTTCCTTCCACTATTTTTCATTTTACGTTCACCCGGCTGACTTGACCGGAAAATTCCAAGGATCCCTTTCTCGGTAAATGGTTTCGATCGGCAAGGAAAACCTCGCGATAGATTGTCGGGATGAGAAGGGGTTTTCTTTCAAGGTGGTTTTTTTTTTTTTTTTTTTTTATTGGAAAAGAAGCCGATATGTGTTCGTGGATGTATGGGCGTGTGAGTTTAGCGGTATTTTTAGGATTAAGGATTTAAAGATTCGTGGGTCGAATTTTTCTGTTTTGTTTCAATAGCTGTAGAATAAATATTTACGATTGCGTAACGTATGAAGATTGACGAATATAGTGTGCGTTACATGTGATACTCTTAAATAGAAAAAAAAAAGGTACATGGAAAATTACGGAAAATTGATTTTTATTCATGATTGTGACTTGGTTATAGGTTCGAAAATAGAACAAATATAGAGAATGGAAGAAAACCATTAGGGATTCGTAAAAAACAAAACGTGAGTAAAATTGGAATGGTATAAGATACATAGAAATATAGAATTGGAGTAGTATTGGAATGTATTAATACTCTTTAAATATATTTAATATTTATGTATAAACAGAATGTTTAATTTCTTAATGTGCATTAATAATGTTTGGAATAAAAGTATGTTAAATAAACATTTAAAAATGTGTACATTGAATCGTAAAAGAAATGAGTTAGATACATTCCAACAAAATTAATAAAATTTATCTTTACATCTTAAATATTCACATACTTTATTTTTTAATGTTTCGTTTCTTAATCTCAGTTCACGTATATTTCTTATACACATCAATGAAATTTTAAACAATTGCGCGCGCGCGCGCCTGTATGTGTGCAGTAGATTTTCAACGTAAATTTTAAACACAGATACTTCCACCTTCTCGCACAATCTTCGAGAGGCTTTTCAGCTTGACCTGATTCGTAATTTACATGAGGAGGAAGAAATTTCTTCCTGCCCTTAAGTTCATGACAACCGAAAATAGCGGTACACTAGATAGCTATTTTATGTCTCGTAATATTTATTTATGCAATATTTTGAGAGAGATAAGAGTAGTAATTAAAAGCGAAATCAGTAAAAAAGAAGAGAGAGAGAGAGAGAAAGAACTTTAATGTTCGAATCCTAAATTAATATGGTGGCCTCGATTATTTGCACAGACTTGAGATTCCATCGTCGATTCTCGTTAATCGTATTCCGCTGTCTTGACGAGTCAACCAATTAGAATGCACTTAATTACCCGTTTTGCGGAACTTACCTCTCGGTATCTACTTAGCCTCCTTCGGCTTTTCGGCCGTTCTTATTCCACTTCGCTTTGTCGCCAATTCTTTCCCCCCCCCCCCGCATTTATTTTAATTTTAATTTTTGCAGAGATCTTTATTCCCTTCTTTATATTTGCACTTCAAATAACTGAAGATAATAATATACATATTAATCGACAATGTAAAATAATCTCTTTCTATTGCTTTGATAATTAACCGGATGGATTTTGTTTGTGCATTTATTTACGAGTATCAATTTCTCGATACACTTTTCGTATTCGCATAAAGATAGAATTTCATATTATTTATCCATTAACATTTGTGATTGAATGGCTTATTTATTTTCGTGGCTATTTCAAAAAATAAAATTATTTCAATTTTACCTTTCGAGCGTAAAATTAATGTCCTGTCAGTGTCATATGGTGTCCGTACTTTTTCAAAAATAATAGGCTTCCGATTATTGATTAAAAATCAATATTTTTTGCTCTAAATCGTACATTTGTCTAATGAATATTGATGAGCTTGTAAAAAAACGTCACAAAAAAAAAAAAAAAAAAAAACAATGATTCAATTTTTCACAATTTTTATTGCAAAGATATTTTTATATGTATTTAAACGACTTTCTATCCTTTATTGGAATTAGTTTAAAAAATAAAACGAACAATAGTTTATTGACGATAATAAAAGTCGCAAACTATTTTAATAAGTTTTTATTTATTTATTTTTTTTTTTTTGTATTATTCAAAATTGGAAAACTCGTTTGCAGTTTAGTAAAGCAATTGACCTTCACTTCAACGGTACACCATTCGAATACTTTTATCTCGGATATACTTTTTCTTACAAATGAAACATTTTTTTGATTTGGTCGTCCTGATTTTTATACGTAATGCAATAAGCTTTCTCTGGTTGCAATCCGCATTTCAACAACTTTTATAAACCAAATATAAAATTTTCGACAAACAAAACTACCCTTTCCAACCAATATCGCAAAAACTTTTCTCTCTTTCTCTGTCTCTTTATCTCGACAAACTTCAAAAGCCAAACCTTTCGTCTCCGATAACTTTTTCTCTTCCACCTAATTTCTTATATTTCTTCAATAAAATTTCATAATTCAAAGAGATTAAGCACATCGCACGCTTTCTAAAAAAAAAAAGCTCTTTTTCCACTCGCCAACATTCAATGAACGTCGCGTGCCTACGTGCTTACACGTGTTTTTGAGACTATCGGTGGGTAGACTCGTTTCGCGGCACAAAACAATCGGCGAACAAAAGTAACGGTGACTTCGCGTGCGACTTTTTCGGTTTATCCCGAAGCAATCTATAGCCTATTGGTAAGGTGAAAAGAGAGAACGGTTGAGAGAAATTTACGCGAGCGAGTCTCGAAGTGCGGACAATGCCGGATTCAACGAGAATTTCGTCTCCTTTTTTTTTCTTCCCTTCTGTGTTTCTTAGTCGGCGAATATTCGCTTTCTCCTCAACCTCGTGTAACCTTATTTCTTTTTTTTTTTTTTTCTTGCGGACGATGCAGTGCTCAACGATATAGTTGACTTCCATATCAAAGACGATGCTTAATGGAAAAAGAGTGTGCAATATTTATTTTTTTTTTATTTATTTTTTTAATATTTTTTTTTTTGTAATTTACTTATAATTTTCATTCTTTTATATGGATAAATATTCCTTTGCAAAAGAAAATATTTATAAAAATCAATTCGCTTCAATTTTTAATTCTATCTTTAACTTTTAAAATCCATGAAAGCTTTAAACCGGATGAGAGACTTTACTATAGTATTTATGATAAAGCTAATAATAATAGCGTTAAGATTCTTAGAACGTAACTAATGAACGAAACCTATTAACCCGAGAGAGAGAGAGAGAGAGAGAGAGAGTTTCTGAATAAAAAATGCTAAGGGCTGCATTATATCTTTTGAATTATTAACTGCAAAAGTTTTAAACATTATTTGTGCTAGTAATGAAACAATTTTTATATATACAAGACGTTACTTATAATGAAATATTTATAATATTTTATTAATTTCAAAATAAATAGAAAATTTAATGGCTTTACATGTTAATGATTTACATTTTTTGGTAAACGTTTCACGCATACATTTTTTTCTTGTGAAGTTCTTAACCCATCGAAAAATTTAAATTCCTCGGCACCACAGAAAATTAAGAAGTTACAATATAAGTTGAGGAAGTGATAAAATGATCAAAGATTTACTTTTAGACTCGTAAAAGCCTGTACAGTGTACCCGTATATTTATATTTATGATACGGTGAACTTTGAACACACGTGATTTGGACCGTAAATTCGTTTTAAAATGCGTTTGTTGTTGAGTCGAATCTTAAAATTTTAATTCAGAGATATATATTTTACTTCCTCAACCAAATATACAAGCGAGTTGCACTTTATGCAGTTAAATAATTTTTCAAACATCGGTCATAAAAGTTGTTTTAACTTGTATAGCAAATATTTTTAGATAGTTATTTATTTTTATACTGTAAATATAACGTAAAATTTCATTACTGCGATTAAATTTAAATTACTTATATATTTTGTATTTATCCTAGTCTTGCTAATTTGATAGTGTAAAGTGTCTGCATTAAAAATACTTGTATTATTTGATTTAAACATAAAATATTTTTTTTTTTTTTTTTTAAGAAGTCAATCTAAAGTAAATTAATTGAAACCTTTATTTCAAATCAATTATTTATATATACAGTTACTCATTTATAAAATACGATGAATTTTTTCTTGGAAGCTTAATAATGTGCCGTGAAAAACGACGAACTTAACGCGAGAGTGACTGAAAAAACTCAGGCTAGAGAAGCGATTAAGTTCAATCAAACAATCGCCAGCAATCGAACATTATTCAGTTTTTATCTTTTTAATTTTCTTTTTATTTTTTGCTCAACGAGTGAGATCGAATAGCGACGGATATTTAACGGGAAAATACTTGGACCGATTAACGTTTTGTTTCTCTTTCTCGCTCATCTTTATATTTTTCTCTCGACGAGAGATACAGCATCGATTGAGACGTTATTAATTCATTCACCATTTTCCGTGAAATGCTTTCATCGGATTAGTGCCTTAATTACGGAAAATTTTAATTATAAATGTATTTGTTTGTGTATGATTTAAACGATTTCGCAATCATAGTCGCAATTGTATAAGTTTTTTTTCAACTTATGTTTTATGTTGAAATCTGAATTTTTCACAAAAAAAAAAAAAAAAAAAAAAAAAAAATAACGTTTATAACGATTTATTTTAATCATAATAACTTTCATTAAGCGATTAATGAAAATTGAGAACTTCATCGTTACTCGATTAATCAAATACGAATGAAACAGATTTGTTCGCCTTATCGTTCTTGTTTAATTAGTGAAATTAACTCATAATTAAATAAATTTGTAAAGTGTACACATTTAAAAATATATTTAAAACAAAAATAAATAAAGTCTAAAAATCTGTTGTAAAATCCAGAGCACTACATCGATGAGCGTACACACTTGCGTACTACCACGCATATACGTAATCAAGCCAAAAACATCCACAGTAACTGCATGCCACGGTATAAGTGAATTATTACTTAAACTTGCTCGCAAACACATCTTAACGAAATGCTAGAAGCGAGTAAGAACGAGTAAAGCAATTCGATTCGAACTATTTGAATTTCCAAACATTTCGTCTTTGAATCCGTCGAGAGCGCGTTTACATACACACACGTACACGATTCCCTTACGCAATTCTCACGTTTATACACACGCTTACACCGAAATTTCGAGAATTTCGTTGGAAACGTATTAAACTTGTCATTACGCGTGGCTAAACTACATCAATTACCTCGGACGTATGATTTAGATGCGTTAGCGTTACGCATGTATCGATCGCGCATGTGTTTGGTTGAATTTGAAAAGGGATGTATTTGTTTTTTTTTTTTTTTTTTTTTTTTTTTTTTTTTTTTTTTTTTTCTCGTTATCATTGGGTTATCAGAGTTGTTTTTAAATGATAATTTATGAGTAAAGCTTATAATAATTAATGTGAATAAGTTGAGAAAAAAAAGTTAATTACAAAGTAATTTAAGCTTCTAGATTATCATTTAATTTTACATTAAAATTTTTAAATTTAAATTTAATACACGTTAATACAATCGATAGTCTACTTATATGGTTAAACTAATTTGAAACATAGTTAATATAGTAAACGATATCAATATCGAGACAAATAAAAAAAAAAATTTAATAAGACACGATCACCCTTTTTTAATTAAAAGAGGTTATAAAGTTTCTAATCCATCCACTTTTTTCTTTCTCTCTCTCCCTCCTCATTTACCTTCCGTTTCTTGTGCTCCTTCATTCCGTTTCATGATTGAATAGAAACTCACAAATAATATAACCGTGAAAAAGTAGAAAAAAAGCTGGAGAGAGAGAGAGAGAGAGAGTGAAAGCGGGATAAAACTAGAAGAGACTCGGAGGAGATTATCGTCGATTCGAGAGACTACGTCGCTTCCGCATTTTCTACGAGGTTTATAAGCGAAGAGATGGGCCTTAAGCCGCGCTTAACTACCGGTACGAAGAAAGAAAGAGAGTTAAAATGGTTACCGAAGATGCGCTTCTCGTTACAGATTCGTAGTCAGCTACTTATGTAGTTCTAGCTCCCTTTCTCTCTCTTTCTCTCTCTCTTTTTCTCTGTCTTTGCCTATTCGAACACCCTTGTCGTGTCAGCTCAATGCAAGATAAAAAGCAAAGCGGATGAAAATCTGTCTCTTTTCGGGAAAAAGGGAAACTCGGAACGGCTCTTTTATTATACGAGAGGAATTTAGCGTACGCGATAATCGCTCTTCTTCTGGTCCTTCTCTTGCCTCTTATTTTTATCTCAACCGGACTGTTTGTTTATCGATCTGCTTTTTTGGCATTGGGTCGTTGATTTTGCTAAATTGTATAGTATGAATGTTGTTGAAAAAAATTGTTTAGACCATTTTGTTGTTTTTACTCACTTTATTTTAAGATTTTTTTCCGTTATATTATCTCATGTCAAATTTTAATATCTTGTTCTGCCAGGCATATCTCGTTTGATAAAGGTTTGTGAAGTAGTCCCATTATTGTTTTCAAAAATTTAAAATAATTTTGTATTCATCTAAAATATTTTAGTTTTCTAGATTATTTCTCCTTATTCTTTGAGGTCGCAGTTTTCTTCGATAGTCAAAAATAATATCTCCACGTTTCTATCCACAATAGAAAATCCGGCAAATCGTTTTATTATGGGGTGCGGTAACCTTTGTACGATCCTACATAGACTATGAGTTTATCCTTGAAAAACCAATAGACCAATCAGATCCTTCTTTTTTCTACAGTATATCTACATGTATATACATACACATATATCCCGTTCTTAGAAAAAGTGAAAAGCTCCTTTAGCTCTTTCGTATTCTCCCTCGGGATCAATTCACACGTAAGGTTTTCCTCGGCTGGTATAAACTACGCGCTACGAAGCGTTTCTTCGCTTTCGCGTGACGCGTAAGTTTTCTTTTTTCTCCATTTTTCTTATTAGAAATCGTTCCTATGTCCGTTTATCGCTAACACGCGCGACGCGAGTTATATAGTTTTGATATAAAGCGAACGATAAAATTAGGGTGATACTTTTGTCTCGTAAATATACAAATGGATGAAAGTTTGTATTTTTATTTCTTTAGGATGAAAAACTTGAAACGATAAAATTTGAAATAAAAAGTAAATTATTTCGTATTGGAAAGGACTTTAAAATTAATTATAGTTGTAAATGTTTTAGTTGATTTTATTTTATTGCTCGTGAAACGTTTTAAATGTTTAATTAAGTTTTATTAAAAACGCTGAAAAGCAAAGTATTGTTACGAAAAATATGATTATTATGAATGCGTATATTTACATAAATCTGTTACCGACGAATAAAGATTAAATAGTCCGCATTGTCCAAAAATATCTTAATTTTAAATTCTTATCGCAACCGTGTCCATTAAAAGAAGAAAAATTAAGCAAGAAAAAATGGAAAATTATTTCGGCCGTAGTAATATTTTCGAGAAAGAGAAAAAAAGATATTTTAACGTATTTTCGGATCCTGAGAACTTTTATACTTTCGCAACGAGTTCTGCGCGCGATATCAATGCCGACTGCGAATAAAAATCTACTGTCGAGTGTTCGCACGTAACGTGTGAAAAGAGAAAGATGGAGAGGCATTCGAGAGCAGGGAATATATATATATATATATATATATCGTTTCACGAACGTTTTCTCCCTTTCATTCGGACGTTGGTCGCCATGAACAACAAAAGAATTTTCTATTTCTTTTGCTTAGTTATTTTATTCTTTTTGGATATCGAAAAATCGAAGAGCGACAGGAGAAAAAGTGATGCAAGATTCACGGTGAGAAGTAGAACAATGGAATTGTGATTGATTGATTGATTGATTATTTTATTGACAACTGTTAATGCCTTTGAATACACTACGATTATAAAGAAGAAAAAAAAGATTTAAAAATCTGGAGAAGTAAAAATTTTTATGCGAGATTTTGAGTGAAGTAATTTGAAAATTTCGCGTATTGCATAAAGTGCAGTTAAAAATTAAAAATTAGTACCGAAACAATGGATACGTATTAAAGAATAATTACTTTTACTTGTTAATATTGTAAATTAATTATAACATATTCAAACGCAATTACATTGCATGTTTGTGTATGTCTTTAGTTGCGAACACATAAATAGAACAAACACTTCTTCTAATTAGAATTCAATTACCCTTTATGCGCGGTAAAGAGATGCATTTAAAGTTTATTTAAAAGTACGTTGAGATCCAAACGAAATTAACAATCGAAAAAGTTTTCGCGCATTAGTTAAGTCTTAATCAAGAGAAACTAACAAGCTTCCCTCTATTATTGGAGCGACAAAGAGAAAATTTTTATTAAAAAGTGTCTGTGAAGACACGAAGCGCAAAAAAGGGTGGAGAACAAAGAAATGGTGAGACAAATAAACTGAGTGTAAGCAAGAAAGGATAGTGAAGCGAGTGAAGAAGAAAACAAACAAGAACAAAAAAAGCATACTACTGCTATGGCTATTGTTGCTGACGCAATGGGTTTCATTGTTTTGTTTGTATTTTCTTTTTTTATTCTGATTCTTCACACCTGATTATATAATGAACGGCTTGAGCAGTTTTATTTACTGAAATTATTTAAGAAGTCAATTTTTAAATTTATATATTTATTTATGTCTATTTTTTTTTTTTTTTTTTTTTTTTTGATTTAAATTGCGAAAATATAATAAATTAAGATGTAATTAAAAAACTTAATAATCAATCTCACCCAATAATATATTTTATCATATTCTAATAGCCAAAATTGAAGAAATATTATAAAATATAAATTATTTAAAAATGAATAAAAAAATTTTTTATTGTATAGTTACAGAGAATCATAAAATTTTAACACACAGTTCGTTAATTAACGTAAATTATTTTTAAATTTATATTTTATGTTCAATAAAAAGATTTTAACAAATTTTTTTATAAAATACGGAAAATCTGAAATAATAAAAGTCATCATAAAGAGAAAAAAAAGTTGAAAAAAAAAATAAATAGATAAATAAAATAAAACAGCATAAAAAATAATTAAAATGTAAAAACTTATAAAAATAAAATATAACTTTTAGAAACATATAGAAAATAAGAAAATTAATAAAAGAAAAATAACAATTTTATGGTTTTTTGATACTTCATAAAACTATTATCAATTGATAAAACTATGAAAGTATTAATTAAAATATTGCAAAATTTTTTACGAAAAATACAAAAAGAGAAAAAAATTATTTTATTAATACATGAAAATAGTAAAATAATACGTAAAAAAATGGTTAGGAACAAAATAATTTCTTAGAATGTTTAAAATAAACGAAAAGTTATAATAAATAATAGCTACTTTATTTGATATTTTATAAAGTGAAAAAAAAAAATTATTTAAATAAAGCATAAGTAAAAGATAATAATAAGGGTGATTGACAGGTGAAGAATTAAAATAAAGAATGAGAATAAAGCAACGAGAAAACATACGAGGATCAGAAAGATAAGAATCGGTTAAAAAGAGAGAACGCGACGAGAAGGAATCTCACCGCAAAAGAAAGAGCGAAAGGAGAGTAAGGAAGTCGAAGAAGAATGTCCAGGAGCGTCGGTGAGGGAAGAAGATGGCGCGCTTGTCAGAGCGAAGTTTGCGCGCGTGCGAGTTAGAATGAGAGATAGAGAGATGGATAGAGAGAGAGAGAGAGAGAAAGCAAGCTAGGTGATAGCAAGGGGATAAAGAGAGAGAGAGCGAGAGAGAAAGAGAGAGAAAGGGAGAGAAAGAGGGGAAGAATTGGAGGGTGGGACGAGAGCATGGAATTCCGAGGGTGGGAATGCCGGAGAGTGAGCGCTTCGAAGCTCTCAGTCCGCGCCCCGACACGCACTACGACGCGACGCGCTCTTATTTTACCTTTTACGTATAAAACGTACACACACTCATACATACGCGCGCGCGCGCACATTGACGATTTTCGGAAATGATTGGTAACGATGTAAGAAAAGGAAAATAAAAATAGTAGGCGCAACAATGTCAAATGTGTGTCCGTCGCATTAGTTTACCGACACGTAATTAAACGAAGTTTCACAGGTTCGGTGGCGAACCTCGTGGTGTTATCATTCTTTTTTTTTTTTTTTTTTTTGTTTTATTATTTCTTTCATTTTTGCCTTTCTTTATTCTCATCGTTCAATTTGAAAATCTGTAGTAAAATAGTGCGACGAATCCATGAATCATAATGTAGCTACGAAGAGATTCAAGGATACCGGAATGGAAGAGCAGTTGCCGTGAGGTGGTAACCCGCCGGCGGCGCCCTCCCCCCCCCTCTCCCCTCTGGGCCTGGTTTATTATCATTTTTGTTGTAGTTGTCACAACGCGCTCGCACTCGATACGCGGGAGCATAAATTTCGTGAGTAAAATTTTTATAAGAGTTTTCATTTTTTTTCATCGTTGCACGATTAAGAATGATAAAACCATCCCTGTATCTCATTTGCGCTCGCTTATGGCTTACATCGAGTCGTAAGCGAAGGAGAGTACGCGCGATCTATTGAAATTCTCTTCGAATGCTGGCTTCGTTTTTGCAATAAATGTCGTATATGAAAAATAAACGTACGATTTTTTCGTCGTTAGGAAATTTCGTCATTTTTAAAAGTTTTCGACAAATGGTATCGTTTGAATTGAATTTTCGTCGTTACACCCTACGAAAATCTTTCTCGTTGGGAGTATAAACAAAGGGTATAAAAAAAACACGGTTACTTACCGCGTACGTTTAATTGAATTTAAAAAAATTTTGATGCGTTATGTAAGCACGGAGGGAGAAACTTCTTGATAAAGCCGAGGTGCGTATTGAGAATCGAACGAATGATTGTATTGTTTTGAAATTCAATTGATGGAAATGTATTGTCTTACAAAGCCTCGCTAGTTTCTATCTATTGATATTCGAGACGCATTTATTATAAATCAATTTCATTTCATAGACTCTGCGTTTATTGATGCGCTTCGGCAAAAGTAAAGTAATTTAACGTTACGATTTTAAATAAAAATTAAACCTTTCTTTTTATAATTATAAAAGTAAACTTAATTGATGTGTATAGTATTTTTAACGTATAATTATTTTTTTTTTTTTTTTGATTATGTATTTGAAATAATTAAAGTGAATGAATAGACAATATTGATTGGAAATTTCACATGTATTTCGATGCGATTTCTTATGCGATGAAATGAAATAATGTTGAATTTGAACTTTTATTTCGTGGTATCTTATAGTTCAAAAAACCAAAGTAATAAAGTTTCCTCTTTGTGTTACAAAGAAATCTCGAAATCTTGAAAATCAAAATGTTACTATTTCTATGATAAAAATTTTTTACGATAACTTTATCTTTTAAATTATAATAGTTAATTCTTATTAAAAAAAAAAAATATGGAAAAATCTTCATCGATCATTCTGACATACTAACTTCTAAATTACTCCAAGTAAGTAGAATATTCCATTATGAAATAGTTGCGAAAGCAAAACATTTTATCTCAAGATCTGTTGAGATATTAATTTTTATAAGATCTTTGTGTTCTGTGGTATAATTTTGTTAAACGATTGAAGAGACTAAAATTTATAATTATATTCTGCTACATTGAAATTTAAAAAAAAAATATAAAGCCACTTTGTAATTTAGAAAAACATAATAGCCAAATTTGATTGTACTTTTAATTAGCATCAAAGAAATTTTTCAATTTATTATTAATTATAAACATTATTCCTAAATTGTCATAATACAGTTGATGACAGGATGTCATATATTTTCATTAAAATTAGTAAATCCTTTGTTATCTTGAATAAATATTTTTTTTTTTTTTTTATGCTTTATAACTATAAGCGTCAACAATTGTTATTGTCGCTTTTGCAATATAATTGCACTCTTTAATTACTCGTATAGAATATTTCCAATTTATTTTAGCTGCAGTAAATCAAATCAATATTTAAAGTATAAACAATAATTAATCTTCATTTTCGTATATTTTATTTATTTAAAATATGTTATTAAAATCATTTTTTGTTTTGTTTTGTTTTTTTTATTCATTAAATTAAATACTGAAATAAAGCTTCACATGTGCACAAAGAATATTTATAAATTTATGCGAAAACTGGAAAGTATAAAGTGCTTTCATGTTTGCCTCAAATGTGTAAGCTGTGTCCGAAGAACAGACTTTAAACTAAAATTGGAAAATCAAAATATTTCAAATTCTTTGAAAATATAAACAAATATTAAACAAATATTCAAAATAAATCTCATCGATATCACTTTATTCATACTGGATTTTTTAATTAAAACGCGATGAATTATTAACAATTTCAACGAAATTTTTTATCAGTACTCTGCGCTATTTAATTAATTCAAACCTCGCCCAAGTAATGATACATAAATCTCGTGAAAAACGCAAGTACGCTCGCAAGAAAAAAAAAGTATTTATAATCATTCCAAAGCAAAGTTATTATAACGCAAAAAGAAAGATAAAAAAAAAAAAAAAAAAAAAAAAAGTAAAAGAACAGCTTTTCCAACAACCCCTAGAGAAGTAATAAGAAACTCCAGGATCCGATCTCTCCGGTCACCCGCTGTCCAAGAGATATAATCCCGAAGGATACGCCGAGTTCTCGTTCGATCTTTTTTCAGCGCGACCGCGGCCGCGCTTACACACATACATATACACGTACATACCATACGTACACGTCGTCGCGAAAACCATGCTGGCGGTGGGAAAAGCAATTTGTTCGCGATTGAAGACAAATCGACGCGCGGAAAGAGAGATAGAGAAACCGAGTATCCGCGGCATCTTTTCGCGTTCGTCCGGTTAAAATCATTAGCGACTCATTTATAATGGGTTATCGAGCGGCTGAAGAAGGGAGAGAAAGAGAAAAATAGGAGAATGTTACGGGAAGGTTAACGAAGATTGAGAATGAGATGAAAGACTTGAAAAGGATTGCTTGCGAACGTTTACATGAATATGTCCACGCAATTATGAGGATAAAGAATGATAAATAATGATGTAGTAATTTAGAAAAATTTTTATCTTAACGATCAACAGTGATTAGATTATCGATTTTATTTTTTGTATTTCTTATGAATTTTAAAATTTTCTATTTCTCTGCACATTTTTTAATAAATATATTTCGAATTTTGTTCAAATAAAAAACTTTAATTGTCTATTTTAAATAATACGAGAAAAAGATACGCAAATACAACTATAACTCAATAATTTATCCTTGGCGCTTTTTATACGCAAATAATTTTTAAAACAGCTTAGTAGATTTATTTGACTTATCGGTAACGTAATTGTATAGTGTTGTTACGTTATTGCTTCTGAAATTAGCGCTATTTCGCTTGGGAAATCAAAAGAAAAATTTCCAAGTAGTATCTTATAGTTTGTTCTTTTGTTTCTTTTATCTTAATTGTGAATTAAAAAGTACGTAGGTGTTATACCTAAAATAGAGTAAGCTGGATTGAATTTTTACGTATAAGTCTACATACGAGTATATTATAACATGCATACATTTCTTTCACATTTTAGATACATATATACGTAAATATTTGTTCTATTTACAAAAATTTGATTTTATTAGTAAGTACGAACGAATAATTTAGCGTTTGATGATTTTTCAATCATTTTAAAAACAAACAATGATACATTGAACTAACAGCTTATTTTACAGTTTTATAAAATAATTTTTAACTTATAAAATGAAAGACATAATAAAAACGATTACTTTTCTTTACAATCATCAAATATTTTATAATTTAGGCGTTAAATTTTACAATTTATTATCACGAAAATTGATAGCATAAAATAAATCTAAAATTTCAAAGTTTTTTTAACATTCGAAATACGTCGACCTAAAATTTTATTAACTCAAGTCGTCTCAAAGCGCTGAAGTAATTTCACCGAAAGCCATTTTTCTATTTCACATAATATTCAAACAGCAAATATCGCGCGCACGTTTCTCGCGCAATCGTAAAATAAAATATTTAATCAAACAAAGTACTTTCAACTTTTTTTTCCCTTTTTACAAGTAATAATGACAATATTTTTATCTAAGACTAATAATCATCGCGCATCTAACAATTATTCCACTGTCACAGCTTAACGATTCCACCGTGTCAAACGTCAAAATCCATTAGTCAAAACTTATCCCGCGTAATTAGATAAAGTCCACGTTACCGCTGGTCGCACCGCTATTAACAGAGACGCGAAGAACGCGAGTAAAAGTAGCTCGTGAAGAGTTATTCACACACATCCAGTATTATAAACAGAAACGCACACATGCGACGATAAGTATACGGCGGAGGCGCCATTAGCGAGAAAAATGAGACTCGTCCCCGAGGAAAGAGAAAAGAATAACAGCGCGTTATTCTCCTCTCTTTCTCTCTTTCGTTTTCTCTGCTTGAAAGACATTTGTATTCCATGTTTTTGTCCCTTCGTTTGTTATTTCTCTTCTCCACCTAGGGTATATACATTATTCTTAGTTTTCATAAATTTCGACGTAATTACCCGTTATATTCGTCTCTCAGTGCGTCTTTATAACGCTTCAACCACGTTTTTCTATCTCATTCGTCTTAATCGTTTATTTCTTCATTCTACCTTTTCTCCTTTACACACACACACACACACACACACACACACACACACACACACACACACACACACACACACACCCGTGCAAAACAAAACGGCTTATCTACGCGCATATATACTCATGCCGCGCGAGTTCGTTGTACATTTATTCGCGTGCGTTCGACGCTTTATTATTATTTTTTCTTTACGTTACGCGTAAACGTGCCCACGTTGAGCTTTAGCGTATATTAACGAGCGCCCAAGCGTACGGGCACTTCGTATAACGATTTTTTTTTTTTTATTTGTCTTTTTCTTCTTCTTTGTTTCCTTCACCGCCAAGCCTGGTTTCGAGTTCTTTCAGCTTTTATGACCGCGATCTCGTTGCTTTTTCCTTCATTCTGTCTTTCTTTCTTGCACGCGATGCTGCAAGCAAACTGTATTATGAACGCCGTCTTTATTTCTCTCTCGTAAAAATGCCGATGCCGTTGCAGACTTCGTTTCATTAGATTCCCGTCAATGTAATCTCCCGTTCTTTCTTTCAAAATACTCTTTCATCTTTTGTATTACTTCCTTGTTAGTCTACCAGGCGAAAATGTTGTTTACGCGAGGTGTGTAAACTATATCTCAATGATGACGTAAATACCGGAAAATTTATAATTGTAATTTACAAGAAAATATTTGATTGATAAAAAAAGCATGCAATCGAGAATCTTCATAAATTTTATTATCAGAGCAGTTATTCTAAAAACTAACTTTCATTCGCTCTGTGATCATTTGCTCGAACTTACATATCGAATATTTGATGTAATAAAAGCAATTAAATTCACAGCATCGAGATTTCATATAACGAATGCATTAATATTTTTCAAGTAAACGCTGATATTGATGGAAGTGAAGATTGGATTCTATAATTATAATGCAAATTTAGAATACATTAAATAAAGATTTTAAACGTAATGCAGACAACTATTTTGATTATAACCAAAAAATAAACTTGAAATACTCAGCGAGAGTAAAGTTTTACTGGTTATACTATTTTTAAATAAAATCGATTAATCTTCTTTCGAAGTTTACACTCGTAAATTTACCAACGCGAGTTAATTAAAATTTAAAATAAACATTTCAAAACGTGAAAGCAATAATCAATTGCCGCGAACTTTACGATATTAATAATTATTTTTTTGATTGTTTCTTAAAAAAAGAAAAACTCAACCATTAAGACAATTCGTAATTTAAATTTTCTAAGCGTATACTTGATGTTGTTTCGTGAGAGCTGTTTTTTAGAAATATTTTATGAAATATTTTCAATCTTGTTAAATGTTTTTCTTTAGAATAAAAACGAACCTAACTTTTTTATACTTGTGAAATTTTTCATATTGAAGTAGGTTGAATAAGAGTTTTAACCCTAATCCTGTGTCGCTGTTTTCAGCACACATAAACCCTGAACATGGGTCATTCGCGTCCGCCGTTCATTTAACTTTGTTATTCCGTAAGGAAAAATCTGAAAAAATTCGTAAGTGTTCTTTGGACTCCTAACTATGCAATAAAATTGTTGTTAGCCCCAAAAGTTACTTTTTCAATAAATATTTTCATCGAAATTCGGAGGCATGTAGGCTGTTTACACAAACGACTGTTGACACAAACGACCCATGTTCAAGGGATTAGGGTTGAATAATGTCTCAATTGAATAATTTATTAAAAGCATTATTTTTAAACGTTAAAATTTATTTCGTAACGATTTAATAAATAAATGTATTATTTATATATTTTTATCTGAAAGACTAATTTGAATATCTCGAATACTTTTTTCTTCCATGAAAAATTTGGCGTAGAGTAAATTAATGAAATAGGTTTGATTAATTGTACTATATTTAAAATAATTTAAACATTTGTTAGATCAAATATAAATAACGTAAATAGTAGTGATTTAAAGTGTACTAAAGTAATATATTGTAAACAATAATCATATTTATATATATATATATATATATATATATATATCTCAAATGATTGTAATCATAATACATTAAATTATATTCTATAAACTGTTTATCATATATTTACAATAGGTAAATATTTAACAATAAAATACAAAATACAAAATACTTTTTTTACCCGTGTAATTTTGTATGCTAAAATAAAAATAAACGGCAGTTTGCTATTTTTGTTAAATGACATTTTGACTAGCTCATCATTAAAGCACAATGACGTAGTTCGACAAATTTAATAAAGCCTATTACCTTAATTCGCTTCACATCAGTTTCTGTGCACATAGTCGTCTAAGAGTTTCCCTATTACGGTTGCTGTAATGTACTTAATAGCGTAGCTGCTTAACAATCTTTCAATTTTATTAAATATAGAAAAATTAATCTTTTTAGTTAAATATTGAAGCCTGATATGTTTAAGAATATCTTATGTACTATTTGTAAGACTTCGTTATATACTTAATTAAAATTGAATTTACGTGTTAATTTTTAATGTAACAGAATAATTTAAAAGTCATTGGTTACATCCAAGATGATAATTTTCCTATTGTGTATCTTGATAATGAAAATATCGAAACTTGTGGTAAGATGTTTGAAAAAAATATTTACATAAATTTATTAATTCATTTTTGCTAAAAGTTTTTTTTATAAACAATGACTTTTAAGGACTATAAATCGTTCTTAAAATTAATCTAAAACAGCATTATTTCATTTTCAACGCACACTATTCCATAAATCGATAAAGACCAATTCAGCGCACACGACATAATTTTCATAGAATGCAAAAGCCATCGTTGCCATCGAGAAAAAAGGCAAATAAAAAAAAATAAAAAAAGAAACAAAAGAAAAACGAGAAAAAAAATGCTAACACATCAAGAAACGGTCAACGGAACAATCCAAATAATCCATTACACAGCCGTCGGCGCTTGCCATCAGTCGACCAGAATTTAACGCGGCGCAAATGCGATTTAAATATCCGCGGCGATAAATTAAGCGCTACTCGCGCGCTCTTTCTCTTGTTCTCTTTCCATGAATAATGCAACGGTTAACCCTCTCCTCTCTCTCTTTCTCTCTCTCTCTCTCTCTCTCTCTCTCTCTCTCTCTCTCTCTCTCTCTTCTCACGGAATCGCAAGCTACCTTTTTGCAAAACTAACGACACGCAAAGACGAAGATAGAGAGATAGAGAAAGAGAGTAAGCAACGCAAGCTCAAGATTGCGTGCAACAGCAACTTTCTCTCTCTCTCTCTCTCTCTCTCTCTCTCTCTCTCTCTCTCTCTCTCTCTCTCTCTCTCTCTCTATCTCTCTTTCTCGTATACTCGTTTAGCTTTAGTCGTTCAATCGCTCCACGCAAGATAAGCTCCGACTCGCGCGACTTTAATGTCTTCAGTCGATCACGCGAATTCAACAACGCGGATATAAGGTGAGCGCGCGTACATGTACGCGCGCGAGCGCGTTCGGCGCGTGAGTTAATCAATCGCAACAGCTCGCGCGAGCACGACGAGTGGGTTGTTCATTTCGTGCCGGATTATGCATTCTCGTCGCGATTTGACCCTTTATTGTGGAAAGTTATACGCGTACAACGTCTCGTGAGATTTAAGCCGTCACCGCGGACTTTGTCCTACATACGAAACTTTTAATAAGCTATATCGGCGCTCAATGAATTTCGGAACGATTTATATTTTTAGTGCGCGTTATACGCGCGGAATCGCTTATTTTGCTTATGCTTTCCTTTTACAGATCGAATGTTACGATCGTTTTCATATGGCTTATATGATTTATTTTAAATAAATTTTTACCCGGCGATTGTTATCTCGAGTTAAAATGCGTGTAATTTTACGGACAGCCATTGTTTGAGAGAAACGAGGAATGTTAGATAGTAACAAGGAATAATAAAAGAGGTAAAACTTTGATTTGATAATGTCTGTCGTTGGCTTTTGTCGTACTAATGTTAATAAAAGTTATTACTTTATTTTATACGTATATTAAAACGTTATAAACAATGAATGATAATTAAAAGTTAGTTAAGTTACCATATGTTAGATTAAACGAGTGTTTATCATACAAGTTGAAAGTCCACGATTTACGGCGGGTGAAATTCATTACATTAAAATAAAATTGACCCAGTTGCCATAAGAAGTAAAATAAAGAATAAAAAAAAAAAAGAAAAAAAAGAGAGAGAAATATATTGTAAAATATCGTTAATATTAGAAAAACACAATTAGAATATATAGTATTTGTGTGTTGCATCGAGCATGTAACAAAACTAGGTCAGACAGACGTTTTAATAATTTATATGGACATATCTTACGAAATGAACCCTACTAATTTAACGAAATTTCAAATTTAATATTAAAATCTGAGAGAAAAAGAAAGAGAGAGAGAGAGAGAGAGAGAGAGAGAGAGAGAGAGAGAGAGAGAGATGAAATCGATAAACTTAATAATAATAAAAGGTTTTTCGCGCGCGGCGATATTAAATTTGAAGCTGTTTATATAATTTTATATTAAATATTCATAAATTCATAAAGAAGATAAAAATTAAATTTTTTTATATTAATTGTTTGAAACGAATAAATAGTCCTTTGGTATCCTTTATTTATATTTTTATTATTTACCGAATATAATTATTTGTTAATACCCAAACTAACTTTAAATTATAAATAAATAATATTTAATTATAAATACTAAATATCCAACGACTAAGTGATGATACCAGCAGGGATAAGCCTTCATTTTTAAGAACTGCTTAATTCTAACCCTAACCGATTCTTTAAAAAAAATATATACATACAATCTTAAAACGTCGCCTCTTTTATTATTAAGCCTTTTTTATACACCAAAATTCCATTACTCCGGAAAAAGTAGCAATAAGAATGGGCTAGACAATTGCAACTTGAATAAGTGAAGAGCTTTTCGGAATTTCCATTGTTAATTATCGTCGATTCTCTGTCCAAGCATTTAAAGATAAATAAATAAATAAATAAATAAATAAATAAACTAGAGCTTTAACTAAAAGATCGACGAAGTGAATAAATAAGATAAAACGAAAACAATGCTAAAGCCAATTAGAATATGGAAATACGTGATTAATCTTCATATTTTTGCGTTATTTATTCAATACTTTTTTTTCGTCGACCTTTTAAATCTGTCAATCTTACACAAAGCGTTGCTTTCTTTTTCTTTGTAAAAAAACTTTTTATCCTTCATTAAAATTCATAGAGAATTACAAGTTCCTTGTATCGGAGGGATTTAGATGTTAAAAAAAGACGTCGCACAGAAAAATCGATAATAAGGAGAAGAATTTCAATTTTGTTTGACGTTAATTTGCGTCAAGACTATAAGTTAAGATTGCATACAAGTCTTACGTGAGTAAAAGAAAAAATGTCAAGAATATATTTTTAATAAATGATATACTTTATAAGCATACAAAACAATGAATTTAACAAAATATTATTAATTTTTTTAATTAAAAGAATTGAATATTTTAATAGTTGTAAACAATGTTGTATCGATTTACGTACATGTAAATATCGTAAAATGTACGAAACAAAAATACATCAAAGTATAAAAAGCTTATCAATTTCTTGTTTGTCTTGTTTATTCAAATTTCAAAATGAATTTCCAGAGATACGATTTCTGACATTATTCTTTTATACGCATCGACGGTTTGCAGTTGGATAAGCGAGCGCATTCTTATAAAAATAAATCAATCGCGAAATCTCGATGAAATTTTTAAAGATACAAAAAGAGGCAAGAAATTTTAAAATACAAAGAAGAATATTCTTCGAAGTTTTATATAAACGTGAAAGGGACTCGTTATTCATAGATAAATAGCTTAGGATTATGCAAAATATTCATAGATGCGTTAAATAGCTGAACAACGGATATATAACATAAGTCGTGCGTGTATGTGAATGCATTGTGGAATTAGCAAGTATAATGCGATTACTTTATTATAAAATTCGAAAACTTGCAAAGCACCTTGAAATTGTTTGTTTAATCAAAATTTTCATCAAAGTTTAACGAATTTCATCGTTTTCATTTTTTTTTTTTTTTTTTTTTTTTTTTTTTTTTTTCCTATAAATTATTCTATATACGCGAATCGAGTAAGAAATATCGAATAAGAAATTGATACAATTAATCCCTGAAATATACAATTTAATCGTCAAAATTCCTCCAAAAGATATTACAACACAAACGTATGCATTAAGCACGCAATACGTAAACAGTTCCAATAAGCGAACCGTTAACGAAACGAAAATCCAGCACACAATCGAATCACGATTGTTATATCAACGTGGTGACGTGTCGTTATCGATATTAAGTTAATTATAAATTAACGAAAATACGTCCTCGCGGGCACCACGTGGGCCGAGACTCCGATGAAAACGCACAATTGCGAGCAGTTCAGCTATGTAGGACTAACTATAAAAACCGGAAAAAGCGAGAGGAAGACAGTAAAAGAGAGAGAGAGAGAGAGGCAGAGAGAGAAAAAGAAAGAGAAAAGAACGACGCATGGCTGGGCTAAGAGTGATTAAGCAAAAATCGAGTTCCTCCTTAGCCCGAGGTGAAAGAATCTAGAAAGGATAGGATAGAGTCTCCGTGACGTGAGGTATCTTCCGCAGAAGGTTGAAGGTGGAAGATAGAAAGAGATAAAAGAGCGATGGAAAAATCGAATGAGATAAAGCGAGTGCTTTTAAGGCGATGTTAATGTACGCTGTTTAATTAAAATTGCTAGTGGATCGCAAAGATTAATAGATTGATTATTTTTATGACGATAAAAAAAAAGAATATACATGTAATTAAAAACTTGAAATCTTAACATAAAATCTCGTTAAATTAACTAATCCGATAATACCTACAATAAACGACAAACTTTATCCAAAAAAACCAATGTAAATCGTGACCTCGTCTCATCTTCTTCGAGTCTTCTTTAAAAGTCAAGCGAGCAAATAACAGAAAGCGCGAAGAAGAAAAGTCCAGAGTCGGTTGTGTTGCGAAGCGTCGTTAGAAGTTCCGTTTCTCACCGTTGAGAGGTTGAAAAATGAGGAATAGGGAAAGAAAGAGAGAGAGAGAGAGGGAGAGAGAAGCCGAGCTCGGTTTTTAAATTGGTCTTTTTGCCAAACTAGAAGGGCTGAAAAATAAAACAAAAAGAATAAAGACAACTTTTGGCTCTGGCGCGCTTTTTCTTCATTCTCGCGTAAAGAAATAGACAAAAGTTCTAAGTTTAAGTGCTCGAACCGAGAAAGAACTTAGAGAAAGTGGAAGGTTGGAGAGGAAAAAAGCCGAATGATTTTTATGTCGAACGTTTGCCGGATATACGGGAAAAAAAGGGAAAGATCAAAGTGGATGCGGATAAAAGTGCGCGTGAAGTTGTGTGTATACGTTCTTGATTTGTTTATATGTCGGAAATTAGTTTGTTTTGATGAATATTTAATTTCTTACGGCATTGCCTGTAGTGTACTTTCATCTTGGTTTACGTTACTTTAACGCGCAGGAAGAAGTTGCAGGTGGTGCGCTCTTTAATTTTATTAGCGCTCGGTAAAAGGTTTTTCGAAGGAGAAAAGTTTGGTTATTGGCTTCGCCTACTCTGACATCGACTTTTACTACTTAGCCGTAATAAAATTTTATCAAGATCGAACGGAAAATTCTTAATTGCGATTTCTCATTGTTTGTTATTTAATTACATCAACATTTTAAACTGAATTAATATTATATAAATAACCTACATTAATAACCTACATTATTTTAACAAAAAATTTAAAAGAATTATTTTATACGCTTGTAACGTTTTTATACAAGACAAAAGGGCGTTGCAAACAATAGCAAAAGCAATCCGATATTCCGAGATTACATATCTTCATATCTTAAACTACGAAAACGTTAACCGAGAAATAAATAGCCATAACAACATCTTGCTATAAATTTAATTTATTGCGTACTCGTGAATGCCCCATCGGTTACACCAACATTATCTCTATCTCTTTCTCTCTCTCCCATAGCCGTAACCTCGTACAAAATTTCGCGCTAATTTTCCTACAATCCTTGCGGTCTGTTCGCGCGATGCTCACGACAAAATTGGGAGACCTTATTTTGGCGCGAACATACTCTGTCTCTTTCTCTCTTTTTAACGGTTTACAGGTGAAGGGGAGGGGGAGTGCTAGTCGTCCAATTAGCAAATGGATTTCATCGCAAGGCTTGGAAAATGGACCAAAACGCGCGCGTAATCTACAAAAGCGACTCCGTTATCTGGACTCGCGCGCGTAATGGAAAACACGAGAGCGTCGGATATATATTCGCATTCCGCTGGTGTATACTCTCTCGCTTGTTTGAGAATTTCTCGCTAAGGTGGGGTTGTGGGGATAAAGGAAAAAAAAGAGAGAGAGAGCGAGAGAGAGAGAGAGAAAGTGACAAGAAATTTGAGCATAATAAAGCTCGTAATTCTTGCGTACCGACGGTGTGCCTTTAATAATGAGATTTTTTAGTTTTTATTATACGGCCAGATGGTCATTTTCATGGAATATTGCGCATTGTGTATACCGCTACGGACGTGGTAGATTTTCTTTTTTTTTGTCAACGACGAATTTCCGCTTGATAAGCTTCGTTTTTTTTTTCCTCGAATTGTACTATGTATTATCGTATTTTGAAAAATGTCATATTTACAAACGAATCCGAGCTACCTGTCCAAAGAAATTTTAATGTTTGAATTTGAGAACAAAATTCTGCCATGCTTAATCAAATACATTGATTATTTAATTATCATAAATTTTTCTCGGTTAAAAATATATAATTTAATTTTTGCCGGTATATATAATATTCTCAACATTGATCATAAACATAATTAGCATAATTGTCTTAAAACGTGAGGTTATTGTAGTTATTTATTTGTTCGACAAATGATAATATTTGTTTGCGAATCCTCATTTATTCACTATTTTGAAATCCAAATTAACATATATTTTGATGTGAAAATAATGTGAATTGTAGAAATTAATGCATTAAACGCGCATTAAATTGTAAAATTAAAAATATTCCATTTTAAATTATCAACTCAAAACGATTTATTTTAATCCAGACTCTTTATCAATATTATATTTCCTGTTAATTATTTCTCGAACAATATATCTTTATTATTTTCCCTTTTATTACATTTTTATTTATTATGTTATATAGTAAAAGCCGATAAAACTTTTTTTATTATTTCCATATAAATACGCATATTATTCAAATAAAACTTTATATTCCTTCGAGTGCTAGGATATGACTGAAAAAAATAGTATGATAAAATAGTTACGAGTAATACACGGAAAAAAAAAAATATTAAATATTAAACGCTTTTAATTCTCAAGCGTAGATACATCAGCGAAACAAAACTTCGATACTCCCACGAAACTGCACACACACACACTGCACACACACACACACACACACACACACTGACACACACGCGCGCGCGTCGACTATGTGAGTACGGCAATAAAGTCCTTTCATGCATATTTTTACAGCGTCATATCGTGACGTGTATACGTGAGTACATTTTAGCGATATTACGTTTATTAGAGCGGAATCGACAGAGAGAAGGAGAAACAACGGACGTCAAGGTGGAGGTATCGTTAAATAAAGGTTTTTTTCGCGGTTATGTACGGCAATATCCGCGTGGTTATTATCCGCGCATCTGTCGCTATTTAAGAGGAAAGTTAACCGTCCGTCAACCTATCAATTTTTTCTCCCGCATTGAAAAACTACATTTTCGATATAAAGCGCTCGTCTTGACATATGCGAATCATCCGAGTTTCTAAGAAAAATGGCGTTGGGTGACGTTAGCGTGTGCGTACTTTTATCACAATGGGACAGTAGTAATAGTCACGCGCGGTCAGACTGAAGCGCACAGATACAAAGTATAAGACTGCTTTTTATGTGTATGATCAGTGTAATTTATGTGGTTCATTTTTAAGTTGTAAAAAAATATCAAATTAATTTTTGTTTAAACAATGAATTTTGATTTTTTTTTTTTTTTTTTTTTTTTTTTATTTGAAAATCTTTCAAAATAATCCGTTTGCTTTTATTAAAGAATATCTTGTCTACATTGGCCGAGCAATCAAGTTAGATTTCTCAATTTCTTTATTCAAAGATTGCATCCACGTTTTCTCTTATTATTTCGCAGTTCTGGAGTTTTAATATTGCATCTTGCAAGGCAATAAAAATGAAATAAAAGATAACGTAAAGTATCCTTGTCTTGATCAACGTGCATTCAAACTCAATTTCGCAATTTTTCTTACTCTATAATTTTTTTTTTTTTTTTTCTCGCAAGATTCACATTCCAGATATGAAGCGAAATTTAAAGAAAAATCTTGGAAAACATCGAATAATTTATTGTATTTCGTATTTTAAAAACGTACATACTTTTTTCAAATAATATACTATACATCGATAGTAAGAGATTCGACTAAAACACGTGCGGTCCTAAGAAAAAAGAGTTAGAAGGGTGTAAAGTTTCTGTACGTAAGAAATACGTGACTCATGCGATCGAGAAAAAATGAGGCTTCTTGCTAAATATACTTTTCTTTTCTTGCAATATAAAATGAAAACTATATTTTTTGGCGATATTTCAATCGAAAGAAAACAAATAAATTTTCATGTATGAAACTCGATAACTTCAATTATTATCGATTTTTTTTAATTTATCATTTGAATTGGCATAAGTATAGTTATAATAGTTAGAAAAATATCACAAAGATATTTGAAACATCTTTATTTAAATATGGTAATAAGATAATCAGCATATCTGTTCTTCAATCAACTTTTTTATTCTTGAAAAATAACATGTATTTAATCAAGAAAAAGCCTCAATCGCTTCTTACTTATTTTCTTCATTCTATTTTCTACCGGTCGGTCAACCTCAATATTTAATCAATCATTAATGTGTAAAGTTGACCGATGAACTGAAACCCTTAAATTCTACTTACGTACCTCATTTCCGTTTAGTGGAAACACGTGTAATAACACTTTTTTCAACCACCGGCGTTCTATAAGACGTTCAATCCACAACGACGTCAGATGGCTTCGTTCGTCGTCCGATTCGCAAAGCCATACAAAGGATAGATTCATCGTTGCGTTCTACGCTAAACAATAGTCTTTTCAAAACAAGCTCTGTTTTAGAGTTTCGATCGAATGGTTTTGTCAGCTCGGCTTACATGTATAGACACTTATGCGTGAATGCAATTTTTTTCTGTTTACTGAAATTTTTTACAAGGAGTTATAACGACAAAAAATTTATTTTTAACTTTTAAAGACGAGAAAACAACGTTGGAGCCGATTGGAGAGAGAGAAAGAGAGAGAGAGAGAGAGAGAGAGAGAGACTATAGTTTTCTTATACGGTGCGAAAGTTCTCGCGTGTAAACGCATAAAAGGTAATAGGATCCGATAAAAGATACGCGTAGGTGTGATCTTTTACTCGAATGGCAAAACGATTTTTCGTTTTTTCGAAAGAAAATCGAACGTCAACATCGTCTGCGTTAACGAAAGAAGTGGTATTTTATACAACTATCGGCATAAATTAATGACTTATTATAATTATTTGAAAATTAAATAATTTTATTGTCGATTTGAAAAGAAAACGCTGACGATACTTTGTAAAACTATGAATGTCAACTCAAAACGAATTTCCAAACAAACACTTTGCATATATGAAATTCGAAAAGACAGAGATTTTCCAATTCGCATAATTTTTTTAAAATTGAATTTTATATCTATCTCGAAATTTTATCGAAAAGTATTGATCACTACAGCGAATGTATCCTTGGTGTCGCGAAAACGCGTCAAACTTCAAAAAAAGCTTCATCTCTCCTCCTCTCGCTTCCACATCCGTTGCGAATCCACGTGTACAAAGAGAAAAGAAACGGAGAGGAAAATTGCTTTATCGTTTAGTCGTCGTTGAAATTTACATTCAAATAAGGCGACGAATATATACCTTTTCTCTATCTTTTTCTATTTCAGTTTCTCTTTTACGCTATAGGAATTGAAAATGAAAAGTCTTCACGGATAATGAAGATTGTTCGCACGTCTCGGTGAACACGAAGCGAGAAGGATAAGAAAGGGATGGTACAAATGTGTTGAGTCTTTGGATAATCGGATGTAATCACTACTTCGAAGTTTAAGGTACGAAAACGAACTGAATTTAGCGATATAATAACGTCGGGGACTACTCGAGTAAGTTTTCACGTTCTCGCTTGATTAGGAAGCTTAAAGATCGTCCTTCCTCCTGTGAGAGAGAAAGTTCTATTTGACGATGATAAGATAAACGATCGTATCGTCTTTATCATTTAACACGATTTATTTTAAAAGTGTTAAATGTATTTGTATTCTAGTCTCGTGACGTATACACGTAACGCGGACTCCGCGAGATTTGAGACGAGAGATATATTGTGAGTTGTTATTAGTACGCGGTAATTCGAGAATGAGAGAGAAAGAGAGAATCGATTGAAAAGTTAATTAGTCACGATTGAGCAAGCACGATAATATGGGTCTTCGCAATGTCGTCATTGCTTTATTCTATTGCTGCAAGATTACGACGTTGAGTAAACAGACTTGGCTTAAGCATGTTTTTAGACTAATTATACGATCTTTCAACCGATAATTTTCTTCTATTTTTTTTTCATTACACTTTTATAAAAATTCTCAAAAGCAAATTATCTAAATTGCTTCGGTATCCCATGAATAATAACATTTTTAATCACCCTTGCGATATAATTTTCGAATCTTGAATGTTTATCCAGCAGAATTCATCGTCCATCACTACATAACCAATCGATTCTCAACGACGGGACACAAAGATAACAAAAATTTCACATCCGACAATGCAATTAACGCTCGAACATTCATCTGGCACAATGACGGTAGTAGCTGATCATTTGATAGCTCGCGGGTAAGAACAATGGCTCCCATTGTACAAGTGGCGCGTTGTAATAACGGAGTTATGTACGCGCACGCCCTGGCGAACTTTGACGATACTAACGAGGTTTATAGGAATTATGATCGTGTGTTCTGCAAGGCTTAAACTTTCTCAACTTCCATGTCTTTTCTAATTTCCTTCTTTTTTTTTTTTTTTTTTTTTTATTGTGTCTGATATAGACATTTTTCATTTTCTTTGTGATGATTATTCATTTTACTCTGTCTTTAAATAACTAATCTTCAATTTTAAATCCTTTAACCGTATTTTTGTTTATTTAATAAACAGTTAAATTTTGAGAGTAATTATTTGTTTTGCTAAAAAAAATTTTTTTTAATGGAATATTAATTTATTATTAAATTTTCTGTTTGTAATTGAAATATAATTTTATTTAATAAATTATTGTTACAAAATTTTAATATGCGACTCTCGCGTATCAATGGATAATTTAATTTATGTATTTACGATGAAATTGTTAATATTGAAAACGTTAAAGCACATTTTATATTTACATAAAATAAATAAAATAACAAAGTTTCGTAAGCAAAATTGATTTTTAATTCATTATTTTTAAATTAAAAATTAAAATTAAATCAAATAAAATTTAAAAATTGAACTAAATTTGTATAAAAAATTAAAATAAATTATTAATTTTAATATCAAAATGTAGGATCGCGTTTCAACATTGACGCAAACAACCGATAATTAATGTCTTTTCAACTAATTTATCCGCGAAGTCGAAAATATTTTAAATTCGAAAACAAAAAAATAAAGTTTGCATTGTTGATACCACACTTTCCGACGTAGTAAAGCAAACGCGTAAAATTCTCTTCTTGCATTTACCGTTCGTCACTCGTAAAAGAATATTGCCGCAAAGTGCTAGAGGATATACCGCAAGAGAGAGAAAGGGAGAGAGAGAGAGAGACAGGGAAAGGTCAAGCGAGTAAACTTCGTTTGCCGCTACTTCTACTGCTTGTCGTCGTCGTCGTCGTGCAAAGTCACGGCCCTCTGAACTGTAACTCCGAGGACCGTTATGGTCTATAAAATACTTTATCCCGAAACAGACGACAGTTTAGTGCTTGCTTGAGTCTACGTGTTGGCGGTTATTAGATGAAAGTCGTTGGTTAAAAAAGAAATTATAACCTGTTCACAATCGGCTAAAAGTTATAAGGAAATATCAATTGATTGGTTTACTAGTTCATAAGATAGTAGTTTAATGTAAAATTACAAGATATTTTAATTTTTTTTTTTTTCTGTTGATGTTTTTTTTTAATTTTGAATTATTATATAATAATATTTATATCTATATCCTATGGCAGGCATATGGTATATCTTACGAGCATTATATTATTTTTTTCAGAACATCATTTGTTTCTTATTTGTTTTACTTAATTATTTAAATCTTTTAAACTGTACATGAATAATGTGTATTTTTTATTTTTGTTTCAGGTAAGTTCTATTTTATATTATGTTACACGCTGTCTAACTACAAAAGGTATCTATAAATATATTTACATCATTAAAATTTGCGTATTTAAAAAAAGAAACTTTTATCAGTAGAAAGAATTCTTATTTTCGTTGTTTCACAAAATAAACCATTAAAATTTTTATTATTTAGAAAATTATCTTAAAAGTACACGTCATAAAAGAAACCATTAAAGATTATGAATGTCTTTAAAAATTATAGCAACTAATATTATCTTTTTATTATTACATAGTATAACTTTAAAGAGTTTCTGTAAAAATAATTAGTTTTGCAAAGTGACAACAGAAATTATTAAAAATTACAAAATTAATTATATTTTCGTTTATTGTCAATAATTTTATTTTATTTTATATATTTTTTTTGTTACAATCTCCATATATATTGTAACTTACGTTAATCTAATTTATCTAATAATAAATAGGATCGGTAGTCCGATCTTATATGCACAAACATTATTTTTATCACCAACAAAAGACAAAATAATAAATTGCCGAAGACCTCGCTGAAGATCGCCGACTCCTCGCTATAACGAGCGCTGGACCGGGCGACTCTTTTGTGAGTTCTCACACTCGGAAATTTGACTACGAACGCGGCAAGCACCCACGACGCTCAAAATAAATAAAAACAACGCGGAAAGCAAATAAATAAAACACGCGAACTTTCACTCAATATTAAACTAATTTATTTAAATAAATTCGCTACTATATCCGACATTTCTACCGTTCTCTCTCTCTCTCTCTCTCTCTCTCTCTCTCTCTTTCTCTATCTCTCTCTATGTCTGTATCCTCCTATTATATTCTGTGGCTGCTTTCTTCTTTTCCTCTCCGCTGCCGTCTCACCTGCTGAACTTTTTCTTCCTCTAATACAGAAATATATACATACTATACAATCTGCTTATCTATGCGCTTTCCTTCTATTCTCCCAACTTGACTTTTCTACTACTCTCTACTTTACTTTCTATTTACTCTTTTTCAACTTGACTTCTCAACTACTCTAATTCTATTTTATCTTTTCCATGTCAAAACGATAACTACTTAAGAAAAATCTAACAAACGTTAAAATTTTAATGATTAAAATTAAAATCACTGGGCAACACTTTGACCAATAATTAATTTTCATTAATTATTGCCCGGTAAGTGCTATCGTCGCGTTCACTAAATTTTTCGAAAATCAATTTAAAATTCATATTTAAATATAATATTCTATTATATTCCAATTAGATCGGCTTAAAAGTTCGACTACCTCAAGGCTACGCAGATGTAAATAATGCGTGACGTCACACGTACGATTTTCACGCGATAAGGAGTTCAATATAATTTCGATCGCCGTCCAAGCGCGATTTGGGACTTCTTTCTCCGCGCCGTGTGTATGTAGCCTCGACACCGGTTCCCCAGGTCGGCTTGCTCTCCGAAGAGCACGCGAGTGCGCGAGCCCCTCCCCGTCAGCTACTCCAATAGTCAACTGCGAGGCTGGCACAGCGTTGCACTATTCTATTGAAATTTTATAAAATGACTTTGATAAATCATCAAGTTTGATGAATTCTTTAAAATTTTTGCTTGTGCCAACTTTTATAAACTTGTAGCCATTAAAATTTAAATGACCGAAGAATATCTCATGCATCTATGAAAAAAAAATTAAAAAAAAAAAAGTTTTTGTTTCACGTTAAATATCAATGTACATCAAGACCGAGCTATGTCGCGCAGAGGTTGTAAACTTTGATGAAACTGATAAAATACATCGTAATAAATGATATTCGATGCTTGAAAATAACTTTGCTCGGTGTATATATATATATATATATATATATATATATATATATATATATATATATATGTCGTGTGTGCATTAAAAGCGTTCCTTTCGGATTCAGACAAATGTTTGCGGCTCGACGTTCGGTGCTCGAACCGGATGCTTACGGTTTATATATCGACAAAATGAATCGAGATGAAATTTATTTACAGATGTTGAAATAAAATTGAAAATGTTTAACTCTTTCTCTTCAAAGTTTGCCAAACTCGAAACGAAAATTAACGATTCGAACGTGAATTTTAATTATTTGACATTTGTGCATTACAAGTAAATTTTAGTATTTTTTAAATCTTTCAACTCCATTTAGCTATTTACAACTTTAACTACTTTCCGTGCACACATTTTGGTCCTTCAAATTAGTGAACCTTGAAAACGTCGTTATAGCTAAATTGCGTTACTTGATAATTTAACAATTTCTCATGTTGGTATTTCAATTGATCTATAAAATACATCGTTTAGTTCCAGATTGTTACTTTAAGCTCTCGTTATTTTACAAAACTTTAAATCTTGAATTCCGTATAATCGTATCTCGAACAATCTCATTATCACGGCGTCCTGTAGGCTCTCTCGAGTGTATTGTCGCAGAAGCTGAAAACCGTGTAACGATAATGATCCTGTGCGTGTAATTTATGCTAATTGTTTGTACGCGCACGTGTCTGCTCTCGATCAATTGCTCTAATAAAGCGTCTTTCGATACCGTCAATGATGCTTATTATGTTGAAAATTAACTTTTTATTTCTTAATTTTATTGCGTTGTTGTTAATCTTTTAATTTTCGTTTCATTTGATTATTGTCAATTTATCGTTTATAAGATAATTTTAGTCAATATCTTTTGAATTTATCAATTCGATTAATAATGTTAACGACAAATATAAATTTAAATCATAAAATGTGATATTATTATTATTATTATTATTATTATTATTATTATTATTATTATTATTATTATTATTATTATTATTATTATTATTATTATTATTATTATTATTTTAATTGAAAACTAAAATATATATAAAATATTAAAACAAATTTATTCATTCAACAAAAACGTTTAATAAATATGCAACAACGAAAACGTATGTTAATATTCAATATTTACTTTCAAGCAATGTAAAGGAAATTGTACATTTGCGTATGTTAAAACAAATAACCAACGCATTATAAAATGGCATTAAAATCATTTGTTGTAAAATTACTTACTTATAAAAAAGAGAAATCTAAAAATGTGTCATTTTTTATAAAATCCAAATCTAACGCGTTACATAAAATTTTATGGACGAGAACAAAGAAGTTTAATTTAATTTTTCAAAATTTTAAATCTACTTTAAAGAATTTTATTTCCAAACTAACGACCCTAAAACGAATATAATTTTTTTTTATTTTTCACGAAAAATTGTAATCGCGAAAATTGCAGTCTCGAATAAACTTTTTCGAAGTTGTTACTTTGAAATAAAGTGAATTACCCAGTAAAAAATTTTGCGCTCGCGAGAATTAAAAAAAATAACATCAACCACTGTTACGTGTTTCGTCTTTTTTTTTTTTTTCCTTTTGGGTTACGTAACTAGACTTTGTAATATTTTATTTTATTTTTTTTTTTTTTTTTTTTTATAGAAATAAGCGTTTGAATTTTTAAAAAATTCGTAAAATGAAAAAATTTCAACGTTAAATAAATATTTTTTGTTTTAAAGTATGCGTAACTTCGCGTGTCGCTCACTGTCAAAAGGTTGCAAAGTCGCAGCTGATTATATTTCGGTCACGATCGACTATCGACGGTTAGTTAATAACAAATCCAGACATGAAGCAAGATGACGTTATTCGAAGACGTGTTACTGCAAAACATTCATTTTGTTTCTTTCCTTCGGTATCTGTAAATATGTTAATTTTTAATAAATTTAGGTATATTTTATATTTATCGAACCTCGTTCGATGTTTTATATAACTTGTGCATAGAATATGTATATTTTAAACTAATTTTTTATAAAAATCATTTATAATTTTAAGCAATTCAAACGTGCGAAACATTATAATGTCTTATTAATTTCCATAAAATTACAATTAACCAATAATAAGACTATGGCTTTTAGAAAGTAAAATTTAAACAAACTGATCTTGAAATTGTCGTAAAACATTAAACGCATTCGCAATTGGGAAATGTTTCTGACGAAACCGGCTTTAATTCAGCCAAAGCTGCCTTGTTTCATCGAGAAGCTTTGCTGCAACATGATTAATTGTATGCAATTACGTTATAAAATTGGTTGTTATTTTAGCTCGTTTGTTGTTACCGTCCATAAAATTCGTCCGTTTTGCAAGCGTTTCTGAAAATTGAATATTTTTAATTATTTTTGATTAGCTTGAATTTTCTCATTTAATATTGTAACATAAATTATTGTAAAACCTCAACGCGAAAATTAAAAGTTTTCAACAAAAGCAAATAATTAATACCTCATCATAGATAAAAAGTTTTCATAATTGCATCGATATAAGTACAATCACCTTCTTGCGTCAATTACATTGAATTTCTCTAGTTTCTCATGTAAATGTATACACGTATACACACATACACTCAAACAGTGACCTTAGAACGTTCCCAGTACGAATAAAATTATTAAATGCGGTTAACGATAATGAGAACAAGAGAAAGAGAGAGAGAGAGAGATAGATAGAGAGAGAGGAGAGTCTGCGCATCGGAATCAGTGCGTTTCGAATGTTCATAATGTTCGAGTTTCGTGTACTTTACCGAATCGCTTATACGCGACGGAAAGTTCTCTCATTGTTTCCGCGATTAATTGGTGGAGAATGAGAGGGGAAGGGGGGGGGGGCGATCCAAGCAGTTACCACCGGCCTTGCAACGACGTACCAGAGCTTCAAGTGGACGGTATAATGTATGCGTAAAGTGACCCGCAGTAATGGGAATAATAAAGAGTGTTAGTTTGTTTATCGATCGATCGATGACTCTTCATTCTCTGGAAGAATTTTTTTTTCTTTTTACACGTTCGACTTATTCAGAGCGAGGTGATTAATGATATTTAAAATTTCAAGTACGCGTACGCTTATAGAAATAAAATACGAGATTATTTTTTATAACGGAAGATTGGTTCAATTAAAGTCACCCCAAAGTTACGAAAGGTTATGCAATGATAGATAGGGGTAACTAAATTTTAAATAGTTAAATACGTCGATTTTTAAGGCGCTCGTGTTGTGTAATAAAATGTAAAAATAAAGAGATAAATTATGTATGATTTTTAGAGAACCGATTCAATTAAAAAAGAAATATTGTTCGAAAGAATACATCAAGAAAAGTGCCACTGAAATTCAAATTTCGACAAATCGTACGATAGACGCGGGCAACGTCGTCTTGAAATAAAAACACTACATCAAACTTCGGATACATTTGAATTTTAAAGCAAGAAGTATTTAGCATTTTGCAGAAGAGAGGAGAAGAAGGAGGCAGAAAGAATGGGATGAAAAATAACAAAAAATTTTCTCCATCACCGGATGAAATGCAGATTTTTACCTTTTCACCTAACGAAAAAGTAATTTAGGCGCACAACATCGCGCCCCGTTCAATTTGCATCGTTATTTAACTACCGTGAAAATACCTCCTGTAATGGGATATATGTATGTATGCGTAGTTATTTTACCTTAGAATAAACTACAAAGTTTAAAATCTCCGGAGAGCAAACCTGAAATAATAAGCAGTTCCATGCGTTTTGTGACTTGATCGGGATTTTTCTTTTGTCGAAATATAAATTTGAACTATTTTTTATTCGCAATTCAATTTTTTTTTTTTTTTCGAAAAACTTTTCACTATTTCACGTGAAATTGTATCATTTACATGCATAATTGTAAATGGAGAATTAATTGCTTTGCATGTTTGATAATTCAATAGTAATTCTCGGTTTCCAATTTTTCAAATTTGCGTAAGCCAATGTCTCATGTTCAACTGTTCTACACACGAATAAAAACCACACATAATAAATTTACGCTTAATATAATACTTTTGTGACGTACTGATTAATTATAAACTACGTTAATACGAATACTTTTTTTTTTTTTATTTTATAACTTAGTTTCGTGGCTTATTCAAATTATAAATATCACTTTCGTGCATAATAAATTGATTTTGCCAACTTCTAAAACATTGTACAGATAAGTTTATCCAAGGATTTATTATTTATCCCGACTAAATTGTGTCACATACGTTTTACGATAACGAGAATGAAAAAAAAAAAAAAAAATGTTCGCATGCGGTTTAATTTACAATATTTTTTCTCGTAGGACATTTATCAAACTCCTCTTAACCCACTCTCGCGTACTCGCTAATGCACATCAACGTCCATCTTTCGGGCGGCCGCTTTATTTTTCTCAACGCGCGCTATTTCGCAAATGCTCTTCTCGCCGAAAATTCCCCGTGGATATGTATGTGTATATATATATATATAATATACAGTAGCGGGCAACGAACACCGACAGCTCTCGCGTATATTACTCTCGTTTCTATACGGGAAAAATTTTCCATCTCTATTTCACTTCCAATTTCTCTATCTCGTTCTCTCGTCTTCATTATTACTGTCTCTTCTGCGTACGTGGAGCGTCAGTCTCGAGCGTTCACAGGCAATGCAGCCTGTTTCAGGTTGAGCTATTCGTGTGTCTCTCGCTGTCGCGTCTAGAAAAGCATCGCGAAACTCGAGCTCTTCGAGAATACGCATTGCTTCGCGGTATAAGCGAGCAATGGAGTGTGTGCGCGCGCGCGCGTGTGGGTATGCGTGTGTTATTCAAAATTGCGTGGGTGATTTAATAGTAGAGTCTGTTTGATAGTGATAGAATTTTGAATGGACTTCGATTTTAATAAATTATCGACAATTATAAAAGCAATTTTTATAACGACGGAGCTTCTCAAGAGTAAAAAATTTAATTTTTTGACGGTAAAAATATGGTAGATATTTCGAATATTATTTATTAATAGTTTTTATCGTGAATCATGCGACATGTACCTATTTGTTGGAAATATAGATTTATTAAAAACCTTCTTTTTAATTTATTATTTTATTTATAAACACTGAATCAATGTAAATTCCGATTCATGCAGTCATAAACTCATATGAATATTTTTTTATTATTATCTACGTTTTTATAACGCAGAGAATATTCTTTTTTTTTGTTTGTCTTCATTGGAAAATATTTACTACCCTCGTGTATATTTGTAGCCGAGTCGTTTATTAAAAATAAATTTCGTTATCGGGCATTGTCGAAAAGAATGTAAAAAAAAAAGAAAAAAAGTTGAATGATAACGTTAATGGAACATTGACCTGTACACTATATTTGCATTTCTGTATATAAAGTAAGCGCGAAGTAGACGTTTATACTAAAAAAGAATGAGAATGATGAAGATTGAACGCGTGTAAATATGTATGAATATGAGGAGTGTAATATAGTTGTGTGTACGCGTGTATGTATGAGACTAGAAATGGAGTGAAGCTATAAAATAGTCGTGTCGGAAGTAGTGGAGCTAGCCGCAAGTAAATGTTCAATTGTCTCTAGTATGATTGAATGAGCGAAAATGAATTTACGTGCGCTAACAAAATTCTAAACCGGAATAAAATGCCTTTTTTAAAAGATACCGATGGAATAACAAAATAGAGTTATTGAAATAATTTGAAGTAATGATAAATACAAAAGCTTTTGCTATACTTACAGTAAGATAAAATATATGAATATTTTTATGTATTTATAAAAAAAATAAACGCAATATATTCTCAACCAATTTATTTTGCATATCGAAGTATTTAACGTTTATTTTATCTAAAACATCATTTTAAAATTTCTCAGACAATCGCGATCGAATAATTCAATTTCGCACACTTTTAAATCCATCAAGTTGAAGCCAAGCCTTAAAAAACTATGTATCCAAAATTGATATGCGTCGTCCGTTCGCCGTTGCAATTTTTCTTTGGATTACCTTTGTGCACACGCACACTCGCATACGTTAAAAATTCTCAACCCAATTCGTCCCGTTAAAACACAACCATCCGGTAAACGTTTCAGGAAGCTTTATAAGTTTCCGAAAACAGCTTCCGACTAAAGGTATTACACTCACGCGCTCCCTTTAACGATAAGACGCGCAAGCTTGAAGAAGCCCTCGGAAATTGAGGATGGAAAGGAGGGAAGAAAAGGTTTTCTTGCTCGCGCGTTAAATAAACGCGATAAATTTTTAGGAACGGAGGAAATAAATTTTTTAGGAAATAAATTTTTTTTTCTTTTTTATTTATTTGTCGCTTGAAAATATTGCAGTCTTTTGCCTGTAATAAAAACTTTTTTACATCGGTCGTTAAAATTGTGTTTGAACGAATATTAAACGGACTTGTCGAGTTGCGCAATATCCGTAAAATATGTTCAAGTATTCAAAGATAAATATTAACGTCGCAATTATTCAAGGATAAAGGATATAGGAAAGAAAAAAGAGCGAGTTGAACGAGTTTAAAGTGAATTTTTTATTGGCAGTTTGAGCCGATATTTCGGCAAATTGACGAGCAATGAACGAGAAGGCCCTACTTCAATTCAATTGAACAATGACGAAGCAAACTTATTGTAAGTCGAAGATAAGCTTTGTCACTGTACAATTTATATCTTAAGTAGGGTCATTGTTGCTTGACAGCTGAATAACCGATATTACAGCTTGAGTCGTTTATAATAATTTAATAATCTTTTAATTTTTTTTTTTTTTTTTTTTTTTTACCCTTGAAATTGTTAATATTCTCAATTTAAAAAGTAAATTCATCATTTACAATTCATCAAAATATTTATCTGCAATTGAATATAAAACAACGACAAAGCAAACACGCAAAACGTAAAATATAAATTCGGAGAATTCGTCATTCGTTTGAAAAATAAAGAAAGAAAAGATAACGAAGCGTAATTACAAATAAGCGCTTCGACAACTCTCTCTCTTTTTCTCTCCACTCATTCAAAAAACATACGCAGTAAATATCCATCCCAGCGTGTATAATGTACTTGGACGTTATTGTGAATCAACTAGCCTTTCTTTCCTCCATATCCGCTCCAGTTGACAGTATTAATTGCCATTGTTTTTCACAACCATCGAGTAAAAAAACCGAAAGCACGGTAGGCAGGTGCGTTGACGATGATTTGACAAACGTCTGGCTCTGCGCCCGCGTGTTAAACTCGTGTAAAACACACCTCACGGCTGACCGTACGACGACATATATCACTGAGGTGAGTTTGGTGAAGAGAGAACAATCGTCGTTAATACGTCGTGCGCGCGTTTTTTTCTTGCCTTTTTTTTTAACAGAGCGAGAGAGAAAATTCAACGAACGTGGAGGCGTTGTTGCGCCATTGAATATTTACTTTTTAATTTTGATCGCTCAAGCATTTAATTTTCAGTTGTACACGTATGATTGGCAGCTGTTGTGCAAGATTGAAAGATGAAACAAAAAAAAAGCATAATTTTCGCGATGCCGCGTGAATGAATATACTGTTTACAGGTTTGTATCGAATTAACGCTGGTATGAAGAGAGCGTTGATTTCGTTCCTGGAAAATGTGTATGCAGTCGCGTAAATAATTATTTGTTTAAAGCGAAAAAGTTTCATAAAAATATATATTTTTACTCAATAAAATAAAAACACGTTTTGTTTTTTTTTTTTGACTGTATTTCCTAACCATTCGATATAAAGTAAAAATATATATTTTTTTTAATTTTTTTCTTGAATTACTTTCTTTTTTATTTAGATTACGAATTGATAAACTTAAAAATTATAAATAATAGTTTTTTTTTTTTTTTTGTATAAACATGAAACAAAATATTTTTTCATCATGAAAAATCATCTGGGTAGACAAAAATTTTATTCAAACATTTATCGCCTGGAAACAAACAAAACCATAAGCTAAATAAATTCTTTTTAATTTAATTATCCCCAGCTCACATTATTTTAAAAGACTTTAAAAACAAAAAGAAAAAGTAAAATAAGAATAGCTGCGCGAAGAAAAGCACAAACAGCTCACGCATCCTCGCTTACAACCAAGGCGTCTCGCGCGCGATGCATATTCATACGATCGCGAGACAACCTGCGCTACGATTGGTGATTGGAACTCAACGGACGGACGTAGTAAGCCGTCGCGACTTCGTCGCGGTTCGCATTTGCATCCGATTGACGTGTGATTCCCGATGGCTATGGAAATTTCGAAAGCGCGCGTGTATGTCCTTTTGCTTGCGTTATTGAATAGTTATCAGTCGTGAGAATTTGAGGGTACGATGATTATGGGGTTTTCAAAGTTAGGGCGCGGCTTTCCTCCGTCGTTAACCTCGCGATGAGTGAATATGTTGACGTTGGCGTATAGTTGTGGAATGATTAAGATTGTTGATTAGTTTCTAAAGTATTCGATTAACCTGATTATTGTGTTTTAATTAACAGCGGATGATAAATAATTCGATGAATGTAAAACTATAATTTTAATGAAATCAATGTAACGTTTTTCGATTTAATTTGGAGATAATTTTTATTATTTTAACATATTTACAAATAATTTATACCTGTAATATAATCCAATCTCATTGGTTTAATTGTTTGTTTATTCTTGTATATTGATTAAAAAAGTAAAATGCAAAACTTCAGTCACCAAAATTAATATCAAGCTATACTTGAACATATCGCGATTCCATTTGAAAAAAAAATTTTATGTAAACGCAAATTTTTTCATTTACAAAAATCATCTCGTTAAAACGTTAATATTTTTTTCACTTTAATATTTCGCTATAGTAAGTTACATTTTTTATGTGCTATTTAAAAATAAAATTATTACGGGTTATGCGCAATAGAAGAGTGCGCATACCCGACGTTGTCGCAAAAAATTAACGTGTATGTATGTTTTTGCGTACATTATTTAATTCGCGCACGCGTGGTGCGAATAATTTACAATCGCAAGAACGAAAAGTTCGCAAGATTTCATACGTGTATGTTTATATACCTTCGCTTCGCTCGCTCGTTCGCTCGTACGTAAAGCGAATATTGCGATGTACATATTTTCGCACGCGATTAAAATGATAATCGTAAAACTTACGGCGGAGTATGAACATTTTCGCGACGAATTTATAAATATAAAAACAACTTTAATAACTCGCTCGATAGTTTTGGATAATTAAAAATTTTAAGCGTTGCGACTATTCGCTTATTTTTTTTTTTTTTTTCTTCCCGACATGTTTAATTAAAGATCAGAAAATTAAAATGTATGTTATTTACAAGCGCGCCTCGTCAAAATAACAGAGAATCGACAATAGCGAGAATAATACAAAATGCTTGCTTAGTGTTTATTCAACACTACAAGTGGTATATTGTAGACTATTGAAAAGAAAATATTTATGTCGTGTTAAACATTGTAAATAATTCAGTATTGTAGCGTTTGCAATATTTACCGGTTAAATATTTTACTAAACCTACTTGTCGTGACGTTCGAAGGCTTTTATTTAATTTCATCTTCAAATATTTATCGTAGCTAACGCTTAACGAGTCATATTTTTATCTACGCGATTAATCCGGAAAAATAACTAATAAGTTAAATTATAAAATTCAATAACTTTGTAGATATAGTATAGAAAAAAATAATCAACGCAATATTTTAACAAAAGAACTTGTAATGTCTAAAAAGCAAGCACAAAGCGGCGATTAATTACGCAATTTCCCTTTTTCTTTTAAAGTGGAAATTGATTTCTGGCCAATCTCCTTTTTGTGGCGATATCCGCGGAATTCGAATGATAAAACAAAACCTCCTCCTATCTCATATCGAGCCCGGGAAGCCACGACAAAGAGAAATATGGGAAGATTTTTTAACGCGGAAACAAAGACAAAGTTTGCGGATAAACGTTGCCACGATTCTTCCGTATTTTTTTTTTTTTGTTTTTGTGCTTTTATGCTGGAATGGAAAGGATTATAAAATTGATAGAAGAAAAAAGCGAATGACGCGAAAACGGAAGGGACAAATCGATGCGCGGCGCGCAGTCATCGACACAGAAGAGCCGCACGGATTTGCTTTGGACGCTTGGAAAGTTCGTAAATAAGAGACGGACGCCCGAAGCGATTCGTTTCTTGCCGCGGAAAAATTCGAGTTTCCTGGCTTTATAAAAAAGCGGATATTGTGATGAGAGGAAGAGAGAGAAAGGCGCAAAAAGGTCGAGTGCAAAATGAAGCCAGTTGAAGATAAACAGGAACGAAAGAGAGAGAGAGAGAGAGAGAGAGAGAGAGAGAGAGAGAGAGAGAGAGAGAGAGAATGAAAGAGAAAATGAAGAAAGGAGAGTAGTGTATGTCTGTCGATTATTGAATTTCTGATCTTAAGGAAAAAGTGCTGTAAGTTTTATCAGTTTTTAGTGTGTATGAATTCTCCCTTTAAAAGCGTACATTCGATTCGGTTATCGTTGTTTAAGAAAAATTGATGAAAACGATAAAGTTTGATTTGTTTTTCAAAATATTCTATTTATCAATATATATTATTATATTATCGATTGATATAAATTTATATTTTAAATATAAAAGAAAACATTTGTCGGGAATTAAAAAATCAATGTGAAATTCGGAGAATAATATGAACAATTGGAAATTATTAAAAAAGATATCATTGAAATTTAATAAAAAAAGATTTGAATAATATTCGTAAAATATAAAATTCAACGCAAACAGGGAAAAAAAAGAAAAGTAAGGCAATCGAAGGTGAATGAAATAATACGCAAAGGACGGTAGAAAATGGAAAAAACATCTAGAAAGAATAAAAATTTTAATAAAATATTCAGACATACGTAAGAAAAATAAAGATACGAGAATATAAATAGGCAAATTGAGAAAATACATATCAGGAAAGAGAGAGAAAGAGAATAAAACTCGATTCTCTTAAAGAAAGCAAAAAATCCTTTGGCGGTAATAAAGTACGAGAAATACGAGACTTTTTGTTTACATGGGTAACATTAGATAAATATGAAAAATTGCTACGCATCAAAAAAAAAAAAAAAAAAAAAAAAAAAGCGTGAAGAAAAGAAATAATAAAAAGGCGAGCATTGAGGATATGAAAAAACCTTAGGGTCTTTGTTTACGCAACAACGTTGATCCTTTGAGAAATTAAGAATACGCGACGTGAAATATTGATGTAAAAAAGCTGCATCGCCAATGAATACGCAAATGTTGGAACCACTAGTTAAACGAGATGAGATGAAAAATGTTTGTTTGGCAAATTCTCGTACATACACACACATGCACACTCGCATAGACAAATACATATATTAGGATTGCGAGGACTAGCCGAAGGGAAACAAAATTCAGGAGGATTCGAGTCACGTAAACGCATCTGACAACTTAATGATCATGGAATTTTTTTTTCTATGTTCCTCCATCCCGACACTTACTATTTTCAATTTTGTCTTTCACTTTTCAAGCGCTTTGCAGATCCAAAACTTGGTATTTTTTTATGATTTAACATGTTTTTTTTTTTTTTTTTTTTTTTTTTTTTTTTTTTTTTGATTTTGAAAAAAACGTTAGTTACGAATTATATATAATTTTACAACATAGAACAAAACAACACCGTGACAATTGGGAATGTAGTAAATCGTTTTGAGAATAAAAATCAAGGAAATTCAGTGTTTTTAAAAAGGACTAACACACTTAGTTATTAAGGCGATGCGTTGTTAATATTTTCCATCCGCTTCCGTAATATCCTTGATTACCAAACATTAAGATCAATCTATTTCATAGATTGTATTTAAATACTATAAACGAAATATGCGTGTTCACGTTGTATAATTAATCAAATCTGGGTTATTAGTTCACGTTATACAAAATGAATATTTATTCGCATTTTTATTTTCATAGAATTGATAAACTTTTTTTTTCTTTTTTTTTTTTTTTTTTTAATTTAATATTCTTGAAACTTTATAGCGAAGTATTAAATTTTTCGTTTTACGATAGATCAAACTCGATTTTTAAGAAATAAAATAAAGAAAAAATCAAAAACAAAAAGAAACTTTTATATTCGAATTTTTTTAAATATTTAACTGAAATAAATAAAAGTATTATTTTATCGATGTATTTACATGAAAAATATTTTATGATCAATATCATATAAATCGAAATATAATAATTCGTTGACTTTTCTATCTATATTTTTCTATCTTTAAAATATTTATTTTTACTGTAATAAATAGCTTTTATACGATACAAATATATCTGAATTTAAGTAAAAAATATTCCTTAATAATTGTTAAATCCTTAATGTTTATTTAAAAAAGCCGTATTTATATTAAAGCTCAACCAAAAACAATACACATACCTTTTTTATTAGATATTTCTCACTATTGTACTGCAATAAGAATTTATTCACTTTTTTTTTCAACTTATTTCGAATTTCACATTTCAGTTTTGAGGCTTTGCGATAGAAAAGTCCTTGAATATCGAAATATATAGTTCTTATAACTCGTAAATATTTTCTATTTTACAATCGATTTCGTGGATCTATACTCACCCAAAAACAAAACATAATATAGGTATATATTTAGATGTATGAGCCAATTGAACAAAAATAAAACCTTTAAATTCACACAGCCCATTTATTTATCTTCGTACTTTCTTCTCTCAATCTCAAATTTCGGAGACATTTCTGATACTCATTCTCTGTTATATTTCCATTCTCTATATCTTTCCTTCTCTCCCTCCTCCTTCTCTTTCTCCTTCTCCTTCTTATGTATTACACACTCAAGTTGGTGACAGTAGCGATACATCATCGGGCTACGTTTCACGTCACACTCGCACAAAAAGAAAAAAAAAAGAAGAAGAAACGTTCCTTTATTACACGCGCGATCGCTTCACTTCGTGCGCGACAAAACTTTTGATATATCTGCGTGTAGACGAAAAAAAAAAAAAAAAAATGAATAACTATATATTATTCTCCTTGCACGTTTATGGATAAGTGATTTTCTGGCTCATCGAGCGCAGATGCAAGGTTGGATGAAACGAAGATTTAGAAAAAATAAGCGGAATGAAATTTAGCTACTGAGTTTATTTAACGAAAATTTATAAGTTCGCATGGTTGGATGGTTTTAGTGCATATATATATATGTAACTGTGGAAAAATATTTTGATGTTTTTCTTTTGATTCGAAAATGTGGTAAAAAATATACTATGTGAGACGATGAGCTGGAATTTATTTGAAGTTGACGTATTTATTGGCGATGAATTTAGTGAAAAATAAATTTGTGTAAAATATATTTATATTCGTATTTGATGAAAATGTTTGCTTAAAAATATCTTTTTCAATAAAATATAAGATTCAATGCGATCAAAATAATCAAATTTTTATACTCTATTACTTTTTTTGTCCAATAATTATTTAAATTTCTATTTTAATTATTCGTAATATTTTAATCATCGATAAAAAAAACTTCTATTCACAAAGATTATTTTTATTTCCATTATCTATACTACTATAATTACTTAAAGTACAAATTTGAATATATTCCATCACACTTTTTCCCGATTATTTTCTATTTCTATCCAGTGCTAAACTTCGAAAAATTTTCCTGGTTATTTTTACCTTCTTACTTAAGCAGCTATATCATTGTGCGCACTGAAATAATCGCACTGAAATAATCGTAATCGAAAGAAATTTCAAGTCGAAATTTCTATACAAGCTTGTAATGAATTAAAAAAAAAAGAAAAAGAAAGAAAATATTCTACTCGAAACTCATTGTATCGTCATTTGCGTGCGTATGCGCGATTTCAGCACGACAGTAAGAAAAGAAAAAAAAGAATTTCCTTTAGATCGACGACTGTTGATGGCATAATCAAGATGATGAATTCTTATTTGCGATAATGTCACCGGTAATTTCTCAACTTATTTGTGAAGGCATCGTTTTGCGACAACGGCGACAAAGTTAAAATATAATTTATGAAACACTTGCCGATATACTTATATCGCATAGTATTAAGAAATGTCGATAAAGAGTATTAGTAGTTCCGACGATTGTTTCGCTTGATAATACTTCATTGAATATTGTTGAATTTATTTGAATGTAATTTTTTTATCGTTGTGTTTTGCTTTTGTAAAGTAACCGATCGATTATTGTAATGAAAATGATGGATCAATTTTTTCCTAAAATCGAGGTATTTTTATATTTGCAAATATATATATATATTCATCTGATAATATTCCGCGAAAAAAAAGGATATCATTATCTTTGAATATCAATTTTTTTCTATTCGAATTTTGTTTGACGACAGTCGCTTTATTACTGAACAGCAAAATTAACGTTTTCAGTTAAGTTTCATCATTCGATTCATATATTAAAAGAATAAAAGAACCTTACATTAATCAAACAGAAAAACAATTAACGTCGCTACTCGATAAAAAAGAAAATCAATTTTTTTTTCCGACGCTAAACTCTTCCCCAAAACCGAGACCACGAATATGAGATTAAATAAAGAAAGCTCTTAGCTCATACACAATAATTCTTGACGAGCACCCAACACACTCACATAAAGTATTACGGCTTGATCAAACGCATAAAAAAAATCCGGAGATATGCCGCGTTGCGTTACCATCGTGGAACACACGTGTGAGACTTTAAAACGCGTATTTCTTCGCACGTGTGTTTTATGCGTGTAAGCGATACTTCGAAGCCTTGGATTTTCAGTTGTGGATACATTACAGTTGGTATGAAAATGATAGCGGCAATTTTAAGTTTTCTCCGTGGCAAGAATGTGTTTTTGCCTTCTTTTTTTCTTTGAGATTTATAATTCTTGGCAAAAAGTACGGCATAAAGTATGGAGATAGTGACGAACGACAAACTTTTTGCTATGTCAGAGCGCCGCACTAGAGCCAGACATATATTTTCAAACGAACCTTGACGAATCTCATTTACCCGTCGAATGGTTTAATTAGAGAAAACGTCGAAACAACTTTCGTCGTTATATTTATAATGCATATCGACGATATTCTCCGATCACAAGATTCAGGATGAATTAGCTTTACGAGCTGGGGTTTGTTTGTGTGCGCGTACCGTGCGATGTACGGGCGCGGAAGATTAGTTTTGTCGTCGTTGACTATAGAGGTGCGAAATTTGGATAAATTAAAGGTAAATATCTGCGGTTGCCAGCACTGTTGCATGAATATTAAGCAGCCGCGTTATTATAAATGTTTATCCTCGCGTTGACTTTGTTTACAACAGATATATTTTTTTTATCGAGTGATTAATTTAATGGAAAGTTGCTTTGTTAATCTAGCCATTTGGAATTAAAGTTTGCAAATAAAAGAAGAAGAAAAGAAAAACAAATTAATCGCACGTACAACCAAAATTATATTCACGCGCGTAATTTCAATCGCATGCTACAAAATCCGTCGAGAATTGTTTTCTAACTTTGCACATCATAACAACGCGATTTCTCGCAAACGAACCCGCGCGACTTCTTTCAACTCGGCTCTTCGCGTTTCACGCGATAAAGAAAAAACCAAAAAAAATAAATAAATAAATAATGTATGGATACTTGGCGCTGAAGCTCGAACAATATCTCGCGTAACTCGGCTAACTCGGCCGTGGCGTACATCGTCACGTGTTACAATAAACGTTGAGTGTAGCGCTCGAGCTTATCCCCGTTTGCACACCGTCGCAACGTCGTATATCATTGCCAAACAGGCTTTTGTCCTCGCTCTTATTAATCCCCGTGAATTCGTCGTACCAGCGTAGGACAGATATGTACCGCACAACGAATGAACTCTTAAAACTTTATATGTATCTCGGGTTTCTAGCGACGTTGCTTGATACTTTGTGTTACTATAGTGTTACCGTTTCTTTTCTTCTTCTCTTTTAACTTTTTGTTTTTTTTTTTTTTTTCATTTTTTATTTTATTTTGTCGTTACGACGAATCCACACTCGTAAAGATGGAAAGGGAACGTCGAAAATATTACGTCAATTAAGCAATTACGAAGGTTTATAATTTACTTTTGTTCTTTCTTTCGCGGAACGAAATTAACTTGTAAAAAAAATGTACCCTCGTAGTTGAATTACAAAATTTCATCTAATTTTGTACGTTTCTAATTCTAGTTAATATTGCTAATTCTACAATACGCTATTCGCAGTTGTTACATAAATAAAATCTGACGATTTTTTTATTGAATCAATAAAATTTGCGTTTTCAAAAAACTTCAAATTTGCGTTTTTGTATAAGTTTATCAAAATTCTTTGCCTCGAATGTATTTTTCAACAGTTTATATATATATATATATATATATATATATATATATATATATATATTTTTTTTTTTTTTTTTTTTCTTCATCACTTACAATTACGTCACAATTTCCTCTCGATTACAGTATGCCAAGCGCCTCTAAGCTTTTATAGTTTCTTCCTTTCAAGCTTATTTGAAAATTCAAAGCTTTTCAAGTGATACATAAAAGTTTAATTAAAGTAAAACGAAAAGAAAAGAAAAAACTCTTTAATAATTCTTTTAAAATCAACACGAAAAGAGAGTGAGATAGAAATTCCTTGATCGTATACAAAAAGTCGCATAGTTTTTTAAAACTCGTCCGATATGCATTCGTTAAAAGTTAATCGCGCACGCACGCATTTTCCACATCGATTATTTCGATTTCGTCAAGCTCTCGCCGTTGCTCACCATTTTCATTCACACGCCTCTTAAGAATGACGTCTCTTTTTACCATTTTACTTCTCCCCCTTCTCTCTTTTTACCTCTCCCTCTTCTCTCTCCTACGCCTCCTCGTTTTGTATTTTTATCCGTTTCATAACGACGATCATCGTTTCGTTCTACTTGCGAAGGCACTCTCTTTCTCTCTCTCTCTCTCTCTCTCTTCTCCTTTTACACGTCGCGTTTTAAACATTCCGGGCTCTAATTTTAATTAGCGCAACGCGTAACGCGCTTCACGGGAATGAAATAAGAGCGCGCCGAGGTTTATAACGGCGACGATGAGAGAGTCTCATTATCATCCTTTGTCTTTCACAACTTTTCTTCCCCCTTACTCTCTCTCTCTCTCTCTTTCTCTCTCTCTCTCTCTCTCTCTCGCTTTTTCACTCTCTCGAGCTCTCGTGAAGATACACGAGTAAGAAGAATGAGATATTTTTTCCCCTTCTACGCAGCTGTTCCTTCGGGACGAATACTTTAAGATCGAATAGGGAAAGTTAAGAAAGGGAGTTAATGACTTTTTAACTTTGTCGGTTGAACTTTTATTTTATATTTGTCGATTAAAGCATAATTGTCATAAGAATGTACGTGTAAATTGGTAAATTACGGTATTTAAAATTGTAATAAAGATAACTCGAAAAATATTAAATTTTAAATAATACGTTTTCAACCAGGAATAAAAGCGTCCGCGTTTGAACAATGCAGAAAATATGAAAATTGAAAGCCTAGAATATAACGAAGCTAAAGAAACGTGCAACTCTCCACAATATCACGAAAAAGTTCTTTCGAGTATTAGACAACAATGGAGTACAAAAAACATTACAAGATCCACTTAAAATACGAGTAGCGGTAAAAGAACCAACTCCGCGAGTGACAAAGAGGAGTTGAGTGAAAAAAAGAAGAAGAAGAAGAAGAAGAAAAAAGAAAGAAAAAAAAATGAAATAAATAAAGAAAGCGAAAAAATGTAAAGAAACTGTTCCGCAGTCTCATATAATGCTTTGCGAAACCGTTGGACGCGAGTCGTTTTGCAAAAGCCGGATAATTGGATTGGCTTGCGGTGCTATTATTGTGATCGTTATATTAAAGGTAAACGAGATTTGTTACATTTTTTGATGAATAAATGTAATTATCGTTTGGTGAATTCGTTCAAGAATTATTCTCGGCAATTATTTTAAATGCATAAATTATAATGTAATTTGTTTTTTTTTTTTTTTCTATTTATAAGATAATTAACGGTGTTTTTATGCATTTGGGATGTCGTAAATTTTTGAAGAAAAATAATAGTGCGATTTAATATTTGATCATAATTTTAATGTTAATTTAAAAGAATAAATTACGTACTCGTATAATAGTACAGTAATATCCGTATAATTTGTACATAAAACATTAACTTTGGTTCGTTACGCCAAAGATTAATCAACTAATTTCAAGGGATTTATCATCGGTAATTATTTAGATAAAAACGCGAAACGAAGCACGTAAATGCAATAAAAAAATCAAATGCCTTCCCCCTTAGTTTCTAGTTGTATCTCAATCTTGAAAGCGCTCATGATTTTTTATCTTCCGTGCTTATACATCCTTCCCTTCCCTAAACTTTCCTCCCGCAGTAACGAAAGGAAAAACGAGAAGAAAAAATAAAAATGTCACAGTTGTTGCACGCTTTCATCAATATTTTATTAACTTTACGTATGGGAGGGGAGAATCGCTCAACTCGATGTGACCTTGTACGTATATCGACCGAGTGGAATAACGCGTGCTGTTTTTTTTCCATCCATCTTTGTTTTTTCTCCGTATAACGTGTACTTTTCTATCCGCGTATACGTACGCGACGTAATTCAACTCGAAAGCCAGCGTCGAGTGAGTGACGTATCGTCGACGCATGCACAAAAGTCGGAAAGTTTAATTTCGCCTTGAATAAAGTTTCGGCCTCGTCCGGTCAAGCGAAACATGGTTCTGACAAGCATTCTATCTCTCTCTTTTTCTCTCACTCTTCCTACGCTTCCCCTTCTTAAGATAGTCCAAGCACGCGAGTTACGTGCTTAACGACTTCACTTAGCGCGACGTGAAAATAAACATTTTGAGGACTCGAGATTTCTCTATTGCGTCTTTGCGAATTACGTGAGAGATGTTGTGCGTGATGCACTTGAGTAAATGTATTACGATTGCTATATCTATCGCTCGTTAATCTTAATAAAAAAAAAAAAAAAAAAAAAAAAAAAAAAAAAAGATTCTTATTTTTAATTTTTAAATATAAAATCTCAGTAAGTAACAGCGCGTAATTATTATTGTCTTTTTTAATAAATATTATGGGTAGCATTACTTTTCAAATTAACGTTTAAGCTTTGAAGGTTGAAGAATTGAAAACTTTCTACATTAAGTTAATTAAAATACTTTCAACGCACATCTTTCGATTGCGACTATGCAAAATTTTTCTTTATTTTACTATTTTTTTTTTTTTTTTTTTTTTATTTATAACGTAACAATACCTTAAATTCTAATTTATTCTTATCGTCGCAACGAACAATATTAAAAATTTCCAATCAAGAAGTATATTTCGACACTTAGCTTCCTTAAAATTCCACGCTAGCGCCGAGAAACAATGAAGTTTTACGAACTATTCGCGCAACGCTTAATTCTTCCTCTTCTACCTTCTCCGTCACCTCCTCTTTCCCCCTTTCTTCCGCGTCTCATCTCATTGCCTTCCGTGTGCGAGGTGAATAAGATGCGTTCAACGCTGCAAGACTGGCTGTTTATGTTCTATGTATGTATAGCGTAAGCAGAAAGGGGAGGATAATTAGGTCGCACACGAAAGGCGTTTTATATATGAGCGGCAACTGCAACGATAAGACGATTTCGGGAATCTATTGTTCAATTAGGAAGAGAAAGAGCCCGCGCGCGCGATGGTGATACTCCAACTCGCGGGCTTTAATGTCGCTTGTAGAATGAAACGTTTTCTCGGTATTTCAGAAAGATCTCGGAGAAATTCGGCAAAAATGAGACGAGGAACTAAACGGTACGTTGTGAAAATATTTCGTTGAGGGAGAAGATTGATATGCATAGGGGAAATTAATGTTGTAACTTTTAAACTTAGTATCGTTTAATGAACATTACAATTGTTTAATTTTCTTGAATTTTTATTCTACTTTGAAATTGAATAAATTTAATTTAAATGATACATAGTTATAATTAGATATTATGATTTTAGCAAATTTTATTAATTCTTAAACTATTCGAAATTAATTTTGAGAAACTTTACGTATAAATTAACTTTATAATATTTGTTTTTATCTCTTAAAAAAAAACTGCATTCAAAATTTAAGTATCAAAAAGAAAAAAAAAAAAAAAAAAAAAAGAAAAGAAAAAACGCGCAAACGAAAAAGAAAAAAAAATTCTTTCCCGCTATCCTTTTCCACGTAATCCTCGTTAATTTCCTCCCTCGCGAACATCGATTTAAAAGTCCTACCCTCGCTCTTCATCACCGTATCATCCATCAAATGATGATTCGTCGAAGCCTGTCGAAGAATGCGCAGATAATGGTGAACTCTTTCTCCCCTGGCGCATTGTTACAAACATTATAAAAGTAGAGAGATCCGTGACGCGGGACAGGGACAAGAACAAGACGATTTCCAAGTCGGGCGATCATCGATGCTTTCGTGAATCGATCGCGCCGGAATTGTGAGAAGGTGAACAATGAAAAGTAGATTTCCGGATTTTCTAACTTATAGTATGTATGTTATGTATGTATGCATTGGCATATACAGCCATTGGAAACTCGATAGTCACGCAAAGCTTCCCTTCTGAAAATAAGGGAAAAGAATAAAACGTCGTGTACGTAGTGAAAGGTTTCTTATCCTCTTCGATAAAATATTGTTTTTTTTTTTTTTTTTTTTTTTTTAGATTTGAATAAAAATAATTCGATGCTTGATTTTTAATTTTTTAGTTTTTAACGTTTGAAAAATATTTATCGAATAAATTAAAATAACGTTTTAAATTAACCTTTTTTCTCAATATTATTTAGCATTATAAAATTTTATCGTTTGAGTTTTTCGTTTACGTAGAGTTTAGTTATTTTCCTTCTTTTTTTTTTTATAAAACTAAGGCGCCATAACTCTCCATGATTCGTTATATTTTTTAATTTAAACCAATTTTTTAACTTTACATTTTTTTTAAATATAAATTTATTCAATTTTCAATGAAAATAAAAAAAAAGAAAAAATTTTTTAGATAAGTAGTTGTATCAATATAAGGTCAGACGTCGGTTTAACATTTTACCTTCAGCATTTTAACGCACAATTTGATTTTAAAAATTTAACTACATTTTTTTCATCGATATATCCTCCTCATCGCCAAACATCGATCTATCGTATCCACCGTATAACACGTTTACCTACAACCGAACAATCATACACAAACAAACGAGGATCTATCTCTCCTCCTGTAAAAGCCCCCATCGTAAATCAAAGCGGCGGCGCGATGTTCGCGCGCTTCCGCGAGCTTGCCGATTATCGTGGCTTATATCTGTCGGATGTGGCTTCTTCTTCGGATTGGGTGTTTTACTTTCCGGGGCTTTACTATCGGGAGAAATCGTTCGACATGATAGACTGCTCCTTTTTTTTGCTTCTTCTTTTTATCTCTTTTTCTATCTCTATTTATTTTTCTTTGGCACTTAGCGGACACCGCCGAGGCGAAAAATGCGTCTTAAAGTGACGTCTTGTGTAGCACCTGATGCTTTATTGAAGAGAGTGCGCTACAAAGACAGCGCTACCGAGAATGTTTGTCTTCGGCTCGTGGCCCAAGGAGAATATAAAGATTTCAAGTGAGCTTTTACGTGGGTTATACGCAACTATGCATCCTTGAGTTTTATTACGAGTAAGTAAATGATTAAAGTTTTAGTAACAAATTTTGTTATCTTTTTGGTGCGAAATACTATGTTTAAAAACGTTGTTATAAATTATTTGTAATTATTTAAAAGAAAAGATATACTGTATAGTATTTAAATAATTTTTTTTTTCTTTCAAACGTAAAAGTACACTTTTTATTCGTTTTTTCGGTAATACTTTGTAATTCTATTTCATGACTTAATAATTTCTCTTTTTGAACAAAAAAAAAAGAATGAAAAAAAAATAATAATACTAATATGCTTTTTAGGTAGATTAAAAAGTGCTTTAATAGCTTTACCGCGGTCGAGAAAATTGCCAATTTTTATTAAGTACTTTTTTCTTATAAAAGATTAAAAGGCATTTAATCGAGTTTGAATTCAATCCAAAAACTTAATGGTAGCAATTATATAGGTAATGAAAAATTATAACATTTTAAAATTTCAAAATTTTAATTTTTTTATATTCAATAAATAAAAAATTTCAAATGTTAAATTTCTATTTTTATACTTTCTTTTTACATTTTCTTTCCTTTGATCACAATAAATCTTTGATTTTCTCATTTCTTTATTCCAGTCTTATAAAGATATATAATAAGGACGAAACACACGAAATAGAAAAAAAAAATTACCGTTGATAAGAAAAAAATCAAAAAAAAAAAACAAATCTGCGCGAAAGAAGAGCGAGTAAACGAGAGAAAATATAAATGATGATTTACGACTAAATCAAAAAGTCAAAAGAAATAATAGCTCCGTCGAAAGCGAGGAAAAATATGAGATATTTAAAAATCTCCAAATCGAATAAAACAAAACAAGCAAAATATAAGAAAAAAAAAAAAGGCGAGAGACACGCAAAAAGCAAAAAGAAACATTTGACCCATTCATCGTCAGCGTCGTGCAAATGAAAATTGTCCAACTCGGATGTGCGTTGTGGACTCGTCGACGCGGAAAATGGAGAAATTTTGCGGGCGAGGTAAAAAGCCAAGAGCGCGCGCTCAGCGGAAGCTCGGCAAGTCATTGGGTGGAGTCGAATTCTCTCTCTCTTTCTCTCTCTCTCTCTCTTTTTCTCGTCCAGCTGTTACCGCCGTTGATCTTTTTTCTTCTTCTTCTTTGCCGCGTGCCTATACGCACGCGCGCGCATACGTGCGGATTTCTGTTTCCGCTGGAAATGAATCGTCGAATTTTTACGTCTTGGTGATGCTGGTCTTTACTTTTTCCCTTTTTCTTTTCTATTATTTTTTCGTCGAGTCAGCTGTTTCTTTGTACGTGATGGATTGCTTTTTGTGTGCGTATGCGTACGTGCGCATAGATTGGAAGCGAGAGTTACCTCTTTTTCTTATAATATATAAAAGAGAATTCACAAAGATGGCGATATAGTTTGTTAGAGTTGTACTACTTGCAACCTCGAATATTTTCAAATTGTACGAAGAAAAAGACAAAGTGTTCGCTCAAGATAATAAATAAAGATTTATTACCGTAGTTACATTTAAGTTTGAATCGCAATGGATTAATAATTTAAAAACATGAATTAATAACATTAATAAATCTAAACAATCTACATTACGTGCACAGAATCATCAAGTTTTTTTCATTTTTAAATCTTTTCAAAAAATTTAATTAAAAGTAACAATATTGTGGTGAAAGAAACTGCACTTTTATTTATCCACTTTAAAAAATAATCTTAACGCATGACATAAAAGAAGAATACGAAAAATGAGCTTACGTCCTTATAAGCAAACGATCGTATCAATTTCAAGGCCAAACGCGCCTCGGCTCCGTAAAAATAACGACGAATAAAGTAAACTCGAGGGGATATAACCGCGCGACGACCGCGAATACATTCTCGTCGACGTCTCTGTGCCTTTCCGTGAAAAGCCCGTCGTTAACCCTGAAGGGAAGTTATCTCGGTGTCGACTTGGGCGGTAGACGAGGCGCGTCGAGTGTGTGCAATTAAAAGCGCGACCTCGCATAAACGTCTTCTTTTCCTACACTGTATTATTTACTCTTTATCGACGTACGTTTGTTCTTGTTTACGCGACTAAAGTTCCCTTTTTTCAGCGTTAAATCTACGCACGTTGGACTAGGACGTACTTTCTCTTTCTAATTCTTCTTCTTTCTTTTTTTTTTTTTTTTTTTAATCTTATGATATTCAAAGCATTTGGTTTTTGTTTTTGGAAAATCTTGAAGTAGCGACGGAATATTTAAATTATTTTGAGTTGTGTGGTAAATTTCAAGAACTATATCCCTTTTTTTTCTTACTCCAAGACTCTGTCGTTAAATTTCAAGTGGCTGCACTTTTTTACGCCTTTTTGAAATCTACTTTAAAAGGGATACGAACTTTCTTTTTCTCAAGGACAGTTAGATGAAAAGTATGTAAATTATTTTTTTAGTATTTGAAAGTGATTTTTTTTTTTTTTTAATTTTCAAAAAAAAAAGTACACCAATGTTACTAATGAAAATTAAAAGTTAAGATATAACGAGAAGAATTTTTTCAAATTCTTATTCAGACATCTTTAATTTTTGTCTTTTAGAAATATGAAACTTGCCAACTTTAAATATTTCGTTGCTTATTTAATTATCGAAACTAATCATGTTATTTATTTAATTATTCAATTATGAAATTTAAGTTACGAATCTTCAATTATTTATTAATGGACTAGAATTTTAAGAACCACCAAAATACATCTTTTTTTTTTTTTTATTGAAAAACTGTATACAAGAAAATGATATAACATGTCAAATCTGTGAAAGTTTATTTTACAATCTAATGATGATTCTTACACTAACAATAAATTAAGCATCATCAACGATAAATTTTGCCTCCATAAAAAAAACATAAAAGTCCCTCGTTCACGCGAACTTTGAAAATTTTCATTAATAATTTAAAAAAAAAAAAATAACAAATCAAGCGAGGTTTATTCTACATAAGATTGTTTTCACAATAATGTTTGAACAAGAAGCGTTGCCTCAAGGCGCACGGCATGAAATTTGCTTTACTCGCATAAATATTTTAATAGCTATATAAAGTATGGTAAATAATTAAAAATGTGAAAAAAAAAAAAACCTTTATTTTCCTTTTTTATAAAAAAAAAAAAAAAAAAAAAAAATTGTATCGTAAAATAAAAAAGCTGAAAGGAATTATTTGAATTCTATTAAATAAAAATATCTATCTACAACGAGGGTAAATTACGTCTAAAAACTAGATGATTTTACTTCGTTATTCTTAAGTTGTTGACCTCACATATCGCGGATTTGAATAACCTTAATTTGTCCCAAATGTACCGGAATCAATAAGCCTGAAATGAATTTTGTACATCTCGATGTTAAACTATCTTTTCTGTGATGAGAGAAAATAGAGGAAGGGAAACACCCCGCACGTTGACAACTGATTACGTGTTTTTCTTTACACGTATGTGCGCGAGCCGTCGATCGTGTGAAATTCTGAACGTTGTTTAAGTATTTGTGTTTGTCTATGTGTTTTGGTATTATGTTAGGAGTTAAGCCGTCGATAGACAGTTTGAGAAACTTACGTCTTAAAATATAACTTGGATTAAAAAAGGAATCTCCCTTGGAGGGAGAACAGGATATCGAGGTTAATTGATAAATTGACTGTATTAGCTTTTATTTTTATCGCGGCTTACTTTATCGTGCGTTCGGTCGATTTAAGTAGATTCAAAAATAATATAAATAATTACACAAATAATGAGAAGAACGATCCTAATTGATTCAACGTTTTTAATCGTTTCGTTTTCCCATTGTTTTTAATAAAAATAACAAGCAATTTTATCGATGATTTATCCAAACAATACCCATAACGAGTTTATATTTTACAAAACTGCGCGACACTCGTCGAATACATTAATTAACCTATTTTGCGAGTATTCTTCTCTTTTTTTTTTTCTTACGTAAGACGCGCCTTTCACGTTTTATTATTCGAATCCATCGCGAGTCTCTCAACAATAGTCCAAAGCAGAACGGCGTTATTACGACCGGTTATATTAGGAGCGATGTCGAATGATCTATGGTAAATCGTTGGCCTCGCATAAACAACGAGACTTGCTCGCGCGATCGGCGCAAAGGGGGTAAACTTACTTGTTCGAGGGAGCTTTTAGTTCCTTGAAAAATGAGATTTGGCAATGTGCCCGATATATTCGCGCGTTTCATTCTTCTTTTTCTCGCGTGATATAAAAACGTACATAACCGGCTGAGACGTTTCAACCGCAAAATCTATAGGAAAAGAGACGAATAAAAAGCAGCTAGCGTCGCTGCTGTTTCTTCCGAGAAGTTTTCTTAAAGAAATTTTTATCGAACTTTCCGAACTTGACTTTTTCCGTGTATTTTCGTTGTTGTTCATACTATCCCCCTTTCTTTCTCTCTCTATTATTTTTTCTTTTCTTCTCCCTCGTTAGGCTATTAAAGCGCAGCGAAAAGTTTAATAAAAAATCAATTGTGCGAATGGGAGAGAAAAAAAGAGATGCTGAAATAAGAAATGGCACTTACGGAGTCGGATGTATGGAAAGATCCCGAGTGATACTTATCTTTTTTTTTTTTTTTTTTTCTTTGAAGAGACAGATAAAGAAAAGCAAGGAAAATCTAATGTTCTCCTTTAGGAAATGGAAAATTTCTGAGCGCTTCGAAAGACTTTCACACTTTAGCATCTAACAACTAAATATATACTTAGATACTGTCAGTTCATTAAATATGTAAAATCTATTATATCTAAAATAATGTTTCGTTGAAAATTTACTTAATAAATACTATGAAATTCGTAAAAACTATAATAATAAGAATAACTATTGTCAAAGCTTAAATAAAAATTTCATTATAAAAAAAAAAAAAAAAAAAAAAAAAAAAAAAAATTCCACGCGCGATAATCTTTAAAATAAAATCCAAGAATAAAAACAATCTAATTAGATGATCATTGATTTTTCCACGGTTTAAAATCAGACCGTGGTGTATGACTTATTTAAAACTCTACTTACAAGACTCAATACGCGCATGTGCCATTCAAAAGATACGCAAAAACTCGGTTTCGGTAAAAGGAAACCAAACAGAAAACTGACTAAAAGAAAATTCTTTTCTTTTTTTTCTCTCTCGTTTACGTTTTTTTTTTTTTTTTTTTTTTTTTTCTATTTTTTTTATTTTCTTCGTTTTACGTTAAAGTCAAGAACGAGACTGATGTTTTATACTTTCGATGCATTAGCACTTTTAACGTTTGGCAAAAGCCGAGGCTTATATATTTCGGTCGAAAATCGATTTCGTTAAGTCTACTGGAACGATTCGCTGGCTATGGATGCGAGAAGACGAAGGAAATTCATTACTTAAGCGTATGCAGCGAAGTAAAATTAATTTAGTACCTGGAATATTCGCTAGGAATAACGAGCGATCGAATTATCAAGTTTTACTTGGCAATTACGAAGTGGATTATACGTAAGAAGAAGGTAATGAAAGGAGAAAGGGTCGAATGGAAGTTCGATCATTGTCAACGTAAATTTTACAAAGATCTTGTATTTATCCTTATTATTATGTAAATTATCCTGTCCTAGTTTGTTAATGTATGCTTTATTCGGCAAAGCTTTCCGCGAGCGTCCCATTATTCAAATTGTATAAGAGAAATTTTGAGTTATTTTTAACATCTCTCTGCATGTTTATGCCCAATTTTATCAAGGATCAAATAAAAAAAAAAAAAAAAAAAGAATAAATAAAAATTAATTCGGCTTCTTTTTCTCTCTTTTTCGGATTTTATTTGGGAGTGTAAATTACCGTTCGAGTTATTTCACAATTAATTGAGTAGAGACTTTCAGCGGAAAATAATGTTATAAATTTCGTACTTAACGCGATAATAGGAACTTTTTCTGCCGCGTTTAAGCTTGTAAAGGACTACAGAAAAGATGTATGTTTTACTTTTACCGAGCTCACTAGTTTTTCTTTCCTTTTCGCGGCGCTGAATAATTCAAGAAAATATAAAGGCTTTAGTTTAATTTATCTATTTTTACAAATTCAAAGATATTGCATATATATACACATTACGACCTCGTTTTATCTCACTGTCTATAAACTTCCAAAATCAAACGATTCTATTCTGACGGTTTTCTTGTTCGAATTGTCAAAGGATAATTCGTTCTCACCCTTACGAAATATTAGCTTTGTATTCTTTAATAACATTGGAACGTCTTTCTGAAATTTCGAAAAGCTTAAGAACCTGTCCACGTCGCTCAAAGCTTTCTTCCTCGTCGTAACTTGGATGTCATATATTTGAAAGGAATAAAACGCAAAATAAGAAAGAAAGAATAAAGGTCGTAAAGAGAGAGAGAGAAAGAGAAATAAACCGAACGGAAGAAGAGACGAAAAATACGGGAAAGGTTAAAAGTGTCGTATAAACGTCGATGTTACAATGCTCAATGTTTCGGAAACTTAAAGCCTGAGTAGCTTTATCTTTTCTCTTTCCCAATTTTTGAGAAAAAGGAGGGTGGAGCATAAAATACGAGAGAGAGAGAGAATTTAAAGCCGCTCTTACGCCGAAAAGAAGATAAAAGCGTCATAAAGGCAAAATTTACCGAGGCAGAAGGTTAAGCAGAAGAGACCGACGAAAATCAACGCCGCGCACACAAAATTTCTCTTCCAATGAAGGTTACATATCATTATATATAATCAGAGCTGATTTTCTTCGATCAAGATAAATGGAAACGAAAAAGTTGGATTATTCACGTAAATCTTGAAATATCTTGCACAGATGCGCCCCCTCCAAATAAGATAAAATTTTCGACGAAGAAAAGAAATGTGGCTATTATTGCCTGACGTTTGCCGATTACGAGAGAATGACGTGAGCAGAGAAAATGCAATTTCTTTAATCGAGGATTATCGGAAAATAAAAAAATTTTTCTTTCTTAATCATGGGTCTTAAGTTCATTCGAGCTAATTGATTTTGTATTTAGTTAATTGCTCTTCCTTTCTTTTTATCAGTTTACTTAGTCGAGGCTGTAAATATATATATATATATATATATATATATATATATATATATATATTGTCTAATGATTCTTTTATTTCTAGTAATTAACAACGTATAATAAAAATCCGTAAGTTCCCAATCGTTGATTATCGATCTGTTTGAATTTAATAGAAAGAAAAACAATATGAATTGAAAAAAAATATCATTGGAAATATTTAAACAAATAATAATACCAAAGAAACAAAGAAAGTTAAATTTTAAAACAAATGGGTTGATATCGCCGGGAGCGCATTAAATTGATGATCGATCCATTCATTAAAATAGATCAAATACATCCGTAATGATACACCTCATACCCGCGCTACTCAGAATATTCCGATGTCAATTTAAAACGACGCCATCCGCGCTCCGCGCATAATTAGGTCTCTTCAAATATCCTCAGCTGCGCTTGAGCTTTGGCTCGACGAAAAACGCTTCCTCAAAAGCTTTCCGAGCAGTCGTCACCTATTTCAATCTCTCTCTATCTCTATCTCTTTCTTTATTCTTAAAATTTCATTGGTGTTAAAAGAATGTCAAGCTGAAAGAGCGAAAAAATACTCAAGCTTTCAAAAGGCAAATTGTCGTATAGGTTAATATAAAAATCTGTCTCTTTCGGTATTATGTTACCTTCTGTCTTTCTCTTATTCTGCATCCGTTTTTCATCAATATATTTTACTTTGGAAAATTTCTTCGTAAAATTAAAATCCGTTGAATTGCAGAGAAGGTTTGCAAGTTTATTTGCATTGTTTCAATTAGTATTAAATACTCAAGACTTTAATTTATGCATTTTATTTAATATTTTAAGAGGCGAAAGAGCTTTTATTTCAATAAGAAAAAGAAAAAGGTTATGCCGATGGTATGAATATTTAATTACTTCGACGCAAAAACGCTCTTTCACAATATTCAAGAAAGAACAATATTTTTCAATCTTAAAAGGGTAATTTACCTTATGAATTCTCAAGTGTGCAAAAATAATAATAAAAAGACGCATCTAATGTTACGAAAACAAAAGGAGAAACTTGGAGGTTAGACATGGAAGAAAAATCGACGAGAGAAAGAAAAGTGCAAAAAAACAAAGAAAATGGAAAGAGAAAAATGAGAGATATCTTGAGTATGAGATAGGATAATAAATGGGAGAGAGATCGACAACAGACAAAGTTCCAGCAAACGGATTTTGAAGGAGAGCGAAGACAGCTTCAGCTCCTCCCATATTTTATTCATTATGTCCCGCATGCGAAACGCCAGTAACAAGAAAGAGATAAAAAAATACTGGCAGAGCGGCGCTTCGACAATTTATGTAGAAGGGAAAATATAAATAAAGCAGGTGCCACACCTATGTGAGATACGCGAGAATATTGCAAGAGTAAGCTAATTCGCCTTTATGCATTTATAGTTGTTTTGATGAGAAAGAAAGAAACAGAAAGAGATGTATGTAAAAAAAAAATGTAAAAAAATAAGGAGTGAAAGAGACGTCGTCGACGAAAATAAAGAAGCGACGTCAAACAATATGCCCGTATGATCCTTTGTGCGTCTGCGTTCGCTCACGACACGAGTGCGTGCGCACTCGAAACGAGCGAGCGTCGTTCGAAACACGTTTATGGACGAGAGCGCGCGCTTGTATCGACGAATGGCAGGTGAATTTAAGTTGAGAATAAAGTATGCAGGAAATATACACTCTGCAATTGAATGATAAAAAGATATTTACCTTCGAGAGTGAGGCGCACGTATTTTCATACTTTATTCTCTCTGTCTCTCTCTCTATCTTGTCTCTCTAATTTTGACATTTTTATGATCTTTAACTTGTTTCCTACGCTCCCCCTCCCGTGTATCTTTTGTTTTCGATCTATGTTTTGTCGAATCATAGGACATTTATGACTCGACAGAAGTAGAACGCTCGTATTGTCGATATGAAATATCTTTGGATGATTTTTTACTTTGAAAAAGTTAAATCACTGAGAAAGGAAAAAAAAAAGTTTGAACGTATGATGTTTACGCGTTTCTCCGTTGTATGTAACGAATATTTAATCTTGGTAATTGCAGACACAATTGATCGTTTCTCGTATTTTTTAATTTAATTAAAATTTCATTTCATATTTCACCTTGTCAAAGCAGATATTTATTTATATAATTATGGTTTTATTTACTCGAATACATCTTAATACATAGTGTATATGATGAATGCATTGTCTGATAATATCTCGATATTGACTACTGAATTTAATTTAAAAATTAAATAAAATATGTAAAATTTGTAAGAAAAATATATCTGTAGTAATCATTTACTTGATAATTTTTTAAACTTAATAATTCATATTTTTCATGTTATTAAATGCTATTAATGCGAATGAATATTATTACGGATTGGTATAAAATCTTTGCCCTACATTTGGTATACTTATTGATTCATAATCAATGAATATGAGCTATAATTTTTTTATCATTATAGTACCTGTTTCTATATACGAAAATTACAGAAAAGTGAATGTAAGTCGTTTATTCAGTCATGCACACGGCCGAAATTCCATAACGAGTTTCATTATTAGCGATCGTTGCCGTTTCACTCACATAATGACGCAGTTCTTCCGACCCAAAAAATAAAAAAAAAAAGAAAAAAAAATTACCGCTGTCACTTAGAATTACGGCTATTCATTTACTTAACGATAGACTTTCCACGTATTAAAAACTCATGTGACGGCAAAAATGTTCTACCTTGCGAGGTCGTTAAAAAATAAGTAAAAAAGAATAAAGAGAAAGATCACGAAAGGTGTTGTACTTTTTTACTCGTCTATTCTCGTAACACCTCTCGAAATATGTAAAACGTACACTTACGGTTGCCTAATGATGACAAATTGACGTCCGCAAATTGATGCCGTTAAACCAACACGAGAGACACGACGCCGGTGACACGAGAAGAGCGGAAAAAAAATAGTCGAAAAAGAAAACAAAATATCAAGGCGCGTCATTCGAGATCGAAGAAGGAAGCTAGGAAATTTCGGAAAGAGAGACGAAGAAGGGAGAATTCCGTTCTTCGTAAATGGTGCGGTCATTAAGAGATAGGATCTAGGTAATCCGTCATATACGTGACTCCCTTGGAATAGCTCTCTATCTCTTTCTCTCTCTCTCTCTCTCTTTCTTTCTTGCTGTACTTCGCATACGCTCGCTCTAACCTTTGCGTAAATCTGCGGACCAAACAAAACTCGTAACTCTGCTCTCCTTAGCAACGGACGTGCCTTTATTTTTTATTTGTGTGTGCACGTCGTTGAGTGAAACGTCAACAAAGAAAATGGACTATTGTTCAAGGTTGAGATGTTTGTTCCCTTTATTATTAATAACCTTTAATATATAAAGAGAAATTTATTAGGTGTTAATAAAATAAACAGAAAAAGAGACACATTCCGTTGTTTTTCTCTTTAATTTCAGCAACAATTTTGTTAAATTTAATTTTTTTAATTTCGAGAAAATTAATATTATAGTACGGAAGTTTAATACAAAATTTATTTAACATTAAAATTTATTACGAGTTGTCTGAAATAACATATCACATTACGAGAAAATGATTTTCTGGGGCAAGTCTATAAAGCTTTGATATTACGTACGAGTCTGCAAATATACAGTCACTGTGACTTAATAATTTAGAACATTTTTTTATGGTCTTAGATGATGCAAAAAATAAATAAAATTATTGATAAATTATTAACAAATTTTTTAACTTTTATTGTTAAAATAAAATCTATTTTTAGCAATAACACGATAATTTTCTTTTATTTTCTTGCAACCTCAATAACCTTTGTATTTAATGCGCATAATAAAAGAAAAATATTTTAATTTTAAAAATTATAAATTAAAATATAGATATCGATTAAATACAATTTAAATTTTAGTGTAAACGAACGAACTTATGCATAGTTACTCAAGCGTTTTAAAAAACTCTCATTTCCATAATGTTAACATTACAATTCAACTTCAACTTTAACCTATCCTTATAAAGTTTTGAAAAAAAAAAACATTGGCTGACTTTTCGACAACTTCTACAGTTTACGAGAATTCTCGTAAAAGAAAAGAAAAAAAGAAGAAAAAGACGATAAAGGTCAGTTGCTTCTTACGAATATACACCGATCTAGCGTGTTGCAAAAAAAAAAAAAAAAAACGACTAGCTTTTTTGGTCAATTGCTCCTCTGAAATATAAAACTTTATCCTCTTTTTTACCATCCACTTTATTTTGTATTCGGCAGATTCACTTTTACAGAAGAAATAAATTTATTTTAATACTGACGTAAGAGGGATGAGTTTCTTTCTATTGTACGAAAATAGAACGGTATACCGTACGTTAAAATTTTACGAATTCTGTGCAATTTTAAAAATGGCATATCGCTTTTTTTCAGTATTTAATTATGTATTATTGAATATATAATTAAAACGAATACCCAATTAAAGTTAAATAATCGTTTAGTTTGCGTTGATTGTTTTGAAAAACGCAAAAGCAATTTTAATAAATATTTTTTAACGATTATAAAAAAAAGTTCAATCGCCGTTCGAAAAATAATTTTATCTATTTCAAAACAATCAATGCATACAAAACGAAATATTTTATTTTAATTAACTCATTCTTATAAACTTGCACGTACACGCGCGCGCGCGTGCACGCACACCCACATACGTACACATAGTGCGAAAAAACAGCCCAAGGGGTATTAAACGCTTAGCCCCAACGGCGCACTAAATTCCATTTAGTAAAGAAAATAGTTTAAGCCGTATTTTGGAGCTACGTGGGAGGGAAATAAAATCGCGGGGGACACTGTGAGATAAAGCAGAAGAAAAAAAATAAGCCGAACGTGCACACACATATACGTATATCGAAAGCCGAGTCGCGGCGCGTCGAGCGACTCGTAAAAGTGGCATTACGTTCCTTCGATTTTGTTTCACACGAGTAGTAAGAGGAAAACCGACGGTGGTCGAATTCTTTTCGTCCTTTCGCGTTCTCCTGATACCTCTCCTAGTAGTCGTTCTCATTCATAGCCGTAAAAATTTCGAATTGCAGCCCGAGGACAACGAGCGCATCGAAGGTGAACGGGTGACGTACAAAGAAAAATAGAATGAAACGTAAAAATGAGAAAAATGGAAATGATGATAACGTGGAGAAAAAAGTGAAGTGATCAGGGGTGAATGGGAAAAGAGAGAGAGAGAGAGAGAGAGAGAGAGAGAGAGAGAGAAGAAGCGAGATTTGTTTGTTGTCGGAAATGAAGTTTTTACTTTTTTTTTTCGGACGAACGAAAGTTGGATGTTGAAATTTTATATGTGAAGTGAAAAAAAAGGATTTAATTTATATTCATTCGTAAAATAAATTTCTTATGTTTGGGAATAAATATACTTATGTGAAAAAATGTCTCCTATCTCATTCGATATTTAGTTTGCAAATACAGAAAATTTTTTGAAATATTTAAAGTTATAGTTTATTTTTACTGTATATGTAAAATTTTTTTTCAAAAGTACGGATTAAATAAAATATACTCCATAAGCTGTAATTTATAACAAAAATGGCAAAATTTTTAAAAGAAAAATTAATTTGAATTATTATAATAATAAAAAATACGTACAATTTTGTATTTTTGTAAGTTACAAAGCGCATATTATTAGATATAATATTTCACAAGAAACTTGTAACTTCAACATTTTTATATACGACATACCGAAAAGTTAATAAAATTTTCAAACGAAACCATTAGAAAATAATTTCTTCTGTAACATAAATAATTTTCAAATAGCTCTACATCCGACCAACAACATCATTGCGTGACAATGTTACCAAAAGTACTCTATTTGATAACTATATAATATTACATCCCGTCCTTAACTCACAGTCATGGAACTGTATCTTTCCGCAGGTCACGTCTAAATTGAATCATAAAATTTGCGAGAAATTCACGAGCCTCGTTAGCGAAACTTTTTGATAAAAAACCCTGAGAAAATTAGAGAGAGAGAGAGAGAGAGAGCACGAGAGATACAAGACAATACACATCATAGACAATAGACAATCCAATCGAGAAACAATAGACAATCCAAAGTAATAATCTCGACAGTGTCGTAATCTATGAACAACAAATCTCGACTGATTGTAATCTTTCATCAGCTTTTTCACGTTTTGCGAATTATTCCAATGTAAGAAACGCATAGAAAAGACCGGAGAAGATTCTTTTTCGCGCGCGTTATCATTTTATCAACGCAAATAAATTCAGTCGTCATTATGTAACAAATGATATATATATATATATATACATATTTACAAATTTAAAAATTAATTAATGGATGAAATTGTATGTATTATTGAATATTAAAAAAGTATTGTATTTATACTTCCACTTTTCTACTTTAAAAATTAAAATATAATTAATCTACTATATTTCTTTAAAAAAAAAAAAACACCATACTAAAAATTTACCAATCAAAACCGCAAAATTTTCTCGAAGCAATAATTCACAACGATAAATGGATGAAAAATATTATCACCGCTAAATATGCATGCACACGTTGATCTTGATTTAATTTAACCGCGTTGAGCATAAATATGCTTTTCGCTATAAAAGGGTAAAGTACAAAAAGAAAAAAGACTGGAAAAGTAACCAGTAATATGCGCTGAGGAAAAGTACGCGAAAACAAAAGCTAAAAGAAAGCGAAAATGAGAGAAGAAAGAGAAAGAAAATGGATGGAATCCTTAACGTCGGTGGTGTGCGCAACAGCTGCCGCGATTGCGGAAAATAGCATTTTACGAGGGCCATTCCCGGAAAATAAAAAATGGCGCTTCTTTCCCTTTCCCCTCTTTCTCTGTCTACTTTTTTCCGTCGACGATCTCGCAACGGTAGAGAAGGTAAATTTATTTAAACGAAGCTATTCGATTGCAACGGTTACTTCTACGTTCAACTTTTTTAGCTTATATATACCTGCGTCTATTTGCTGCTTTTTATGGAAGGATTTAAATTTCACTCCGCGAAGATAGGAAAAGGAGTTGGGTGGTTTCGTATTTTTTTTTTTTTTTTTTTTTTTTTTTTTTTTTTTTTTTTTTTTTTTTTTTTTAGCTCGGAAATAGATTATACAAAGAGCAGTTAGAATAAAATAAATATCGCTGGAATCGAGAAGAAATAAATCTCGAATGGAAAAGCTGAAATCGTTAATGCATCTATTAGTTAGCTGTGGTTGACTGTAAAAACTACGCTTTCTTTATTTAGTTTATGGAATTGCGGTCTCGTATATATAGGTAGTGGATATGCAAATGTTACTTTTTTTATACAATTCAATGGTAAATTCGATATGATGTTTTATGATTTCACATTTGGATGATGAGTTCAAAAAAAAAAAAAAAAAAAAAAAATATGTATATATATTTTAAGTAGCATTATCATTCAAATATTACTAAATTTTGAATTTATTATATAAAATGAAGAAGAAAACGACGATATTGAATTAAAATTTATATCGTTTCGTTAAGCGCAAATTTAATAAGTTACAGAAGCACAAAAAATATCGTATCTATTAGTTTCCGTAGCAAGGTTAAACTGTTCGTTTATGTATCTTTTTATATCATCCTTTTGACCTTCTAATTTCGCCATTCAGAAGAGAAAAATTCACGAACTGCTTCAAAAAGAAAAGAAAAAAAAAACGAAATTGTCAACTTTAAATATTTCTTTAGGGGAAAAAAACAGACGACCGGTCGACGAAAAAAGAAAATAATATGAAAAAGAAAAGAGCGTATCTCTATCGTTTTCTTGCTCGGCTTTCAGCTTTTTCCCTTCATCCATTCTCCCGATTTCCCTTTCGTGCTGCTACTCTGCTCCTTCTTGCTTTCTCTCGTCCATTTCCGAATGTTTCCTTTCCACTATCTTCCACCTTCTATTCCTCCATCTCTTTCTTTTTTTCCTAGCTCTCCGCTCTCTTCGCTGCCGTTCACGTAAGCGAACGTCTCTCTAGACTTCGGCACTCGACCCATTAATTTTTCAACCAGTCAGCATCTCGTTTTCCTCTTTTTCCTTCGTATCACCTTTCTGTATCCATCTGCTCTTTTTCTTTCTCCGGACTAAGAGAATTTTTCAGAAGTGAAGTGACTTTTTTTGGGATTTTATTAATATTTGGATGAAAAAGACGTTTACATTTGTTTCTTACACTAAATTTAGATAATTTTTTTCTACATGAATTGACGTAATTTCATCAAGATTACTTTTTATTTTGTATATTTTCAAGGTTTTATCTAGCTTATTAAGTTTATTCAGCAATTGGTCATTAAAAGAAGATATCACGATATAGTAAATGAAAAACAAATCGTTTCTTTATATAAAATCTGTGCAAACAAATATCCTTTAGCAACGTTTCTAACAAAAATATTTATTTTTCTTTACTTTTATTCAATTTATCCGAAAATTTCCGGACGTCGCGTTAAAAACAATATACGACGCTTCCACATTCCTTCCGCGGTTTGTTTCCTTTTATCCTTTTCATTTTTCTCGTATCTCACACTTTACCCTGGCTAAAAAATTTCTTTAGCGACCGTAAGACACCACCGCATCGGTGTTGAAATCCTCGCCTCGAGTTCAAAGGCCATCTTTAGCCCGTAGCCTCTTCTCTTTCCACCGGAAATGCGACTCCGCGACGGTATTCTTCGGTTACTCCAAATGCTGAAAAAAAAACTTGAAAAATCTCGAAAAAAAAAAAAAAAAATGAAGACTTATGCGATTCGGTCGACGAAAATTTTTCTCACGGCCTTGCGCGCTTTTATTTTACGACGAAACTTCGCGAGCGCTGCTTTGATAATTTATGGGAAATTTGTACGCGAAAATTATTCCGCTAAAGGTAGGTAAGTAGTGTCGTGAATTTTATATAACGATGAAATAAAATTTATTCAGCAGGTGATCATATACCTTCTGGGATTATTAAAATTTTTCGTGAAAATGATATTGAAATTAATTAAAATATGAAAATATACTCAAAGTTTTGACGAAAAAGTGTACCTTTAAACACTTTTTTTTTTTATTATTTAACGAACATCCATTTTTTTCATAAACCTGAAAACTAACATGTATACAGAACGTAGAATTTTATCTTTTCAAAAATGTGAATGCAATAATCATCGGTTTTTTTGTTTTTGTGTATTTTAATATTGGATAATTATTGGAAGTAGTATTTTTGTGATAATGTGGCATTAACTCATCCTTGTATCAATTATTATAACTGGATATTAAGGGGTTACCCCCAGTTGTAGCTCAACAAAAAAGGCTTTTTTCATGAATTTTTTTAAAGAAAACTACAAAACTTTTTTAAACGATTATTATATCATCTTAAAGAATACATCTTGAAGAACTTTCAGTAATTTTTTTATTGCAAAATATTACATTGTTAAGTGGCAAATGGCCGCCAATGAAATAGTGTTTTTATTTATACGGTTTGCGGCGACCAACATTGCGGCGAATTAGATTATTTGAAACAAAAAATGTGGATAGATTTAGTTAAATATAAGTATAAACTAGTCGTTAATCAAAGGATTTTAAAAAATATTTATTTTTCACAAAATGGCGGACAGTCAAAGTTAATGGTTTGATTTTAACGAAAAAAAACGGTCGTTTTTTGGCTATAAAACGGCCATTTTTTTTCGAAACAAAAAATCGAACCATTAATGACTACATTTTTATGTATTTAATAAGCTTGCAAAATTTCAAGAAGATCGGTTTATTAGTGTTTGAGTAATCTTGGTCACCGACTTCAGAAATGCCATTTCGACAAAAACGCGTTTAAAGTTTTAATTGCCGGTTGTTTACACAACGGATTCTTCTCTTTCAACGCTCATATCTCAGTCAATTTTGTTCGGATCGACTTGAAATTTCCAGGTTATATTCTCAGATACTTATACTTCAAAAAAATGCAATTAACAAAAAATCGATTTTTCAAAGTCGCAAGTGGGGGTAACCCGTTAAATTCAATCGTTACAACTTTTCTAAGTATATTGTTAATTCATAAAATATTTTTCATAAAAAATTATCTTTATTAATTCATAAAATAATTCAATCAAAAAGTAACGCGTTGTTTTCGATTAAATTTTAACCCGTTTATAAAAATAAGCGAATTTTATACAAGCGGTTAAATTCATAATGCTCGGTTAAGTGTATCCATACAGCCGCAGCTCTCTCTCTCTCTCTCTCTCTCTTTCTTCCCAACAATTTCAAAACTTAAATTGCTCTTGCAATTTTTACTGCATATTAAAAATATTAAAAAAAGAATAAAAAAAAAGAATTCAACAATAGAGCCGTTTTTCTATATAAAACTCTCCGCAACCGCGTAAAATGGAAGGTTTCTTTTTTCCCCCAATTCACTCACTGAGCGAATAAAATATTATTGTTATCCCGTTTTCAAAACCGAACGGACACTTTCCGACTCTCCGTATCCTTTTGTTTATTTACGCGTCGGATAGTTTTGACCGACGTGCTCGGCAGTAAACATCGAGCAGGAGTCGATCGAAGAAAAAAAAAAAAAAAAAAAAAAAAAAAAAAAAAAAAACTGCTGCACTCGCGCGCTGACGTACAGATACAATACAGAGAGAATATACACAGAGTCAAAGTGCGACGAACACACAACAAATTCGGAAGTTCGAAGTTGCGGGAACGTGCGGTTTTTCCGTTGATCCTGCACGCGGTCCAGAGCCTCGATATAATTGATTTTAACGCGAGCGTGCATCAACGCACACACACACACACACACACACACGCGCGCGCGCGCGCGCGTACACCAAATTCTGTTGGGAAGAGAAAAGATGGGAAGCGAGTTTTAGCTGCACGCGTTTAAATCCTTTCTCGCGCCGAGCGTTTAAAAGCTCTTTATTGTAATGGCTTTTGGTAATTTGACGTTATTAATTTTAACTCTCGGCTTTGCGCGATTTCAACTGTTGTATTCGTTTAGCGACTACGCGAATCTTAAAAGTAAATTTTGAAACTTTTTGAGGGATTACTTTTGTTTTATTTATTTTTGGATTCTAATTTCATTATTATTATTATTATTATTATTATTATTTTTTTTTTTTTTTTTTTTCTTTTTTATACTTTACAACGTAATTCATAATTAAAAAATTATAACCGGTTTGATAGTATAGTTTGATAATATAATATCTCTTCCGTCTTTTAATAATTATTAAAGTCGTTTTAGATTTAATTAAAAGATTTGAAAGTAACTTTTAATTCTAGGAGTAAATTTCACGAAAATTTTTAAAAAATTATCCAACTTCTTTTTCAAAGAAGAAATAATTTTTAACGTATAGTATATTTAAATCTTGAACTATCAGATATATGATTAATTAACTTTTATATTCTTCTTAAATAAAATTACAAATAATAAGCAAAATGCGCATAAATCACTTAGAATCTTTTTTATTACTTTTTAATTCAGAAACATAAAGTATAAGTTAAAACATAAAGTATAAGTTAATAAATTATTTCTTGAAAATTTTCTTAAATAAGTTAATGAAGGAAACTTTAATATTAAGTTTTTAATAACTTTGCAGCTTTTACTATTTCCTACATGTAATTTACTAAAATGCAATAAAATTATTTAAATTTAGAATTAATTTCTTATTACCAACTTATAAACGTTTAAAACGAAAAAAAAAGAATATTTAAAACTTTCGATATCGCGGTTTACTCATCGAAATTTTAAGATAAGTATCTCGCTTCTATCCATGTGTTGATTTCGTGTATTGAATTTCTCCTTTGAAGAATCTATTTTCGAGTTGCTCATGCCTGAGAATACAATAAAATTTCACTCGCTAGCCATTTTACTCGCGCGTTTACTTATCACGTAGACTTATACTACACTTAAATTCGAAAATAAGTGGAAAATAAAATGAAAATATCTGAAAACTTGGTTACCCGCGCGAGGAATATTGGGAAACGTTTTCCTCCTGTACGAACTATTGAAACTATGTGAATAATTTAAGTATTCTTACTCTTCGAACCTGCTTGTGGCTTGTTCTCGTCTTTCATACTAAAATTCAAAGCTCTTGTAAATTTTTTTCGTAAACAACTAAATCATAGTATGAAAATGTTTGATATTATTATTTGTTTTTCGCTACTAATCATAAATATTAAATGTTTAGTAAATATTAATAGAATTATTACTCAAATTTATTGAAATACTTAAAAATAAAATAAATCTAATTTTTATATTATTCAAAATGAAATCTTAATATCCTAATGATAAAAAATTTATTGTTCAAACCAATTTTATTCAAACTAGAATAAGTTTTTAATGTGATAGCAAGTTTGTAAATTCATTAAAAAATAATTTTTGCATCTTTCATCTATGATAATATTAGAAAGTAATAAATTCAAAAATTATCGTATTAGGACATTTTTAATTAAAGAAATATTCGTCTCACGAAATATTATGTTTACAAAATGTTTTAATTTTGTTGAAATTAATAATTATTGATTCTTATCAAGTTAGAAAATGCGACAAAAAAGTAAAAACTCTGAAATAATGAGTTTGAAACAACTTGTAAATAAGTACTGAAATAAAGTTTCAATCTAAAAAACGAAACTTCCCCTCCCCCCCTCCCCCAACAGTCTTGCACTCGTCAATAAAAGAGAAAAGAAGAGAATGAAGAAGAGAAAAAACTCGCAAGAAATGCTTTTCTCTGTTCTCCAAGCTCGCGCTCGATACGCATGAACGCAACGATAAATCGAGACAATGACGATAAATACAAGAAAGCCAAATCGTGATACCTTTTTTTTTTTTTTTTTTCATATTCCTTTCTCGGGAAATAATGAAAGTAAGAAAGAAAAGAAAGTCACGGAAATTATGGCGCGCGTCTAGTGTTATCGCGTCTCCATTGTGGTGATGATTAATCGAACTACAGGCTTGACGTGGTATGAGAAATCTACGGTTCCGTAATCTCGGAGAAAGTTTCTTCAAAGATCGAACGCGCGCCTCGCTTATGACCCTACCTACCCTTTTGGCAGGTGGCTTTTCATGTATTTGAGATTTTGTAGCGTAGATCCCGTGATGTATGGAAGCTTTTGTCGGTATACGGAACGAATTTTGAGCGAAGAAATTAAATTTGATGGTGAGTGATGTTTTAATGTTGATGAATTTTTTAAAGATATTTTTTTAAATCATTCTAAAGTATCATTTGCATTGTGAATGTAATTGTTTTTCAGATAGTTGGTTTTATTACTTTATTTTCAGATTGGTTTTAAAATATTCAAAGAAAAATAACTTCAATATATTTTATTACATTATAAGCATCTTACAAAGTTTATCCTGTAAAACGCTCACTATTCAGATACTATAAAAAATATTACAAGAAAAATATTACTTTTATTCAATAAAAAAGATTCAGAAGAAAATTTATAACGCAAAAGAAACCCTATACATATTGCAAGGTAGAGCAAATAACCGATCATTAAGAAATTATCGAAGCGAGGTAAACTATTTTATTTTCAAGACAAATTTTATATCTCCCATTTGGCAAAGCTTGGATTTGTTCAAGCATATAGAGATGATTGATACAACGGATTGCGTGTTGGTTTCAGAAATCCATCTAACGATTGCATGGGATGAAATATCAGCGAACCGCTGCGCAAATTTAGTGATTTTATCGGTATTGGGTGTTGTAGGTATAGCTGCATTTATATATAGCGACGGGACAAAATTAGGACGCATTGATTTACAATCCTTCTGTACATTTATTTCTACGCACAATATCACTTTTCGTATAAGTTATAAATTTGTGATAAAAAAATATCAAATGGTTAGCTTACTGGATGTACTGCCAATATTTTATCAAAATCCAAGGATTGTTTTAAATCTATGTTAATCTATAAAAAATTTAATTTAACCGTTCTAGGATTCAAATAACTCAAACGATAACAAAACGATTTCACGCAACGTATATGCTTTTATTATTTTAATGATTAATACGCTTTCGATATAGGAATATTTTTTGCGAATATAAGTTCAACCAAATAAGTCAGCCAGTGAGAGCGCAATAATGGCAATAACTATTATCGCCGATGATGTGAAAGATACCGATAATTGAGTAACAACTTAATTTAAAAATTTATTTCAAACACATCTCTAGTATGCATGAATTTATCCATAAAATAAATTTAAAAGCTTCGAAACAATTACCTCTTTCTTGAATGCCATATCGAAAAGTAACAACTATCTATTCTACATCATAGAATCCACTAAAAAGCTCGGCTCTGATTCGCAATACCGATTCGAAATCCATCGGGGCATTTACTGACAGCCCTGCTGAAAACCGAAAAAATACGAAATGAAAGAAAAAAGAAAAAAAAAAAGAAAGACGAAAAAAAAATACAAGAAAACCAAGCGTGAACTCGATTTGAAAATAGTACCCGAAAGGCCGATGTAGTATAAAAATGTCTGCATTCCGGACGCGCGATAGAGTGCATTTGTCGCGGAAAAAAGGCAAAGGGAAAGAGGGTGGGAGGGGAAGGGACAGATCTCGCAAAAAAAAAAAAAAAATAGTCAACCCCCGCGTGAAAAATGGCCAGAGGAGCCTTTGGCGTTCGGTCGCGTCGATGGCCGGAAAGTGGCCAGGACAATCGCAAGCGTAGGGCGCAAATCGTTCGAGCGCGTGAGTGGTTTTGCCTAAACAAATGACCCGGCCAATCGTTGCCCATTTCAGCGATTTCACTGCCTCTCTCTCTCTCTCTCTCTCTCTCTCTCTCTCACTCACTAGATTTCTGTCGTATGCACAATTTTAACTCGACTTGATTTTTGGTGACGTCGCGTGACTTGCTCGTTCTTCCGGAATTAAATTTCTCCTTTCGTTTAAATTTTATATATTTTTTTTATTCCTTCTAATAGAGAAATAAAAAATGATGTAAAATTGAATCGAATGAGAAATTCTTATTAACGATTGACACTGTGTACATTAAATTTATTACTTCTTATTACGTATTAAAAAACTCGTAGTGAGAAAAAAAATATTCCTTTTATTGCAATTTAATTCTAATCTCACTTTTTGTTTCCATTTTATTCTATAAATTAAATAAGTTTAAATATTTTAAATAATTTATCTATTACTTAAATACATCGACAATAAATAAACTTAACCGCAAAAAAAATTAATTTTGTTATCATCGCGGAGTTTTTATAAAAATTTGTTTATTTTTATTTTATAAAATATTAAAAACATAAATTGAAACTTCAATTACTTTGCGGTAAGAAAATTGGATCCTTCAATCTTGCTTTTAATAGACTAGAATAATTGAACCGCCTCGGGAACTTCTTTAATGCAAGGAAGAAAATGCATCTCTCTCTCTCTTATATACGTATAATAATTTAAATAATACATCAACCGATATTTCATTTTCAATCCTTTCAACTTTCGATAAAAAAATAAATCATGTAGACTTGAAATATTTGCTTTTATTTAACTTTAGCAATCTTTTTTACTATACTCGTAATGCTTAGTCACAAAAAAATAGTAAACTTATAGACGATGGAAATATCTTTTATTTATCTTAATAAATAATCGGTAAACGATCGAGATTCTATATGACATTTAAAATTTAATCAACATTGTGATTTACTGATTAAAGTTCACAATATTTAAGTTCTATCAAAGTCCTATCTGAATTCCGATGCTCAAAATCTAAAAAAAAACCATATTTAAATTCTCTTTTCACGATTCTCACAATTCTTACCATACGCTATCGTTCGGCAGTTTGGTTTTCATTTCGCGACCTCTTATCGGATTTCTTTTTATTACGGCGCACAAACTCGAACGTATTCGCAATTTTCGGATTTATTATTAGTTCCTTCTCATTTGATCGTGACAAATGGAAAAAATCGACTTTCTCCTTTCTGCTTTATCTCTGTAAAAGAAGACTGGTTTCGATTTCACTCTGTTATATACTCGCGATTAGCTTCAACCTATTTGAAAATTGCGATAAAAGAAAGGAGATAAAAAGTGTACCTTTTTATGTAAAAATAAGGCGTAGTATATGTTTAATATTAATGAGGTCAAATATAGTCGTGAATAGTCTGGTTATAAATTTTGAAGCGAAAAATAATTTATTCACATATGTTAATTATCGATAACCATTATTGTAAAAATTTTGAGATATTGACATTCAAATTACTTCACAAAAGATTGAAATTACATTTCACATGCATCTACAAATGAGTCTTCAAAACGAAATTGAAAAATTTTATCACAGTATTGTGAAGAAAATATTTATAAAGAAATCAACTAAATCGTTAATACCGTCGATCTTCCATAATAACTTAAAAAAAAAACATAACCATCGACCCCATGCATAATCATTATAAAGCCGCAAGTCAAGGCGTGACTCGGCATATATTTATTTTTCATTTTCAGCCGTTCGCTTATTTTATGATTGCACTTTCGTACCTCGGCGAACTGTATATGTATGCTGAAAAAAGAGAAGAAAAAGCCGTATATACTCGGACTTGAAATTGCGAGCGAAGAAAGGAAAAATATAAAAGGAAAAAATGATACGTTCGCTTTAAAAAAAGGTTGCGCGAATATAAGAAAAATGACTTACTTTGGATTAAGTACAGCATCATTTTTTTATGCTCGCGTTCCTCTATGTCTCTCTTTTTTATTTAGTACAATATTTGTGTTAATACAGAGTAAGGCGTAAAAATATCAGAATAAAATCATTTAAAAATTAATTGAATGCAGCCTTACTAAAATGTAAATAATTATAAAATGTTAAAACAGTATATTAAAAGCATTACAATTTATCAAAATTTTATGAAAAATAATAAGCAATATATAATTTTTATATCAAAGTAAATCACAATCAATTGTACACGAAAAATATCCAACCAAAAATAACGTCCCAACATCTTCTTACTTTGACGCGTCAATTTATGTAAAACATCCCGGCGAGCTCGATAAAGATACCAGGAACATACAAAGCGTCGATCAACGGAGCGTCTCCCGAGCAAATCAAGCTCTCACATCGCTTATCTTCCCCTGTTCAATTCCTTCTCTTCTTACCTTCCTCTCTCCTCCTCTCGTTCGAAATTCCAATTAATATCCAAATTAGCGGGCGCAGCAAAACGTTACACTTGCGCGCATCGTGGCATCAAAATCCCCGCGCGTTTCCATCCAGCCGAGACTTGAATATAATAGTTAAACGCACCCTCATCGGGTATATATGATACATATGATATATATATAATACGCGCGTACATACATACACACACTCCCACGAGTGCGAGCTAACCGGTATCCAAATACACAATAGTGGGCGAGGTAAAGGACTCGGAGGTGGTTTCTCTTTTCCCCTCTTCCTCTCAACCTCTTCGTATAATTGTCGCGTCGAGCGCTGTATTACGAGGTTGATATCGAGGCTAATTAAACGCCTGTCCTCCGCAGAAGCACGAGGAAAAAGAGAGATCTCTATGTATGTATGTATGTATGTATGTATGTGTAGGTATAATCTAGTATGCGTATATATCGATTACAAGACTCGGGAAACTCAAGCTTCTCGGAATAGTCGGATTCGCGTGCACGTATGCGTACATGTGCGAGTGTGTGTGTGTGCGTATGCGGGGGAGGAAAGCAAGAGGAGATAGATACGCGCTCGACTCCCGTGTTTTCAATGCTAGTTAGAGCTGAACAAAACTCACAGGACACGAAGACGGATATGAGCTCGTTTGTTTCGGAGAGAAAAGGAAGCTATTTATATCTTGATATGTGTATGCGAGCGTGTTTATGCCGGTTGAATCTCGGATAAATTTATTTTCGTTACCACTGTTTATCATCCCAATTTATGAATACTTTAACAATGATAACTATGGTATGTGGGCTTTATTATTGATATAAATCAAGCGTTTTTTTAATTGAAATAATTAACTTCAATACTTCATTAATTCATTACACATATAGACTCTAAATATTTATTTTTAAATACGTATTTATAGATGAAATTTCATTCATTACCAATGAAATTAAATTAGGGAACAATGATAATATTTCAATCTTAATCTTCAAGTTTCTTCCTGCCTTTACCATAAATTCTCAAAATAAATTATGCATACGTAATGACCATAATCTTACTTCGGAAAGCGCCAGCAAGAGAAAAGAAAAAAAAAGGGCGATGAAATGAGTATGGACCACGGAAAGAAAAAAAACGATTGCGTATATGCAATCACAGCGCAAAGAATGGATTTCGTCGTCGGTTCGTTTGCAATATCGATTTTCCAGTCATATGTCAGTCGATGAACTTGCTCTCTATCTCTCTCTCTCTTTCTCTTTCCCACGGCGATCCAATTTCTCCGGACTGTATTCGCATTCTACGAGCCTATTTCTCGATCCTCGTCGTTCTTCTTTTGTGGCTCTTTGCGAAAAAAAAAACGCGCCTACCCGCGTATTTCAATTCCTCGAAGTATCCCGTAGTTGAAACTACAATGGGTTTGGTAAATATAACCGAGGCTTGAATTGCTTAATCTTGTTCTCTCTTTACGTTTCATTTGCTTTATGAGGATATTTATTTTTCTGAAGCATTTGGATTTTAGAAGGATGAAGAGGAGTTTTCAAATTTTTACATTGTTTTATAGGCTCTTGCATTGAAATTTCAGTGAATAAAAATACATAGTTTATCGATAAACTTACGTTGTTATATTACTCAATTATTGAAATTTTAAATCAAAACTATTTTTCAATTTTAAATTAATGTAATTAAAAATTATTCTAAATTTATAAACGTTAGTATAAAACAAAACGTTTATATTTTTCACATTTAATACGTAAAAACTCGTTCGCATAAAGTAAAGAACTCGTACAAAATAGTATTTGCATTACTAAAACATTACTTACGCAGCAACAAAAAGAAAACTTTAAAAAGTCGTTTCAACGCGTAAAATCTCGAATAGTAAAATTACCGTGCCATCATCCAAACTATTTTAGAATAGAGTAGATCGGTATTAAAAAAAAAAAAATAAAAAAAAAAAGAAAAAGTAAAACGAAAATCGCTATGAAAAAAAAAAAGAAGATAGAGCGGTGCTGCACTTTGCGCCGCGTCCTTTGAACTGAAGCTAAAAATGATACTATCAAAGAGAACGTTAACAACGATATCATTCGCGTATCTTGCAAACGTCCTAACGTAAATCTATAACGAAGCGTTTCAAATAGGAAGAATAAAAAAAAACGAAAGAAAAAAAAAAAAAAAAACAAAAACGAAAAAAGGAATAATTGAAAATAAAATAAAAATAAAGCCTCTCGCTCGAACGCGTGATGCATTTCGCGTCGACGAGGGTAAAGAAAAAAAAAGCGCGATAACGGTAATAACGCTCGACTAACGACGGGAATTAAAGTTTGAAAGTTGCTCGATTTTGCGTCGTTGGATCTATTGCCAGGACGATGCGCGCTTTACGATTCGACTGTGTCGTACTGGATTTTTCATCGTTAGTTGGCTAGTTAGTTATCGTGAATATAGATGGGTGCATTTTTTTGAAAAAAAAAAAAAAAAAAGATTTTGATTTTTTATATAAAATATAATAATTATATTTTGTAGAATTTTTTTTTTTAATTAAATTTATAGTAGACATGTAAGTTTGAAAAAAAGAGTTTAATTATCTATTTTACTACTATTTTATTGTAGTATTTTTTCTATTATATTAATAATTCGAACTACGGTAAACTCAAAATGTAATAAAAAAAAAAAATAAATCCATTCAATCGACGTTAATATAATTTTTAAAGCACAACATTATAAAAATAATTGGATATCTTATTTTTAAAAAATTTCAAGAAATTTTCTCTTCTCAATCATTAGAATAGCATTGATGCTCGAACGGTGCAATTATAAATGATAATAATAAATGCAATGATAAATTATAAATAAGCGCTAATTTGAACGTTATTCGATTTTAGCTATTTATCGCTCTAACATTAATATTCTGAATGCAAATATAAACATCGAAGTACAATAAATATATCTTAACGTTAAATTTATGGTTAAAGCAAAATTTCAAAGCCGATTCGATTCATTACTTAACTTGTTCTACATATCAATATTATTAACTGCTTCCATTTTTTTTTTTCATTTTATTATATATTAAATTATGTAATGTAAATTAATCACAAATGAATAATTGCTTTGTGTATGAATTAATTAAATTGTCATTTTATTATTCGATGTTTTGAAGCAAATTATACATTTTATATAAATTGAAATCAATTTTCCAGAAAAAAATTGATTACCGGATTATTTATTTATAATATTTTATTGAATTGTTATATCTTTAGCTATAATTTTAATTCAAATAAATATCAATAGAATGCTAATTGAATACAAATAAATAAATTTCATACATAAAAGATGTTTTTAATTTTTTTTTTTTTAAGTAAATGCCACCAGTTATCAAACAGAAAATTAATTTCACATACTTTCGCAATTTTCTCAATAAACTTCAATAAAAAAGCTAAGGTTTATTTATGTTTTTTAATTGCTGCTTATGAAAACTTTTATGCGAAAATTTTACGACGCGAGCAATGAAATCACCATGAAATGATTTAATTTAGTATTTAAGATCGCAAAATAGTTTCAGCGCTTTAAAGATGCACTTCTTCAGCTTTATCATATACGTAAGATTTTACGAGACTATATAAACCTATTAATAAACTGCTATCTCTCATTATTACTCTCTTTTTAGTAATAAATACGAGATCGTAAAAAAAAATTTTTTAAAAAATACTATTTTCACATTAAACTATTTAGTAATATCGAGTAAATATCAAGTAATATTGCACGTTGATAGTTAATTATGTGCAATTATAATCACACGGAATTTCTCGTAACTCATTTGTTAATATAACTATTAACGTTTTTAAAATAATTTTTATGACTTTTGAAAATTTAATATTCAATCTTTTTAGAAAAATATTTTTACAAAGTTTACTCGTTTACACGTTTTGAACTTAAAGCTGTAAGTCAAACGGCATATCTTCTTTAATATGTAGTTATATATTAAAATTAAAGAGGATGTAATGCGTTACTTTAACTCTTTGTGTCAATGATATTTTGAGGCTTTTCATAAGAAGGGAATTAAATCTAAATTTTTTAAAACTATTAAAAAATCGAATCTTTGTGTTTAACATAAAAATATAACTTTATTAATTAAAGCTCTTTCTCCATTCAATTATTTATTTTATAGTTTGAAATAAAAGTGTGTAAAAGTTATTCATCGTCTACATTTTTTATTATAGTCTAATTAATTTTAAAACGTTTAACAATATTTTTAATTACGAACTAATTAATTAACGACAATGTAAAACAAACAATACGTAATATAAAAATTTATAAAAACTTTAAATTAACAGAAGGCAATTCTCGCGTATAATTAAATAAATAAATAAATCATAATTTCTCAGCTAATACAAATATAAGTAAATTCATTCAGCCAACCATAGAAATCGATAGACAAGTAGCCCCTGTAATTCTCGCGCGCAACGCATCGATGATTACCGGCTAGCATAGCTAGTCACACATATATACGTTGACATACCTATACGTGCATACGCGTATCTATACTTAACAAGCTCTTTGACATTAACCGCGCCGCGGCAAGCCGACCAGAGCATACTAAAACCGAGATCAAAACCTGCCGCGGAAACTGCGTCGACGAATTATTATTTCGTAACGCTGCTCGAAAGAGAAAAAAGAGAGCCGCCATTGGTACGTCGAGTGAAGAGTACTTGATCTTTGCTGGTACTTTTTGAGGAAGGTAATATTTTCATTAATGTAACGTTTGATTGTTAAGTTTAAAGGGAAAAAATCTAACGGCGTTTAAAGAACGTACTCCTCTCTTGTTAAAACGGTCATTAAGGAAAACATTAACGAGTTTCGCATTCTTTTACTTTTTAACTAGTTTTAAAAGATTGCTAAAAAAAAAAGAATTCCAAAACAAAAAGAAAGAGAATTCATCTTCGTACCCAGCGATTCATTAGTACTCCACAATTATATTTCAGAGTGGCATCTTGAAATTTGCTCGAGTATCATAAAGAGAAAGTGGAAAAGTCACTTGTTACAGTAATAAGTTCCATTTCGTTTTTCTTTCTTCTTCGTCCATTCTTTCTCTAGATAAAACAAAAAAAAGGATTTATACAGAAGTCGCAGCTGGTGATTAATGGCCACGAGAGAAGTTCCAGTTACTAATCGGCAACGTATGCACGGATTTCCGAAAGTTCTAGCAGGCATTAATATTTTTTTCCTCTCTTTTATCTTTTTCTTTGATCTTTTTTTTTCGAGTCTTTCACGAATCGCATAAGATCAGATATATATAATGTATAATTACCAAGATTTATTAATTTAATTCAGCTCAGATATGGCTTAATTCACTTGAACTTTTTTCCGTCTTCTTTCCTTTCCTTCATTTTTTCCAGCTGATAATTAGAAGACTCTTATTTATGGCAGTGTTCGTGGTTCAATTATACCTTGCAAAGCTTTTATTATCTATTACAAGATGAATTGTCGACTCTTATTGGTACAAAATGGCGTAGATGTATTCGTTAGCATTGAAATATAAAAAGTCTAATATACTTTTTTAAAATAAATGTCACGAAAAATTTATATTCGCATACTGCAGAATTCTCAGTAAAAATGATATTCGATCGATTCATAATTAACATTGAATGATAAAAAGAATATCAGAAAAACACGTTCAATTACATTATTAAACTATCCGGCATCGTAAATTTTCACGGTGCTGCCCCTCCTTAACGCATCAGAATGCATACCTAAGCAAAAAGTTAAGGCGTGCGACGACACGTAGTTATATCGATCGCGGTCTACATATCCTTACGTATGTAGCGACGCGAACACGGAAACATGTACACATGCGCGCAAGGATTTAGCGCAGATAAAATCCTCGCTTTGCGTGTGTACTTATACAAATCGGTTAGCTTCCTTCTTTCGCTCCTCGGCTTACATTTTTCTTTTCCTTTTTCGAACGCTGAGAAAATAAAAGCGCCAGTGGTGCGGTTATCGACGAGTCGAAGCATGTCGCCGACGTCCCGACAAAGTCGACGACGACGACGACGACGACGTGATTATTCATTGTTGAACGCGATCGATTCGTTGACATATGCTGCTATTGTTGGTGTCTTGGATTGAAAATCGAACTACGCAAGTTGACGAGGAAACCTACTTTTTTTTTTTCAAATTTATGGGTGTAGCGATTGTTTTGCCGTAAAGTTTTATTCATTAGTTTCCTCTTTTTTTTTAAATCGTTACGAGAATTTATTTTAACGTTTATTCGCTTTAAAAATAAAGTTAAAGTGAAACAAATACGTAAACGTTTTAAAGAAATATTAGATCTAAAATTTCTGACTTCGCAGGTAGAAAGTTACTCGATAAATAATAAATTATCAAAAGTTTCTCGAACCATCGACTAAAGATCGTTTTTTTATCTTCCACGTCTGAGAACAATAGCTCCGCTTGGACCGATGATTTGTGCCCTACCCAATGTACCAAAATTTGTTCTTTTTGCAAATTTATTGTCCACGTAGTATTGAACCGAGCCAAATTGAGAAAATTTAAAAAGAAGGATCTAAATTCAAAAATAACACATCCGCTGGTATGGCAAAAATTTACAGTGTTAGATACTTTTAATTATTTTCCTTACTTTAATACAGTACTTTAATATAATGCTAGAAAATGTGTTGAAACTGACTAAAGTACAATAGTAGAACCATCCAAACTTTTAATTTACACGAGCGATTCAATCATTATTTAAATATTTCGATACATATGAATTTAAAAGTAATTCGTATATTATATAAATTGTAGCATCATAGCGCCGTAAATTTTTTCCACCAATCATATTCCACCACTCAAATTTCTGTTTACATCGAAACATCAAAATTAACACTTACAATTTGGTTCGGAAATCGTTCTTCGCTCGAGCTATCCACATACCGAAACCTTCGAAACTCATCCAACGAACGAAAAGTATCGATTTATCTATCTGTTTCTCTCTGTCTCACTATCTCGACATTCGATCCAATTATTCATCTCGCGAGCGCGCGCGGAAGACAAACGGAAGCCAGAAAGTGGTCCCCGGCCTTGAGAAACGAAGCCTCGTGACCCTAACTAATTCATCCCGAAGCGAGCGAGAGTCCGTCGACGGCTCGACCATCGATGCCTCGCGCGCCCCTCCCCCCCCCCTACGCGTCCATCACCGTACCCTGCGGATCAATTGCCTTGTGTGCGCGAACGATGAGATTCGAAAGCATGGTCGAGCTTCCGATTCTCGGAAATGGCATCCTCCTCGCTTCGTCTCTATCCCTCTCGCTCTCTTTGTCAACCTTCGCTCATAGTCAGCTGGGTAACTCGAATTCCTTATTTTGAATACGCTCTCCGATACGAGTTTGCAAAGGACTTTACGTTCTGATGAGTTTGTGAGGTTTCGATCGTTAAATCGAGTTTTCATTATTTGTTTTTGTACGTTATCGAGTTTAATTGTCGTTGGTTCAATTTTCAAAATTCAATTTTGTTAGGATAATACGTTTGTTTTTTTTTTTTTTTTTTTTGTTTTTTTTTTATTTATTATTTATTATTTTTTCAAAATAATTTAACTTTCTTAATAAATGTAGAATTAAATTCCTTAAACTTATTGTACGTTTGAAAAATGTCAGTCGTTACTACATCATGAAATGCAAATACATTTGATATGTCTTTCAATACGTCACAGTCTCATATTCGTTATACACATAATACCGTCGCAATGATAAAATTAAAGCGTATCGAGATAATTGATAACATCACCGTGAAATTATAACGATTTTCGCAATAAAAAACCTCGTTTCAACTTCAATCGGTTTATCATCATTTTAGTATTAAAATAATGTATAATACACAAAATAAGTATCATTTACTAAACGTAGATAATTTTTATTTATTCATTTTGAAGATATTAACTAAACGTGCATTTAAAAGTTACTTTTCCATAAGCAACCCTTCATTAATCGAAAATTTCCTCGATAAAATACATTCATTCAAATCACGTTTAAACAATTCGGTGCAGTCACGCCGCACTCAAAGATCAAATATCCAAATCTTTTTAAATTTCGTACCGTAAGACAACAGCACTGGCAAATAATCTATAAGGTATTCGCGACGACTTGCCGATTTCGAAATCTCAAATTCAAAGTACCGCGAGTATAGCACCTATCCACTTTCGGCGATAAATTCGAAATTCAAATCCTACGGCCAATTTATCTCGCTCTCCTTTCTCTCGCAGTATGCTCGAGTCGCGCGTCCATTAAACCTTTTACCTACGCCGAATTAGCGACGTCCTCGCTGCTCTAGAGAAACCTCTCCGATCGATCGAGTTTCGCTCTCGTTACGATCCTGATAAAGGATCAAACGAAAGATTTTCGCTTTCATGGCAGGTGGAGATCGGCGCGAAATGAAGTTAACGCTGCGCTGAAATTGGAATTATAATGTTAGGGGGTGAGGGGATTTAGGATTGTAGTCGAGATGGAAATTTTCATCTGCGATTTTCATTGGTTTTATGTTAAGCAAAGTTTTATTTTAACGGATAATGATGATCTTCGCTTATTATTAAAAAGGGCGCCTAATTTTTCATTTTAAAATTATACAAAGTATATTATAAAACAGTATTAAATTTTCTTTATTTGAAAATATTATTAAAAAAGTAATCTTAGTATTAAAAGTACATTTATATTTTCTTTATTTTCAGTTGACCTACTTTCAGTTCATTATCATATATACATAATAAAATTTTAATTCCAATTTTATACTTGATATTAAACCAGACACTGAATTCCTTGTATATTAAAGAATACGTTAAAAATTTTATAAATTTAAAATTAACAAATTTTAATATCTTCAAACAAAGAAATAAAATAATTTTACGCATTATTCCAAGGACGTTGCTTTCACAATCTATTTTTTCTCCGTTTTATACTCCGTACTCCACATATGTATGCGAATCGATATCTAAATATAAATTAACGGAATAGATAAAAGATGAAACGTTAAATGTGAAAGTAAATCAAAGCCGACATAAATTTTTTTTCAACCCTTATGAAAAAAAAAAAAACTTTTTTTATCAACAAACGCCATCAACGCCGATACGACATCAACGATGATGCAATTCCATGCAAGACTCTACTAACTTCGCTTACGCACACAGATGTATACGCGTGTGTGCGATCCATAACTCTCCTTGGAGAAGATAGAGTCGAAGGAAAGTGGAGTCGCCGAGGGAGCCGAGGAAATAGGCCGAGAATATGACAGAGAGAGAGAGAGAGAGAGAGAGAGAGAGAGAGAGAGAGAGAGGAAGATAAAGAAAAAGTAGGGAGAGGTAGGATCGTACGTACTCTACACAGGCGAATCCCACCACCTGTTGCCATGGCTACCGCTGTCTCTCTTTCTCATTCTCTCGTACGAGCTAGCGAGCAACAGCCCAGTTTGATACGTTTTTTCATCTTTTCTCTCTTTCTTTCTGCCTTCATTTACAGGAACTTCGCGTACCACCTTGTGCACTTTCTTTCGCTTGCGTTTTTCTTTTCTTTTTTTTTTTTTTTTTACTGCGTGCTCACACAATGTATCGTCTTCTCCTTAGCCTTGTGTATGCATAAGTTTATTCCGCGTGCGACGACAACGAACGACTTTTTAACTCGCAAAAGTGAGCGTTTTACATGACGTGCGAGTGTCTTTTTCTTTTAGTATTTCTTTATTTTTTTTATTTATTTTTTTTTTTGTGTATCTAATGTAATTTTTATTATAAAATTATATATATAATTGTATTTAAACAATGTGCATAGTTCATTAATTAAAGATAAGAATTTCATAGAATTCCTTTGACTAACGAGTTATTCGAGTTATTTACTTGTCGATGTACTACTAAAAAACACAAAATAGAAAATCCGTTTTTGAAAATTTGAAAATGTGAATTTGAAACTTATTTTTATTAAAAATGTATTTATAATACAAAAGTAAGTTAAAATTAGTTAGTGCATTCAAAGCCTTTGTTTTACAAAAAAAAATGCAACAAATGTTTACATTTTTACACAATTATATCAGGAAATATTAAAACAAGGGTGGCTATCATCATGACTTAAACTTCTTTATGAATTTAGTTCCAATTTTTTATAATTTTTTATGAAAATGACTAGAATGGAGAATGATATCTATCTGTGTTTCTATACCTCTCATACGTAATAATAAAATCACGTTATCAAGAGTAATGCACATGACATTATTCCAAAGAAATAACAAAATTTTTTAAATCTGATCGTAAATAGTCCTTCTTTTACATTTTATCGTACTTCACTAGCCATTACATCGCAAATAAAAATCGAAAAATTGCCATAAGTTGAACGAGAACTTCTCAACTTCAAATTTTAAAGCCAAGGAAGTAAATCCATAAAATGTGAAGTATCGTCCCTTGCGTAACTTAACCAAACTCTATATATATATATATATATATATATATATATATATATATATATATATTTAAATAATAAAACACGATAAAATTTCAAATATAAGAGGCAAAAAAAAACATATTGAATAAAAGCAAAAACTCGTTTTTTTTTTTTTTTAACTTATAATATTTGCAATTTATCGCGTTAAAAACATTTTTCAAAAGCCGTAAGTACGTACGCAAGTACTTTCCACAACTTTTTTCAACTAAATCATTTTTCTTTCTCTCCTACTCGAATACACGGCGTGCGGTCATAGTCTTTCTATATTTTACAACGCGTACGTGGGATAAAAGACGAAATTAAGCAAGATCGAGGGCCACGAAAAGAGAACATCGTTATTCGCCGTGTAAGCGCGCGCGCACGCGTGCCTTTATGGCTGTTATCTTAAAATCAAGCGCTCGTAAAAATGACATTAGCCTCATGTCACGCGACTCTTTCCTCCCGATGATGCATCCACGCGTGCGTTTATCGCTAGAGGGAGAAAGAGAGAGAGAGAGAGAGAGACGCGTATATAGCTCGATTTATCGATCGCCTTTCCTCTTTGGTTTTACCCTTTTATTTTCCGTTGGCGAGCTTGTCTTTATCTATGCTTTTCTCTCTTCTTACATTTTTCTTCTCCTTCTCTTCTTGGCTATTTTTTTTTTTTTTTTTTTTATTAGAAGCTTTAGAATCTTTATTAAAGATTTTAATTGCTATACAGAGTAGGTAACAGATAATATACAATATTTACATTTTTAATATAAGGTTAATAAGCAGAGATTGAACATTAAACATTAAGATTACAAGATTGAAAGAATGAAACTATGAAAGCGCACGCTGGTATGTTTGGTTTAACTAGTAGCATAGCAAAGTTAATCGGAAAATATATATGAAGTGTATACAACTGATTTAGTAGTTTTGTTCTTTGTGTTTGGTATAAAGGGCAGCGCCAGATGACATGATCAAGATCTTGTTCTTCAATACCGCATTCGCATTTAGGATCACTTACAATATTTACTTTAGCAAGAGATGCAGCTAAATTATAGTGGTTGGATCTACAACGATTGATCGTGACTAGAAGTTCACGCGGAATATGTTTATTAAAGAACCAAGGCTTGCTTTGTTTAGCATAAAAGTTTTGAAAATATAATTTGGCTTTGTGTGCACTTGCTTCTTCAATAAATGTGGTAGATCTGAGAAACATATTTTTTTTGTAGTGTTCTCGAAAATCCGTAAAGGGGGTTTTAAATGAGTGACAGAAGGCTTCAGAGAGACTTGAATTTTTTGCTAGTTGATCTGCTTCATCGTTACCTTGAAAACCTGTATGAGAAGGAACCCAGCAGAAGTGAATGGAGCCTGAGTCAGTTTTGGAGTTGATAAATTCAAGATATTTTTTTTTAATTTCTAATATGTATGGGTTGACTCTGACAGTGATTTTCGTGTTTTGTAGGCTATTTAGAACGCTTAATGCATCTGTAAAAATGTAATTTGCTGCGTTGGGGTTTGAAAGTGCAATATCTAGAGCGTCATTTAATGCTATACTTTCAGCGGTAAAAATTGAGGTGTTTTTACTTAAAGATCTAGTAACTGTAATATTAAGTTTTGGGCATAAACATGCGGTGCCTACGGAAGGGGATAGAGGACTCTTACTACCATCTGTGAAGATATTAATGGTATTATTATGATTGGTGTTGGTGAAAGCTTCATGAGGAAGAGCTGCTGGGTTGTCGTTAGAGAGTTTAGTGAGTTTGTAATAGGGGATAGAGCATGTGAGTGTGTTGTAATCATGAGTATATAGATTAAATTTCTTGGTTTTATATAAATGAGGGATGGTGTCTTTATATTCATGAATACATTCTTCTATAAGCCTTTTTCGTTTATTGTTCCATTTTGAGGATTTTTTAAGGTGGTTAATAATGGTTTTGTGACTAGATAGGTTTTCATTAGATAGAGCTTTAGATAAGTACGAGAGGCAGATGAATTTAGTTCTCTCAGCAATAAAGGGTAGCTTGGATTCGGCAATTAAGATATTGGTGGGAGTAGTTTTGCGAAAACCGAGAGCTAGTCGTATGGCAGCAAATTGAATTTGTTCAAGTTTATATGCAATATTTTTTCGAGTAGGGAAGTAAATGAAACTGGCGTATTCTATGATACTCCGTATGAGACTCTTATAAACAGTGATGAGCGACTGGGGGTCTGCGCCCCACCAAATACCTTGTAAGTATTTTAAAATATTTAGAGATTTACAACATTTATTTTGCAGCTGATTGATATGGGTAGAAAATGATAGCTTATAATCAAAAAATACACCCAAGAATCGGGTATATTCGCTGGATTTAATGTTGTAGTTACTGATTGTGATTTCGGATTGTCCTGGAAGAATATTTCTATTGTTGAAGTGAATAAATACAGATTTGTGGGGGGCAATGTCAAGACCTAGGGACTTTAAGTTGACTTGAAGTGTGTGAGTTGATTTTTCGAGAGAGGATTTATTTGTTGAAAATAGAGCGATGTCGTCAGCAAATTGGGAAACAGAAATCCGAGATGAAGTTTTATGTAATATATTAGAGACATAAATAGTATATAGCAAAGGGCTAAGAACACCGCCTTGTGGGACCCCTTTATAGGCCAGTCTTATAGCATTGTCTACGCTGGAGTGAATGCATCTTTCGTAGGTAAGGAATTTCACGAATTTAGTAAATCGAAAAGGACAGCCGATATCCGCCAGTTTTTCGATGAGGATTTCGATATTAACATTGTCAAAGGCAGAAGAAATATCTAAAAATATAGCGTACATTTCTTTATTATTTTTAAAAGCATTTAATACATTAAGGGTGAGATTGGTTAGATTGTCATAGCAAGATTGGCCCTTGCGGAATCCGCTTTGACTGGTGGGTAAGATGTTTGTTGTTTCAATCCACCACTCGAACTTATTTTTGACCATAGTTTCAAATATTTTGCTAAGAGCGGAGGTTAGGGCGATAGGGCGATAAGTTTTACCATCGGGCTTTTTGATAAGATGAACATATGAGTGTTTCCAGGACGGAGGAAAGTCGCTGGTACGATACATTTCATTAAATATATCTAGTAAGACAAGCTTATACTGAATAGGCAGATTTTTAATTACAAGGTAGTCAATACCATCCAGACCGGGGGAAGATTGTGATTTCCGGGCGTTTAAAGCCACGTTGAACTCAGTGAAATTGAATTCCATTTCTAAAAAAGCATTGGGTTTGCATTCTGGGAGTATGTCGGGGTTAGTAGGTACCCAAGGGGGACAAATTTTATTTAAGGTAAGAATTTGATTATCTGTTTGTAGATGTTCCGGTGTATGCGATGCGTCGATTTTAACCCATTTATTCTTGAAAATTTTAAGCGTGTTCCATACATACCGAGGGTCAGTGTTAAAATTTATACTTTTTACAAAGTCTTTGTATTTGTGTTTTTTTTTAGACTTAAAAATTTTCCTAGATATGGCGACAAGTTTTTTGTAGTCAATGAAGTCATGGAGACTGAGAGTGTTTTTCCATTTTTGGAAGGCAATCTTTCTTTGCAGTATGACAGCATTACACTCTTCATCCCACCATGGGGTGGGGTTTCTGTGTATATTAGGATGAACGTTTTTTTTTGCTGGAGTGTTATAAGAAATAGCTTCTGTAATAGTATTAATAAATACATTGTATTTTGCGCTAGAGGAAAGGCTATCATATTCCATAGAAAGAAATCGTGAGTAGTTTAATTCAAGATAAGATGCAACCGAGGGCCATTCAGTTTTTTTGGAGTAGAGTCTAAGAGATTTTTTTCTAAAGACAGTTTTATCAGCATTAAGATCGATAAAAAAAGGATAGTGGTCGGATCCCCATGTTTCTTCACCGATTTTGATATTAATTTTATCAGCAATTCTACTTGTTGAAAGAATAAGATCAATGTTTGAAAACGTGTTTTTGTCAAAACGAGAGTAAGAGTCGGTGTTATGAATAAACAATTGGTGATCTTGAATACAATCGTATAAATGTCTTCCATTAGTATCAGTAATATTGCAATTCCAAGCAGAATTGTGCGCGTTAAAGTCGCCAACAAATATATAATCATTATGGGGATTGAAGTTAGAAAAGATAGAGTTCCACTGATTAAGAGACAGTGTTAATCCAGGTGCTCTATAGCAAACAAAAAAATCAAAACTTGGAGTTATGTTAGTAAAGTGTAAACCATAAATTTCGACAGAGGGATCCGGAGATAGAATGTTTGTAATCTCCGTATATGCAATATCATTACGTATAAATAAAATGATGCCTCCACCAGTGGAATATTTTCTATCTTTTCTATAACATTTAAAACCTGGAATATTAAATACGGCTGTGGAGTTATTGAGCCATGTTTCAACACATGCAATAATGTCAACCGTTGATGAGATACGTAGAATTTCCTCTTTGCGCAGACGAATGCTTCTTGGATTCCAATAAAATAATTTTATTTTTGATGTGTGTCTTGAGGTCATTGTAGAATGTGAGGTGTGGAGGTGGCTATATATCTAATTCTTCGGTCGATGTTTCTATGGAACTGGAGTCAGCAGTGCTGGGGTTGTCCAATTTTTTAATAATTCTTGTAACGCGGTGTTTAAGCCTTTTGTGTTCTAGATGATCGTAAATTTTCCTCAGTGTGTCAATAAGTGAATCAACAGAGAGAGAGTATTCTTGTGCGATGGTATACAAATCAGATTTGCCAAAAGAATTAGTTAAAAATTTAGCTAAACAGTGAAAGTCAACGTCAGTAAATGTTTTGTTTTCTTTAAAAAATTTTACAGCAGGTTGGAGTTGAATGATGATATCTTCTAAAGTGTCTCGTGTCTGGGATTTAACTTTCTTTTTGGGTTGTTTGAACGTTCTGAGATCATGTGTAGGAGGAAGAGTTTCGTCCTTTTGTTGAACTGTGTAGAGTGAAGATTTATCTAAATTTGCTAAAGGCTCGCTAGTCGACGAAGATGGAGGTAAAGGACGTTTTCTATTGACGTGTGTGTCGGAAGTATCCATAGTTTGTTCTTGAATGTTGTCGGAGCATTGATTATTATTTTCTATAGGTGGAAAGTCAGTGGTTGTAGTTTGTTTGGCTGGAGATAGAATAGTGGGGATTTCATCATTTTGCGATAGATTTGCAGAAGAGACTCGTTCGGTATTGTTAATATTTTTGCAAAATTTAGCCAAGTGTCCTTCTTCTTTGCAGAGAAAGCAAGAAAGCTTTTCACTTGAAAAGTAAATCCAATAAGTAACTTTATCGTGTACAAGTTGACAAGATTGAGGAATTTTGTTTACATCGTCGGAATCGATATAGAATTGTCGTCTATGACTAAGTAAGTGTGTATATCCGGGATCATACAAGCCTGTTTTCAAACATGTGATTTGAGATTTTAGCGAAACATTATATTTTTCTAGTAACGATTCTATAGCTGTGTTGGGTATAGAAGTATGTACATTGGAAATTAAAATTCGTTTTGTTTTAGAATTAAGAGGTCTGATTTCTAAAGAAAAGTTCTTAATATTTACATGTTTATGATTGTTCACTATTTCGTCCGCTTTTTCCTCCGAATTTAAATATATACAAACTCTATTGTGCGAAATTCGTGATATAGAAAGCATGTTGACAGGATTAATAATTCCACCTATGGCCAGTGCATAATCCCTAATGGTGAGACCTTCTATAGAATCCAATATAATAGCTTGATTCCTTGTAGGACACGTTTCTTTTTGCACTGCTTTAGAATAGCTAAGACGTTGTGACGTGGGCGTAGATTGAGTCATGTTGTTGGAACTTTGAATTTGAATGTCCCTGCTACCAGAAACACTCATGATTTTTTATTTTTTTATGGGGAGAAACTCCCCTTAGATTGAACTACACGAGTTATGATTCTCGCGTATGTCACTTGATTCACTTGATTTTGAGCGAAATTGCGAAATTGCGAAAAGGCACAACACTGTGTCGAAATCAAAGCCAACTCGCGAGCGATCGAGAGACCGTGTTTACAAATACGTCCGAACTCTACGAAGACTCATTGAAGAGATAATAGCCAACTCATTCTTGGCTATTATGGTGAAAGTTTAAATCGCGATATCTGATTTCCGTAGACGGTTTTTACTCTTGGCGCAATATAGTCTTCTTCTTTAAAAGAGGAAAATTCGCGCGTAACTTTTAAATTGCAAGCTATGGCCTTTCCTTATTCTTCTTCTTTTTTATTTAAATTCGAAACTTATATTGCTTTTAAATTAAAAATTGAAAGCATAATGTTTGTTATTTATAAAATCGCTATAAATTCATTACAATTCCATCCTGTGAATTAAAAACAACCTTTTTCCCCATTTTTAGAATAAAAGTATTTTTAAATATATAGGACAGCCGTTACTATATGTATATATACATATATTTTTAATATAAGCATTTATTAAATATTTATAAACTCACGGAGATGAATTATTAAAAATTTTAATTTATATTAAATCCGAAATACTTCTTTAATAAATGTTAAATGTAAATAAATGAATGTTTCGTTACTTCGAAACAACGATTATTACTCGCATTATGTCTAAAAGAGACAAAGTAATTTTTTTACATAAATTGAATACGCTTCTCGTGTACGAGTAAATATAAATTAGTAAATAATGTTCAGTATGCGAGTTCTATCATTCAATTGTTACAATTTTACATAAATAAAATACATGTGTAGAACGTTTGATAAATTTATTTCTAATCCTATTTATTTGGTCAAAATTAAAAAAAAAATAATTACTTGATTATCCAAACAATAAGCATAATTTACCATTTTCCAATCTGTAAGAAAATAAATTGTTGCGCCGTGGAACCCTCCAATCGTTTTCCTTGCTACGAAATCGAAAACGGTTTTTTGCATAAATTATCAACTTTTCCTTCTGAAAAAAAAAAAGAAAAAATAAAATGCCAATTGCCGAGTCGGTCGCAATACCTTATTGCATTCATTCATTCTTATCTCATGAACGGAAAGACAACTCGAGGCCGAGAGTTTGTCCGCTTAAGGTCAACGCCACGAGAAGACGAAGAAACTATATTCGCCGCGTGGCGCCTGAAAATAATACAATGTTCGAATCTTCGCCGGCGCCGTTATAACCTCGACTTGCCGTCGTGTACTTTTGTAATAAAGGATCTTCCGCGTATAAATTTCTCGTTAAGCGCGTCCAACCGCGACGTCGTTGGATTTTTTACGATTAGGGGGAAGGGAGAGGGGGAGAAAACGGAGACGAAGTTTTTCGTTCTTTGCTGGCTAAATTGCAGCGTATGGTATATGGGAAAGGTGATGTTTAATGAAATGATAAAAAAGGAATGATGGGATGTTTAGATATGCGTAATTTCGATTCGTGAGATTCATTTTGCATTAAATAGTTGAGTTTAATCGTATTGTTGGAACAAACAAGATGAGGGAATTATCATAGCATTAGTTAATTATATCAGATGCGTTTATACATGAACAAAAATTTCTTTTATATACTTTATTGTAATATTATTTTTTAATCATTTTAAACATATTTAACTTTTATTAAATATATGGTTAGTCATTTAAGTAGTACAATACTATGTACTGTCGGACCTACATTATTAGTACTGATAAATATCAACGTATAAGCATAAATTTAATTTAAATATTTCATTCGATATTAATGATTAAATATTTTGAAACTTTATTTAGTAAAATATTTTAATAAAATCTCATCAATTTTAATAATACTGTTTACTTTTAAATTATAAGATCACGCAAACGTTTACTTGCGAGGATAACATTGATTCTTTTTACACAACTATTCAATATCAGATTTTTTTGTATTTTTAGATCTAGAATTGTTAAAGCTATCAATTAAAAATTTTCACATCAATGGATAAAATAAATCGCATTTTAGTATTTAAAAAATAACTAACAACTACAGAATCTAAACTGGCGAAAAAATTGAAATTCAATCCAACGACACTTCGTTACATTGAACTTACAACGACAATCCAAAACCGATTAACTCCAAATCTGTCTTAGAATTGTTTTCAGTAATCGAACCTTTGTCTCACCAAAAAAAAAAAAGAGATAGAGATGCAAAGTAGAAAACTCCAGCCGCGATTAATTAATCGGACGTATGCGCTTTCCCTTCAGTCAATTTTGCAAAATACAAAAAAATCAAAGGTACAGAAAGGGGGGCGGGGGGTGTAGGTCGGAAACGTACGTTCGCTTTTCGCTCTTATCGTGAATGGACCGGAAATTCCGGAGTACCCAATGCGCAATCACCGAGCGATTGAAAAAATAAAAGTTCGCGTAAACTCGCGCACGAAATGCAATTTAACGTTCGGTCAGCGCCTCACTTACGCTGCGAGATTTTCCGTTGACTCGGCGGATATTACTTTTGCCACGGGCGTAATTAACACCCGGAGTTGCTTATCCTTTCTCTTTATCCCTGATTTTTTTATCGATCGATAAGTCAAGTTTTATGTTTATTGAAATTTTAAAAATATGTACTTCTTTGTTAAGAGAATTTTATTTATGAGAGTCTTTATTTTAATAAAACTACATTTATTTAGCGAATCTTGTCAAATAATAAATGTCAATGATAATTTAATGAAAATAAATTTTCATCGAATTTGATTGCAAACAGATTTTTTCAAATATCAAAAATTAATTTTACTTTATATTGTACTTTTTATTTTATTGATTCGTTAATAATTCTTTTTGTAATTTAAACAACTCATTTATTAGAACAAATATCAATTACAAATTATCGATCGTAAAATTATAATAAAGACAATCTAATTATAAACTGGTATTTGCGGAATTTATTTGTTATAGAATTTATAGTAAATTTTACTTGTATTAATTTCAGTGTTGAGCTTAGTTAATGCTTTTATCGTAAAATATGGCTAAGTAAAATTAAACTTTAAATTTTGTGAGCGAAATAATAATTTTGCAATGTTAATTTTATAAATTCAAAAAATAGATTAATTTCTCCGCATTCTTGGGAGCTAGCAAAATTTTTTAATAAAAATAAATAATTTTATAAAAATTATGCACTCAATTGAATTAAATTTAACATCTTCTAGAAAAAAAAATAATAATAATAATAATAAAAAAAATTATTATCCACACGCTAGCTGCTTCAAATCTAGTAAAGTAAAAAAAAAATAAATAAATACACACGACACGAGGAAAACCACTTGGTTTGCCATTATGAAATTCTTTCTTACAACGAACCGACCACGAAGAGCTTTTTCCTTTAAAGCGTCCAGCTCGCATGCACATGTATACATACGTATGTGTGCAAATATGTATATATGTACATGTGTATAATAAAACGAAGGTAAAAAAGGAAAAAAAAAACGGCGACGCGAGGGCTGTATTAATCCACAAAGTGTATTAAAACTTTCATGCTTGCTTGATTTCGAGAGAAAATGCCGCATGAAAGATGATACGGTATTTCTCGAGTACGATAAAAATCAGAACCATAATTTTTTCGTTGGGACGATTTTATTTCGTTTAAAATCTTTATCTTTGACCTTTTGCTTTGAAATATTTAAAATCTTTATTTTTAAGAATCATCGCTCGATTTGAACGTAATAGCATTTTAATGTTAAAATTTTATTTTAATCTTTTATTTTCCATTGAAAATTCGAATGTAAAAAAGAAAATATATATATATATATACGTTTTTGCTTGATTTTTCAAAAAAGCTTAAAGCTATATTATTTAAACTTTTCTTAAATAAATTCGTACATAAATTACCGAGACTTGATTGCATAAGTGAAGAATTTACATTTTCCACAACAAAATCTTACGAGTATTTTAATTTCTAGAAAATTCGCAACCAGACTGATAATATAACTTTTTTAATTAAAAATTTAATCATTACCTGGCACTTTGTTTTATTTTCCTTATGATTAATTACATTGAATTTTTTAATTTTATAAATTAAAATTTTTACCTTTTCTTCAACCTACATTTTATTGTAAATATTTTTTTTTTTTTTTTTTTTTTTTACATACAAAACTTTCATTAACTCTCAAAACAACAGCTGTATAAAAAAAAAAAAAAAACAACCGTTTGAATTATTTGTTCTCACACCTCGCGATTGGCAAATCACCTCGTGAACATAACCCAATAATCCAAGTGATTACTTCTTCCAATTAGTCATTCCCTTACAACGTAAGCTTACTACTCGCAGCCACGCCTAATTAACATCCAAGATATCGGATTAATCAGCGCAACCATAACCAAGGAGAAACCTCGAGCTTCTCACGTTCATCTCCTATCGTAAAATTCAATTAGACGTCCGCACCTGAAGAAAAGCTTAGCACTAGGTACATACGTGTTCGTACGTACAGCCGATGGATTCTGACCTAATTAGGTTAATGGCGAAGAGGACGCGACGGCTGTCACGCCCGCGAAAATTCAAAAAGCCACGACGACGTCGATCCATTCGCTTCTCGTGAGAGCTTAAATCCTTCCCCTCTCTATTTCGATGTGCGTATACGCCGTTGCCATTTTTACGTCGTCCGTCGCGCGCACTTTTATGGATAAAAGATACAGGCGAGAGGACGAACGAGGCGAGCGAGTTTTTGCGAGGGAATATGTTTCGAGTAATGAGAATAGGAATGAAATTAGAATTTGCGCTGATTGGTTTGCGTGTTAATTTTTAATTGTCGCGTAATTTATACAAGTGATTCTTTCATGTAATGCTGTATTATTTACAGGATGTTTTCGAAATTATTTTTTTTTTTTGTGCATAAATTTTTAAACTAAAATGATAATCTCTGCTAAATTTCAACAATTACAATTTGTTATACTATTAAGTATATTAATAAGTTATACACTCTGACAAAAAAGTATCCGGAAATTTGAAATAAAACGCAAAAATATTAAACTTCTTCAGTATTTATTGAATCTCCTTTAAAATATGCTCCATTTGAAGCGATACACATGTGCCAACGTTTTTTCCAATCATGGAAACATTTTTTATAGGCGCTTTCAGGGATGGCCTTCAGCTCTTTCTGCGAATTTTCTTTTATGGCGTCTATGGAGTCAAATCTGGTTCCCCGGAGCGGTAATTTCAGTCTGGAGAAGAAAAAAAAGTCACACGGAGCTAGATCAGGCGAATAAGGTGGCTGGCCGATGGTATTTATCGAGTGTTTGGTCTTAAAATCGTTAATAATCGTGGCTCGATGAGATGGTGCGTTATCGTCATGCAAAATCCACGAATTGTTTTGCCACAAATCCGGCCGTTTACGGCGAATATTTTCACGCAAACGTCTCAAAACAGTTAAATAGAAGTCCTTATTGACCGTTTGACCTTGCGGAACGAATTCATGATGAACCACATCACGAATATCGAAGAAAACAATAAGCATCGTCTTGATTTTCGAACGACTTTTGCGAGGTTTTTTCGATTTCGGCTCATTTTTTCCCACACATTCCGATGATTGTCGGCTCGTTTGTGTGTCGTATTCATAGACCTATGTCTCGTCACCAGTTATGATCCGTCCCATGAACGTGGGATCAGAATTCGCACGATCCAGCATGTCTGCAGCTACCTGCATCCGGTACTGTTTTTGAAGAAAATTCAGCTCTAACGGAACGAGCCGAGCGGCGACGCGCTGCATGCCCAATTAATTCACCAAAATTAAACAAGCGGTTTCATGAGAGATGTTGAGATAACGAGCTATCTCTCTAACACTGGCATGACGATTTTCGAGCACAATTTCCTTGATTTTTTCGACGTTATCGTTGGTTGAAGAGGTCGACGGTCGTCCTGAACGAGGCAAATCTTCGACGATCTCCCGACCGTTTTTAAAGGCTTTGTACCATTCGTACACTTGAGTTTTTGATAAAACAGAGTCTCCATAAGCCTTTTCCAGCATTCGCAACGAGTCAGCACACGAAATTTCGTTTAAAACACAAAATTTAAGACAAACTCTTTGTTCAATATTTTTTTCCATTGTAACATTCGCAGACTACCACTGAGGTCGACTGGTTTTAACAGCTGTCGTAAACAAACTAGTTGATAGACCGCACTCATGTTTGGCATAGTAATTACGGACAGTCCTACCAACATACAGAAACTTCAAATACTCAAAAATACTCAACGCGGGCAATTTAAATGAGAATTTTACGGATACTTTTTTGTCAGAGTGTACATAAATTTTATCGCAAAGGCAATTGAGAATACTAAATTTTATTTTACATAGAAATATAATTCTACATATAAATCAAATTTATGATATAAATTAAATTCAATATTTTACACGTCTATAATATTTTCGAGAATCGTTTAAAATCCTATAAATGATAATCCAATATAGAATTTATAACGAAAACCGTTATTAACGTGTGTTCGAGTACACTTAATATGTTTTAAAAAATGTAAAATTTGCACACTATTATTATAAATATCCTCTATTATTTAAATCGATCTTTTCAAAATCTTCTATAACACAATTCAATAACATCCTAGTCAATAAATTTTTAAAATATTCGAAATGATTTTACGAGCTTGTCGTAGTAAAAAAAAAAAAAAAAAAACCGCAAGCATTTTATCTTTCATGCAAAACCCAACAACAAAGAAGCTCAATCCATCACGCTAACATCTCTTCAGTCAGAATCTTCGATCGTGAAATAAAATCGGCGCTTTCTTTCTCTTTACCCTCAAAAAGAAAGCTAAAACACATCCGCCTGTTCCGCTGTTATACAAAATCTATATGTACCATATAACCACTCGACGTAACTTTTACATACACATTTAATGCGGCCATCGGCTGACCATCCGAGGATTGAATTCCGCGCAAATTTTGTTAAAACCGTGATATTTCGGAAGGAAAAAAAGCCATTTGGGTTGTTCGACGATATTAATTCGGCGATAAATTGTGCTTTGAAAGATTCCTTTATACTCGCGTATTTATATCAATCGATCCAAAATTTAAATTTAAGGTAAAGCGTGATTTTTTTTGTTTAAATCACGATTGAATAAATTTACACGGCGATACATTTGCAAAACGCGCGAACGTTTTAAAATCGTCGATGCGTAAGGTTTTTTTACTAATTATTTTTACGCATAAGCGCTCTCTCGCGTCGTGTTTAACTTTTATTGAAAATTCTATTTTCATACAGAAGCGATTTCCTGGAAGGAATAAAATAATAAAACAAAACTATACGCCTTTTTTTTTTTTTTTTTTTTTATAACTGAATACGATTTTTATACTTCTGTACGTTTTTCCGCTTGTTAAGTTTAAAAATTTGTATATTTTTGTACATGTAGCTTGCAAAAAAATTAATAAATAAAAGTAAATAAAAAAACAAAAAAAAAAAAAAAAAAAAAAAAAAGTAAGTCATAATTTTGAATCGATAAGTAACGCGATGAAAAATTAAAAAAAAATTTTAGATTGCAATTATTTTTAAAGATCGTTTTATTATATTGCGTAAAACATAAAACTACTTAGTGAGATTATAAATCTTATCTTAATGAGGCATTTTTATAATCCACAATTAAAAAAAAAAAAAAAAAACAAAAAAAAAGCATTGAATTTCGCGCTATCCTAATTCAACTCGACGAGGCGAGTAGATTAAGAGATTGTAATATAAGCAAAGAAAAATCCAATACATATTTCACCATAAAATCGCGTATTCAATCACATGAAACAAGATAGCCTTCAACGTTCACAAAAGATTTCACTTCACAAAGTCCATATCCGCAAATGAAAAGCTTCCTACGTTTCAAATAAAGCACCCGGGCGCGTACCGAAAGAAGAAAAAAGAAGAAAAAAAAAAAAAAATAACTCTCATCGTTCCGAATCGACACGGTGGTAAAGTATGTACATAAATCTCATAAACTCCCGGGTACGGTATACATATAACCGCGATGAGCATCGAAACGCTCGATATTAAAAGTGCGCGGCTAAATATCCTCTCCGAGCGTCGAACATAACGCACCTGTGCGTGTGAATACGCGCGTGTGTTTGGGTGTGTGTGTGTGTGTGTCTGTGTGTGGGTTTGTGTATAAAAATCGTTCTTTACCCGCAGCAACTTCGAATTTCAATCTGTATATTTACCCACGCTTCGAATCCTCTAACGTATCGGTTGCACCGCTCGCTTTAACCTGAAAAAATATACGCGTTTATATACACAAACAAATAGAATACGGTATACACATATACACTTATTTTTCGAGCGGTTTCTTCCCCTCTTACCGAAGAAATATACCATACACGGATACGATCCATTCGTATATTTACGCGTGTACGCGACTTTTTTCTCCCAAGCGAGATGAAAATGCAGTCTTCGAGTTATATAATAATAGTAAAAATCGTCTCCGTCTTGTTATACTTGTTCGTGGCGTGTCGTAAAAAGGAAATAGAGAAGGAGAGAGAAAATTGTAGCCGCAATCCCTTCGGCGATAAGGAGCTTCCTTGGCGGCATTAATGCTCTACAAATTTTTTTTTTTCTTTTTTATTATTATTATTATTTTCGATCTCTTTTATTTCTCGGCACGTGTAATATTTTTAGTCATTTTTCTTTTTGCAAAGAAAGGTAGACGAATACTTTTACTCGTTCGTTGAAAACTTTGTTAAAGAGGAATTGCGATTACGATATCTGACGGTATGAAATGAGAATAGGAAATTATATTAACACACATCGATATAATGGAATTTATATTAGATCGCTAATTTAATAAAATTTCATGCATATGAAAATAATCTCTTCGATTACTCAAATATGTTGTTTAATATAAATAAAATTAAAAATAAAATAGTATACTAATACGTTTCAAACTGATTTACATAAATTATTCCAACTCAAAGAGCAAAAAAACAAAAGGAAAAAATATAAAAATCAACAGTTATACCACGATTCCAATTTCACCATTGTATTTCTTCGCAGTCGCATAAAGCTTACGAGAGAGACAAAAAACTATATAGCAGCTTGACGAGACGATAAACACCGAAGAGATAGAGATAGAGAGAGAGAGAAAGAGAAAGCGCTCGCTTTCTCGAGAAAACGCGACGCGAAGAAATTAAACTTCGCGTCGCATTTGCCTTTGGGCAACGATAGTCGACCCCGTCGACGGAAAATTTCCGCCTTATTTATACGTAATATAAATTTATAACTTAAGGAAAATTTAAACGTCAACGATGGCAAAGAGGCGACGATTACAATTACGTATGAAATAAGACGAGCAGGAAATGTTTTTTTCATCTAATCGAATTAACTTTTCACTTAGTCGTAATTGTTCCGGTGCTCGCGTTTTCGCGGCCTCGTTTGTATACATATATGCGTAAGAACTTCAAAAGTTCACCCTTGTTTTTTTTATTTTCTAACTTTATTACTTTTTTTTTTTTTTTTTTCCTTTTTTTGCTTTTCTTACGTTTTATGTTATATCGCTTAGATATAACGTCGTGGCTCTTATTGCGTTTTCTATTGATTGAAGTTGACGTTTATTCTGCTATCTGGTATTTTCTTATCTTTTTGTACTGGTAATGCCGCAGTTTCTTTAAACGCTTTCTTCGTACTTTAATAATGATACGTACATTTACAAACATAGCTTTTATCTCATTACTGCGACGAACAGAAATGTTATAATAGTCCGATAATCTTGTTTCTCCGTACTTTGTATTTACTACCTTTTACAAAAAAATTAATTACCTCATTAATAATTACAGAACTTTAATTATTAAATAGGCGTAAGAATACTTTGATATTAATGAATAATTATTACCAAAATTATATAATTACAATATGAATTGGCGGTGCTGAGAATAACTAATTACTTATTCATCTCTTATTTCTCTTGAAGTAATTAGTAAGTCAAAGTAGTAAGTACTTAAAAGCGATCCAATCTAATTTAAACTTTATATTTGTTATTGTTGCCAACGTAGATTATTATTAATATTATATAAATATTATCGCGTGCAATTTATACGTATGAATAATTTTAAAGAATGACATTTTTTTTTTTAATTATGCGCGCGCAAAATTTTTCATAAAATTATTCGTACTTAGTTTTAGAAACTTTATCAACGAAATTTAACACATTGCGTACGGCGCTCTGCTCGCGCGACGCGCTCACAGGGCCCGCACATTTTTGGGCGCCGATTGAGTCGAAGAAACCTGAAAACGAGATATCTCGTCTCCCGTACGCAATGTGTTAAGATAAATTAGCCTCATTAAAAACACCATTATAACGAAAAAGATAAAAAATAAAAAAGATAAAATTTTACTTAATGCCGAGCTTTGATAAAGTTTTAGTTTATTACGTTCAAAAGAATTTACTATAGCGATAAAATAAATTACAAAAAATAAGTCTCCATCGTAAACAGAAAAAAAAGAGTAATCTCTCGGCACGAATAGTTTTATTGTGCCGTAAAAATCTTTTGCAATATTCTAGAACCTCGCTAAGAATTCAACTCGAAGTGGATTTGAAATTCTAAAATTTTTTTTACAAAACGATTGAAGAAGCCGATTGATTCGCTCGGTAATAAGGAAAATAAAAGAAATAAAATTCGTCGTCTGTATCATCTGTAAAATATTTTTATTCTTAATGCCCACAATCCCAAACGTATTTTGATTCAAATATTTTTCGTTAAAAATGAAATGTCGAATTTCCGATTAATTTTTATTGAGCTTAATGAGATTACAAAGAGCTTCTTTTTTTTTAATCGTGATTCGATATTTTAATGTACATTTTACAATATAGAGTAATAATATTTCTCTGAATTTTATAAATTTGCGCACCCTTATTTTTTGAAAAAATTATATTCCAATTTGACGATTCTAAGAGAGTAATTGATTTATTAAAATTATATTATTTTAATTAAACAAAAATTTATTTTATTTGACATTTATTGATTGAAAGCCCGAAGGCATCTAGCGAGTGATAAAGCATCGACTCGGCTCATTAAATTTTCCTTGTGAATTAATAAAATTTCGTTTTATTATTTCATTAAACGATTTTTCATTTGTTGATTTCTTTTTTCCCATCCCATTTAACCTACATACAAAAATTTTCACAATAAACGTAAAGTCACGTTCACAATTATCACGTTAGATTTCGCATAAGCGTATGGTAATGCTCGCGCGTGTTTCCACACTGGAAGTAAACGTGGTCTCTGGATGTTGACCCGAGCGCACAAGAATGACCGAAGCCTTAAAATGTACCTGAGCATACGAGGCAACTTTATGAAGTCTAGTCAATTTTTTTTTATTGTTCATTTTAAACCTTCGAATTCTCAATCTTTTCCGGTCGTGAACAAAATGCATCATTTTATACCTTTTTCTTCTCTATTTCTTAAAACTGCATTCGTTTCGCTTAAGTAAATTTACATAATTCCGATGCTTTATTTTCAAAACAGCATTTCTAGCGTGTTTCTCGGGCATTGAAAAAAAATCACGTCCCTTCGTTCTAAACATACAAAATTTCAAATAAATCTCAAAAAGCCTTCAGACTCGTTCATTCGAGCGTATTTTTTGTGTAAACACTTCGTTCGGGGCATGAGATTCAACATTTCTTTGTACATATGTATACGCATACATGTATATATGTGTAGAACCGACGAAACGCTGTAAAACCGTGAAGTAGGTATTCACTCGAGCCGAGTTTTCAAAGATACACGGCAATCGAAGTTGTTCGCGAAACTTAAATTGTCTATTCGTCCCTCCACCCCTCTTTTCTTTCTCTGCTCCTCTCCTCCTCGTTCTATTGGGAAAGACCTTCGAGGAGACTCGATGTTCTACGCGCGAAGAATTCCGAGTAAGCTTATCCGACTATTTACCAATCTTTCGAATTATTTTGCTTATATATTATATTATTCGAGTTATCACGTGGTGAAATGTAGAATTGTTGATAAAGTTCGAAATTTGTTGGGCTAATGGAATTGGTATTTTCAGCTTGAAATTAATAATAATTAGTAGTTTCGAAAAAGTTTTAATTTTATTATAAAATTCCATTAGGGATTAATCATCGATGTAAATGTCTGTTTTTGAATATAAATTGAATTTGAAAATTAAATAATACTTTTATAAGAATTATATTATTTAAGTATATTTAAAACAATTGAAAAAAATATTGGTAAAAAAAAAAAAAAAATTGAAATACTGAATTTTCAAAATTAATTATGAAATACCGAAATCGCAAACATTAATTAAATTAGATTATTATCACGGTGATTCTATATTAATTTGATCTTGAAGCAAATAATTTAGTAGTTGACAAAATCAAGAAAAATAATAATTAGTAATAGTTTAAAAAATAATATACTTTCAAAAATTTAAACTCTAATTTGATTTTATTTTATATGATTTGAAAGGCTTTCATTCAAATTCAAAAATGTTAAAACTGTCTTCTATAAATTACACGCAATAAAAGTACACAATGAAAAAAAAAAAAATTTATCTCCTTTTTATACTTTTTCATTAAAAAATCGTACTCGGCTCTCGGCGTTAGTATAAATGCACTTTACGCGCTCTCTTTCACGTCCTAAAGGTAAAAATTTATTCGACTCTCATATAAGTCTAAATGTCAAAGTGCATTCGATTCGTTTTACGTCGTAGTGGATAAAAATTCCCGATTTCTATGGTTAAACTCGGACAGTTTTCGAGACGTCGCAAGCACTCGTATATACGAAAAATGCTCTTCGCTTGCATATACGTATCGGCATTTTTCCGCGTTATTTTTTTCTGGCTATCTTTAGAGTTTTTTCTACTGCGTTTCCTATATTTTTGAAAAAAAAAAAAAAAAAAAAAAAGCGTAGCGATAGCTGCGTATCCGTATTGATTTATTTCTTTAATTAAAATTTAAAAATGCTTTTACCTAAAATAACATAAATATGGCGTATTACTACTTAACTCGCTTGTGAATTTTTTAAAATTTACGATTCGAAAAGTGCAAGCACATAATATTTATAGATATGAGCGAAACGTATCCCACACATTTACAAACGTAAAAACGAGAAAACAAGAACAAAGAAACGTTCACAAAGCGGTTTTACTTGCAGCGCGTTGCAGTTATCTCATGCCCACGTATATCGAATGCAACCGCGTCGAATATTAACTTGAGATTTCCTTCGATCGAACGCATTTCGGAATACGTGAGCCCTCGCGCGTCATGGGAAATATTGGAAAAGCGATACGAAAGAAAAAGAATACGATTGGTGTATCAGCTCGACGTGTAACACACTCGCATAATAAGTGGCTTTAGAAAAAAAAAAAAAAAAAAAACGCGAGCTTACCTTTTTTCGCGATTTTAAAAATATTGCTTTTTTATACGTAATTTATTAAAAATTTGTTTAAAAAATTATTCTATGGTCGTTTGATTATTTAATTTTATTCGGATCAAGATTGTCTAATTTTCTATATTTAAATATTTTTATACATAGTACGAACATTATAAAAAAGAATGCAATCTTTGCTAAAGTCATTTCCATTGGTTATTTTAACATTATTAAAAAGCCGGTAATTACTAATGGGCATAGTGTAAAATGAAATCATGCTGAAGCTGAATAATTATTCATTTGAAAATTCAGTAGTTTCTATATTTCGGCTATAAAATTTCTCGGTCGTCCATCACGCTAAAAAAAAAAAAAAAAAAAAAAAAAAAAAAAAAAAAAAAAAAAAGAATAAGATCATCTAATCCATTGAAGAAAACGGTTCTCTTCATCTCCTTTTCCCAATACCTCACAAGCACAAGCACCCATAACTTTCCAAGTTGAAAATCGGCTTTTCTCTCTTCTATCACCTCCTCGTGCGCGCGCGAGTAAGACCATTTCCCACCCACTTAACTAAAAATCCCTCCCCCCTCTTTCTCTCCTCCTTTATATCCTCTTCGCCTATCGGTGCGACCGATGCAATCTCTGCTAATGCGTGCCGGTGAGAAAGACATTAAAATCGGGGTGAGCGAGAATGAGAGAAGAAGATGAAGAAGAAGTCGGAGACATGGAGGCTCCTGCGGCCTGGTAAAAAGCGATATGGGAGGTTTTAGTGCGTCTTAGGTAAAACTACCCGTTTCCTTTCGCGACGGATACAAAGCCCTCCTTGACGCGTAAGCCCTTTGCTATACTTTACCGCTTTATCGGCGCGCTAGCAACGTCGCGAGTACCGAGATGATGATAGCTTTTTTATTTTTTCTTACGATTGATCGAGTACTCAAGGTTAATTGACTTTTTTCTCGCTTTGTCTTGGTTAGTTAACGATGATTTAATGAGAATTAAGGTCGTGGTAAATGGTTAATGGATTGTTATAATTATCCGATTTTGTTTTGTTTCGATGACGCCTTACCGTTAAAATAAACTTTTGGTCGCAGCTGTAGCATTAGGTATCGCATAAAATTATTAAATTAAAAATACAAAATATTCAAAAAAAATTAATTTATTCATTTAAGTTTGTAAATAAATTCGAAGAATATTAATTGATTAATTGAATGGTTATTCTGTTCCCTTTACAAATACACCTCCTTCTTTAAACATTCAAGATAAAATTGCTTTGTCCTCTTAAACAGATACTTAAAATTTAATAAAAAGATACAGTCAACTCCTACTGTTCGCCTCTGAATAAACCCGATGCAATATCCAGCAGCGCCAAGAAAAGTTCCCATTGTTAAGTTAACAATTGTTCATCGACTACGGAAAAAAAAATAAATAAATAAATCAAAAGAAAGTATTTATTATCTCAACGGGAAGCTGTGCGCTTAACAAACGCACAGATCGAAAGATAAACTCGAGCCAATATTTAGGTATGACAAACTCAATTCTTAATCGAATGAAGAACGAATCCATTAATTTTTATTCGAATCTCGCAAATGTATTTTACGTACACAAGTTAGACGCGGAATATCTCGCTTGCTTCCTCGCTCGACTTACGGGCAAAACAGGATTTAACCTACAATAGTACGGATACAATTAAGCTAAGATTTAAGGAAAGTAGGTCAGGCTCTAGTCACTCGTGAGAGTAAGTTTTAAAAATGTTTGTCTTAAATCCCGCGGATTAATCCCGCGAGCTTAAAACTTTATCTCGCTTTTTATACATTTTTTTACCTTTACGCGCGATAAACCACGCAAAAAGATGAAATCTTGAAAATGCAGAAAAAAAAAAAAAAAAGAAATAACGCCGCGACGAATGCTATTCTTCGAATTAATGAAAAATAGCTTAAATTTTTATCGTACGTAGTATGCTTCATCTCCAGCAGTTTTACAACGACATAAAACTATTAAATTTATAAATTAATTTACTTGCGATTAAATACAGTTATTTTGTTAACAAATTCTATTACTTAACGAATGGAAAATTTCATTTTTGTAAATTATTTTTCCATTGCGTAATTATCAAGTAAATTAAAGTAAGTCGTCCTTTAAGAATAAGATCACATTTTTTAAACAATATCATCCAGCAATTATTTTTGTGAATCTTATTGTCTTAGTGTACGAATCTTTTTCTCCAGTTTTGCGTCCAACAGACATAATTCTCGTTAATATCCCTTGAAATCGTTATAGACCCCGATATATTGGCAAACAGCCATAGTGCACAATCAAATAGTGAAAAACGAAATAAAAAATCAGAAAAATTAAAACCAAAATAAAGAATAGAAAATTAATTGGGAATTTTATCGTTTCGAAAACGGTAATCCTCAAATTGTAATGGCATCCGTATGTTGTCAGATCGATTGCAAATGGTCATCGACGATAACGGAGCTAATATTTCCTCTATTGAACTTGCGGATAGCGGTTTCAAATTTCAATCGAAGAGCATCCAAGAGAAGGCAAACGAAAACTAGAAAGTTGTAAATTTCTTTTAAAATAAACGATATGTGGTGTGTTACTAAATATTATTAAATTTCCAATCGTAGTTTCATATTTCTAACTATTATGCTATTTTATTTTTTTTGTAGCATTTTGCAATCAAATATTTTATGACTTTTAAATTAAAATAAAACCACAATAGTTTCGACGTATCTTTTTATTAACAGCACATGTGGTTTATGTATCAAAACAAAAGATTTAACGGAAACTAATCAACAGCCCCAAACACAATGAAACTTTTTCCATCACAAACAAAACAAATCCAAGTCTTTCTCCTATTTTTCAACCACATACTCGAATCCAAATCCGCGTATTTGTAAATGTTAAGGAGATTGAATTTGCCGATCGCATATGTACGAGTATTCACTGACACATTCGCGTGTATACGAAAGAAAAAGCAATTTTACCTCCCATACCACTTTCTCGCGCGTCTCTTTTTCTCGAATGTCATCTTTTATACCGGATTTAATAGACTGAACGTGCGGAAATCGAAAAAGAAGCTGACTTATACGGGCTCGTTAACCTTACCGATTTCTCGCGTTCTTTCGTAAGATTCGTTGTAAACGTTTACGTTAAACCGTTCAGCGGTGATATAGCAAAAAAAATTTCGATAGATTGATACGGAACGGAAGTAAAAAATAGGTGAGAAGTTATGGACGTTGGAAGATTTAAGGTTTAATGGCTACGATTGTTTAAAGCTTGGAAGACAGAGGATTCCTTTTATGATTATTGAGATCTGTATGGAAGAGATAGGAGATTGATTTAAAATTTCTAACGCTTTAGAAATTCAGTTTCAGAAGTTTTGTACTTCTCATTTTGTAATTAATGAGCACCGATGAATTATCATAAGCTGTGTTTTATTATTATTTTTTTTTTGTTTTTTACTGCTTTAATTAAAAATAATAGCTTGCTAGATCCTCTAATTTTTATTAGTATTGATTATCTTCGAAAAATATAACTGATTAAAAATGTGAAAAATTAAAATTATTATACAAATATATTTATCCTTGAAACACTTCTATCATTCGCTTGATTTTTTTCATCATTTTAATTATAACTTTTTATTAATACATACATAAACAAAAATAAAATTTTATTTTAACACGCTTAAAATTCACCTTTAAATAATTTATTCATTTTATTTAAAAAAAAAAAGAAAAAAAAAACGACTCAAAATAAAAAAAATTATGGATAAATTTTTCTTTAAAAAATATATAACACATACAGAAATTAAACACTATTTATTTACTCTTCCACTGGATTAAATAAAAATAATCCAGTCGCGTGCCTCTAATAAATTTATTTACTTTAACACGCGAGCGTGCGAATCGCTTTGGGGAAAAGCTAAGAGTATGGGGGGGGGGGATTTGTTCGCGACCGTACGGAGTAATTGTGTCGGTGCGACAGAGAGCCAGAGAGAAAAGAAAAGTATACATTTTTCGTTTAATTCGGATAAAATAAAACAAGTGGATAAATAAGAAATGCTCACCACCAATACACAGCCGAGTTCCAGGTTTAAGAATCATAAATCCGTACGAGAAAATTACTCGAATCCTAATTTTAATTAGAATGGATTAATTAAATGTGGAAAAATTCAAATCGCATTCTCGAAGTGTTTTCTAGATGCGATAGAAAATTCTTTGCTTTAAAAAAATGCAAATTAGAAATTTAAATTTAGGTTTAGGTTATTTTTTTTTATTTTACTCACTGGTATAATAAATTCAACAAAAAATATTAACTTTTTCCTTGAAACAATAAGTTCGTTCACATTTCCATAACCCTCGCGAATAAAAAAGAAAGTAATAAAAACAAAGAAGAAGAAATCCCATTACCGAATCAAATCAACCAGCGCAATTCTTCATCCGGTAATAAAAATACGATTTCAGTCAGATGAATTCCAAAGACGAGCAGTAAAAAAAGACCACGTCGTCGACTTGGTGGATTTGCTTGGAAGAAAGGCGAGCAAAGGGACGAAAGGTGAAAAAGAAGAAGGAAGAAGTCATGACAAGAATTGCTCGCGGGAGAGCGAGCGCATTGAGAAGACTTGCCGAACATTTTTCAAACGCACACTCGGGAGAAAGGAAAATAAAAAAAAAAAAAAGGGTACAGAGAAAGAGTTTGCGTGCAACCGTGAAACTGTCACGATCGCCGTGAGAAATCGTCGCGAGAAATCGGAGTGTCGGCGAAGAGAAAATATTCGGACGATATGGTGACGGATTAAACCATTGACGGATTTAACATTTTTTTTGTTTTTATGATAATTAAAAAAATTTTACGAGTTAAGTCAACTAACAATTTTAGAAGCGGATATAAAAATTTAATTAAAAAAAGTTTTTGTAAATATATTCTTAAATTTTGAAAAATTACTTTTATCGATTTATTGTAAGAGCCAAACTTTTATAATTTTCATTACCATTTTTAATGTCTTAAAAAAAAAAAAAAACAAAAAAAAAACTAATTAATAGACTCGACTTATACGACACGTTCATTCGGTTACAATAATCACCGTGAAGCTATACACAAGCAATGAAATAAAAAACCTTTTCGAAATATTCCAGCTTATAAAATAAAAAGTGCAATCGGAAGCAACGTAACTTTTCCTCGTTTCATGACATGAAACATAAACTCAAGTATTGCGCGTAACAGTCGACAGCTTTCAAAGGTTATACGGCGCAAAACGACTGCGCTTTTAAATTTAATATCGAAGTCGGAAAAGCGAGAGAGAGAGAGAGAGAGAGAGTGTCGAGGAGAGAAAACCGAAACTCGCGCGTGTGTTATATACGTATACGTGTTTGCTCGGTGAGCCTTTGATGCCGGGTAACAGAGTCAAAGAGAGCAAGAGAGAGCGAAGAGAATCGAGTGAGTTAAAATACTCGAAATTGTTAACGGCAGTGTTATTGGTTGTATTCCTGGAAAAAAAAAAAATAAAGCGAATGCAATATCGTAGAAAATGTAACGTTGCTGCGCGCGTTGCTTTATGAAATGGCGTGCGAATTTAAGTATCGGCAGTCGAATAAGCGCGATTAACTCGAAAATTAAATTTTTCGATTATTAAGAGAAAACTTCAAGGTAGATTTCAATCTTTCTATATCGGCGAAAGCTTTATTCTTTCATTTACATTTTAAAATCGTGCGTGAAAATTATCGGAGAAAATCTTTCTATTCTTTTCCATTCCAGGTTTTCAATTTTCGAAATTTTGCATGCTTTTTCGATATTGCTTCGTACATTCGAAATTTTCCAGAGTACGGCCATTAAAAATCAATAAAATATATATGTATACACATGAATCGATAACGTATAATGAGAAATAAAATTGCATTTCAACGAGAACTTTCTCGATAATTATTTTTCGTGTTCGCTTGCGTCTCCGTCTACAATTCGAGCGCCTTATTAATATTAAAACGCGGGATATTATTTTTCTCGATCTCCAAAAATTAATACTCAAACACTTATAAATTGTTATAAGAGCCATTCAGTATCGACATTGAAAACACAATAACACGAAGCTGTTATTTCACTCGCTTTTAAAATATCACAGTATCGGCTTTTCTTTATCACTTAACAAGCATCAATACGAAAATCGTTAAACGAGGCACAATTCACATCCTGATATTTTCAACATTTATTCACCCACCAAACTTCGCTCTTTCACAAAGCTTTAAGCGAGCTTTTGCACGTTGCCACGAAATTCGATAACACAGAGAGCGAGGTTTGTAAACAGTCGTGAGAATACGCCGTATGTACACACAAGGGCTTAACGCAATTGTGCACTGGCGTTTTCATTTTTCGGAATGCGAGAGAGAGAGAGAGAGAGAGAGAGTGAGCTTTGCTGTAAAATTTTAATGTGCGAGGTCGCGTGTAAATTAACACCGGTAGAAGAATGAAAGGAATCGAAAATCCATGCGTCGGGTGTTCGTGTGTGCAGGAAGGAGCACAAAGGACATCGCGGTGTTATAAATGAACGATGCGATACTTTAGGCGCGACGCATTATTCATTCTCTTTCTTTCTTTCGTTGGAGATTTTTCTTCCAGCTCGTGCTATAAAATCGGGTGTTAAAGTACGGCAGATTATTTGTTGTTAAGATCTTTATTTTTAATACCAAAAAAAACGATAAAAAGGATTTAAGGATTGAATTGATTGATTTTATTTACCAACTCATATTTATAATTCCAAATGTATATATTTAATATTTTTTAAATCAATGGTTATAATGTTTATTTCAAATATTCTTTTTACAATTGAAAAAATATTCTTTTCTTATTTATTCAAGAGACTCGAGAAAAATTTTAATTTAAAAAAATGTCGTGGTAAGTTTTCTATCGCGGAAAAAATCCATTAATATTTTATAAAAATTTTTAGAAATAAGAAAAGGCGTCATGAAACATATGTTTGGAAAGGAAAAAAGCTCTTACAATGAAAGAAGTTTTATATTTAACACGGATTTCTTATAAAATATTCATCTCTCTTACATACAAATTATAACACACTATCTATACATTAAATTCTAGCAAAATACAAAATCACACGCGTTTACCGAATATGAAATATCCAGGCCGAAAACCATAGTAGAATTTTGAGCGACCGCTTCCGATAGCACTTCCAAACCACGTCTGTGCATTTAGTTCTCCCACTTAAAACAAGATACAGTTAACATTTACAGCAGCCATGAAAACTATGCGCGAAGTTCAATCTTGATCGGATAAACCGTTTGTTATTCGAATACGGCAACGAGATAATCTGTCTTCTGTACTATACGAGTATAAGTTTGAAACACGTGAAAACTTTAAATACACTTGTGCCCGAAAATGTTTATTCTTCGCGGATCGTATCAAAGTTCCATCGTTCCCTTCCATAACCATAGCGCGCGTCAGTCTATCGAAGAGCATAATCCGGCGCTTAACCTAAAAGACGACGTTATACACCGTATCGGCGGTTATACTCCTTTCCGCGTGAAATCAAGCGTTATATATACGGTGTACATCGACGTATATACGAGGATAATCGTCCGAGATCATACGTTGAAATTTTCTTTTGTTTCCTTAACCTCTCCGGCTTGATGATTTATGTAAGTCGATATCTTTCCGGCTACGGGTATTCTTTATCCGTAAGCGCGGGAGATAAACGAAAGAGCGCCGCGATCGTTCGTCTTTCGCGCACCAACGGAGAGAATTAAGCACCCGCGGTGATCCCTTTCTTTTTCATTGGAGTAAGATTGATCGTTTATCACTGAGTACTCATACCGCCTTTATTTACGGCTTTTCTTTGGCCGATTGTCATCTCGATTGTTTTGCGAATGTGCATTTGGTGCGATGGAGTATCGATGATTATGGTTTAGCATTAATACCAATTTTATAAGTCATATCTGTTATTCCTTTATTTCTTGAATTGTTTTTAGGTTTACCTTTTGAAAATAACATGGAAATTATTGACGAATAATGTCAAAAGATATTGTATTCGTTGTTATCGATTTCCCACTATCGTACCGATTCTATTATCCATCAATATTTTACGGGTAATAAAATCTGCAGTTATATATCGGTACATTAACGTGGAAAATTCAACCTTTTAATTTCTCCCCGTTGACTATCTGCACATAATAAACCAGATTAGTACTTCGCATTAAATATAATTACCTATACAGAGAGTATGGAGAAGACAAATTTTCGACCACTTAGAATAAAAGTAAAAGAGGAAAAAAACAATGCTCGATTTATGCACCAAAGAGGAAAGTAAGGGATCGGACACTATTCGGCCATAGTATCGATGAACAAAAAAAATAAATAAATAATAATAATAATAATAATAATAATAAGAAAATAAGACAACTACTCCAAGAGCGAGGAATAGGATATGCTTGGCTCGTGGCCAAAACGAATGACCCACATTCCTTCGATGTCGTGCGAGCTCTTCGCGGTATGGACAACTTCTCGCATATATGTATGTGCAACTCTTCCGCTTTCGCGAAGTAGTCCGCTTTTCGAAAATCGTCGTTCGCCGTCTCCTCTCTCCCAAAACTCAAAGCTCGAAAGTTTGCTTTGGATGATGGCGTCGTCGACTGTAAGCCGTCGTTTGCCGCGTTGATCGATAACTGGATGTATGTGCAGTGTATTATTTTTGGACACGAGTTTGAAATCGAGGAAGTTTATCGGTCAATTCACGCGGCCCATTGTTAACTTCGATTTTTGTAAAGTTGAGGCAGTTGTTAACTTTTGATTGCACACGAGTGGAAAGAACGTAAAATTCGAGTAAAGGTTTTACGATTACTTTAAGATTAATAATTCACTGGAGATTCTCGTATTAAAGATCAGTCTTTCCGTATATTATGCTCATTAGAAAATTGTTTGCAGCGTTTATTATGAAATGAATTTAAGACAAGTAATATCGTATGAAAACTATTTTTTTAATCACTTTTCAAGTTTAATTATTTACTCAAAATTGATTGATCAAGCGAATTAGAATTCGTCAAAAAAAATAACTTAGACAATTTTAATGACATAATTACAATTATTTTATTACTACACACTCTCACGAAGAATGAAAATGTCGATAATTGAAAAGATAAAATAAACAATAAATAGTAAATGCATATAACTTAATATAGTTACGAACGTTTCTAAAAATCGCTGTCAAACCCTTCAGTAAATAGCAATAAATCATATAAAGAAAATCGTTGGTTCGCTTATTCAAATATGCATGATACAACATTAACCAAACCCATTTTTCACCTAATGTTCATACGTAAACAGTCGTTAATCATGAAACAAGAGCAAACCGAAGCGCGAAACGTGTATCCTCGAATCTTCTAACTTTTCTCTCTTTCTCTCTAGTTCTCTCGTACAGTATTTATAATCGTCCAGCAAAAACGATATCGGTACAATACTCGTGGCAAAACTTTCGCGACGCCTTTCGCCCCTCTTTCATTCTCTAACACAACCCAACGCCGCGAAATTTATAGAGTAGCTCTTTCGCGCGCGCGCGCGCGCGTGAAAATTCATGCGTGACCGGCTTTTAATATCCGCAGTGCCATAAATTTCATCGCGCTACCTGTATACACCAATAGTACTACAGCTGTGCTTATCCTTAAAAAGCTGGACGGTTGTGACTCAACTTAGGTTTACATGCTTGTATGAGTGTGTTGGTGTTGTCAGTGGGTGAAGGAGAAGACGCTTATCTTACTCTTTCTCTTTACTACTGTTCTACCTATTTCTAATTTTTCTACTGATTTATTTGAATATTGATTTTACTAATTAAATATATTTAATAAGTTGATTATTACAGATAATTTTTTATTTATAAAACTAAAAAAATAATATTTTTTTATTTACTTGTATCGTATGAAAGTAGCGAATTCAAAAAATTTTTAATAAAAAGACTGAAAATATACAGTTGATTATAGTTGTAGTAATTTTCATAAAAATTTCATTTATTTTTTTAACATTTATTAAATTAAAAATTATATCGAAGAATACGTAAACTATTAAAAATTATCAAATCTTCTTTGAAAATAAAAATACTTCGAAGTGAGAATAATAATTTGGTTTTCTTAAGTTAGTATTTACTATGATAATTGTAGAATATATAAAATCAAACATTTATTCATCTATTTTAATAAATTTACCAGATTTTGAAGTTCTAAAGAAATTCGTGTTAGTTTAACAATGTTCGGAAACTAATATTGAACATAACATTCGATTACATAAATTTTTATGTTTGAAAAATAGTAACAAAATTTCATTTTAATATTTTATAATGAACTTTAAACTAAATTTTTTAACTTTAAGTAAAAAATTAAAATAAATATTTAACTTTAAATAAAATAAATAAAAAAATTTATCTTTAAACAAAACTTTTTTTTTTCATATATTTTTTTTTTTTAACTACAAGCATAGCGTATAAATTTTCATTTTTATTAGAAGAAAAAATGCTTGACTTCTTTTTCTTTTAATTATATTGAATATTAAACATTTTAAATGCGTTTTATAAAAATATCATTAAAACATAACTTGTATACATAACCAAATTATAAAATATATCGTATATTTTCATTTTTCAATAAAAATTGAAACTTTTTATAATTTTTGACACTGAAAATAAAAAATTTCCTTATTAAAAACTACCGTACGCAGATTGACTACAATACGCTCATCCCTTACGTATTTTCGAGTACGCTTTCATTTGTATTTTTTTAATATAAATAATTTTAGTATGAATGAAAATTAAACCGTATTTACTAATGCATAAAAAGCTTTCAGGCTATCATAATTTATCCGTAAAATTATACATTAATTAAACGCGCGAGACATTTAAATTTATTCATATAAATTTTACAGCAACGACAGCGTCCGCACGAGATGTCGCATTTTCTCATAAGTTTTATGTACCCACGCGGCGATAATATGCCGTGCGTTATAACGTTATGGTCGAGTTGTCGAAATTTAACGTCCGAATACGATTCGAGAATAAAATTTTACGCGATACTTTCAAAAGCGAGTTAGAAAGCTGATATACCGCTATGTTACGCGGCGAAATTTTCCTCGCGGAAAAATTTTCTACTTTTCTCTGAAGATACAAGGCGACATACCCCTAGTAAATATAACAAAGTCTGCATAATTTTACGCTCGCCGAGTAATAGAAAAAAAAAAGAGAGAGAATTTTTCGGACCGTACCGAATTAAAACGTCAACGCGCGATATAAATTTGTGTCATCGAACGTATCACAAGCGTTGAGTAACGATAAATATTTAGATAAAATAATAAAGTGTGATTTTTTATGATACTTTGTAATCTCGCGTCCATTTTACCGTACTTATTCATTTTACGATTGTACTACGATTACGATTATAATTGTAAATATTTCTAAATTCTTGAGTTCGGTGTAATAGTTTTAAATTTATATATGACCAATAATCAAATAAAAATAAAGAAAAACAGATAAAAAAGTAAGTAAGTAAATCAATTATCGATAATCACACATTGATACGAGTTAATAAACTGCCCGATGAATTGACAAACTGGAATCAAATTATTCAAGAAATAGAATCGATAACATCAAACTATGATTCAGATCAATTTAAAAGCAACACTATTGGTTTAAGTAATTTTTCGAGTATGCGGACAATCATCAAATTTTAAAAACTAATTAATTTAATTTGCTGACTGTTAAATAAAATAAGAATCAACATATTTATTTATTTATTATTTCAATACTAAATTCTAAAACAAAAAATATTTATTTAAGAAACACTTTCCAACTTTGATTTTATAATGCACTAATTTTTTTAAACATACAACGTACTTTATAAAAATTGTTGTTCGAGTTACTTGCTTATTTACCATGCGTAATAAAAGTATTAAATCTTACGAAAAGAAAAAACGTGCTATATTGTTACTTCATTTGTTCGGTACAGTTCAAGGCTCAAATGCATAATAACACATCGTTCAATAAGTCCCGAGACTAACCCAGAGATGGTGCTAGTAGTACCAAACTGGCCACGTTTCCATAGAGTGCGAACCTTTACATAAAACGTGTAAAAATTTCACGTCGATCGCATCACAGACAGCAGATTTATCGAGGTTAGAGTAAAGTCACTTTGTAATTTGTTTGAAAAATGGAAAAAAGCGAGTTTCGCGTGTTGATAAAGCATTGTTTTTTAATGGGTAAAAACACCGTAGAAGTCCAGCAATGGCTTGAAAAACATTACCCGGACTCCTCTCCATCCAAACCAACGATTTGTCGTTGGTATGCTGAGTTTAAACGTGGTCGTACGGACACAAACGATGCGGAACGTTCGGGTAGGCCATTGGAAGCCGTTACACAGGAAAATGTTAGTGAAGTGTTAAAAATTGTAATGAAAAATCGCAAAGTGAAGGTCCGTGAGATTGCAGAAATGACACAGATATCATCTGGAAGCGTATTTACAATCCTTCATGAAAAATTGAGCATGAAAAAGGTTTTTTCCAAGTGGGTGCCGCGATTGCTTTCAGTGGATCAAAAACAGCAACAAGTCGACGATTCAGAGAGCTGTTTATCGCTATTTACTCGCAATAAAAAGGATTTCTTGCGTCGATACGTGACCATGGATGAAACATGGATACATCATTTCACTCCGGAGTCGAATCGGCAATCATCTGAGTGGCGCATGGCTGGCGAAAGCCGCTCAAAGTGTCCAAAAACGCAGCAGTCTGCTGGCAAAGTCATGGCGTCTGTTTTTTAGGATACACATGGCGTGATTTTCATTGACTACCTGGAAAAAGGTAAATCGATCAACAGTGATTATTATATTGACTTGTTGGTACGTTTGAAGGAGGAGTCGCAGCAAAACGACCGCACATGAAGAAGAAAGAAATCCTTTTTCACCAAGACAATGATCATGAAAATGCACCAAGTCCATGAAAACAATGGCAAAATTGAACGAATTGGGCTTTTATTTGCTTCCTCACCCCCCGTATTCCCCAGATTTAGCCCCCAGCGACTACTGGCTCTTTGCTGATTTCAAAAAAATGCTCCAGGGAAAAAAATTTGGCTCGAATGAGGAGGTCATTGCCGAAACTGAAGCCTATTTTGAAGCAAAGGATAAATCCTTCTATCAACATGGTATAGAAATGTTGGAAAGGCGTTGCAAAGATTGTATCACTCTAAAAGGAGATTATATTGATGAATAAAAATGATTTTTGAAAAAAAATGTTGTTTTCGTTGTTAGTCTCGGGACTTATTGAACGATGTGTTATATACTATATATAGCGAATCGATGAAATTCGACATAGCCATTATGAGATTATATATATTTTGAACAAAATTTTATAGTAATAATTTGTTATATTTAAATAAATTGTTTTACATCCTATTATTAAAACTTTACTATTATTATTAGAAATAAAAAGCCTAACACGCCAAAGGTCTACCAACAATAATATTTATTTATTGTTTTAAAGATATAACTATAAACTAAAATGCTCAATGAAACTTGGGTTTATAAAATAATCAAATATATGACAAGTCTTTTTTAATTATTTAAATATATTTTAAATAATAAATATGTTATACAAAATAAGCAATATAATACAGATATAAGTATGCTAAATGCGTTTCAAAATCATCTTTTACATTATGAAATGAATGAACTATGGTCGTTATAATTCTGCCATTAAAAAAAAAAAAATAAGATCGCTATTTAAAGTATCAAGGTACATTAAGATTCTATTAAAGTATTTATTTATGAAATAACTATCAAGTAGTTTGCGATTTAACTCACATGAATATATCAATTAATTAACGTTCCATACGAGTAAAAGGCACATCAGTTTTTCTCGCTTTATAAACTAAACGACCGATGTAAATAACAGAAACTGTACATGTCAAAACCAATATTACTATAAGTAACTTAAGATTTACTTGAGCAGTTTTATATTCTTCAGAAGCACTACCTTCCGGCTTTGCAGAAGAACTAGTATTTGTTATCGACGTTGTGCTCGTTTTTACTGACTCTTCGGTTACTGTCCCTTCTGTCTGTGAAGTAATTTCTGTTGATTCAGTTTTATTGCTGGGCGACCCCGACGTTCCTGGCTTTGTAGAAGAAGTAGTAGTAGTAGGTATCGACGTTGTGATCGTTGTTACTGACTCTTCGGTTACTGTCTCTTCTGTCTGTGAAGTGATTTCTGTTGTTTCAGGCTCATTGCTGGATGACTCCGACGCTCCTGGCTTTGTAGAAGAAGTAGTAGTAGTAGGTATCGACGTTGTGATCGTTGTTACTGACTCTTCGGTTACTGTCCCTCCTGACTGTGAAGTGATTTCTGTTGATTCAGTTTTATTGCTGGGTGACCCCGACGTTCCTGGCTTTGTAGAAGAAGTAGTAGTAGTAGGTATCGACGTTGTGATCGTTGTTACTGACTCTTCGGTTACTGTCTTTTCTGTCTGTGAAGTGATTTCTGTTGTTTCAGGCTCATTGCTGGATGACTCCGACGCTCCTGGCTTTGTAGAAGAAGTAGTAGTAGTAGGTATCGACGTTGTGATCGTTGTTACTGACTCTTCGGTTACTGTCTCTTCTGTCTGTGAAGTGATTTCTGTTGTTTCAGGCTCATTGCTGGATGACTCCGACGCTCCTGGCTTTGTAGAAGAAGTAGTAGTAGTAGGTATCGACGTTGTGCTCGTTTTTACTGACTCTTCGGTTACTGTCCCTTCTGTCTGTGAAGTAATTTCTGTTGATTCAGTTTTATTGCTGGGCGACCCCGACGTTCCTGGCTTTGTAGAAGAAGTAGTAGTAGTAGGTATCGACGTTGTGATCGTTGTTACTGACTCTTCGGTTACTGTCTCTTCTGTCTGTGAAGTGATTTCTGTTGTTTCAGGCTCATTGCTGGATGACTCCGACGCTCCTGGCTTTGTAGAAGAAGTAGTAGTAGTAGGTATCGACGTTGTGATCGTTGTTACTGACTCTTCGGTTACTGTCCCTCCTGACTGTGAAGTGATTTCTGTTGTTTCAGGCTCATTGCTGGATGACTCCGACGCTCCTGGCTTTGTAGAAGAAGTAGTAGTAGTAGGTATCGACGTTGTGATCGTTGTTACTGACTCTTTGGTTACTGTCTCTTCTGTCTGTGAAGTGATTTCTGTTGTTTCAGGCTCATTGCTGGATGACTCCGACGCTCCTGGCTCATCAGAAGAACCATTATTTGGTATCGACGTTGTGCTCGTTGTGTTTGTGTTGCCGGTTGACTCCGATTCTCTAAGCTTTACAGAATTTCCCATTGTTCCAGATTCTCCGGATGTCTTTGACTCTTCTATTTGTTTCAAATTGTTTTTTTTTAAATTAATTAAGAAAACATCATTGTTTGTTGGATTTTTAAATAAACTACTTTTTTTATTATTTTCTTCACTTTGTAAATAGTTATGTGGATAAGCGTGAACAGTGTATAGAAATACTAGTAGGATTATTAAAACCTTCATTTTGGCCATTCTGAAAAGTAAAGAAATTTATTATTTCATATGAAAGTTATAGTGTAATTTTGGTTTATCATAATTATATTATTTTTGATTATAATGACATGCTTTAGGTAAAAAATATTTTGTATAAATTTTTTCTTGTAAACAAGAATTAAGACCAATGAGAATTTGTCATACAGTAAAAAATAAATATGCAATTCTTAATATTTTTAATTCAAAATATCGCGTAAGAATCATTAATTCTAAAAATCTTTCCTTTACATATAAAATAGAATAATAATATTGATAAAATATTTTGTTAGAAGCTTTAGATACTATACCTTCAATTTTAATGATCTTAACCGCATGAAAAACTTTTAACGAATGAACGAATCTATGTTCCGAACACCCGATTTCTTTATGATACCACGAATTATTGATATAATCAATGGCGATAAAAAATTATCTTATCAAAATATTTGGACAATCGATACGACTGACGATTTCTGACCCTGTAAAAATGTTAGTTTTATTATTTTTATATTAAAGAAAAAAACAGCAACAACTTGATGAATATAAGCGAACCGTACATTGAATTTATTATAATTCAAACAATTACGCAATGTAAAAGAAGAACAGCAAAACGTGTCACGTGACAAAACACCTGTAGAATGGCGAAAAATCGTGCTCTCTTGTATAAATAGACAAAATACAAGGCGCTGCCATTGTACAAACGGCGCGGCTACTTAAAATAGAATTCCCTCGTAGACTGTCTTTTAGCTATATGCGTTTTAATCTAAACGAACCGCGTATGAAAATTTCGCAGCTTCACCGACTAGAGCCGCGACTCTTCGTTGTTGTTCAGTAGATTCGAAGCCCGCTAAGCTTTAAATAAACAATCGAGTAGTGTTATTTTGCTAATATGTTAATCCGAATAATATATTTTATTCGAGAATAAGTTTTTCTGATTATTATAAAGTAAGTTTATACAAATTTTATTTAATTTGCTTAGCTGTGTTGAATGATTAGAAATTTATTAGCATAAAAAAGTGTTTATATTATTCCGTTTATTAATTTAGTTAATAACCAATAGGTTAATTCTTTTTTTTTTTTTTTTTTTTTTTTTTTTTAATTTATACTTATGCGATCTATTGAAATACTCTTTCATTACTGACAATATTTTTTTCTATAAAACTTTAAACAAACATTTTAACATCACGATTATATTTCAATATTTATTTTGGCATGTGTCAAGCCATTCATTTTTACTTTTTTATATTTTTTTACTACGAAACTATCAATGAACTATAAATAATCATTCTTAATAATGGTTACTTTTAGATTTTTTTTTAATTTTCACATTCATCCATGAAAAATATCAATTCATAATCCCTTTCAATCAATAACTGTTAAAGGCCGTTTCAATTTCAAATTTCTTAATCTTTTCGTCTACCTTCGCATTGTTAATTCATGCAAACTTGATACAACTCGTAACTCGCACACTCACAAGTACGAATATTATATATCGGCTAATCGTCGCATTGGTTGGTGACTGGCGTTTTGCCAAGCCTCGTTAAGCAGCACAAATTTCAATCGTCGTTGTTATTTTCCGAGACTTATAACGCTTAAAGTTATAACTTTTACCTAAATTATACGAAAGTAATGATCTAACGCATCATGAGTTCTTTCGCGAGGCGGTATATTTTAACTTGTTTGTTGCATTGACTATTCGTAAATTTTGCGACTAGTCGCTTTTAAAATTTGGATCGATGTCAATGAAAGAACGGCCGATGTTTAAAATAATTATGCTTTATAATGAATTGCTTATTTCAATAAATTAATTTGAATAAATTAAATTTTAGTATTTTTAATACTGAAATTACATCGGTAAACGTACTGTTAGAAAATAAATTACTTATCATCGAATCTTTGTTATCTATGTATAAATTTCTACAATGATATTCATCGCCGTTAACTTATCACCAAGGCCTAATAGCGCTCTTACTATCTCTCTTTCCATTTGTCAGTTCCTTTCATTTTTACTTAACAGACATTTTTATGTCTTGCTCTATTTTTCAAGTTAACGTACTTGATTTATAACGCGCGAGGCCTGATAAATATTGACATTCAATCATCGTTTTAAAAGAAGACATTTCAAAATTTATTTTTTCCAATTTGGACAAACGTAAACTAAAAAAAAATTGTTTTAATATTATTTGTTTGTTAAGAATAATTTGCGGGATATTTTTTACCGTAATATATTTTTTTTTTTTTTTGTTTTTTTTTTTTTTTTTTTTTTAGTAATCATTAAAATGGTTAAGTGGTCGCCGAGATATAATATTTAAATAGTTTGTAAAATTTTAATGGATAAATCAAATTCATTTATAAAACGTTAAAATATTTGTAATCGAATGAAATTTTTAAAATAATACATTGCTCATCATTAAATAATTCTCCAAACATAAACAACAATTTACTAAACAAATAAAACACGAGGACTATTAATTAATAAATATGAATCGTCCGAAAATTTGTAGGTTACAAAGTAAAGCGCGGCATAGTAGTAGTCATCTTTATTAGCTGTATATATATATATATATATATATATATATAGATCGTCGACAGGTGCTCTTAGCTTCTCTCGTTCTTCTTCCTTATCCTCAAAGCTTACCTCGTACTCACCCTGGTAACATGTCGCGCGCTAATATTACGCGTGCGTATGTATGTATACGTATACAGAACCCTTGACAAGTGCTTTACATGAAGGCTTTTGTTTTTCGCGTGTAGATACGGAAGGTTTACGTCATGAAAAATGGAAAGCCGATGCCGAAAGCTCATTAAAAACGAAAAGCGCTTTGTCTCTCTCTCTCTCCCTCTGTTTCTCCATTGCTTGTGAAACGTTACTACTCTTTTCTTCGCTCTTTTTCTTTCTTTTTTCTCGTATTTTTCGTTTGTGACTTTGTAATGAGGGTACGGCGATTTTATTTTTATTGTTTTATTACTTTGTATTTACTTTTCTGTTTTAATTGAGAGAGTTTACCGATGTAAACTTTATTTAATTTAGACAAATTTGGAGTGCTTTGTTACAAAACGTAACTGTCTTTGGAGACTTTAGTAAAATTCAAATTTTGTGATAGACATGAAAAATATTTTGTTTAAAAATATTTAAATTGTTTTATATATAAAATGTATCATCTATGTTTGATAGCTATTTATTTTAAATTTATTTTAAATTTTACTGTAAAAAAAATTACTTCATCATATTAAACGAGATTTTTAAGACAATTACTAATTTTATAAAATTTGAAATATACATATTTACATAATTATTATTTTTCTTTTTCAGGTAAGTACCAGTTAATTTTGGTTCAAAAATATGCAATTGCATTTTACTAGCAGAATCAATTAGTAAGTTTACTTTTGATTTTATATTATTTAATATATTGACAGTCTGTATGATCTCTAGCAGCAAATTTTAATTAAATTAAATTGTAATAAAATCATTAATTTATTTAATGTTTATTATGAAAAATAATTGTACATCTTTTCAAATACATAAAAACATGAAGTATAAACAAATTTTCATTTTGAACAGCGCATATTAATCTTAACCTACTTTCATTAATTAAAGTACAATTTTCATAACTCTTGCACGAAATGAATAAGAGCTACGCGATAAAGTGAAATAAACAGAAAATTGATTAAAAAGTAGAAACGAAAAAAAGAAAAAAGATAAGAAAAAGAAAAGGTAAGAGCGACATAGCCAAGAAATACATAGTAAAAGTCCGCAGAAACAAAGGCCAAGAAAGACAGGCGCATGTAACCTTTAATGAGACGAGCGACCGGAGACTCGTAAATTAGGACGTGACTGCTCTCTTATTAGCCGGCGCTTCTGGTAATCATGGGTCCGTCTTCTCTACGCCGTCTTTACCTGTGTTTAATTCACGATTCAAGCGTGGAACAGTTCGCACTAGTGGGACACGTCGTATTATCCGATAACTCGATTCTACCGCTAGTCACTGGTACGCCTTCCTTTTCTCGTTCTTCATCGGTTTCATGTTTCTGTATTTACTTACACATATATCTATCTGCATTCATTATATATGTGGATGTGTAATCTTCCTTTCTCTTATGAAGTTTTAGATGGGTGGACTTTATTATTTTTTTTTTTCTTCAAAAGTTTTCGAGTCGTTTAATTCCTTTTTCAGTGGGAAATGTAGGTTGAAAGGTTCTATTTGTTCTATTTCCAAGGACTGGATTCCTTATATTTATGGGTCGACCCAACAAAAAAGCGACGGAACTTTTTTTCAGTTTAATTATATGCCTCTACACCTTACCGAATCGATTTTTTCGCGATTCAATGAGTTATTAGGTTTTCCCCCTTTTTTTTTTCGAAAATTTTTGATTAATTTTCTTCGGCTTACCGCTCGATTGCTTTTTTTCCGATATATCCCACGTTTTTTGTTATTCTTTTATTATTTTACCCTTTTATAATGCAAAATTAACAATGTAATAAAGAATTATAATTATTATTTTATTTATTTCAAAATTAATCCTTTAATATTAAGTACTAATGAAATATTGCGTAAAATAATTAATGCAAACAAAAAGAGCTCTATTCCAATAAACCAAACAAACAACGACACGATCCCAAACAAGCAACGAAATACTCAAAAAATTAATAATAATGAGAAAAAAAAACAAGAAAATGAGTCTTTTCAATCCATTCGGAACGTCATAAAGCTCGTGCAAATTTCATTCTAGCCTGGTAAATTACAAATTCTCGCGTACCGTGTTTTACTTTCTCTCTTTTTCTCTCTCTCTCTCTCTCTCTGTCCGTCGCCTCCTCACCGTCATCCGAAGTTGTTAGGAACGCAACGGTAGTATAGCTGCAAGGGTCATCGGATACGTACACAGGATCCCCGCGAGGTTTTTTAAAGTCTCTTCGTATATGTAGTTGGCTCGCGGCTCTAATAATCGTGTGTAATCGCATTTTCCTCGTATTTCACGGACTGATTCCTTCATTTCTATCTTGTGCGCGTTGTTTTCATACGATACACGTTATACGGCACGGAGTTTCCACTTTTTTTTTTTTTTTTTTTTTGTCTTTTATTTTCTTCTTTTTATCATCGCTAAACTCGTCGTCGGCCACTGACGCGTTTAATAATTTTACACGTTAATTCTTAATTGATGCCCCTCTGGTGTTTTACCGATACTCTGATGGATAATTGAGAAAAAAAATAAGCGAGCGGAGTATGCTTTCGCTCTATCGATTGTTAGCTTGCTTTTTTATTATTATAATAAGTTTAATGGACGTAATAGTATTTAATGAGTCAAGAAAGTGACAAAAAAATTCAATAAGAAAAGATTTTTAACGAATTATAAAAACATATAATTATTATACTTAGATTAAATGTTTATAAATCGGTAAAAATCTTTGAGGCCTAAAATACTTTTAGCGAGAAAACTATGTTTGGTGAAAATAAATGAATGCAGTTCAAGTAGAAACTTTTTACTCATACTGTATAAATCATCGTTTCAACAATTTTTAAATAAGCTAGAATAAATTTTAATTTAACCTTCTTATTTTCTCTTCGTCTTCCATTATTATTATACACTATTTATTATATTAGTTTTTTTTAAATCTATTATTACTTGAATAGGTTTTATATTTAATAAAGTATTTTTATTAAATTTTCCAATAACATTAATAAATAATTGTTAATTCTTCAACATCAGCCATTTCAAAGTACAAAAATTTAAAAAATCCAATAACTAATTGCGTTAATTCGTAATCGCTTAAACAAGTACCAAATTAAATCTCTTGCTCTTCTTTGCGCATCCGCGAACGAAACTCACCGAACTCGACACTTAAAGGTTGCAACTCTTGATTAGATTTGCTCAAATAAGAATTGCACGCGAGCGCGCGGCTTCGTCTCCCGAGTCTCGATGTTAAACGCGCGAGTGAAGAAGTCTAATTTACCGAGTTGCAGGTTGCACTCGCAACTGCAAACTCGAGACTCATATAGTTTCCGTCGAGTTTCCATTATTCATCCAATGGAAGACTTAAGCGCGTCCGTTCGAAAGCGAAAGTTACACTTGTTTTCGCTCGCTTTCTTTCTTGCGGTAACCACCTTTCGTCAAACCTTACTTTCGAGATAAGCAAAACCCACGCTTTCATGAGGAACTCGAGTTAGCTTAGTTAGCGGAAGAACTCGCCGTGTGCTAACGCTTTTGTTAACGGAGGATGGATGCGCGTTACTTTTTTAATCGTTGTTTGATCGTTGGTTCGAACTGTTTGGAAAATGCTACGGTAATAAATTTAGATAATATGTTATTTTTTTCATTATTAGTGTGTGAATTTATATTTTAAGAATTTGCTTAAACCTATAATATTTCACCCAGTTCAATGATAATAAACTTTGATGCAAAGTTTATTAAACTACGTATAAAATAAATTTGTAAATATCTGTTTAAAGTATATACTCAACACTATATGAATATTTCGAAAAAAATTGTTGGCAAATTGAGAATAACTTATTACGTCTTTTATGTTGCTTCTTGAATAATAAAAAAAATGTTTATAAAATAAACGTAAGCACCTTTTATACAAAAGTTCTAAGCATTCGACTAATCATAAAACTTAATTTAACACGGCGACTTGTCCAACCCGTCGTCGAAAGTCCATCAAAAACGAAAACTCAGTTGCTATCTCCTGCTTTCCGATGCACCTATATTATCATTGCAAGATCGATATCGTTATCAAAAGCGAGAGAGAGAGAGAGAGAGAGAGAGAGAGAGAGAAATACGAAGAGAGAGGTATACGCTTTCACGTATATCGTATAACAACGAAGTATATACGCAGCAACTTAAGCGCACCTGTTTGCGCGACGTCGACACGAGGTTTCAAAGTCCGACTTTGCACCAATGTATGTATAATGTATATAAAGGAAACGCGCTTGATAATCTCACGCCGAGGAAGATGATTTCAGAAATTGAGAGAACGATTTTAGCTACAAGGCTGCGATAATTTTACGACAGCGATTTGTTTACCTTACAGCTGTATCGAGGTTATGATTCTAGTAAAACTATTGAAGATTTTTTGATACGTTAATAAATTGTTACGATAAGAAAATTTTTTAAATTCCGCGTACACTGCTACGAAGAATTTTTATCGATTAGCATGGACATTATTTTTAAATTTACTGAATAAATTGATCGAATCAGTCGTTAAATATACTTGATTCATAATACTTAATTTTCGTTGTTGAAATGTGCAAACGCAATTCATGTAATCTTCTTTTGAAATGTTTCAAATTAAATAAAATCAAAAAAATAGTCGCAACTCTTTTTTTACAGTAAAAATTGATGTTTCACAATGCTGTTACGAAATATTAAAAATTAAAAACAAAATAAAGATTTCAATAATTCTACTCATAGTTTATCTAAATGGCACAAATAAAAGCAATTAAACTAAAACTCCCAACGTTGATTCATGGATAATGACTCATTATGTCAACAACGATCTAAGCACACATTGCTTCACAACTATATTTTAAAAATACAACTTACGACCTTCTCCATAGATAAAATCGATCTTTGTTTACAATTTAATTACAATTTAACTAGTTTACAAGTGGATTTCGCTTTTCCGCCAAGATACGATTAAAAATTTCGACCCAATTTTCGTCAACGTTAAAACGCCAACAGCGACAAAGAAATACGCCCTCGTGTACAAAAATTAAATTCCAATTGTTGTCAACGGCGAAAATTTTATTGCTCGCGCCGATGGACTCACAATCCGTTAGTGCACTTAAAGTTAATGCGAATTAATAACGCTCCTCGTTTTACTTTTATACATCGATGTGTACATATGTGAAATGTAAATTTTCAACTTGTACAACAGCTTCGTGACAATGGCGTTACGAATAATTGGATTATGAAAGTACTAACGGATATTGTTCGTTTATTATTTTTTCTTTATTATTATTTTGATGCATCATTAAAATGATTCAAAATTTTTATGCTTTATGATAACGTGTAATTTTATTATAAAAAAAATTAAAATTTTGCAACATGAAAAAGTTTATATTTTAAAATCATTATTATTTCGATAATTAAAATTTTTATAATACTGAAAAACATATTATTAAAAAAAGATTTAAAAAATGATTACAATTTTGATTAAATAAATCTATCGTTTTATTACACACGGTAATAGTAATAATTAAAAAAGACAAAGAAATAATCATATTTTACAGCATAGCGAACCTTTCGTCAAAACAAAATCTAAACGAGATAATATTCGACACCGTGGCAGATTAAATCATTATCTAAAGTCCGGATAAAAAAAAAAAAAAACGCATTTCTCTGCGTCGTTCGTGATCAAACGCGCGCACGCGCATCATCGTAAAACATTAAACAGACGCTGTATATGAAAATCGACCATTAAAGGCGTGGAAAAAAATAAATAAATAAATAAACGGCTGTACCGGTTCCTTGCGCGAGTCCGAAGTCTGGAATTTACGTTTCGCGTGCGATAGCTTCGATTATTCATGGCGTTAAGGTGAGTATAAACGGCTTAAAGTTTCGATAGCTTTGAGGTCATTTATACAATAATCGAGACAGAGACGAATACGAGTAAGAAAAAGGAAGGAAAATTTTTCTCAACGCTTCGTTATATCGTCAATCACGGAAAGAGCGTCGACTTTTAAAACGCTCGTGCGTTTGCTCTCTAGTCTTCTATTTATCTACATCTTCATCCTTTTACAAAATATACTTTAGACAAACGCTTGAGTCTATCATTTATTACTTTCCAATTCAAAGGAGAAGATCCTTCGAACGGTACGCTAAAAGATACGCTTCATCGGTACGCTGAAATACGTTGAATGTTTCGAATGGCATTTATCTTCTATTTTATTTTTTAAAACGATTTATTGTATATAATTTTTTAAAAATAGATTATAATAATCTTTAATGATTAAATAGAATATATTTAATAAAAATTCGATAAATTTGTGTGTTGTACAATAATTGTTACATAAAAAAAGTGTAAAAGCGAATAAAAGATAATAAAATTCAAAATACAAATTATCAGCTTTTTAAAAATGATTTATTTATCAATGATGTATTGTTGAGATAAAAGCAAACATTATCAAACGCTTTGCAAATTAAACAGTGATCAGATTTATAATTATTAAATAATACATTATTAAATTTAAAATAAGAATTAAAATCAACCTTTCACATATGATCATAATATTTATATAAGTTAAATTTTTATCAAATTGTATACGATAACCAATCCTTCATTTACACGTGATAACTTTGAAAAAAAAACCTTTTTTAGAAAAGCAAAAGAGTAAAAAACACGCGTTGCACTTTCCAAAGTATGTTTATCTTATAAGTTACCTTCACAACTCCGAAAGTCTTTATGGAATTTCGATGACTATGGGAAAAGCTTTTACACGTCAATGTTCGATTATAGTGTCATTGATCGACAAAAAAAAAAAAAAAAAAAAAAAAAATGCAAAACTGAATTATGCTTTACTCTCAAATGGAATTCGAGAATTTGTATCAAATACTTTTATGCGTCGTGAAACGCTCGGTGAGTTCTTAAACTTGACCCGAGTAAATTTTTTATTCTTTTATTTAATTTTTTTTTTATTCTTTTATTTATTTTTTTTTTTATTCTATTTATTTTTTTTTTTTTTTTTTTTTTTTTTTTTTTTTTTTTGTATAATAGTAGATTCAAAGAAACGAGTCGGAGATTTTTCTTTTTGTTTTTGCGTATAATTCTCTTACGCGCGTTTTACGTTCAACTTTAAGAATCAAAGACGACAAATAATTGCCCGTAATCACCTTCTCCTCTTGCTCTAACGATATATCCCATTATTCTCAAGCACCCAAAGCACACCATCCCATTATATCCGCACCGTAATTCCATCGTTCAACCGGTCGAATAACTGCGGGAGCCGCGCGCGATTACGCCGGCTTTGATTTATCACCGTCTCCCATCCTTACAAACGCGTGTTTATGTCTGTGTATGTGTATGTATGTGTCACAGATTTAGTGGTAAACGTACGCGTGCATCTACATAAACGTATACGCGCGAGTGCACTCGGATGCGTGGATAAGTCGACGTGCAACGCCTTCGTAAGACCTATCGGTAGACATTATTTATCCGCGCACAGAGCGAGGAGACGTTTAGGCTGATGTATTACCGACGCGAAAAATAAAATCGTGATAATTAATTGTAGTGGCTTCGATGTGTGCTCGCATCGATGTTACTTGGAAGCTTGAAGGATTGTTTGTTCACTTCAAGTTGAATAATTCATTTTTATTTTTTTTTTTTTTTTTTTTTTTTCTTGTAAATTAATTCTATCTTTTATTTTTATTACGCAATTAACGAATATACAAAATATTTCAATTATAATTTATATAATCTTTCGCAAGTATAACAATAACGCACTATTTCGTAATAATTAATAAATAAAAATGTAATTAAAAAATATTTATTTATGTAATTGTGCAATTCTTTAATAAAATATACATCTAAGCGATTAAATCAAACGATATATTCTTCCAATCGCTTTATCACCGTCGCATCTTCGATCTTGTCATATCGTATACATCGTTCCATTAACCGTACAATCCAATATACACGCACACCGTGGCTTTCTCCTCCTCCTCTCCCCCTTCCCCAAAGTCATTTTAATTACGCGCTCAATTATACACGCAGGTTTATATGCACGTGCGAGGGCTTTAATCGATATATCTCTGCGTTAACTATACACGGCCCGTTCGTCGCGTTCTCTCGTCCTCGTCGTTCTAAACTTTGCAGTCCGAGTCATGCGAGTCGCCGTATCTCCTCGGAGAGCCATAAACTCACCCGTTGCTTTATCTTACGTATAGTACGTTAACGAGCACACGCTCGCCCGCGTGTGTAAGTCGTTTCGACGGTGTGCGCTTGAACGTCCTTACATCCAATTAGAATTGGTTAACGCGTGCGCGATATCATTAGTCGCGCTTTGATGCTTTCGGTATACGTTGAAAAAAAGCGCGAAACGCCCGTGCGTACGATTATTTGCGAAATTTATACGTATTCGGTAGATACTTGATATACACGTGTACACTTGGCTTCGTGTGCTCGGTGAAATAGCGAGCTAGAGATCTGATTTACATCGATATGGTGTATGTTGATATTTTCGTTCTAAATATACATCGCATTAATAAGTTATTTGCATCGAAGTTGTGCGTTGCATACGCGTACTCGTGTTATTAAATGCATACTGCGTAGGGGTATGTGTTGATAAGCGTTTGAAATCATACGTTAATTCAATAATGTGTTTTAAGATGTAAAAGCAAATTCATCTACGGTGCGTTTTAATTTTTAAATTGATAATAATATTTTCCACGCTAAATGTAAAAAAAAAAATTTTAATGAAGAATTTAAAAACTGCTGAATATCGTTTCTTCTTTCATTAAAAACTTTATATATTTTTCAACTTACATTATAAAAAAACGAGGCACACGTGTGTAATTATATTTAAAATTTTTATTTAGAATGACGTAAGGAAGACCTATAAATTTATCAAACCGGCTTCAAAAATCAGCCATGCATTCTTACAAGTATTATTTATTTATTTACATTGACAATGTAATATCAATTTCAAAAAATTTAATAAATATTTGTAAACCTTGTAGAATGATTATATCGGCTAATTTTTTTTTTCTTTTTTTTTTTTTAAAGCTCAAGTAGCAGTTTTGTGCCTAATAGACATTTATAAAATTTGTTTATGACAAACAGCAAAAAGGTGTGTCAATTTTTGATAACTAATGTTTACATGGAAAATTTGTTTGGTGTTTGCTTTGAAAATTAAATTAATTTTTTTGTTTATTGTACGTTTAAAAAATTTTAAAATATTTAATTAATGATGTATACTATATAATATAAAGAATAAATTAAAAATTAAAAAAAAAAAAAAAAGAAAGAAAACATTTTATATTATTAATAATTATTTTATGATTACCTTTGTACTCGTATTACGTAAAAGAATTTACGAAAGTAATTTTCTATTTTCGAAATAAAGACTCCTGTACACAAAGTCTTTCAAAGCTTAAAATGTGTTCTTTAAGAGGAAAATGTCATTGGTGTTTTTCTTATACATTATTAAAAAGTTAAATTTTATTTTTAAGCATCAGTTCTCATCATAAATAGTTAAATAGCTGTTAAAATGTAAATTAATAATTTGAAAAACATTTTTCCTCGCGATTATTAATTTTCAAAGCTACTTTTCTGCTTTAAGTTCCTTATAACGATGAAATTTAATTTTTTTTCTACCTCTTATATAGAAAAATGAAATATTATGTAAAATAACTTTATTATATTATATAAAGTTATAAATAATTTTATAAATTTTCATAACATTTGTTTACTTAAAAATGTTTAAAAAGAACGCTAAAAGATATATTTTCGATTAAATTAATCCCAATTAATAACGACGATTAAATCGGTGATTAAAGTTTGGTCAAAATACAATGAACTACTCGTCATTATGTAAAAAACTTCACGCGTTCACTTCGTCGCTCATTTATGGCTTATCTAAAGTGTCAGCAAGAAAAATTCGTAGTCCAATTTTAAATTCCGACATCGAGATAAAAAGCTGATACGTCGACTTCGATAAAACTTGAAAACTTCGGAAGTTTAAGTTACCGTCGTTAAAGAAGCGTCCGAAGCCGTCGTAACGAAAATTTCGTTAAATTTACGGTATTGAAATCTCGTTAAAAGTGTCTTTTTTTCCCGATTAACTTCGGTATTCTGTATCTTTTATTTCGATACAGGTAAACGGATATGGTTGAATAAGAAACGTCGTTAATCGACTCGTAAAATCGTGTTTCGAATCATTTTAATCGAATTTGTGATTAAAAATAGTTTCAATATATTTGAAGAATAAAAAGAAACTATTAAGATGAAATTGGAGCAATAAAAAAAATACATTTAAATAAATATCAACAATATTAAAATGATAATCAAACGAATTAAAATTAAAAATTTAAAAGTATTTATTTTATTTACTGCAATGTCGGAGGTGAATGCGAATTACGAAAATTCAACAATTCTTTTGTTTTGCGTAAAATATAATGTCTAAACAACTGAAATACTTTGTACATACTTGTTCGAAAAGTTGAACGATGTTTTGTTAGAATGTTTACGAAATAGTTTTATTGGCTTGAACTTCGTCGCATATTTTGTAATATTTTTCTACATAAAAATTTTTTTTTTATTCTATAAGAAAAAAAAAAGACAAAATGTACTTTTACTTATTTTGGGTACATGTTTCAACAAATATGTTAAACATAAAAGTTAAATTTTATTACATTATAATTTAAATTATATTCATTAACTTTAATTTTTTCTTTTATAGTTTAATAATTATTCAAACGTAAAGTCATTTATTGCATAAAAATTGAATTGCGTAATCTTAAAATAAAAATTTTTTTTTTTTCTTCGATCACATTCATATGTAAAATGTAGAACAATTTAATATCAATCAAGGAGAATCCAGAATCAAAATTTAATAAAAATAAAAAGAAGAAAAAAAAAAACAGAAAAAAAACGAACGGACTATCAGCGTCGCTTGAGCAAACTCTTCTTTGAAATCATTCTTTAACGTCATAAAAGATCAAACGGGGCGCGGCATGAAAAAAAAAAAAGAAAGAAAGAAAGAAAGAAAGAAAGAATTGAACGGAGTCAATGGTAGACTGTAAAAAAGGGACAGAAAACGGTTAAGGAAGAAAGGAAAAAAAAAGAAAAGTATTTCTCGGGGCATCGAGCGAACGATGAGAGAAGAACGACCTTTTTAACAGGTCGTAGTTGAAGCTTTCTCTCTCTCTTTCTCTCTCTCTCTCTCTCTCTCTCTCTCTCTCTCTCTCTTTTTCTTTATCAAGTCCCCGTGCGAAATCAATGCGGCGTCTTAATGAAGCGAGTGACCTCCTGCCGGGGGCCGTTTTGCATTTTAAATGGTTTAATTACCAGCGGAGGAGATTATTGTCAGCGAACGCGCGCCAAATAACGCAATAAGAAAGAGAAAGAAAGAGGAGAGGAAGACGCGAGCGAAAGAAAAAAGGGAAAAAGAAAAAAAAGTGTGCAGAACGAACGGTGTGACTGTACTCGATGAAAATGAGTATACGTGAGAAAGTTTTTCTATGACGAGTCTATATGGAATGAAGAGTTTACAGCCGTTAAAACAAGTTTGGCGAGTCGACGAATTCGACGACGGTATTATATCGTGCAAAACTTTTCTGCACTTAAAGTTTCGGATTGGCTTTAAAGTGGCGCTTAGACGTGAAGGAATTTATAATTAAAAGTTAAAATGTTACAATTGGTTTTATAGAATTAAGTATACATATTTTTAGCGTTTTAACTTCGCGATACTATTATATATTTAAAATTATTACTTTTTTTATAATTTTATAAAAGGCACGATAGAAGTTTTAATAATGGTATCATTGGTGTACTTTAATAATTCAATAATACATCCTCTTTAAATTTGAGATCGTAATTTAACGTTGTATAAAAAATTGAGAATTTACGAAATAAAAATTCCATAGTTTAATAGCTTATACACTTTAATGTAATTGTATGACGGCAAACATTCAACTTTTTACACTGCACCGACAACAAAAAGCTATCATTTAATATTTTCAAAGCAAACTTTTAATATGCATCCGTGTACATTAAGTAATTTAAAAAAAAAAAGAAGAAGAGTAGGACTAAAAGAAGAAACTCATTTAATGCTTTTTTTTTTTTCACAAACAGTTTCCGCACCGAAAATCTGTTTTCTTATCTCAAAAAAATCTTCAAACAGTTTCTCGGAATAACAGCTTGTCAGAGTTCTAAATGACCTCTTTAAAATTACATTAACAACCTGTTATGTCGAAGAAAGGAAGTTCCTATAAAGTCTCTATACAGTCCCTAAAGGTTACTAGAAAATTACTAAAGAAAAATTACTAAAAAATTATTTAAAAGTCCCCATAAAGTCCCTAAAAATTAACAAACAAGTTACTATAAAGACCTTATAAAACCCTTAGAACGTTGCTGAAAAGTCTCTAAAAAGTTCGAAAAAGGTACTAAAAAGTCCTTATAAAATACTTACAACGTTACTAAAATATCTTTAAGAAGTTACTAAAAAGTTAATAAAAAGTCTCTAGAAAGTCCCCAAAAAATCTCCAATAAGTCGTTATGAAGTCACTGAAATCCCTTGAAAATCTCAAAAAGTCACTTATAAGTCCCAATAAAGTCACTAAAAATTCCTCTAAAATCCTAAAAACGTTACTAAACAATTACTAAAATATTCCTATAAAGTTCCTAAAAAGTTACTAAAAAGTTCCCATTAAGTCTCTAAAAAGTTTCTAAAAATTTACCGAAGTCCCTTTAAAGTCCTTAAAAAGATTCACCTTCTATCCGTTCGAGTAACGCTACGTATTCGCCGTTACGTCGAATTTGCTTATTCCGTTTATGTGAAATTTCACATTGGTTATGAAAATTTAAATTCTCAGTGTCGCGCGATGATGATTTTGTATATGGATTTATGAAGAAGAAGGTATAACGTTGCCGAAGATTGATGTTAGTTTTCACTTATTTTATTAAAATAACGTATCTTGAATTATTCGCAAACTGATAGTAATTACAAAGTATACGTTTGCACATAGATGTTATAATAATCGTAAAGATATAAAAAATTTGATTATTAATTAACGAATATATTGTGATGACCTCGTTATAAAAATGGTCATACCATAAAAACCATTATTTTTCATTTTCTCTAAGACTCTAATCAATCAATTTTAATCGCGTTCGATCCATCAGCTATCGTTAAATTTTCTCATTTTTGAAAAAGTAATAACCAAGAAGAAATCCACCCAAATTTACAGAGAATCACGAATACATTCTCGATGAACAATGCCGAAATTCATACATACACACACCAACGCAGAAGATAACGCAACGACTCTTTCTTTGTCCTCATCTCATAACAACGGCAATCGAAGCTTCGGCTTGACCGATGGTGCGCGCGACATTGGGCATCCTATATACATCGTAAATATATATGTATATACGTTCTCTCATCTGAGGTTAAATTGAAAAAAATTGCTGTCTAATACGTCGAGAGCGCGGATACGACTTTCGAGTATGCATGCTTGTACGTTATATCTGTGTGTAACAAAAGAAAGAGAGGTCGTAATTTACCAAAGAGATCGAGTCTAGTCATTTTCTTTTAATACGGATGAAACAAGGACGCGGTTGTTGTATCTTTACCTGCTTGCGTAATTTTGACTCCGATTTCTTTTCTTATTTTTTAACATTTTCTAATTTTTTTCTCTTTTATATCGACGAGTAATAATCGAACTGGAAAAAAAGTGTCGACCATTGATGAGGGCTCAGTAACTTCTATTAGCTTTTGGCAAATGTAAATCATCCTATACTTTATTCATTGGAAAGTATTGAATAAAGATTAAAAAATGAAAATTGCACAATTAATTAATTGATTATCAATAACCTTTCCAAATACCATATCCTTAATTTACAATTGTAATTATTTTTTTAATATAATTTCAATCATTTTAATTATTTAAACAAAATATAGGAATCGAGCTTCAAATTTATTATGCATATCGTGTTAGAATTTAAGTTGTTAAAGTATAGAAATATAAAAAAAAAACCACAACGATAAGATAAGATCACACAAAGACAAGATGTCGTGCATAAAAGTTCATTCGTCACATACGGAGTATGTATACATGACGAAGGTTAGTTCGCGAAACTCGTTAAAGTCCATTTTCCCTCGAGGCAGTGTACACAAGATATAGTGTTGTAGTTGTTTCTATTATTCAGGAACCTGCAGTCATCAAAGACTTCATTGGAATATTGATTTTCGAGTTGCGCATTATAATTGTACTTGTATGGGTAAATTTATTATTATTTTTTATTTTTTTTTAACGAACGATATCGTGTGATTTATTGAGTTTGTAAAGATTTTATAACCGGACAATAAAATTAATATAATTTAATTCCACTTTCATATAATTCTTTCGTAAAATTGAATTATTTATAATTTAATTTTAATTAAAGGCGTAAATAAAATAAAATAATTTTTATTTTAAAAACCAACGATTATAAATTTTGCTTCGGTGTTTCGATTTCGCGAGCGAGGTCTAATAAAAATTCCTCATAATCGTCAAAGAAAAAAAAGTCAGAGAAATACAATACGATATGATGCCTACACGTATCGTGTAATATTTGATTCTTTGCATCCCCAGAACCCAATCATAAATACAAATGGTATCGATAATCATGACAAGTACTATATAAGGCAAGCGTTTGATAAACTTTGAATTTTCGTAAAACTTATAATATTTCTTGTTCTATTTTATTTTTTTTTTTTTTATACTTTAATATTCAATGTTGGAAAAAAAAATTAAAAAATCGATTCATTATCCAAACAAGTTTACTTGTTTTATGTAAATTTATATTAAAATGATAATTAATTAATTATAACAACTTAATTCAATCAAAATTATTTTATATAAAATTTTAAACGATTTCAAGGCCTTTCTAAAAGCATCCAAAGAATCCAAGCTTAACAAATCAGCTTCGAATCCAGCCAATGACTAATGCGTTGCAGTACCATCGCGCAATAAGTCACGTACGCGTTATTGTCTCCCAGTGATCGTAAACTAAATCCGATAGAGACAGCGAGAAATGTAGGCCTTTCGCGATTCTTCAACGTTCGAGTCGCAGCGGCGCCGTCTGATTTGTCCCAAGTATCGCTGCGGTCGTAAAAGGCGTCGCCCGTGACTTACGGTACTTTGCTTTCGGCGAAGAAACAATGTTTGATTTGAAATTCTAAACGCATGAATCTTCGAAACGTTACTGCTCATGTCTCGAAAGACGAATTTTGGTGGTAATAATGAGAATAAAAAAATTTTTCTTTTTTTTTTTTTTTTAAGTTTTACGTTTAAATTGGTATGAAAGTTGTATTGTTTTCTTTTAACGATAAAAATATAATGATGAATTAAGCATACTTAATTTTCAAATTAAAAAGTAAGTATGTACTTTGATATAAATCTTATGTACATCGGTTGCAATAGATATTAAGTCACGTTCAAGAAATGTGGATATTGAAAATTCTTGACACTCATAGCACGAACACAAACATGTGCGAGAGAAATAAATAAAATGAAATTAAAATTAAACGTCGTGCGTAATAACTTATGCATCGAATAATATGTAATAAATACGAATGTAAATATATGAAATTATAAATTAATCTTCACTACTACTTATTTCATTTTTAACAAAAAGACATATCAAATAACGCAGTTTTATTAAAATTCTCCTTTTAAGTGTCTCAATATCGTGTAGTTGCGAGAAATGAATTGTGTTAATTTTGAGAACGTATGCAACTTTGCTACAACAATAAGTCAGCTGCAAACTTCAAAATTTCGTAAAGCTTTCAAAGTTACTCACGGAGAATTCGACTAATTTAACAAGTTACAAATATCGTTAAACACTCATGTATGTACATATATACGAAACAGTTATTAAATCCTTTGTCAAGTACTTATTTGTCTTTTGAATGAATTAATTTCTGAAACGAAAAGAAGGCTGATAAATCTCGCAATTCAATTTTCGAAAATTGCAGATCAAAATATACAATTCTTCTCAACATTCCCCTACATCAAACTTACCCAACATCTCAATCCAACGGCATTCGGCATGCGCATAAAATTAATTATGTAACTTCGACACGGCATCGATCAACGATGCTCAGCCGACGCGTTACCGAATCACAAAGGACACGAGATTTAGCTCGTCCTCGACTTGGAATCAATTCGAATGTTGACGCCCTTCGAGATGTGCGCCCTTTCGAAAATCGATGCGCTAAGAGCGAATTCGTTCGGTGATGTACGAGTATTTGTCTCCGATATTAGTATTCTCCGATAATTTATTTTGGAGGTATTGCCACACGTTGGGCAATAAATTTTAAGTTGTTTTTATTTAAAGTTACGATGGACTATGTTATTATTTTTGACGTTAATTTATTTAACGACTTTACAAAGATTTTCAAGTTTGTACCGAGCTTAAATTTATTATGAAAATTGTAAATTAATAATTATATTACCGTCAAAAACTGTACTCGAATGATCTCAAATTAATTTTTTTAATTATAATCTAATCAAACTTTCGAACGCCAAGTTTTCCACAAATACGTCGTACTTTGGCAAACCGTAAGCATACCGAAAACAAAGACAAAAAACAAGAAAGCCAACTCCAGAAAATATTCCTTCAACGACTTTGCGTAAGCGTTTGGTATTTTCACTCGATGAAACTTTGCATCCCGAAATATTCAAAGTTATATTAAAACATCCCGATAAGGTTAGTGCACGGACAAAACAAGGAGTTCGAGAACGAAAAGTCAAAGAGAAATACTTTTTGATATCTACGGCGATGATCGTCTTCGCCGCTGAAGGTCTTATTAAACCATTGAAAGTTCGCCGCGGTATATACTATACGATATACCGCGCGACTACCTTTTTCTTTAACACTCCATTATTTTTCTCGGACGGTGAATTCTCTCGACTCTTCCTCATCGAGTTTACTCTCTATAAAAGACTCGCTCTCCCAAGAATGAAACTCGATCGGACTCGGGACAAAACGAAGTAGGAAAGTAGCTGTCGTCAGAAGAAAAGTGGACTCGATATTGAACGGAAAATTTCTATTTATTTTTTCATGCCCAATTAAATTAATTTTTTTTTTTTTTTTTTTTTATCTTATATCATTATACCGGTTCGTATTTTTAAATATCAATTGATTAACCAATTACTGTCAAGAGTTATTTTATTTGAATAAAATATTTATGATTAATAAAAAAAATAGGTTACGAAAAATTACTTTTTACATTTACATACTCGTATATCATTGCTCGTCAAACATTCAAATTCTATTAGCTATAATCACACTATACATTTTATTAATTTGATGCATGAAAAAAATTAAAAAATTTTCAATTAAATGGTTAGTTTACCATTTCATGTGCACGCAGTGCATTCGAACGTCGATTCCATTTGTTTCATCGTCGGTCGAATTAATTGAAAAACCTATAAATAAATCGGTTAGAATCGAAAATAACATCGAGAATCAACCAGCGTAAATAAAGAAAAAAACTAAAATACGAACGAGTTTACGATTGCCCAGGATCAACTTTACGATCCGTCGATCTCAAATTCATCGTTTCTTTTCTTCTCTCTTTTTCCTTCTTCAATTTTCCTATGCTCAATCGCTGTATGAAAAGAGAAAAAAAAACTTGCATTCGGCCTCAATTTTTTATTTCACGTCTCAAATGACTTGATAGTTCGATTAAAAATCGTGTAGCTCGGTTATTGCTAATACCAGGTAAGACAAAAAAAATAAGTGATATAAATGATTTCGGGTAATTTTATACTCGTCTATGAAATGTTGTTATTTGTCTTTTTTAAAAGATTATTTAATTTAATTACTCCCCGTTTAGCATTTTTTTTTTTTCCGTTTTTTTTTCTCTATTTTACAACAAAAAATAAATAAATAAAATAAAATTCTCACAAAGAATGAAATACAACATTTTATTAAAAAAAAAAAAAAAAGCAATAATAAATATCGAAACGTAAAAAAGATAAACCTTCTCAAATTAGTAGAAGGACAGATAATAACGACGGTCGATGACACAGTAGCCTATCTAACAAAGGAAATTCATATCGCTTTTAACGCCCACTCTTATCCGTATCCCTTGTCAGCAGTTCACCTCAAAAACCCTCCATAAATCCAACTTACGCGCGCGTCGACCGAGCAACATGCTCGATCGAGTTCGGCGAGTGTCATTTGCAGCGTTAGAATTTCTTGATACAGGTCGGACAATCGTTAAACCGCGAGGACGTCGTCGTTCTAAAAAGACCTTACCTGCATCTGACGAGTCGACGAGTTACCATTGTTCTTCGAATATTCAGTAGTCGAGTGCTTCTTCCTCGCTCTCTCCTTTCCCCCCCCCCCCTCTCTCTCTCTTCCTTCTCTTTGCTTTAATTGGTCTGTTGAAGCTTTCTCGGGGCGTCTTGTTTGTCTATACCCGAGTGCCTCGCTCCCTTTAAGACGTTATATATCGTGTGGGACGAGGTATGCGGAAACGGAATAGAAAGGCTCCTCGTGCGTTCCTGTTGGTGATTGCTACAATATTTGACATCTTCATTGTTCGACCCAATTTGATAGAGCGACGAGTTGAATAGGTTTTGACGTTTGCACTCGAACTTTCTCGGATTGTAATAAGTTTATGTTGAGTTGCTTGTAGATGCGGTAAGGTAAGACAAATGTTGGTTGGAGAAAATGTAATTTTTATCATAAAGTTTTCATTGCGTTGATGTAAAAATCATACAAGAATTGTTTTTTGTCAAAACTTTTACTAATGAATGTTACATAGCAGTATTTCTTAATGCGCTGCGGGTATTAAAAAAGCACCATATTATAAAATGTATATGACCGTAAAATTAATAACTTTATAAATTTTTCAAGCAATCTTCAGCAATCATTTACGGCGTAAAGGAAGTTCAAAAAAAAGTTTACACAAATGGCCACATTAAAAGTTCTGTCTTACCTTGCGTTATGTAAATTTAACGCAAGCTTTACATTTTCACGGAATTCAAAATTGCATCAGAAATCTGCGCAGTTTTAGACGCGAACATGGAAAATGAGTCAAGCTAAAATTTAAATAGCAAACGTGTGAAGTTTCAGAAAGGAAGAATTAATGGTCTGCAAATTTTGGGGGGAGAAAAGTTGATGGAAGAATTAGAAACTAAGAACAATTAGAAATATTGAAATTTAGTTAATAGAGCGTTTTAAGTTCTTATTTTTTATCTATTCCTGAAATTATGCGATCTTTTAAAATTATTCATTGAATAGTTAAAATGAGAAATAGTATTACTCTTAATCTTACAAATGTAATTTATATTTTTCAATGTAGGTTACGTTAAATGATAACAAATTTCAATCTAAACAATATTATTTTATTGTTCCAATTATCCCATAAATACAAAAATAATTCATCGATGTAAATAACCATATGATAAAAAAAAAAACACTAACTCGACATTTATTGTAACATTGTATGATTTCGCCACACACTTTGACTCACACAAATTATGTTTGCTTCTTGTATCTCGTTTACGTATTAACCTCCACTAATACCAACCTTTCCCGCTCGCTTGTTTCAGATGTTCAGTGACTAACCCTCCTATACAAAGCAAAGCCAAAAAATAAGCAAATATTTTGTTAATCACTTAGACCGAGAAATATGTCATTGTTAAGGAAACCTCATCATCGTCTCAAGAGCTGATTCAAAACGGAACAAGTACAGATAGGAAAAAGTTTAAGGTGAGTTTGATTAGATATATACGAAACTAAAAATATTAAAGGAGAAGGAAAAAAAAGTTGAATACGAGAGACAAAATGTACAAATCGTTGATTGACGTAAGTATAAGGGTATTAATGAAAAACAAGTAAGAAAGTTTAGTAAGTAAATTTAGAGAACGAAATTATGAGATAGATTAATTCATGGGTTTCTCATCCTTTGTGAAAAATTATTATCTGTAAAGTTTCCAGCATCGTAAATTATAACGGCTCGTTAAAATTTATGAGAATGCCTATGTAGATGAAAAGGAAAGTTGAAAGTTTGCAAGAAGCGCAATTAATTTAAAATTAGAATGAGAAAATTTACTCGTAGCAAGGAAGAGCAAATAACGTTAATTTAGCCTCCGTTTTACTTTTCAACGGATTATTGGGCCTTTAATAAATTAACTAGCATATGAGCTAAAATTGGCATATTGATCATAAAATCTTTTCCAACGATATCGATACAATCGAACCTGTAATAATTGTTTAAAGTACGAGCAATCCATATGCACAGCTGAAAGCTTTTCTTCCGCACAGCGTCAGCGTAAACCCGAGCGATCCTCGGAGGGAAAGGTCAGCTCGTTGAAAATCACATCGGGAGTCATCCCCGACTCGTTAATAAAGTCTCGAGCCTACGGGGCTCGAAGGAGGACGTCAGGTGTGAGCGCACGAGTTGTGAAGCGCGGCCTCCGTGGTGTTGTCCGCCGGGGGTGGCGGTAGCGGGGGTGGCGCTGGGTCCGCTTATCGGCGCCGTGACTTGTCGGCGGCGCGCCGTAGCGGTCCACCTGCTGCTGCTGCCCGCGGACGTAGTATCGGCGCCAGTGGCGGCCCCGGAGGCACCACCACCTCCTGTCATTTATCAACCATCAGCTCCTCGGTCTCGGGGAGCGCCGGGGGCTGCGGCCCCGTCGTGGGCCTACCTTTATTTAAAAAACGACAAGGTGAGCTTGAGATTGTGTATTTTATCGAGTTCGGTTATAATTAGATGTCTCTGCGTGTAGATTTTTTTAATTAGTTATCTTGCCACTCTTTCATTTCTATCTTTCTCTTTTCTACTTTTTCTCTCCCTTTCTCTCTCTCCCCCTCTTCTCTTCTTTAACTCTCTATACTCTTTCTGCTCTATCTTTATCTTTATAAAGCACGTGCGAGAAATGTCTTTCTTTTACCATTTTTTTTTTTTCAATTTTTTTTTTTCGTTGCATACGGATTGCTGGCCACGTGCATAAATATTATTTCGTAGCGTGTATTATTGTAATAGCTTCACCGCTCAGTCTGAAATGGAGCACTGTTGGGAGTTTGGAAACGAGTTGCTTTGCGCGATCAACACGAAGCTTTTATTCTTCTTGGATGGACAATGAAAATAATAAATGAAAAAAGTTTTGCTTCGTTGGCATACATTTTTTTACATTGATTCGATTTAGTAAATGTAAGCTATTTTTTTTTATTATTATTATTATTATTTTAATATTAGCAAAGCTCATATTTTCCAAAGGTGATTTGTGATGTTATATATCTGTAAAGTTACAGTAATATTCAAGTACGTCGTTTCAACCTACAATTTAATTATTGTACAAATACGTTATATCTTTTTTAAAAATTTAAGTTTACATCAAACGGATTTGATAAAATCGCTCGAATCACAAAATTTTCAACTTATTAAAAAAAAAAAAAAAAATTTTTTTCTCCAAAACATTACATTTTAAAGTTTTTATAATAATTCAGTTTTATTTTCGAATTTAAAATTTATCTATAACATTTAAAAATTTTAAACTTTCAGCATGTAGACTACTCACATGTAAATCATTGTGGAATTTTCTTTTAAAAATCTTTTCATTATTTTAATCAATAATTTTATCACTATTTATTGATATAATACGTTGATATCTTATATATTCATTTTTTCGCAAATAATTTCACATCGTTTTTTTCTACTTTGTAATATTTTATCGTATTTCGTACATAATCTAAAGTATTTAATGCTGCACACGCAATAAACGCAATGAAAGAATGCATCACTTATTGAGTAACGAATTATCCCACACATATATACACAAACACGTAACAAAGTAAGCTTAAATTTTTTTCTTCTTTATTGCCATTTGGCAAGTTATTAATTCTTTTTTTTATTATTATTATTATTATTATTTTTTTATTTTTTTTTTTTTTTTGTTACGTTTTTCTCTTACCCAACAAATAATTTTCATCAAGATTATGAAAATAATTTTAAGCTGTTCCAGGATTATGCTCGTAGTGCAATACGATATACTACTATAAAGTATCTGTAACTTCTAGAAAAGTGGAGAACCGTAGATTGAGATGTCTTGGGCAGGTGGGACTGGGGCATCTGGGCCCGCTGTCAAGCTTCATCGCCGTAAGTCATTATACTAAAAAAAAAACAAAAAAAATTAAAAAAAATAAAAAAAATAAACGAAAATTTTAGAAAACAAAAAGAGATACGAAAATGCATTTAACATCTTTTCTTTTTCTTATTTAAAAATATCAAGCGTATAGTGCTCTCGTGTGAAGTTTTTTACCTTTTTTGGTGATGGCATATTACAAAAAATATATATACACTCTTATAGTACATTAATAGTCGAAAATTTATATCCATCAAATTACAACTATATACAATAATATCTGCTACCCTATATAATATTTCGCTTTTAAATATATATATACATGTGTGTGTTGTAAAATTAATAATTCATAAGTTTAATGAAAAAGAAAAAGGTCACCTTATACAACTCCAAATTCCTTAGTGTCAATTGTTAACGTTTCCCTGATATTAAATAATTTCCAAATTAATTAACAGTGCCCTATATCAGACTGTACACGAGAAAAATTGCTTATTTATATATTCACAATTTCAAAAGGATAGTAAACACAAAATTATTACGGTAGCTTTGTAACAAGTAACTAAAGTACTTGAGATAATTATTCAATGAAGCTTATTGTTAAAGAACTGTACGTGAATTTTCGTTATTTAATTAAATATCAGATTGAATTTGCGGTTTTAATTAAAAATTTTATTCTTTTTATCAAAAGAAGTTCAGCAATTAATTTAAATTTGAATGTCAAACAATAACAAAGCCAACCTAATGATTTTCGGTCTTCTATCTTTCTTAGTTCGCAAAATGTTTTAGAGTGCACATTATGAACAAAATTTTTTTTTTTTTTTTTTTTTTTTTTTTTCATTTGTAGAATGCAATTTTTATTTTTGTTTATCTTCGAATTTTTTAAGTTTTATTATTTATGAATTTTGCGTTTTTAAGAATGCTCTCTGGTGATTTATAAAATTTTGGAATGTTTATTTATTCTGAATTAGAGTTTTATCGCTTACAGCACGTAAAGCAACTAAAATATGCAAATTTTACATGAATGACGCTAAAACCGCTGCTTCGATTTAAAAATTTTCAAACGAATCAAACTTACTGCTGCTTACGATTCCGTACATGAAAAAGTTACCAGAGATTATCCTTAATGTGTTATTAGAATTATGAATTGAAAAAAAAAAAAAAAATAATAATAATATTGTAATAATAAAAATAAATTGAAAAACTGAAATGAAAACACTAGTACTAAAGATATATATTTTTGTTAAAAAGATATATTATAATAATTAAAGTAATAAAACGAGTATAAACTAAATTTAATTAGTAAAAATATATACGAAAAATCAAAGATTACAAAAATACGCTAGCGTTTTCATACTATCAGAGAATTCGTAAATAAATGTTCTTGTGAAAAAAAAAAAAATAATAAATAAATAAATAAAAAAATTTTAATTTAATTTTGTTAGAATGTTGTTTAAAGATGTTGATTATAATGTAATAAATAATTGTAATTAGTGATATATAGTTTTTATTGTCGAATGTTAATCGCACATTAAAATAATACGTACTGATTTTTAAAGTTCATGTTGCATACAAGCAACACCGAGGGTCATAAGAACCCTTTTAGACGCACTATTGTGAAGAGACCAAGGCATAGCGAACCTGTACAAAAGACAAACGGTAAAATTGGCCCATTTTGGCATAAAAAAAAAATAAAAAAATAATAAAATAATAAAATTAATTAATAAAACATCAAAAAAAAAAAAAAAAAAAATAAATAAATAAAATGACGGGAAAAGTAAAACTCGTGGATGTTCTGAAAATAAATCATTGCACACACATTGTCACCACTCAGTCGGTCCTCACGTTAAATTTATAGTAATAAATTAACATAGAAGCAATTGTCACTTTCGTTGTGCAATGTGGCAAAGTAAGATTTCTTTCAATATATATATGTACACAAATATTTATACATATTGTAATTTAAAAAGTAATCCATATAAATTAGGGCACAGTAACAGTAATAGTGCACATTATGAGCATTTATCAAAGATCAATTGTAATAATGGGCTCCCGATTAATTTCACGCCTTATTAAGTCCCATCCATCACACTTGGATCATTCACTAGTTTTTCATTTCTCCCTGTTAAAAGTAGAATTTTAAGAAAGGGTTCGGAATTTCAGTGAATAGATCCACTATTTTTTTTTTTTTTTTTCTTTTCTTTATACGCAATTAATAATTCAAATTAATGGATACTTGAAAAATAAAGGTAAAAATTAATTTTTTACATTAATTTTTTTACTTAAGTAATTAGATCTTCGTATTATAATTTATTTTAAGTTTTATGTTATTATTACGCTTCAGAATAAACAAATTAAAATGCATTATTAAATGCTTCTCAAGCTTTTATCATGCAAAAGAATATGTGTTCTGTTGTAAGTTTTGGAAAAAAAATTTATTTAAAATAATTTTCATTTTTATACAAGTTCTTTTTAAAGATTCTCATTCTTTTTGTCGGAACTAAAGTTTTATTCAATTCTCATTTGAAATTTTTATTGTTTACAATTTTATAAAAAACAATTGACATTATTTTATTGAAATCTTTTACGGAATCGATTCACTAATTATGTATGTAGAAATAGTGTAAAAAAAATTTTTAATAACGTGTATATCCTCTTAATATATTAGAACCATTTTTAAATAACGCAATGTACGGAATCCAAATCATAGTTTGATTAGCATGAACTAAAGTTAAAATTGCATATTTAGAAGGTGAAGTAAATCGAAAATGATAATAAATAAGATGCTTTCTTCTAGGCTTAAAATTCATAACATTTAAAATAGTATTCATCATAAAAGAAATATTAATTAAATTTACGTAGTTTCTTAAAATACAACAATTTCAATTCAAAAATACTATGATATATCATACTTAAAAAGTCAAGAGCTTTTATTTTTTTTGATTTACAAAACCAGCTGAGTAATAATTTAATTTTTTTTTCGCGCACTTTAATTTTAGCTTCACATCATTTATTTTCACAGATTTTTCTTATCTGGCACTAATGTTGCGTAATTTAAGAATGATTTCTTAGATTGTTATGCGCTTATCAGAGTATTAATAATACAATATAGATACATATATATATTCTAAATGCTTTTTATTATTGGCAATAAATGCAATTTCATAGAAGTAAAATTAATATAAAGCAATTTTTCATACTTTTTAAAGAACATTGAATATTAATAATTTAATTGTGATAATCTATAAAATATTTAGGATAAAGTTTATGAAATGTGAAAATTAATAATGAAAAATTTAATTACTATAAAAACTTTCAATAACAATATTTTTGACAAAATATATTTATCTAAAAAGAAAATAAAAAGTAAACAGTTAATATTTTAATTTAATAATTAAAGTTAATTATCAATGTTCAATTTCTCTTAGAGCTTTTATCATAGAAAGTTTTACAAATTAAACATGAAAAAATTCATCAGAAAGTAATATTTCAAAAAACGTTCGAGTTTTTTTTTTCTGCGATCACGCTGACATTTAAAATAATCAATTATATCTTTAATTAAAAACTTGAACGTACTTAAAACAATACAAATAGACATACTTAATATAGAATAGTTTAAAAAAATTCCGAACCCTAGCCAACGCGGCGTATAATATAAATATAAAATGAAAAACCAAAAAACGAAAAAAAAAAAAAAAAAAAAAAAACGAACAAAGTCACAAAAACAAAAAGAATATACACGAGAAACGTATCGGGCTGTTTTGTGTGGGTGCCGGCGCGGAGCAGGTAGCGGCGGTGGTTCATGGGGCCGTGGCGGCAGGGGCCGTGGGGGCCGAGGCCGCGGGGGCGGCGGTGGCGCGAACCTCCTTGCCGGTTCCGGCGGCGTCGCCCCCGCGCTCCAGGCGAGTCAGTATCCGGCGGGTCTCCAAGCGGTCGGTCCGGGCTTACGCGAGGTCGTCAACATCCTCGGTGAGCGCAACCAGATGGGCACCTTGACCGGCATCGGACCGCCCCCCGACGCGTCCGACAACGAGGCCGGCACCGACGAGGAAGAGCCCGAGATGAAGAAGCCGCCAAAGCCGCTTTATCGCAGGCTCATCAACTACGTCAGGCAGGCTTGGACCGGCGTCAAGTTTGCTCTAGGTGAGATGTTTATTCTTTCATTATTTTACCTTTTTTTCCTTTTATTTATTTATTTATTTATTTTTTTTTTTTTCTTTGTCTGAATTTTTTGGTGTGTTTGGGATTTATACTTACGCAGTGAAAAATTTGCTATCAAACAAACGAGTTCGTCTCAATTTTCTGGTTATTGATTACGTAATATGCAATCAAAAGTTTGCGAAATTGCTTAGATAATTAATCTTCATTCAAACTATTCAAAATTAACTAGTGAAATTTAAGAGATGAAAATAATTATACAACAAATAATTTTTAAAATATTCATTACCAAATTTCATAAACAAATATGAATAATAGAGAAAGAGGGTATTGAAAATTTTAAATAACTTTCATGAGTTTTCTTATTTCTCTTTCCTCCAGTCAGACCTAAAATTTTTCAAAGTGTATGTATAATTATTGTGCCAACTATACTATTACTATTTTTCAGAACGTGATCCAAAGATTCAAATATTCTTTTATATTTTATTTTCATTTTATTCAATAGTTTGATGAAATAAAATCTTTTATTCGTAAATACTTCATTATCAAATCAAATTATTAAGATATTTACAAAATTAAAGAAAGAATTTGACGTGGAATATATAAAATTATCCTAATTTATTTCTCACTTTTTCAAGTGACAATTAATTCGTCTTTTTTATTACTCTAAAAAAAAAAAAAAGAAAAACAAATAAATTAATTTTGCATAACATAAATCTGAAAAATTAAAAAGTTATAGTGCACATATATGTAATTTTCAATATTCTTCCAGTGGTTTGAATAATTCTAATTCATGGTTTTTTTTTTCAATAACTTTAATAAACTGCAGACATTATATATATATTTTTCACTCATATATAATAGTGCCTTTAGTAGTATATAGCTTGTACATTAAAACAACTGTGCGAAGGTTGCATTAACTGATATCGTGTTCAACAATTTTACCGTTTAACTGATATTATTGATTAACGTGCAACCTTTACATTAATTCCACTATAGATTCCCTGATAAATGATATATAGAATTTATTTTAATTTTATAAACGAAAGCAGCACAAATAAATATCAATTAGTTACTTAAAAGCAATAAATATTGCACATGTCTGCAGTACCTATGTGTATAAAATCAATATTTTACAACATATTATAAAAAGAAAATTAAGTGTTGTCTATCTGTTGTTAATTAATATAATAAAAATTAGGCTAAACAAAAAAAAATTTAATTTTCGAACTAACACCAGTTTGCTTTACTATTATTTCATATACAATGTTTTCTAATTGATAAATCAATTGATTTTATAGGTTATACCGTGACACTCTTGTTTGAAGGTAAAAATAAAGCATATTGTTTTTAAATATATACATCACCTCATAAGCTAAATGTCATCCGTAAAAAAAAAAGAAATATATATGTATGTTTAAAAAAAAAAAAAAAAAAAAAAAAAGGAATGATCAAAAAAAAAATGCAACATTTCAAATCACTACGAACGATATTAAAAATTTCATGAGTGTGTGTTTTCTTAACAATGATGTGTAATTCATATATAATAGTTAAGATTGTTTTCGCCTTTGATGTCTAATCCAAACTAACCCTTGCTGTCCGACGTTCAGCTGACATGATGTGCGAGCTAGGTATTATTTAATCCGCCATTGCTTTAAAAAAAGAAAAAAAAAAAAAAAAAAAAAAAATCTCCTAATGCCTGTTATTACTATCATTTTAGTCCAGCTACTTTATTATTATTTTTTCTTAACTAATCACGATTCAGGACGATCGGACCCTGTCTATCGTTACATTTTTATTATCAATTAATACGTGATATTTGATATTCGAGAAGTAAATTTTTTCAACAAAATATTGATTGTGAAATATTTATTTAATTATATATGGGTATATTATTGCGATAAAGTGCAAAATTTATTAAATCCGTATTATTTAAATATGGTCATATCATGTGTTATTTTCTATATGCAATATAATCAATCTTCAGTGTCCGTTTTTCCTGTCTTACCTAGATTTTTCTTACAATTAACTTTAGAATTTCTCTTTTGTAATAAAAATTTCTACATATATATATATATATACATACTATTATTATACTTAAAATTATTATCTGTTCTGTTCTTTTCTTATTCTCTTGTAAATACTCGTGACTTTTTCATCGTAGCTTTTTTTGAATAAATAATTTCATCGAATCTTATAAATATATAATAGTTATCTTGGCATGCGTATACCTCAAGTAATAGAGATTTACGTAGCCTTAAAGTACAAATATATAATAAAATTTATTTATTCATTTGATAAACTATTTTTTTTTTTCTTCATTGAAATATTTGACATATTTTATTTTATTAAAAAAAAAACCCTTTAGTATTAAATAATTATTTATATCAAAAACGAAATTCATGATAAAAATTTAAACAAATTTTTATTCTATTTGGTAGCATTAATTTTCATTCATTCTAATGATATATTAAACGTACGTAACTCTTAATTAAAATCTGTTTATATTAAAATATAAACTACCGATTCTTTTTTAATACTAAACTATAGCTATATTTTTAGAATACCTACATATTCTGTTTAAAACGAAAATAAATTTTGATTTTTTCTCAAAAAATAAAAACGCTCAATTTTTCAGGTTACTTTGCCCATCAAAATACACAACTGCACCAATACGATTTCACATTTTCGTTAAAACAGAATGTATACATATACGAGTCGTTGCTATATCAGTTCCAATGGCTTTGTCGTAAACAGAACCGTTTTTCGTCAACAGAAACGTTTTTCGTCGACAGAATTCATAAATAATTCCCGGAAATTGTTTGCTCGTCAATACACAGCAAGCTACATATATAGACCTATACAGCTTACACGATTTTTTTTTTTTTTTTTTTTATAGTACCGTATAGATTAACGCCCCGCTGTGGAAACGAAAGTGAAAGTAGTATTTCCAAAAAAAAAAAAAAAAAGGGGGGGAGAGAAAAAAAAGTAGCTAACTATAGCGGCGACCGAAGTGTATTTGCTTGTCGTTTCGGTTTGTCGCGGCTGGTTCGCGAAAAATAATTTATGCGAGCACAAATTAAAAAATGTCAACTTTTTGTAAACACGACGATAATAAGTGGATCGAGTTATTTTTTTTTCCTTCCTTCTTTTATTTTGATAATTGGTTGGAACTGTATTGAGAGCGAGCTAACAAATATTAATTCACCATAAGCGTAAAGCATAAAGCTTTTTCGTGTCAATAAAAAAAAAAAAGAAAAAAAAAAAAAAAACGTTTTATAATCCCAATACGATTATTAGAAAACTTTTATACTTAATTTTGCTTTCTTTTGCGTGTAATCATGCCAACAAAGTTTTAAATCCAAAGCTGTTAAATATTATATCTTGTTTTATAGTTTTTTAATATTGAAAAAAAAAAAGCTTGTGACCTAGAAATATTTTCTCTCTCTCTATCTATCATTCATCATTCTCTCTTTCTCTTCCCTCGTCCACATGTATACATTTCAAATAAAACGAGCAACACCGTATAGAGAAACTCGTGACGGCGAACGAAATTCGCACGAAACAAGGGATGACGAACAAATGCCACGAGAAGAGAGTGAAAGAGTAAAATGATGCAAAACGAGAGTAAGAGAAAGCTATTCCGGGTTGTCGGAAATAGAAAGCTCTCTTTCGGTTTCATGGAAATTCAGTCCGGCCTCCATCCGGAGAAACCAAAGTGGAGAAAGACTCGCGCGCAAGGTTTGACTACTAACAACGTTCGTTAAAATGGTTAACGTACGCTTGATGTTATTTTAGAAAAAGCGAATCTTTATTAGAGGGATACGAACGGAAAGGAATTCGATGTTTTTTTATCAGATAATCGAGTTACCAATTCGGGCTATTTTTTTTTTTTTTTTTTTTTTCTTTGACTGTTTTTACATAGATATACAAATAATAGTATCTTTTGTATACAATATCTTACTTATAAAAGTAATAGAAAATAAGATGACGATTGACAATTTTTGTATTCTATTTTTGATGTCTGATGTGAGAAAAATTATATTTTGAATTGAAATTATTTATTTGAATTATATAAATGAATTGCTTATATTAATAATTTATATATTAATAATTTACTAAATAATTTTCTAAAAGATTTCAATCTAAATATCCCGTTTTGTGACCTCACAAAGATCAATACTAATTAGTATCATTAAAACGTACGACTCTTACTCTTCTTTTCACATCTCTAGAGCAATCGAATAAAATTTCGAAACTTTACAAAGTCCTATAATCTATATCAAGAGATAATATAACTCCCTGACAATCACTTGTACAAAATTTTAATTAAATTCTTACTTGAACTAAATTTATTGGGCTTCCATTTTTAGACATAACGGAAAAAAAATCATTTTTACGATAATTTTCTTTTAAACTTTACAAAATGAGTTTTCATCGATTTTTTTAAAATAAAAAAAAAATATACATATCTGTAAAAATATTTTATAAACTTTCATCAACGTGCATGAAGAAAAAAAAAGAAAAAATAACCTTTCGATAAAGTTGAGGAAAAAATATTTTTTTTTTTTTTTTTTTTTTTAAGAGAAGCATTCGTAACATATTGAAAACATATTGCAAATTTTGTTACTTCCTACAAATTTTTATACTTCCGGCAAGCTTGAAAAAAATTATAAAAAATCAATAAAAAAGAAAAAAATAAAATACAAGAAAGAAAAAATCCAACGAATCGTTATTGTTGCACAATCCGTTGACGTTTGTTCTTTATTAAAAAAAAAAAAAAAAAAAAAAAAAAAAAAAAATTTTTTAAACTCCCGTCGCCGATAGACAGAAAACCAGTATCCCGGTTTGTTTTCTGTCTCTTGAAATGCTGCGATGACGCATATTTCTGATTGTCTCTCCTCCGCGTTGACGTAAATTTTACGTTATTCAAGTCGCCCGGAGGTAAACATCTTTCTAGCTGCTAGCTGGAGAAAAAAAGAAGACGAAGGTAGTAAAGAGAAAAACATACAAGTTTTCGATATGGTTCGTTATCTTCTTTCCCCTTTGACTCTTTGCTATCTTTTACAAAATTGAATCCCCTTGAATTAAAGAAGCTGCCGAGCTATCGTTCCGTTTCCTTACGTTTATTCTTTGATATTAAATATTTATGATTACCGATAAATAGTACGCGATACAACGATGCGAATAAACCGTATACTTACAATATAAATAAAGAAAATATCGAAGATATTCATGAAGAAATATTCAAAGTTATTTATCCGAGACGAAATTTCTATCTTTGATTATTCGATATTTATTCGATGCGAATCCAGTTGCTAGAATATTTTTATAGAATTCTCAATTTATGTTATGTTAATTTTTAGTAAACATAAAATTTCAATTTGGATATATGATTTTTAAAATTACAATACAAAATTTTAAACAAATTTTATTATTCTACTCAAATATTCTACTCTAAAATAATAAAATTTTACAACGTAAAAAAGAAAAAATACGAAAAAGTAAAACAATTTATACCTTAATTCTGCGACACATATACTCACAAAGCCAACTAATAGAAAAAATAAGTCCCGTCAATAGCGTTAAATTGAAAACTTTCCTCTTGGCTTTCTTTCTTGTGACGAAGCTCTCGATACACAACAATGGCTACGAACAGTACATCGATACCGTCGCGTAAAAATATCCCAAAGCACACGATGTACTCGCTTTGTTCGCGAAATCCTAGTCCTCGCTCCACGAGAATAATCTTCGTTTCGTATTTTAACTCAAAAACCTTTCGAACTCCCGGAAATTGCGATGAATCTTCTCGTTAACGAAAAAAAAATAAACACTCTCTATTTTCTCTCGCTCTATTTTCCGTTTCTTCGTGATGGAATTCGCTTGGACACAAGTTGCGCGTAAAAGCCATTCGCGAAGTAAACGAATGGATTTCTTTCTCTTTTGTCTTTATACCTATCTATATGTGTGTGGGTACACACGATGAAGAGAGTGGAGTTGTGGACGAATGTGGATTGAACGACGCGCGCGCGGAAATGTAGAGATTTAAGGGAAAGAGAGAATTGAGCGTTTTTCAATTAGATTTTTCAATTGCGTTTGTTTGTTAAGCTTTATAAGGTATTTTTATTCTTACCCGTTCATTGTTTACTTTCTGTGGTCTTTGCATTTTTGGAATTTTGTATACTTTATATGTTTATTTTAATCAAGGCAATCATACGTTTTAAACGCAAGAAACATAAGGAAAATTGTTTTTTAAGCAGTCAAATGTAACACACTGCCTTTCGAAACATTTAAAAAAAAAATTGTTTCTAATCGTTTACTTATTACAAAGTAAGAAAATTCATATAAAATTTTTCAGCTTGTCCCAAATAATAATCTTTAGTAGCGACAGCCCATCAATCGACGTCTGAACACACGTACGTTTTTTCTACTGAAAAATCCAAGAGCTCGGCTCTCCAAACATCTTCGATATTTCTGATCGACATTGTCGGCGTCGTCGTTGTCGTCGTTATTCTTTCTTACTTTTTCTCAAGCGGCGTAACGATCATCGTTAGAAAAGCGATAAGGAACACCTGGCGCATTAAAAAAAAGCCCGAATAAGACGGGAAGGAAATACGGAAAGTGGCGAAGGATTGTTTTCGCGGCGAGAAAAAACCGAATCGCTTTCGACGGAGTGCGCTCGAAACCTGTTTTTTTTTTTTTTTTTTCATTTTTTTTCATTTATTTGCTTTTTTCGAAGACTGAGTGCATAAAAATACGATGAGAAAACTGGAGCGTTAATGGTTATATCCAGAGGCGCGGGTAGAAAAGAAAGAAGAAACAAAGAAATTGAACGTCATCGTTCCCGTAGGAATTTATCCCGAAGACGATGAGTCTTTTCTGGAATCTTTCGATGCTAAAGGCTCGTTCTCGAGGTTTGGAATAAATTATAATGATTGAATGACGAATGTCGTGTTATTTGAATTTTTTTTTTTATTTAAAATGCGTTCTTTGAAAAATTGCATTATTGTAACTAATTTTTAAGATTTTTAAGAAATTAATATTGTAAGCTCATAATCAAAATTGTCGTTTTTATATTTGATAAGATATCTCGCTTAATGAGATAATATATCGAATTTATTATCATAAAAATAACGAGAATCAAATAAGCAAAAATGTAATATCGTCAGTTCGTCAAAATAACTAAATGCATACTGATTTATCGCGATGAAAATTTCAACAAAACACTAAACACACGTTCTTTATCACCAACTGATCGTTCGTTCGCAACGAAAGAGAAAGAAAGAAATAAAAAAAAAAGAACAAGCGAGTCGCGAAGCTAGTTTGTGCGAGTAAGCGTGACTCTCGATCGTATCTAGATTAAACGAAGTAACGAAACTCGAGTATACACGTTTAAATCGAGCTACAAATTATCGAGTCACGATATAACCGATGCCCATTAATAACGACGACAACAACGGCTGCGAGTACGTCGTTTATTTAGCTAAACATCGTGCATTATGCAGTTATATCAACGCGTATAAGCGATTACGAAAAAAAAAAAAAAGAAAAATAAACAATAACGACTCGTTCGCGAGATTGAATTCCAATGCACTCCGTTATTGATTTTGTCTCGTTATTATACGTGTTTGATGGATTAACGCGATCATTGAAACTCTAAATAAATGATTAATGAGGATGATATATTCGATTCTGATTTGTTTATTTAATTTATTTTACATAGCCGTGTATTATATTTTGATGCGTTTGCTGTCAGTTTGAATATTAATGTTGTGAAATAAACGTAAGAATAATTTGATAGTCGTTTTGACGTTGCAATTATACCCGAAAATGTGACATTAATTTTTTTATCCATAAAGTCTATAATTAAGTCTATAAGTCCATTAAGTCTTAATAAAAAATAGCGTTTTTATCCGAACTAACTCTGAAAATCCCTAAGTGCAAATATATTTTATACCGAAAATAACATTCTCGTTTCACATACGTTAAACCGTATTTATGTATCGCCGAAATAAATGTATTTCTAATATATAGTAAAGTAGCCTTGAAACACAAAATCCAAGTAAATTCCATGCGAGAGAACGAGGGAGATGAGATTTTTAAAAATGACCAAAGTCGGGCTATCTTTGTAGAATTTCATCCGTGGGTGAAAAGTATTTATTCGCGTTATCGTTTAATGCGTCGTGTTGTTGGCCGGTCGGTTATTTTGAAATTTATGTATTTCGCGTTAGACTTTTAGGCGGTTGTGATTTAACGCACGGAGTGAAGGAATATTAAAGAACCGCAACGCTTTTACTTTGTAGAAAGATTTTTTTATTCATTTTGAAATTATTCGTGTAAATTTAATTTTTAGGTCGTTTGTAAAATAAAAAATTCAATGCATCGATTTGCTTTAAAAATATAAAAATCATTATATATTTTCGATTTAAAATAAAATATTAAAGTATAAAACATATAGATTATTTTAATATATTTATTCGAATTCTATCACATGCAAATTTAGAATTCGAAATATATCGGTTAAAGATTAACATTAATTAACAACAAATAATTTACAGAGTTCAATTTTTTACATCCAATTCACATCGAATTAATAAATCTTTTGATTTACAACGATATTTATGGACGTTACAACAATCACTGTGTCGTAAAAGAGGGTCGAATAAATAATCGTCGAGCATCGGTAAAAACAAAAAAAAAAAAAAAAAAAAGAAACGTCTTTCTCCCGCCCCCTTTTTTGTTATTTCCTTTAAGAATTGAATATTTACTATAGAAATTTTTTCAAAATATCAAACTACAAATTTTTAATTATTTATAAATTTATAACGAAGCGATTTTTTTTTTTTTAATGATAGTATTAAAATAGAGAATTATATACTAATGAATAATCAAATATAATATCTATATACATTGATTACTTCATTTTAAGGATCAAAGCTAATATTTTTTCACCAAAACTCACGTCATTAATTTTTCTTCTCCTTGACGTAACTTTTTTTTTTTTTTTTTTTAATTTGAAGAGGGATAGATTTGCATCTGATCCTCACAAGGTCAATAATTGACCTATAGTGATGCCCTTATTGACACCAACGGCACGCGGGGGTTCCCAAACGGTCATCCATCCAAGTACTAACTACGCCCAACGCTGCTTAACTTTGACCTAACTTACTGTCACGTAATTTGCCTATCCGATCCTTAGAATTAGTATCTACTGTCATCGCAATGATTCATTCGAGTCTCGTATTACCTAAAGAAAGAAAAATGCTCGTTACTTCGTTAATCAAAAAAGCAAACGCATACGAAAGTATAGCTTTGAAACATAAGAAACAAAATTTTCTGATAGTAAACAAACGGCTCGTCATTCGAGTATAAAAGGAGATTGACTCTAATTCTTTATAAATATTATTCGAAACATAAACGATGCGCAAATCCTGGGGGTCCGATATGATAGACGCGATACAAATATCCCGCGGGAAATAAGCAAAACGCACAAACTCCTTGCGCTAAGTCTTACATCCTTGCGTAAATTCTTCTTTCGGCTGTGATTTATCATCCGATTTTGCGACGAGGATATATTTTTCGACTAAATTATTTAAGATTTTTGAAGATATTTTATATTTTGATAGAGTTGGAGCTATTTAACGGTAAATGTAGTATTAAATTTCAGAAATGATTTTAATTTCAGTTGGAAATAACTTGCCTTTTATACATTAAGTATTGAATTTAAATACTTATCTTTTTTTCACTTTCATTATTTAGGATTTTAACTTTAAAAAAAAAAGTTAGACTCGTCGGTTATTTCAAATTATTGAACAATGCAACTACGATTAATTTTTATACATATAGCGGCCGATAATTTATCAACATTTTCAAATATATTTCGGAATTTATTAAAAATATATTTTTATACATATATTTATTTTTATATTATAATTTTATAAATTTTTATTAATTTTACATTTCTATTTAATTTTCGCTTTTAATTTATCAAATTGGTGCTTCTTTTGTAATTATGTACTATATGTAAATTTTTGAATATACATAGATTTAGTTTTCTTTTATAAATTTTTATTATATTTTGTATCGTAACTTACATTAAAATTAATCGTTAAATAACGTGATAAATTTTCATTGCATAAAATTTTTAATTAAAAATATTGCACGTAGCACAAGATTTATTCGTAGAATTTGCTTTGATTACACAATATTTTTTTTTTACAATAACTTATCTATATGTATAAACTTTTATATACATAAAGTTTTTACTTCTTGAAATAACTTGAATTTTTAACTAGATTAAAAATTTTCTACTAACAATTTTGTATAGTTTTCTTGCTTCAATTTCGTAACTTATAAATAAACATTGATATTATTATGATATTTATTAGTTTAGAACAACTTCTATGAATTCACATATTGTGCAAAACTTTGAAATTCTATATACAACGATTGCACATTATATGCATATCTCTATGAAATTTCACTCTCAAATCTCAAAACATTATTTTTCTCTTTTGTAACTTTGCAAGTTGTTAGATTAAAAACTTTGTCTTATTTTCTATCTTATTTCTTTACTTTCACTATAGGAAGACTATGCTGATTTTTCGTACTTTTTTTTTTGTAAACCATATTTTGAATATTTTATACAATTATAAGAAACAGTTATCGACATTTTCATATGGTAATTATTTGTAGTTTATTCTTAACTAAGTAGAAAAAATTTTTTATTATCAAAGTATAATAGAATTCTTTACGAAACAAAACATTTTCTACGTGCGGTAATCTCGATAGGTGAACAATTTTTCTAATTTACTATAAAATAAAAATAATTTATATAATTTTATGATACCTTTGTAATGTATTTTATTATGTAAAAAGTATTAAGTACTATTATCACTCTGACTAGACGTACAAAAATAATATAAATTTTTTTATTTTAAAATCAATATCACCAATACAAACTCATCCGAAAATTTTTTAAATAACAACGTCCTCTTTTTTTTGCCATTTTGATATTAATTTTGTTTAATTCGTGCATTCGTATTAAGTGTATAAACCTTTTTTATAAATGCACAAATAAAAAAAAATTAATTATAAATTTATCTCGTTATAATATCGTCGTTTTTAAATTTTAAATCGATCAAATAAAACAAATTTCTTTCATTCGCATATTTTGGTTTAAAAAAAAAAAAAAAAAAAAAAAAAAAAAAATTCCCGCATACTTCACCATCGGATTAAAAAAGGAAACGTCACCATAGTCATCCTCTCGACACTTATTCCACCATTCATGCCTGTATTCTTTCGCGTCTCTTTTTCCGCCTTACATCACACCTCTACTCGAGCAATAAAATAAAATAAAAAAAAAAAAAAATAAAACCTATATCTTTTCTTTAAATGACTCACGAATATATACGTCACCAAAACAGCTCGAAACTCACTCACCGAGTCTCCTTTGTATATACTTCCCACAGATTCGGAATACGAGGAGGAGCAGACACCGAGGTACAGGCCCGACTCACTGGCGAGCCTTTGCAGGGCGACGCGCTTCACCGAGGCCGAAATGAAGCGCATCTACCGTGGCTTCAAGGCCCAGTGTCCCACGGGGGTCGTGCGCGAGGAGACCTTCAAGATCATCTACTCCCAGTTCTTTCCGCAGGGAGGTAAGTCTTACCAAGAGGAACCGATCGCCGATTCCGGGAGACGTAGAGAAAAAGGGAAGAGCGAGAGCTCGCTTCCAACTTGAAAATACGAAAGAACTACGGATAACTTTATTTCTCGTCTCTGTCTCTCTCTCTCTCTCTCTTTTATTGCTTCGCACTTTTTCTTTATATCTTACGCGTACGTGAGGGTATATACGTGTATGTGAGGTTACGTTTTATTTTTACCGATTTTTTTTTTTTTTTTTTTTTTTTTTTTTTTTACTTTCGAGCTCGCTGATGAATTTTTGAAATTAAAATTTGGTAGTTCTTCCGGGAATACTGAGATCTTGATTAAATTCTTTATTAATTAAATTTAGTCGATGAATTTATTGTTCACAGGAGGAAAAAATGTCGATTACTAAAAATAATGTGGAACGCTTTTCATTAACAATAATTTTATTGTTCATTCGTTATTGATTTCTTTGAAAATAATGAAGTTTAAAATTAAGAAAATTAAAAATAATTATTCGAAGAAATAAATATCGTTTCAAACAACAGAATAATAAAGTAAAACTTGTGCAAAAAAAGTTTATTTTATAACTTTTTTTTTTTTTTTTTTTTTATTTAAAAAATTGAGACAATCTTTATCGATTTCAATCATAATATTAATCGAATCTTAAAAGTTTTTAATATCACGGACGTTCTTCTTTACATAAACAAAACACTAATTGACTTTACCAATGTAATCGTGCTCCAGCTGCTGATTCTCATTCCAAAAGGGAACAAAAACTTTTTTGCATTTATTCAATCTAAAAGCTTCTTTCATACTCATGCTCCTCTTTCTTGTTACTCTATCTTTTTTGCAATATCTGCTAATATAATTCGTGAGACTCGATTCTCTTATACAATGCGAAACAAGAGCAACATCTGCATTTAAATACCAAAAATGTTTTCGAAGCAAAGTGCACGCGGTACCTTGTTTGTAATTTTTGAATATAAAACGAATACGTTTAAGGTTAATAAATTAACAAAACACGTAACGAATAACTTTCTTGAAAAAATTTTAAAACAATCGAAGCAATTTTCTTATGAAAACTTCATAATTCACTGTTTAATATCCAAGCTAAACATTGCTTAATTTTCAGCGTAGAAATTTCAGCGTGAAAACAAAGTCCATATTATTTTTTACTTAAAGTACCCCGAAGAAAACAAAGATGACTTAGACCTCATTCTTCGTTTCTTCGATTCAACCCTCGACGACAAACTGAAAGTACAAGCATATATATACAAACGTACGTCTCCACACACACATACACATACACACCTATGCAGTCCGAATTCGTTATTTAATTAGCAGGAGGAGCGAGCACGAACGTAAATGCGTCTAATCCGTTTAGGATTAGGACGCTTTGTTTTCTCTCCCCATCCTTAGGAATTTGATAGGTCGTTGTGTTCTCACTCGGCTCGTCGTAAAGTTTATTCGAGATGAGTAGGTTACGTTAAAAAATATCAACGAAATGTATATATGTACACACAAACACATGTGCGAACGTTTAACTTCTTTGTTATATTTTCTTTTTCTTCTCTCGTTTTTCTTTCTCTCTCTCTCTGTCTTTTTTTTTTTTTTTTTTTTTTAATATCTAATTCAATTAAATTGTTGGATTAACTAGTTTATTAACTGAGCGTGTAGATAAACTTGGGGTGGAGAGTAAGGTTTATTATTAATATAGAATATTTAAAATAAAATTACTAAAAATTTAATATATTGAATTTAAAACTTTTGCAATGGTTGAGAAAAATTAAATTGCATTCAATTGATAAGAAGAAAAAAAAAAATAAGATCTATATTTTTAGTTTGAAAGTCAGTACTGGATCAATATTTATTTTTAATTCGTAATACATAGTTAACGGCAAAAACGTATTTTTTAGAATTTTCAAATTAAAAATTTGGATAATTTTGAACGTAAAACGAGAGCAAAAATAATATATTTGATTTGATAATATAATATTATATTTAACAATGTACAATAATATTAATTGAATACAGGATTTATTTAGTCAAACCAAATAAACAGTATGTTTTAAGTAGATTTATACGATTTTAGACAGACACGTTTTACATAGGTGTAAACATTTTTTTAAATATTTTATTTATTTAAAAAAATTATATTCAATTATAATAAAACTCAATCTATTAAAATTGTAATAATAATTAATAAGTTATTATTGTCTTATTTTTTTCTCAATTTGACTCAAAACAAAAAAAAATAAAGAACAAATAAATCCTTGAATAATCTAAATTAATGAAAGCCAGTATAAATCAAGTTAATAAAGATCTCGAAAAAAATTAATCCAAAGAAAATGGTGAAAGAAAAAGAAAAACGTAGAAGGAAAGAAGCACAAGGCAATAATAATTCATTACGTTTTTCAAAACACTTGCGTACCTGATATATTCTCACATACAAGCAAAGGTACCTTCTTTCATCTTACTCTTTTTCTCTCTTTTTCTATCTCCTCCCTCACGCAATTTGCATAATTAAGTACGCTCGTTAATTAAAAGCAGCCGGCAGCGAAACGATTCATCTCGCTAATAAACGCGCTCGGGTAACCCGCTGGCACGATTACACAAAGAATTATAAAACGGTCGAGTCTATAGTCCCAAGTGTACATACGTACGTGTGACTTTCATCGGAACTTATCCCAAAAAGACACGACGAGACGATCGAACGAGTCTAGATATAAAGAAAACTCACATATACGAATGGTAATCTTGAAGAGCTAAATGCTGGTTTTTTTTTCTTTTCTTTTTTGCTATACGGATGGATGCTCGCAACTTTCAAAACTTGTTGGCAAAGAGCGAGCGACGTGGCCTTTTTAGCGGTCGATAGTGGGATGCTACGCGGTTTTAGTGTCTTCGTCCGTGAGAATTTCCGAGATTTGAGTGACCTTTAAGCTCGAAAGAGATTTTTTGTTCGTTTAACGGCTTTCTTTCTATTTTGTATTTTAATTCCTAAATAAGTTTTACATTTCCTGTATTACTTGTAGTTTTTTGATTTTTTTTTTTTTTTGTTTATTTTAAAGCAATGATAACAATTCTTATAATGTTTATCAATAAAAAATAAATGCAATTTATAATTTTATATAAAAATTACTTAATAAATATTAAATTTTAAACCTATCATTTTACAATAAATTATTATTGTTTTCAATTAACTAAAGTATTACGCCTAGTAATCGAAAAATAAAAATTTCAAGCCTATTTCTACAAAATTCACAAAACAAAACGAAAAGTTAACATTCTATTAAATTCAAATTTTCTCATTTTTAAAAAAAAAATTTTTGATTATTTATCGTGCATAAAATATTTCATTGATAAAAAACTGCAATTTTCTCAACTTTTTAAATATTCAATAATATAAGCATCATACATTTTTTCAATATATAAAAAATTATTACGTTCAACATTTCCGATAATATTTCATTGATTCCATTTAAAAGTAAACACACAGTCGTAATACAGAAAAACAAAAGTAAAGTAACCCTTTCCGATAATATTTTATACACGCGTATCGGCTTTTAATAAATAAGAGCGACTCGTTTAATCATCGACGAATAAGTACGCGTTTTATATTCCTTTTGACGAAACTCCAGGGCAGGAGCGAATAAAATTCCTCGGAAAAAAAAAATATATATGTATATATATATACATTGAATACGCGTACGATCCTTTTAAACCCTTGGACGAGTTTCGTTTATGTAAATTATATATCACGCTACGCATTTTGACGTAAAGGACTTTGTCATCGGAATATCGAAAATGTGATTCCGTGTTATTTGAAATTCAGCGGTTATTGCTATAATTTAACGGAACGAGCGAGAATCGTTGTGAGAAATTTTCAACATGCTTGTAGAAATGATTTTAATCCTGTTTTTTTTTTCTTTCCTTTAATTTAAAAAAAAAAAAAAAAAGAATTATAATTCGCTTGTTATTTTAAAAAATTTTTGACGATGAAAATCAACTCTTTTTGTAGGTATTTTATTATATTCTTTTTAATCATTTGGTTATTAATTTAGAAAGGAAATCCTTTGATCTATTGACGATGCGTCATATGCGATGATTGCAAATATCGAATTAAATTTAATAAGAAAGTCAATATTACACTATTTTAAAAGTATATAAAGTACGTACATACAGTTTTTTTTTTTTTTATATAAAAAAAAATTTAACTTTTTATTGAAAAATATTGAAAAAAATCAATGCATCAATTGAATAAGTGATTATAAACGTACTCTTTTTATTTTTATTAACAATGCAAACATTTTACCCTTTATATTTATATTGAACTCGTGACGCTTTTAAATAAAAATACACTTTACACATTGAAAAAAATCCATTCTTTTATTGTAAACTGTCATTCATACAGAAAAATAATCTTTAAATTTTTATAACAAGAAATTTTATTAATAAAAGTCACAAAATATCAAATGTAAATCTTAACCGATAAAGTTAAATTTTAACCTTTTTTTAAATAAACTCAATAAATAATAATTAAATGCGCAATAATATCACAAATGTTGTATAGATGGAAAATTTCTCACATATATACAAAAGCTTTCCACCATATTTTGAAAATGATACGAACGCATACGCGCGTACCGTCGTCTCTAGCTCGTACTACTTTTTCTTTCTAATTCAGCAACCCGACAAATTTCCAACTTTCGACTTTCTCAACTTTATTGGATCCCTCGTCATCTCTATCTCTTCCTCGGTTATTGCTCTCGCAACGTTGCGACATTAAAAAAAAAAAAAAAAAAAAAAGAATAACGTAGCCATTTTCACGCTCACATTCTATCCTTTATCTCATGGCGAAGAATTTGACGCGCTCGGCGGCATCGATCCTACAGCGGCACTCGGTTGTACCGACGTCGCCTTTTCGAGATTTATGGTTTCACCGGTGCGAAATCGTGGGATACAGCCGCGTACAGTGATTACGAGAACGATGCTATACGATGCTGACGACGACGGAATGAAAAAAAAATAAATAAATAAATAGCGAAGGAAGAGAGAGAGAGAGAGAGAGCCCTGACCTACCAAACTAACTCGTGAATTACGAGCTACTCGCTAGTGCGAGAAAAGAGAAAAGTGGATTTTTTTTCAAGCGGATTTTTGAGACTCGTCTGTTTGGATTTATCGAGTGATACAAAGTTCCTTTTTTTTCTCTTTTTTTTTTTAATGAGAAAATGTTTTATGTTACGTTCAAATAGTAACTTACAAATAGTCAATGTCTAATAGTAGTTGTTGTTAAAAATAGTAATACTTTGAAATCTAGAATTTTTGTGTAAAATAAAAGACAATAAAATTACTTTATCTTTTAGTAAATTCAATTTATTATTTAATTCTCAAATCTTCAATAATCAAATGCGTTGATTATTTCTTAAATTATTCTGACAAATGTAACTTATCGTATAGTTCAATCGCATTAGAACATCTTTAAAATGCCAGTCGACATTAAACTCGGCTTAAGAAAACGTATTACCTCGTTGGATCATTCAATATTTATTCACCAACGTAATAAAAAAAGATGAAGAGAAAGAGAAAAAAAAAAAAAAAAAAAGACGAGGCCGCGTATGCACGACACATAATTATTTTTCCGATGAAATTTCACTGAAAGCATCCGGCGCGAAAATCGCTTGGAATTCAATTAACTCTCGCGAACAAAGAAAAAAAAATAACTCGGAAAGGCAGCGGAGAAAGCCGCGAGACAACCGCGCATTATTCCGATAATCTAACCGATCTTCGAGCGCTATTTTTTTTTTTTTTTTTTTTTTTCTTTCATTTATATGCGTTTGCGTATCGGCCGTGAACTGCTAATCTCTTTACGACGATGAATAAAAGAGAGCGAGTGCCGGTAACGCTTGAGTTTGTGCGTGAGTGCATAAAGTCAACAATTATGTTAGCTAGTCGTGTGTGAGCTGTGTGAATTTTACTGATTTCTTTACGCATGCGATAGAATTGATAATTAATTTTATTATTTTCTTATGTAGGTAGAATATAGTATACAATTTGATCTTTTTTATTATGGTAAAATTGTTTGATAAAATAATTTTAAATCGTAAAATTTATCATTTTTTTTTTTTTTTTTTTTTTTTCTTACGAGAAAATATGAGTTTCAACATAATATGTTTTCCATAATAAGAATTCCATATTATCATTTATCTAAGAAATATAATTTTCTTTCGAATGTAAAAACTGTGTTATCTCTTTTGTATAAAATATTATTAACTTCCTTATTACTCGAATAATTTAACAAGAAAGATAATTTTCATAATTTTTCAAAAAGTTTTCATTTTACGAAATCGTTTATCCTCTTCGTCCTTTTTCTCTCCGGTTCATTCAGATATGTAATACACGACGCTAACATATTTCTCGTTCACCTCCAATCTTGAACTTTTCCATCGTCGATTTATCGTCCCACACTCGTCGACCCTTTTTTCCCTACATTATTTTTGTTGGATATTCTTTCGTCCGAAGCTCGCGCGGAACTTGTGAGAAAATGAGATTTTCCACGGCAAGACATTGGGTCGTGTATGTTTCTCGTCGACCGAAAAAGAGACCAACGACACTCGTCCGTTCCTTTATTTTCTCTCTCGCTTTTTTTTTTTTTTTTTTTTTTTTTTCTTGGACGATTATGAAACGTTCTCTTGTTATTTTGTCGTTGGACATCATACGCGTGTACTCCATATTGAAGAATAAAGTACATTTGTACGCCCACCAAGATTTATATCGATAGCGTGTTTTTTTTCTCGCAGGGTAGACTCTTTTTTTTTTCTTTTTTAGAAAATGTTGATGTTTACGTGACATAGTGAATTCAATCTTTTTAAAACTTTATCATTCTTAAAAAATATATAAAAAAAAAAAAGTAAACAAAAGAGAACATTCATCTTTTTTCAAAATGCAATATTTAAAATTAGGATAAAAAAAAAAAAAAAAATATATATATATATATATATATATTTTACTTGCACTAAATGATCCTCGAATATCAACACACGCTAATCCACCCACGGCGAAACTTGGCTCGCACTTTTCCGTCACGTTACATCAACGTTTGCCTTTCTCAAATCCTAATCGCCGCTGTATATCTCCACAGGGAGGGGGGAGGGGGGGGGTGAACACCACGGGCGGTCCTTCTTCGGCAATTTCGCCGTGATTAATTAACCGGTGACAGGTGGCTTGTATTGTTTACTTATCTTAGCTATTATAACCTCCTTTCCTCGTTAATGAAGCTTCTAACGAGCGTTAATTCGAAGATTTCGTTCGGGCTTAATTAGAAGCCCCTCGCGTTTTTTCTCCTTAGATGGTACGTAACGGGAGAGTTTTCCGTCTTCTTTTTTCTACCGTTTTTTTCTACCGCTATTTAACTTTAACCTTTTGTTTTTACTTTCTTTCCGGATATTTTCAAAAGTATCGAGGAGAGGAGAGATTTTTTTTTTAAGAAATTTTTAGTAATTTCATGTCAACAAAGAGAACGAAATTTTTTAAATTTTGCGTAGTACAGTAAAATAGGGGATAAAAAATATTTTTTCAAATAAATTGCAAATTTATTTTATTATAATGATAGTATAAAAGAAAGCTTTAATAAATGTCAAACTGACATTGAAACGAACAATTTTTTTATAATTTCTGGAAATTTGAAATATGTCACTTTATTCTAGAGCATTAAACAAATGAAAAAATAATGATATCATCTTTAAATCTTTTTTTATACAATACAATTATATTGCTGAAAATGAAATAAAATAAAATAATTTATATTATTTTTGCTCTAATTATTTGTTTAATATAAACGTTGATATATTTAATTGCAATTAGATTACTTTTATTTAAATTTTTTTTATTATGACTAATAATAAATTTAAAAAATAAATTACAGATTTTATTATTTCGTAGCCAAATGATTCATTTTTTTAAAAATTTCTACAATAACAAATTTTATATTGTTTCTAAAGAAGAAAGTGTTGTAAAGTAAAATTTATACAGCTAATTTATAAACATGAAATCTCGAAAAAAAATTTGTAAGAATAAGTAAAAAAAAAAATGTAGGACACTATAAATTAAACGTTTTTTTTAAAACATAAGAGAATTACATTAATAGACGCTAAGTTAGAAAAGTTACGAGCTTTACGTCGGTCGAAAAAGTACTGAAAAAAAAAAAAAAAAAAAACATCTTGTAGAACGTTTTATTTTTAAAGCCTCCAACATTTCTAAATTTTTATAAGAGATTTAACTTACAGCTTACTATTTTAAAACAGGATGAAATCTCCTGACTCAAAGTGCTTTCCAGCTTTTAGAATGAATTTATAATCGAATAAATGAAGATGAGAACGAATGAATGAAATATATATATATGAAAACGCATACGATTAAGTCTTTTATAATTTTAATAACAAGTAGTTGCATTAAATTTTAATTATTAATACTAATTATTAATAAATAATTATTTTTATAAACGATTTAAATTAAAAAATTTTGCAATCATTATAATTTTGAGTATATAAACATTAATACAAAACACGGAACATCAGTAACCAACAAAGGTAAAAAAAAAAAAATAAAAGTAACGGCAATGAAAGAAAAAGAGGAAGAGAAAAAAAAACACCGAAAAAAGAAAGAAGCAAACCAAAAATACCGAAAAAAATGAATAGTAAAATTCAGTATTACTGCGCCGCGAAAGGGAAATGCACTCTTGATTAACGATAAAAGCTCGCTCGTATTTAGAGGACGATTCAGGAAAGCGCGGAAAAACAAACAGCGTGCGGATACGATCGTAGGAAGAACATAAAAAAATGTCGTATACTTCCTTCGTACTTTTATTCATTTTTTATTTTTTTTTATTTTTGTTCCTTTTGTGGCAAAACGAAAACGAAACCCAATTTCCGATTTGTACGTCGAATTTAATCGAGAGATGTTCGTTCGAGTATTGCGGTCTTGTGTGCGGAGCTTGCGGTTACACTCTTGGATAGCGCGATACGATTTATATATATTTATGTGTATGTATATATATAGATTCGGAATAAGAGGAGAAGATGGTCGTGCATCAGATTTATAGGTAATTAGATTCTAGCGAGTGGACTCTTTGCTAACAAGTGTACGACGGTGAATATTATTTACGGTGATTTTGAAAAATATGTAGTTGGAAGATACGTACGGGACGAATATTCACGAGTGCTTTTATTGCTTAACGCAATTTATTGTTATTTAAATAAATTTTTCGTAAGATATGCTTATCGTTAATAATAGCAATAATAAATAATTTTTCTTATTATAAAATAAACTTCTAAAAATTTTTTTAAGTTCATTCTATTACATACTTTAATATGTACATCTTTTCCTTAAAGTCCATTACTATGATAAAAATATCCAAAAATAAGTAAAAAGCAAAATACATTTCCATCATTTGTCGGGGAGCACAAAAATAAACGGAAGAATAAAAAGCCAACGAAAAAAGGAAAAAAAAAAAAAAAAAAAAAACGAAGGAAAGAATACAAAACAGCGAGAATTTAAGAAGGAAACAATGTCAGGAACGCATCTAAAACATGAGAAACTAACGACGACGAATTTTTGTACAGCGAAACCCGAGTGGAACCGCGGTATGCGCTCCCGATAACATGTATCACGAAGCGAGCACGCGAGGCTCAACAACTCTATCTTTCTCTCTCTCTCTCTCTCTCTCTCTCGCTCTCTTTCTTTCGAACCTTGTCCGGCACGTCATTTTAATCACCTCTTTATCCTCGCATATTCCTGAGTGAGTCGCGAGCTGTTTGATTATTGTACAAATTTAAAGTGTGTACGAGAGATGTGTGACGTAATTTTGGGAGTACATGTGTAAGATGTTTTTTTTTTTTTTTTTGCACGGGATACTTTTATTCGTTTAAAAAGTTAAACATTCGATTGATGAATTAAGTTAAAAATTCAAATTATCAATTCTCAATTAAAAGAACGCTAATTTTTTTATGGAAAGTATTTACTTCCTTTACAGTATGTAAAAAATTTAAATAAGCAATTGAATCGAATACACAGTGCTATGAATTTTCAATAAAATTATCTTTCATCGCAAAATTACATATGGAAAACTCTAAAATCAGATAATAAAGTTTAAAAATTCAAGCACAATGAAGATTAAATTTTGAAAGTAAACGAAAATTAGAAGCATAATACAATGATCTATTTAACTAATAACTCCGTTCTGTAATACCGTTCTGAAGCTAAAATTTTTTTCCCCTTCCGTGCGTATCTGGCATCCTCGCGGATACTTTAATTACGAAAATGCCAGCGACGCGTAAAGATCCTTCAAAATGACGAATCGTCGAGGAGAACGAACTCGCCATTACGAGTCTTAAATCATCCGACGCGTATACGCCTCCCATGCGAAAATTTATGCGACGTACGTTATTCCGTCTGTTTCTCTCTCTCGCTCTCTCTCCTTTATATTCGCGAAAACGTACGGGAATGAAACTCGTTCGAGAAATTCGAAATCGGTGATAGGCTGTTTTATTTTATAAAGATTAAAAAACCAAGCTACGCACTCTTTCGTATTCTTTATCGATTCAGCGCGATTTTTTCGTTAAGTACAATAGAATAATGGAGGATTTTCTAAATCCGCTTTGTCGAAACGAAAGACAGCCGTTACATTATATCGGAATTCGTTTCTCGTTTCGCTAGCGCTTTTATCAAGCTCTCCGTTTGCGCGGCCTTATAATTGCGAATAAAACTCAATTACATATATCGTCGCTGAAAGCAACGAGAGAGGGCCGAAGTTGAGAGGAGGATAGATTGTTTTAGCGAGCTTGTAATTTTAAAAGTCTCAACTATAAAGTAAAACGTTTGAAATATTACTTTTATTTGGCCGAAGTATTCGTTATTATCTATTTTGTTTTAATGATTTTCATAATTTATATAATAATTTTCATTTTTATATAATTTTTTAATAATTGTTTTGATATTTTTTACAAATCTTTTGCGTTGGACGATTTAAATGAAAATTTTTTTTTTTTTTTTCATAAAATATTACTTATCATTTATACGTAACAAATTAAAGATACACAAACCTAAAATTATAATTTTGTTTGATATTCTTTTGAAAAACAAGAATAAAATTGCTTACCGTTGAAACACGCAATCGGTATTTTAAAAAATCTACGTTAAAACAAAAATGACGCTAAAAGATCGGACGTTAATAAAAACGAAAACTTTAATTCAAAACGACGCGCAGCCGCATAATTCAAAAGAACCGCAAAACCTTCGTGCGTTAAAACGCATCGCGTAAATTTACCCCTCGCGCGATGAACGACGCCGCGATCTTTTTCTTCGGGGTGAGTAAAAGAGAGAGAGAGAGAGAGAGAGAGAGAGAGAAAAAAATAAAAATAAAAAACTGCAGTCGAGCCCGCACTTTCAGCAAAGTTTCCGGCTTCAACGGAATGATTTACAACGGCGCAACCTCATTGCTTCGAAGTCAGCGGCACGTGGTAACCGTTTTTCCCTCCCCCATTCTCTCTTTCTCTTTGTTTCTCTCTGTCTCACCCAAGAATGTGATTAATAACGTTAGCGGCTTTTCGCTCACGGGCTAATCGTAAAAACGTAACGCGCTGGACTTTCAAAGTCGAAGGAGTAGGTGAAGTCGGAGACATTAAAAAAAATTATATCAACTGTATAGTACATATCATATTTATATATATCTGCAAATATATATATATATATATATATACACGTTTGCTAAACGATTAAATGCGCGAACTTTGTGGCCAGTTGCAAATCGCTAGTGAAGCGCGATTGCGTTTTATGGAGGTTTAAAAGCCCATCTGGATTTGATGGGCATTGTTTGTTTTTTCCCTGTACGAGTTGCGTCAAATGAATTTTCTAAATCGCCCTTGAATAAAAATCCGCTTTATTTTTAACTTAATTGATATTTGTTTGTTATTATTAGATATTCGATAAAAATTTATAAATGTTTATAAAAATCTTTGTTACTTTTATTTTTTTAGCGATTCAAAGTTATCAATAATAATTAAACCTTTATATGCTTCACTTTGTTCCGTGTTTTATAAAAATAATAATTAGTATCGCCGCTATTTTCGAAAAAAATAATAAATATTATTATTTTTGACTGTTGTAACACGTGAAATTCCATATTTAATGTAATCCGATACACAAAAGCGAAAAAAATTATACAAACAAAAACGCGTGAAATTTTTTTTCCAAACAATTAGTCCACGCATTCGAGAGTGAAAAGGCTTATGTAAACAAAAGACAGAAATAAGAAAAAAAGATAAAGAAAAAGAAAGAAAAAACTGTAAAGAAAAATTGTTTCCATTTAGTTTACTTTCAATTTCAACGACTTATCGGTTGCTTTTTCTTTTTCAGCGAACACTAGCCAATACGCCCACTACGTCTTCAACACCTTGGACCACGATCACAGCGGGATTCTCAGTTTCGAGGTAAGTCTTTCTTTACATTTCTTACATCCTTTTCTCTTTCCTTTTATTCGCTCTCACTTTCTCTCTTTCTCTATTTTTGTTCTCCACGTACCTTCGGTACACACCAGTACCATTATTAGCTCGCCGCGCGACACCAGATACATTCGTCTTCCCGCTGTAATACTGCATCGTAGGAGTGAGAAAGAAAAAGAGAGAGAGAGAGAGAGAGAGAGAAAAAGGATTACGTTGTATATACGCGAGTAAGGCACGTGTAAGGGACAAGTACGCGTATACCGTCATGTGTACGTATAGCCTTTCCAACGCGTTACTTCTCCGAGGTTACTTTATGTACTGCGATTTCTTGACTTTACGCGACTCTCTTAAACCTTTATTTTTTCTTCTCTCCCTTCGATACGATTTTATTTTTCTCGTGATCTTTTTATTTTTCTCTCTATTTTTCTCTTAACATTAATGTTGAACATTAAAAAAATATATTAAATCACAAATTTTGATTTAAATAATTTTTCTTTTTTCAAGAAAATGATAAAAAAAAATTGTGTAAAATATAATTTTATATTTGAACTCGAATTTCACATGAAAAAGAAATTTTACAAAATATGAAACAATATTTCATCTATAAGTATGAATTAGTGTAAAATATTTCGAATAAATTCACAATTTCAAAAATAAGGTTGATATTTTTATCAATTTTATTACTTTTTAGGTCGTAAATAGTTTAAATCATTTTTCAATATATTATTATCGTGAAACAGATATATTTTTCACATTTTATACTTTTAGTTATTACTGCGGGGCAAAATTATTTGAATCATCATTCTTTCGGGACAGAAATTATATAATAACCTTATAAAAATGGATATTTAATAACACCTTAAGCGTAAATATAAAAAAATCATACTTTAATATTTGCACCTTATTAAGATATTGAATATCATTTTTCGCAGAAACCATTGAAACATTTTTTGAATACTGTTAAAGAAAGTATTAAAGAATTATTCTTGAAACTCGATAATGGCTATTATACATATATATATATAGATATAAAAACGTGGTATGGTAACAATTGACACCGTTCTTACTATATAACTAGAAAAAGCTTTTACTACCTATTTCACAACTTTAAACTATAATAAGAAAATGTTGAATGAAAAAAGTATAAAATCTACTTCATATATTTTTCAACTATTAAAAAATATAATTTAAATTGTTATTAGCTCTAATTAAAACTTTTGATTATAAAAAGCCAAGTTCGTGAGAGTAAATTTATCGAATATTTTTCTTTTCCTTCTTTGATAATTAATAAAGAATAGAAAAACAAGGTCGTATACTGAAAGAAAAAATTAAATTGTAAATCGTATTTGTCGTTGCGTATTTTCGTAGTAATTAAAAAAACTCAACTTTATAAATATATTTTTTTCTGCGTCGTATTTTAAGCAAATTTTATTCCGTTAAAAAGAAAAAAAAACTAAATACAAACTCGACAAACGTCCTCTCAGTCGATCTAAATAACGCGGAATTTCTAAATCTGATAAAACGCGTAAGACTATCTACTCGTCGCAGCGTAGCACGAGGTCGTAATTTAAAAACGTATTTTCAATCGTCGAAACAAAAAGACCCAAAGCAGAGCATAGAAAAATAAAGTACGCGCTAACAAAATCCAAGCGCGTTGTAAAAAAAAAAAAAACAACCGAGATAGAAAAATAATCCGCCAACGAAACGTAACACAGTAGAGACGTATATATACAAAAAAACGGACGATATACGAATCGCGGAGTGAATGGAATGGATTAAAAATCGAGGCGTGAAATAGATAGAGCGGACCATACGAGTCGAAGGGTATTGAATTTCCCCGGTGTGTGCCGCGCAATGTGCCCAAGGAATTTATTATATATAACGCATAGAGAGCGAGAGGGAGAGAGAAAGTGAACGACGACAATACAAGGCGCGTTTACGCATTCGTTCGTTTAATCGCTTTCGCTTCTCCTTCCATCTTCTCTCTCTCTCTCTCTCTATTCTGTTTATTATGTTACAACGCTTCTCGTAAAACCACGCGATTTCCCCATTTCTTGGCGATTTTTTTTTTTTGTATCTCTTTACATTGTTATAGTTTAGAGAATAATTTGCAAAGAACAATAAGGTTTTTTCAATAGTTATCTTGAATTATTTAAAGAAAAATTTTCAAAAATAAAATTTGCTTAATTGGTTATTCATAAAAATTGAAGAAGAACGGTCACCTAATGTGTAATAAAAAAATTTTTTAACTCACTTTAAATAATCGTCTTTGATTTACATCGACAAATATCTAAATGCTCAAACTAGAACAGACATCGAAATAAATCATAAATTTGCAAAATCAATAAGCAAACGATTTCCAAATTCTAAATTGAATTTTGCTAAAACTAGTCCAACCCAAAAATAATCCCTCGATATTAACAGACACAACACACAAATCCGATAAATCCTGGTAAGACGATCGATCGCCGTCTGTCCTTTCAAAATCCTCCATTAACTGATCGCATGCTTCTACCTATATAATAGTACGTGTACCCACATACACGTATACACGCACGTGTGTGTATATGTACGTACGCGACATATCGAGCGTTAGCGCGTTATAGAGGCTCACTCGAGGCACCTCGAGGGTGTTAATTGCCTCTCTAATTACGTGATTAAATAAATCCGCGAACGCGTTGCAACAATCCGGGCGAAATTAGCGGTCGAAGGTGAAAATTAACGTACGCGCCTACTCTACCTCACCCCTCCCCCCTCCGTCCCTTTACGGGATATTCTCGATGTCTAGAGCACACTTGGGGTCGATCGAGATTTGCAAGATTTATGGAATGGGAGTCGACCCTTAGCGATTAGCTTTTAAGATACGTTGATAATGAACTATTTTTGCAGCTTGTTTGCCGATACTTTAATTTATCGACTTATTTTTTGGTGCTCGAAAAGTACGACGATATTTATTTATTTGAGATGTAGCAGTGGATCAAAAATGGATATAAAAAATATATAAAAACGTTGTTAACGACGAGTTTTAAGAAACAAATACAAACACACTTCACATAAACAATAAATTTACCTCGCTCGTACGAGTACATTCTTCTTTTTTTTTTTTCAACTCCTGTCGCAAAAATTTACTTAAAAATAAACGGTAAAGTTGTTGTTATTATTATTATTATTATTATTATTATTATTATTATTATTATTATTATTTTGTTTTTTTTTTTTAAGAAATGGCGCAATTTTAACATGCCATTTTTCAAAGTTAAAGATAATAAAGAAGAAGACTCTGGGTGTAGTAGCGACGAAAAAGAAAGAGTAACAAAGACAAATGTATGGAGAAAGAAAGCAACGAAAAAAAGAATCTATATATATATATATATATATATATATATATATATATATATATATATATATATATGTGTGTGTACATAAAAGAATAAAAGAAGGAAAAAAAACGTTCGAAAGAGGGGCAGCAAGAGCCTCAAACAAAATTATGGAAAATAAACGTCCACGAAGGACTTTTAGCATTACGAGAATTACCCGAGCGTCTGTGCTACTGAAAATGGAATAATTCTTCTCTTTTCCCCTCTCCTCCTCAGTTCGTTTCTTTATTTTCTTCTTCTACTTTTCTGTGTAACTTGTCGCGGTGGATACTTCGACTTTAATGTTTTTTTGTTGTTTATACTTTTTCGAGTAATTCGCAGAATAAAACTTACCATAGGTTTACGCGAGATGGCAAAGAGTCTGGCTCGAGCTTAACGATGCGAAGTTCGTGTTTCGAATGGATTTGTTACACGCGTTGTGCTTGGACGCAAACATTTTCGTTTTACTTCATTCTTTAAGTAAGTCTTATCGTAAAAATTCATTTTTTTTTTTTTTTTTTTTTTTTTTTCAAATGAGCTGTACACATGTACCCATTGTTGTTAATCAAAATGTTAAGGATTATATAAATTGTTAAAATGTATAACGATGAATTTATTAAGTTTGAAAGTATACTTTTATTACGAAAAAGGTAGTGATTTAAACGGTAATTGATGTTACTCTTTTTTTTTTTTTTTTTTTTATTTAATAAATGAAAATATTATTTCTATTTCCATAAAAAAATAATAGATAATAAATATATAAAATAAAGTCATATCGCTACAGCTGTATAAATTTCCATTTTCGTACATTGACAAAATAAAAAAAAAACTTCGGCGTAATAGAATAACAAAATAAAAGACTTCATAAATCCACGTAGGTTTAGTATAAGCCATAAAAAAAATTTTGTTTTTTTTTTTTTTTTTTTTTCATTTAACACGCGTATAAAAAAGAAAAATTTACAACATTAATATAGTTTAATATAGTTTCTCCATATTTTCTATTTATATACTTTTATAAGCGGTCAGCGCATGTGTTTTTTGACTTTGGACTTTTATTTATCTTTTCGATAACTATTTTCGAATTAAATGTAAGCCAGCAAAAAAAATGTCATCACATAAAAATATTAAAATTTAACTTAACCTTCGTAAATCTATTATTTAAGTTTATGTTGTTAATGGCTATTTATGTCATTCTTTATAAAAAATAGAATACTAATATAGTAAGTTTGAAAAACCAAATTATCTTCACAAATAAGAAACATGATATAGTTTATTTTTATTCCATAGGCAAGAAATATAAAAGATTTCTAAGAATCTCACACATATCCATTGTTACTATTGCATTAAAGTATTTAATTGATAAATATCTCAAAAGCAGCAAAAATAATAGCGTCGCCGATAGCAATCGAAATCGTGCAGCACGCAACGTGCAACTTGTATACCTATAAATTTCAACAACGTCGCGTATCTCTCATAAATTTTCTCGCTCGACCGTACCTATAAAAACCAATGCAACGATCGAAAAAAAAAAGAAAAAAAAAAAAAAAAAAAAGTAGGTATCGTTCCGTCGCGGCTTCGTTAAGAAAAATCATTTCAATAATCACGAGAAGCAGCACGCATCGATATACGCGCGTATCGATTACGGTTGACGCAATCTCCCAAGCGAACGTCTCGGCGTCGTTCTATATACGTATAACTCGGCACGGGCATACACGGGGGGAGTATAGGACGGATTAACCGATCGCCGATCCGTCAACAATCGTGAACAAATACGAATCGATGGTCTTTAGAAGTAAGTCGATAGTAGAAGCGAGAGATAGAGAGAGAGAGAAATAGAGAGGAGGGATAAACGTTCGCCTTCCTTATAGTAGAAGATGCATGAAACGGTGGTTTACAGGGTTAATATTTAGGCAGGGAAGTCTCGTGTCAAGGTGTACGTATATACGTGTATGTGTATATGCGATGTGCATGTTCGGTTACGGTGAGACACTCTTGGATAGATGATGTTTGCGTGTTTATAGAGTGACTTGGTTAAGAGACGTTGAGAGAAGTTAGAGGTAAGGTATTTGAACGAATGCCTTGTCGCTCGTTTTCTCGGTGTAAATCATTTTTGCGAACGTCCGCGCGTCCGCGATCACGTTTTGCGCGTAACTTTTAAATTTTCTTCTGTCAAAACGTGAATTTTCGGTAATTGTTTTTCGTAATTTTTTTTTTTTTTTTTTTTTTTTTTTTTTAATTAAGAAATACTATGATAAGAATATAACAAGAAAGTGATTAATTTTTTATTCAGTAAAAATATATTATTAATGAGCTGTATTTATATAGATAATGATTATATAATTATGACTTTGCTTCCTTTTGTTTTTAGTTTATTACTAGTTTCAGATTAGCTCTCTAGTTATAATTAATTCACGTATAATCAAGGCAAACATAATATAGGGTAAACAATATGGATTATAAAGTAGATTAAAGAAACATATAATATGAATAAAAGAATATCAATATATTAAACTATACCTTCTAAAAAAAACAAAAAAAAAGGCAGAAAAAGTATAAACATCCGTGTATCTTTAACAAAAAATTCCAGCTACAAAAAAAAAAAAAAAAAAAAAGAAAAAATAAAAAAAAAAATCAAAGCAACGAAAAACTCTAACCGCGCAAAAAAAAAGCGTATCCTTAACGCTTAATTAAGCTACGGTTGACGCACACATTGAAGCCAGCGAAAAATTCTTATCGCGTTTGAAAATAATACGCAGCACTCGAGAAAGCAGAGAACTCGGGCCAAGTGTAATCCTCTCGTGTCGCGCGGAGGACGCATATTGCGCTTCCTTCCGGCAACGTGTCAACCTTGCACGCGAGGTAATTCAATCGAAGCCTAATTATAAATGCGGGAGTGAGAATTTTACGGACGATTTTGCGAATGTTTTCTCGGTAATTTTGGTAGGATTTATCAATATTCGTCGATTGATGGCTTTTTTTTTTTTTTTTTTTCAAGAAATCATTGAACGTTAATTTGAAACATTGTTTATGATTTGAATTTGAATTATTCTTTTATATAATAATCTGAAGATAATAATAAATAAGTTCCCCTGATCTATTACGGTTTAAAGTTTGTTTTACAACCGTAAAAAAGTTTCGTTATTTTTTTTTTTTTTTGACTCTTACAATATCGTGCGATAACTTTTTAACACACGTATAAGTATACGAGTACATTTGTTTCTATAAAATTCGAGTTATATAACCCACACGTGACTCTTGAATTTATTATCAGGACGAAAATTGACAACTTCTTTCTTGTACGTGCGCGTGTAACTTTTACGAATATTTACAAAAAAAAAAAAAAAAAAATTTTTCTTTCTGTAACTCGATGCTCAATTTTTCTTTTGAAATACGTCAACATTGTTTAGATTAATTATCCTTGAGTATCCATAAATGTATAATTAATAACTTTTATTCAGCCACTTGAACGTTTCATCAAATAATAAATAAGAATAAAATGTTTAAGAACAATAGAATGAAAATAACAGATTATCAACGACTTTTTTCATTTATTCTTCATTCTAAAGGATTGAATTTTAAAATCACTTTTATATCATGAAAGATGCTACGATTTCGACTAGACAAGAGCCACATCCGCTTAAGTAAGCCGGACGGCCTTGAAAATTTTGCGTTCCTCGGTAATTTTCATTGAAGCTAATGCGATTACGCAGCGGACTATTAAGGAAACGAAGCATCGTAATTTAACGGAACGAGAAACGTTAGCGAATTTTTACCGAGCGTCGGAGCTGCACAGTTGCTGGTACGATACGATGCTTGGAAAATCTTGGGATTTATATGGTTGGTTGGTTGGAACGGAAAAAGCTTTTGTTTCGGATTTTAATGACGAAACTCTCTCTCTCTCTCTCTCTCTCTCTCTCTCTCTCTGAATGAAAGCCTCAACGACGCTTGAATTGTTTAAAGTTTTTTCCTTTTTCTAAAATTAAATTTTTTAAGAGAATTTTGTGAATGCGAGAAAGCTTTGATCACGTTTTAATTTTATTGATATTTCTATTTGAAGAAAATTTGTAAACGTTAACCGAAAAAGTATTATGTTTAACATATGTTGATGATGTATTATGTTATTATCATCGATGTTTATTAATGCATGTGAAATAAAAGTTTTATGATTAAATAAGGAGAATTGCGCAGTATTAGAAAAGTAAAGTAAAGCATAAATAATTCGTAGTTGCTATGCATACTTTATTTAACAGACAATTTAAACGACTCAAAAAGTTTTCTACCATATTTTGCTTTCCCTTTCATTGCCAAAAAAAAAAAAAAAGAAAAACTCGCAAACTCGAGGCTTATATAATAAAGCTAAAAGTGCTACTACATGCAACGGTACATCAGGACTTGGAGAAAAAAAAAAAGGAAAAAAAGAAAACTGAATTTGCGTAAATTTCGAGACACACGACTCGAACGGTGTCGACGACGGCTACAACCTTTTCGTTTTATACAACTTGAAAAAGGTTTTAAATCGAAAAAAAGCACCTCGATTGAGAAAGGGAGAGAAAATTAAGACTCGATATACAGAGAGGCACGAAGCCTTGAAAACGTAAAAGAAAACGAGAAGCGTCGTGAAAAGACGTGCCGAGCGTAAAAGACGGACACGCGAGAAATTCGCGTGACTTTAATATTTAACGCGATTGTAAAAAAATATATCAACGCTCAACGGTTAATATATAATATTTTTATATGATAGCGTCACATTCGATGACAAAACATTAAAATGGACACTCACGCGGCTTTAGGCGTATTCTTCATCTAAAATTAATTCCCTCTACTCGCAAAGGCAATTTTGGTTCTCTCTCTACGCGCGAACATATCAATTTGCAACGCAAAATTACATTCGTGGAAATTCTCGTTGCTCGCGTATGGGCGACGATTTTGGATAAACGGCCCATTAAACGTTATATCGACGAAATCGAGACGGAATATATTTGTTCGTTGATGCACCACCGCGCTCCTCGTACCTACAAAATGTTCGGTCGAACGAGCCCATACAGTCGTCCGGTGTACGATTACACACGCGAATTCCACGCGTGTGGATATTCTACGAAATTTCTAATTGCGAATACGGATCGAGTAAATTAGATGTGAAAAGAGAGAGAGAGAGATAGTGCGCGCGTGTGTAAATATAGGATCGTCGATGGTACATATCGAGAGTAAGGATGACAAAGTCAAAACGACGATTGCACAACCAAAAGGGACGTGAAAGAGAGAGAGAGATAGAGAGAGAGAGAGAGAGAGAGAGAGAGAGAGAGAGAGAGAGAGAGAGTGGAGGGAGAGATGAAACAGTCCCAGTGCCGCCGGAAAGTTAACGCGTTTACACCAGCGACGAAGATTTCGAGTTTAATTGTAAATGACTCGATTACCCCGGGACATACTCTTCTGCTCTCTCTCTCTCTCTCTCTCGCGCGCCTCTATGAACTGGAAACGTTGTGTGCGTTTCTAGCTGCTGTTGTTTTAGTTGCTTGTTCTATACGTCCTATATACTCCCTCGTTATCTCTCTTTCTCTTTTGCTTTCATCGGCGAATGGTATGCGACGAGTTGTTTGCTCACTCGAGCGTAAGCGAAGGTATTGCGAACAATTAATTTAATTGAATCGTATACGTATGGAAAATATTTATGAAAGAACATACGATGCGCATTCCCGTTTAAATTGTTTATCCATCAAATTTTTTTCTTTTTTTTTTTTTTAAATTTTTTACCGAATAAGAGTTTCGCTTTGATTAATAATTCATAATGACGTTACGAAATAATATGAGTTCGAAAAGATACTTTAGAAATATATACATAAGTAGATAATGTCTTGTTTTAGTCAGACGTGGAAATGATTAAACGTTCAACGTTCAAATTTTTCCAACGAATTTATTTTCCATTCGTATTCAACACGTTTCAATCTTCAATCTAATAAATTCAAATCATATGCAAAAGAAAAAAAAAAAGAAAAAAATTTGTAAGAAAGTACTCGCAAAAGCGCGCGCAAGTTAAAACTTTTCTTATTAAACTCGGTCATCGTCTCGCCTCGTACATATCCAGTTAGCGGAAGGAACTCCCACAAGTACGAAACTAATAAAACGAATGCATCTCACGTATACACGCACTCGTTCTCGCGCAAACATAAATGCAAACACGGGCGTAAGATACGGAGAAAGGACGAGACTGCATCCCGAGAAGAGAATGCGAGGTACGAGAACCGAATGAAATTACTCGCGGGACCGCCCTGTGTTCCCTCGTACGTTGTAATCTCGCGCAGAGTGAGAGAGAGAGAGAGAGCGAGCGGTAAACGTATAAGCTCATGCGTATACATATGCATGCACGCTAGTTTACTTCCACACAATGCTGAGATATATCTGAGTGCATCAGAGGAGGAGAGAAACAGGGAGAGAACGAAGGAGGAGTCCCAGCATGCTAATCAACTCTCCGCGGAAGTAGCTCTCTCGTCCTCTCGCGCCGATTTACAACGCGGACGTGTCCGCGATGACGCCGAGGTACGTCAGTCGGCGCTATGTACCGCTGTCCTATGATTGTAAACGGGACGCAAATTATGGACTCGATATCGAGCTGATGCGTTTTAATGCAATGTGGAAGATTTAAGGCGATTGATCATAGATTTGTTGGTGCGCCGTGAATGTTGTTTCGAAATGACGATTCAATGGCGATGCGATATTGGATTTGATGATTCTTTTAAAATAATGAATTTTGAAAATTTATCGTTTTTCTATAAATTTTTACAATTACGTTTACACTTGAAGTTACGAATATTATAATTACAACTATTTTTACGTAATTTTCTACGACGTATTCAACCTCGCTACTTTTCATTTTTTTTTTTAACTTTCTCTTAACTCGTAATCCGCTGCTCCCAGGGTACACATTTGTTAAATAACGGACATAACAAAAAGCAAAACGATAACGCTGACCCCAAAATCTACGCAGACCTCATTTAAATGACGTTAGAATACGACTGGCTTTTTTTTTTTTTTTTTTTGTTGTTGCGTATTCTTTGTCAGAATTATTATTCTTAAAAATAATGAATCACGAAGAAGTAAGAGTTGTATGGAGACTTGAAATTTTTATTCATTCTTTCTAGATTTTAAACTAATGTATAGTAGTTTTGTTTTAATTAAATTTTGTTATTACTTATTTGCTATTTTCTTAACTTGCAATAAACTTCATCTTTTATGGTACACAAAGCTCTTGTTAAGTCTGAAGCAATTGCAAATGAAGATAAACTTTAATAAAAAAAAAAAGCACTAGATTCAATTCAATTTATTTTAATAAAAGAACGGTATAATTAATTTGCGATTTTTTTTATAAAACTAATAGCTATAGCATTGATTAAAGTATTTCATCATCATTCTAAAACATTTTAATTTCACTCAATCAAAATGAAATAGAGTTAACAACGAATCTCACTCGATAAGATTTTAAAAGTACTGTCGTTTTCAGTATATAGTACATACTAATATCCGCCAAAAGAAAATCGTTTTGTTTTTCATTAAAGTTAACAAGACGCGTTGCTCGCTCAAAAACTGCAGACGTGCGATAAAACGTGTGTACATCTGAATTTTTTCTTTTTTATTTTGTTTAATTAAACCTGTCAATTTCCATGAATATTTATTAAAATGCTTTTACATTTAAAATTGTATAAATACTTGTCCATACGGTTGAAGTTCGTTAATAAAAACTTCTACAATTCATTCGTCGGATTGCAAATTTTTTAGCTTTGGAAAAGTAAAATAACGCAACGCTACGAAGTACGTGGTTGAAGCGATAAAAAAAAAAAGGCGTAGATTAAAAAAAGTGTTTCACGAGTACTTTGATTAAAAATAAATTCAACAAAAGAATTTTAACGAAACGTATCGAAGTAACGAAGTATACCAACGTATACGTTAAAAAGAGAGCTAGAATTTGATGAAGAAAGTAAAAGAGATAATAAAAAAAGGAATAGTTTAGTTGCAGACAGAGTTGTTATCGGATAACACCGCGGAATCTGAAAGCGTAAAGCGTTACTCGCGTACAACGTGAATTAAACAGGTAAACTAAGAAGTCGGTTTCGTGATTGCCAAGAAGAACTAGAGTTACAAGAGAAAGAGAGAGAGAGAGAGAGAGAGAGAGAGAGAGAGAGCGGATAGCTTCTTAATTTACGAGTTTTGGCTGCTGCTGTGATCTCGTTAACGGGAAATATACTCTTGTTTTCTATTTTACTTCCACGACTTTTACAAGTTCTAGATTTCGTTGAGCTGAGCTTTTGTGGTATCGTTTTTACTCCGAGTCTCTTTTTCTTCCTTACTCGTTTAACGGGGAATTATTCTAAATCATTGATTCGGTTTTCTCTCAATGGTAAGTTTAAAAGTTAATAAATTTTATAATTAATCACGTACGTTAAATTTTCTAAATAATCTAATTGCATATATGCAAGACATAAGACGCTTCCGTAATTATTTATCAATGAATTACGTGAATTAATTCCCGGCACATAATCCCAAATCGATATCCAAAAACAAAGGATTTATAGCGGAAGAGAAATAAGCAGAAGAAAAAAGACGTTTATTCAAGGAAACGAAAAATACTTACGCTTGAAAAAATACAAGAATAGAAAATCAAAAGAAGGGCGAGAGAAATGGATAGCAAAGAAACTTTCCCATCCTTCGTTCGAGTAAACAGTTAAATACAAATCGTGCTTCGTGGCTCGAACGGCCGCTTTTATGTGTCTAAGACGTTAAATCGAGTATACAAAAAGCTGAAGAGAGAGAGAGAGAGAGAGAAATGAAAGATAATTTTTTTAAATAAAAAGAGAGAAAGAAAATCAAACGACGAATCGCCGCGATCAAAAAACTTAAAAGAACGAAATTTGATAGATGAAGATAATGTTGCGAATAAATAATGTAAAAAAAAAAAGAAACATTTAAAACAATGTGTTGGGTCAAGGTCGCGTACGTTATATTACTACGCGACTTACTATTGATGTTAAAGGATACCGTAATCAAACTCAATACTTAGAAATTCTATTTTTTATTTAAGAATATATTCTAATAATATAAAAAAAAATTGAAAGCACGCTTGACACAACTTTCAACGACAAGTGACAAACTCGCTAATCTTTTTTTTTTTTGTTCATTCGCGCTTTTTGATATAAATGCGACAAAAAGGAGATTACGTCAAGGAAGCTCGGGTACGAAGCCAATTGCGATAAAAGCAGCTACCCGAAATCGCGACTATTGAAATTGCATCTCTGGTAAAATGAAAAAAAAAAAAAAAAAAGGAAAAAAATAGAAGAGATAAAAATAACAATAAAAAATAACAATGTACTACTGGCCATATGCCAATGTAACCAAGGCGACGATCGCTTCGTGTAACGCGTTTTTACATTACCCGGAAATAATACTTGAAAAGCTCGACGTGAATTAGGAATGAGAAACGGACAATTTTACCGAATTAACGTTTCGGGAGATATGTCTGTTGGTTAAAAAAAAAAAAAAAAAAAAAAAAAAATATATACGAAATGCGCGCGGTTACGTTGAAAGAACACGGCGAGAAAGGTGAATTTCGTTATTGATTAAGATTTCTCCGTTGAACTTTAACAAAGATGCATGCGATAAGTAAGTGCACTTGAATTTTATCTGACAGGCGCAATCGACGAAGGAAATTTCGACCGAATGTTTTCTAAAAATACTCAGGTGTTATTTTTGTAACTTAACTTTCTATTTTGATCACTCGATCGTATCTGATCAATGCAGCGAAGAACGTGTACAGATAATCCACTATTCTTTCTAAATATACCTTTAATGCGGTAAACATTTTTAAGATCAAGCTTGCTCGATCTTAAAAACTTACTTTGTCAAACGGACGGACAATATTTGACGATGATACCGTTACTCCAATTTATTCATATCGATAAGAATCTCAAAAAGAAAGAAAAAGCATTACTTAAAAGCATTACGTAAGTACAAATTTCTCACGCCACATTTTTCCCTATCGGAATTGGCGGTTTGCCTCGAGTATGCAACACCGCGGTTCTACTTGGGTATCAAGGGGCCGTTTGGCCGGTGTATGCATTAAGGAACTCCAGTTTCAAGACGTAAGTAATGCATTATTCCTACCTGTTGCCTATCGGTACGGGCGCGCGAGATGCGAGTAATTCGAAAGAGGCAATTTTTTTTTAGCCGCTTGGTCGATCATTGTAATCGTTGCTTTATAATCGTTTAACCATTTTTTGAGATATGGCTTATAAAAAAAAAAAAAAAAAAAAAAAATTCATATTTGTTAAATAATGATTTTAAAACCGAAAAAAGAAAAAAGATGTTTTGTTTTTAAATAATAAAATTGAGACAAATGAGAGAGCAATAAATATAGAATAAAAGAATTAATTGAACATTGTGAAAGTTAATGGGCCACTATAATAATCCTGTAAAAAAAAAATATTGTTAAAAAAAAAAAAGGAAGAATGGAAAAAACATGGAAACTTTACAAAAATCATTAAAGTAATAAAAATCATTATCAATTTGTTTTATTATTTTTTTAAAAATCATCGGGGCATAAAACATCGTATACCTTTTTTTCTGGTTTTGATTTAACATTTATTAGAAATTTATTAATTATTTCAATATTAATTGTAGTCGTTTTAATTAAAATTTTTATAGGCTTCGCGTACTAGATTATGATTTCTTTTGAATTTTTCCACTTATTAACTTTTAATTGCGAAGCTCTGTAAGCGATAGCGTTTTAATTTAATCCCGTAGCTTTTGTTCTTTGAAAGGTAAAGCGGCGCTATTATCGTTCTAATTAATAACGCTATTAGTTTTTTTTACTTTTATAAACATTATCAACCTATCGTTAAACAGACGCGTCGAGAAAAAAATTAAACGAATGTGATAAGATTAAGAGATTTTATTTTACCAGAAACAAAAAATGTAGATTACATTATAGAGTAAAAACATTAATAGTATTTTAAATTAATAACTTCTTAAAAATATTCGAAAAATATTTATAAAAAAAATGTTTGTTAATAGTATATGACGAAAAAAAATAAAAACTGTTAAATAAATTTTTGTGAATTTTAAATACTCGTACGATAAAATTACGAAAAATTTTTTTACTTCAAACCTTATCAAACATTCAAAAATAAATTTTTTTTCTCTATTTTTATCTTTTTTATCTTTATGCTCGACATTTTTCAATGTAAAAGGAAACATAGTACATCTCCCTGAGCACAAAAGCATCCCATTCTTTCAACAACAGTTCTCTTGCACTTACTATAAAAAAGAAAAACATGCGGGTGCATGAGAGAGAGAGAGAGAGAGAGAACAGCGAGGCACGAGAATGCATAATAGGATACAATTCGCCTGCAGCAACTGCATCAAGGCAAAGATACACTTTGCTTCCTTTGGGATTGCGTTCGCGCGTGCGAGCGCGAATTTCACGTACACGATAATAAGTCAAAGTACACACCAAACGTGTGTGTGTGTGTGTGTGTGTGTGTGTGTGTGTGTGTGTGTGTGTGTGTGTGTATGTAAAGCGACGCGCGTTACCTCTCTGAAATTTCGTTTACTCCTCTATTTCCTGGCGGTATTGTTAAAAAGTTACAGCGTTGATTTAGAGTTTTGTAATTGCTCTTGATTAATTTTACCGAAGTATCGTCGATTTTCTTTTTTATTTATTTATTTATTTATTATTATTATTCTTTTTTTTTCTCAATTAATATTTCGAATCTTATAATTTCTAAAACTTTTCCGCATTTACTTTGAGAGTTGGTTATAACATTATTCGCTAAGCCTATTGCGGCATTTCTCAAAGCTTAACATGAACATATATATTTGATCAGTCGAATGCACCTCTTTGAAAATCTTAAAATTTGTGCTATTAAAAATTCCTCTGAAGTTGCTTACTTTTAGGTGTGCCTAAGCAAAACTTACTGAGTTTATTTTTTACCTTTTTAAAAGTAAAAATACCTTTAAATAATAAAACTTTTCTCGCGTTAACATTAGTTTTTCTTGTTAAATTGTTTTTTTTTTTTTTTGTTACTTAAGTAAACCATGAAATTTGAAAGTATTTACATGTGTATATTTTAGTAAATTTTTTTATTTGTATATGCGCAATAAAAAAGAAAATACATATCACTTACTATAACAAGAGCAATAGTACGTTTAATTACTTAAAATTTTTTGCCATACTATATTATTGAAGCTGAACATATAAAAGTAATAACATTATTGTGATTAACAAAGATAAACACATAATCGATTAAAAATTCATCTAGAATAAACCAAGACAAATATAAAAACAACAATTTCAAAGCTCCATCTTACCATCTGCGCTATACAACGTTATAAAGTATCGACTCGCAAACAACTCTCTCGCTCGAGATCCCCTCGAAAAAGAAACCTTTGTGCGTATTTCCTCGAGTCGTCGGCAACTCCGACAACACTGCTGTGCCGTGTACGAAGCACCGCTGACGAATGGGTGAGTTATCGACGATACGATTCGCTTATTATCGAGGACGCACGCTTCGGCTAGCCGTGTGAGATGTAGGATAGATCATTAGGACGCTTGGCTTGTTATTCCGAAAATTGTCAAAGAGAGAGATAACGCGCGAGGAAGTTTGAGTGGACCCTTTGAGAATTGAGATAATTAATGAAAGAGGCAAATGTGTTCCGTTTTTTTTTTTTTTTTTTTTTTTTAGAAGGAAGGCCGATATTTCGAGTAAATTCAAATTTGGTAATCAGAGCGAGTTTTGTAGGTTGCGTTAATTGATCGAGATTATTAAAATGGTAATGCTTTTGATTGTTCCGAATCCGGACAATCTGAATTGCAACATCGGCAGTAATTTTTACAAAGTTTTCATTACTTTCAATTTACGAATTTTCGCTGACGCAAATAAAATTTTTTTATATTTTAGAATAAATTATAGAATATTATATGGTTATGAATAATATTACTCATTTTATAATTGTGTTAATTGATTCGTTTTTTTAAGTGTACTTTATAACTCATATACTTGTATATCGGTGAAAATATCATAACTTTATTATAAAGTAAGCCAATGTATTCCACTTACATGTTTTACATTACGTATTAACATAACATGTCTGCATAACATGACATATTAACATAACATGAAAATTCCTTCCTTGATAATTGATTATCATTAATTTATAATTAATCCATTGTACAAAGCTCGAATTTAACGCATTAATTAATTCGTTGAAGCACTTAATCATTTACAACATCATAGGTATAACCGACATTCAATTCAATGAGATTCGATTTAATTCAAGGCAAATTACCTACCAAAATTAATACCACTAAGTTTATTATAAAGAAATAAAATTAATCAATTTCGAGTCGAAATAAAAAATTGAACTCGAGCTCGTGCTATACCGTAAAACGTTTGGTCGCTCGGTTAATCAGCGATGGATAAATTAACTCGGTTAAACGCTACGATAATTAAAGGGATGACGTTTCAAAATGAACGACGAATTATACGAGGAAAACGAAAAAGGAAAAGCTCGGCGCTCTCTCGTAATATTCGGGTTAGTTGGCCAACTCACGAATGCATAGAATTTCCAATAGGTGTGAGGTGAAGAATTTATGCGGGGTTTCTAGATGTCACCAACGCGCCTATATATGGCTTTGGAATTCTCAAACGCGTATACACACATACGTGTATGTAATACTTACACGAAAACTTTTCGAGATTATACGACGACGGTGACGGGGAGAATCTTTTACCCGGAGCTGTAAATCTTCTTATCGCGTTAAAAAGTTTTATCGCGAAAAGACGTATGGCTCTTCTCACTTCGCCTCGCTCGTTTATATTTAGAGGTTTAATTCCCAACGCGACTTTTTTAGCCGTTTGTTTGCTTTTTATTTTTGTAAATCGTCGATCGATCGATATTGAAGACTTGATTCGATCGCTTTATTCAATTTGGAAATCGGTTCGTTCGAATTTCTTAACAAAGAAATGTTACCGTTCGTTTTATCTCGTTAATTGATCGTCTTTTATGCAGCTCGCGGCATCATTAAATTAATATACAAATATATATATATATATATACAAATCATTATTATGATCACCATATATTTTACACGGACGATAATAATTTTTCGATCGCGAAGAAAATACATTCGATTTTTTTTCAATCGATTACGGTTAAAATTTTAATTTTTTAATTGATAAAATCAGAGATAGGAAAAAATCGAACATATGATAATTTAATTTTCGTTTTTCTCGTGAAATTTAAATTTTACAAATTTGTTTGTTTAAAATTAAACTTTTGCGTCGTTTTCGTCAATTTATTCAATCACTTTCTGTACAATGTAGAGCAGCGCGGGCAACTTAATTATTTGTTTTCCATTGAAATTTTGAAGTGTTGCTGTTTCATTCATTTAACTGAAACCTTTGTGAATTTACTTTTTAATTAGCGGTGAAATTTTATTTTATTTTTTTTTTTTTTTTATCTACCACACGGCACTAAAATTTCGTATAACGCAATTGTCTTTCCAAACTAAGTATTATCGACCAATCAATTTGAAGAGAGAAAAATCTATAACACAAACGCATTCATTATTCACTTATAAAATTTATGCTTTTATTCGATCAAAATAATATCTCAATAAAAAAAAAAAAAAAATAAAGAATGTACATATATCCGATAGAATAGAAAATACTACATAATAACAACGCACGAACGCATACACACAGGCATCCACACAAATGTTCGCGAACGCGCGATAATCATCGCACGCATACGCGAGGTATATCGGGTCGCAGAATTAGGAGGTGGTATACACCAGAAACGTTGTAGAAGCAGCAGCCGAATGATAACGAGAGAAGCAACTCGTCCCGACTTAATTTCCAGTATACAAGAGACACACAATGTATACGAGCGTATAACCTCCCCCCTTCCCTTCCCCTAACGTTAAATGGCACATAGTCTCATAAGACGAGGATAAGTAACAAGAACGCAACGAGGATAGGAGAAGCAAATACAGCCGCGGCGTTTGGTTTTGATAGCAAACGCTCGACGTCGAACTTTATCACCCTGGAGGGGGTTGCGTGAACGTTATCTCGCTCCCGATTAGCCTCGTAATTAACGAGCGATTAAGTACTACTTCCTGTCTATCCACCTTCATCCTTCGTCTCTACGTCTTTTGCTGCGTGTCTCGTTTGCGTTGGCGTATAACGCTTGAACTTTTAATGAGATCGATTTGCGTAAGCCCGTGTGTATGTGTGTGTGTATGTGTGTGTATATGTGTATGTGTGGGTTGTTTCGTATCTTTTGTTAACGCTCTTGGCCGTAATGTTGCTTTAATCTTGCACGCATTATACGCAAAGAAATTTTCATTTAAGCTGTGTGATAAATAAATTTTTATGTTTAAAGTTGCAAAATTATATAATAATTAACTCGAGAAATTTTTAATATAACATACCACTATGATAATGAACGAAGTAAAAATATTCTATATTGAATGCTTTAAACTTCTTTTATGTTCATAATCAAGTATATATCCATCGGTAAATAGCTACGAGTTTCTACAAAGTAAATCAATTAACCATAGAAAAAGTGATATTCACGGTTTTCGTTACACAATTTGTTTATGGTTTGTTTATGGTGATAAGATGAAATTTTGAAAATTATAGATTTCATTTAAAACTTACCTTTTCATTTATCAATAACAATGAAATACATATTTTTAATAAATTTTTATTTCAAATATCGAGATAATAAAATAAAATATCAATCCATTGGCAATTTTTATATTTCCTCTGGGGAAGTAATTTTCTCACTTTTCTTTTTTTTTCTCTCTCTCTCTCTCTCTCCCTCCCTCTTACTTTATATCTATCCGACTTTTTCTCTATTTCTCTCTCGGCATACTTTGCATAAGTAAACATTTCGCCGGGTCGAGCGCGGACCGTATTTATTGGTTATAAATAAAGTCTCTCGCGAGCATCATAATAATAAGAGCTGTATATCTCTCCGGATCTATAACGTTGCGCGCATGAGCCTCGCGCTGAAAGCTTCATAAAATTTATGAGTTGAGCTGGGAGTAAAAACTCCCGATATTGTGTATATGTACATAAATACATGGATCTATCTATCGGATTAATAAACTCCTTATGCTTTATTCGTAATTTTTACAGTCCTTTTTTTTTAATAAATAATAATTTCATACTTAAATCTGGTTATCTTTTAAATTTACAAACTTTTCTTTGTGGAGCAAAAGAAATGGTTGAAAGAGAAAAAAAAAAAAAAAAAAAAAAAAAATGACAACCATAGAATAGTTAAAATCGATAATTGTAATTTGATTACAGGACTTCGTGACGGGTCTGAGCATATTATCGCGAGGCTCGATGGACGAGAAACTTAGATGGACGTTCTCGTTGTACGACATAAACGGGGACGGATGCATAACGCGGGAGGAAATGACCGACATCGTCACCGCCGTTTACGAGCTCATGGGTAAATTCGCCGATCCGAATCTCAGCCATAATCACGAGGGCGTACGGCAAAAGGTCGACAGAATGTTCCAGGTATGTATTCCACTTTGGTTCTCTCTCTCTCTCTCTCTCACTCTGTCTACTTAATGCGAACCCCGCAAATTTCGACGACGTCATGGATCGACTCCTTTACACGAGGGTATATGTCTATGCGATTTGTGCGAAGGAAAACTTTGATTGCACTTATCGATTTTAAATTTGTGTTGTCTGACAATGACGTTTGTGTCGATGATTTTTTTTTTCTTTCTTAGAATGATGAAACTATTTGTTTATTGGTGAAATCGAACGATAAATATTTTTAAAAACGTTTTCCGCGTTGCTTTTAATTCCAGTAGTTTATACTTGTTTTGGTCAGACGCGATGAGATATTAATATTAATCGTTATTTTTGTATTTTGTCGATCTTCAACTAAACGAGAATGAAAAAACTGCTTTACGTATAAACTTATAAAATTTAAATGAAAAAATTTATTTAATCTGTAATACTTGTGATTTAATAAAATTATAATTCTCTTTTATCTCTTCATTACAAGATAGAATCTATTATAAACAAAATTTTTACTCTTCAAAAAAAATTATAGCATCGTTAATAATTATAATTGCGTGCAAAGTCAACGTAATTATAAAATTTTAATCCAAAAAAAAAAAAAAAAAAAAAAAAATCACAACACAATACTCGGCATAAAAATATCAAATATTCTCTAAAAACATTCACCGCACAAACTACTAAAGCAACTACCTAAGCGAAAAAGACACATCTTTCAAGTTACCAAGCTACGAAAAAAAAAAAAAAAAAGGAAAAAAAAAAAATTGTCAACCGCGTAAAAAGCTCGCGCTAGCTTTACCCGTTGGAAATCTCTTTCGTTCTTCTCTCCCCAAGAAAAAAAAAAAAAAAAAAACCAGCCAATTAACGCCACGATACTATGCAGCGACGTTGACGAGGACGAGAAAAACTTTTGAGAAACCGCCGCCGTTAAAATTCACGCTTCTGCGAATTTTCTCTCCGGGCGTTTATTTTTCTCTCTCCTTTAACTATTTTATTTTTTTTTTTTTTTTATTTTTCATTTTCGTTCACTTTTTTGAGAAAATGGGAAAAAAGCGCCGGAGGAGGATTCGTCAAAAAAGACGCGGGATTCGGCACTCGCGGGAATACTTTCGCTTTTTGGATCTTTTTTCGGGAAGTTGCCATCGTTGCTCGGTTTTTTTTTTTTTTTTTTTTTTTTTTCTTTTAAGAGACAGAGAAAGAAAGAAAGACAAAGGATGGTCTTATTGATGCTTGGTACAGAAAAAAGAAAAAGTCTGTGTAAGTTTTGTTAGGTGAAATACTTTTGTGGTGGATGATGACAAAGAGACCGTTAGGAGCGCTGGAAATGGGATTTTCAAAAGTTATATAATTTCTCGCTCGTATAACAGGTAACATCGATTTTGCTGTAATAAAAGTTGTGAGAAAATTGTAAAAGGCTTCTGAAGTATAATATAGTATATATAAATATAATATATATATATATATATATATTATTTTCAACGACGCGATAAAGCAAATGCATATTTGGTTTTGAATTTAATTAAATTAGTTTAATTAGATATTAAAATAATTAAAAAAATTTTAATGTTTATACATTCATTAGGATTATAAAAATTTTTAACTATAACACTCAATTTTTCTATTTTAATTGAAAAATTAAAAATTTCGAAAATTTATTTATTTCATAAATAAATAAACGAGTTTTTTCGCTGAAAAAAAGTGGATTGTTTACGGAAAAAAAAAGGAATTCTTTAATAGTTCTTTTATAAAAAAAAAAAAAAAAATTAATGGTAAAAAAGAAAATTATTAAAATAAATGACTTCTCATCGAGAAAGCACATTCAATATAATACGTCGCAAAATGATCGTTAGATAATCGATTTTAAAAAAGCGCGCAAAAACAAAGCAGTCCCGCATTCATCAACGTCGAGCGTTACTTCAAAAATACCGTAATCCACTACCGCGGCAGGACCTAATAATTTTTTCTTCATTAATAAACCGCCCACTCGCCCGTATACAATCAGCCTCGAACACATCGCGTCGATATTTCAATGTCCCGGGGCAAGTAATTTCTGAAATACTTTGGTTTCGTAGATTCTTTCCTACTTTCTCTTTTAATGGAACTCAACGTATGAAGTGTGCGAGTGATGTCGATTCTTTCATTAATTAAGCCGATTGACAAGCGGCTCTCGATATATTTACTTGCAACAGCGGGTTGCAAGCCCGCTCGGGTATGATTGATCCCTCGAAATTGTGCATCTCGGCCGCGCATCGCGAAAGATAAAGTTGAGCGAGGCGAACTTTGCAATATATAGATGGAGAAAAAAATGGCTCATCTATCCGATAAGCGCATTTTCTCCGAGACCGCATAAAGATTTCGATTGATTTATTCGCGATACCGTTGGAATTTCAACGAAGCTTCGAATTTAATTATTGATATTATGTATAAATGTCAAGGTTTGATATAATTTTTCAATAAAGATACTTTACTCATTTCGATTGATAATATAAAACAATCGACAGTATTATTAATTCATTTTAAAAAGTTTTTTTTGAAGAAAAAAAGAATCGGAATAATCTAAATGAATAGAGAGGAATGACGTTAAATTCTTTGATTGAAAAAAAAAAAAAAAAAAAGAAGGAAAAAAATTGTTTATCAAAATATCATGAACATATCAATGGGAAAAGCATCGGCGATAGACATACGATATGGGGAAACGGAAAAATTGTTTTTTATTTTCTCATTTTTTTTTTTTTTTTTTTTTTTTTTTTTTTTTTCTCTAAAGGGTTCGGCTCTTAAATAACGAAATCCGAATAACAGAATTGACATGACATTCGTGACGTTTCGCAGACAATTTCTAGCCCCGTCCCGTCGCTCTCGAGATTTCGACAGCTTGCTGATTCGGCAATAAACGTGAGAAAAGTACGACAAAAATCGAAGTATTCCATACGACATCTCTCTCTTTTTCTCGCTCTCTCTCTCTCTCTCTTTTTATACTTGTATGTATTGTGTTGCGTCTGTATACGGACACGTCTGATTTCAAATATACAAACGCGCGTATAATATACGTTCGTACTTGCGCTACATTTTATTCGTCGGAGAATAAGGTTTATGACGGGAGTAAAAATACTTTATGCATCGCAAAAAACAAAAGAATATGAAAAATTTAATGAGAAAAAAAAAACAGAGAGTTATTTTATCGTTAAATCGCGTAAAATATCAACTCTCGAGTATTATCCGGTTAAAGAATATCAATCGTCCGATTACCTCCCACCGACGACGGTGCGAAGAGCAGATTTAAAAAAAAAAAGAAAAGGTTTATTCGCAACGATTTGACCGTGTGAAACGTTATAATTCAGCCTTTTCCACAAGCGCCGGATCGTCATACAATGCAGAAATGAATAAGCGCGCTAATGGACCCTTGGGAAATTGTTGAACGAAAGAGGAGAAGCGAAAGAAGTTGGAGGGATGGATAAGAGTATATAAAGAGTGAAACGCAAACTTCGCTTATGACTTTCCTTTACCTTTATAGTGAAAAGATAACGATTACATCGTTGAATTAAATGAATCGGTTGGAAGTAATAAGAATGACGAAACAAATTTTTAATTACACTTCTTATATTAAATTATTCATTATGATTACATATTCAGATATGCCTGATTATAATTAAAATGAAAATTTAGATATTCTTAATAAAACTTTATTAAGCTTAAACGCGAATTATTTTTTAAAATTAAAATCTTTATAAAATCACTAACGCGTATTGTTTAGAAAAACAAAACGAAAAAAGTGAGAGTAAAAGAAAAATTTTCTCATTTATTCATGCATTACGAAAGATTATAAAGAAGAATATTCTTTTAAAGTGTAAGCGTTATCTTTAAATTAAAATAAACTTTTGAAATTTCTTTGATGTAGTCAAAGTAATAGTCAAGCGCAAACGCGCGCGCGCACACACACATTCACACACTTTTTAAAAAATTTTCAAAACTCACAAGTTTTATCGTGATTTAAACGACTTATCCTTTCAGGGAAGACCAAAGTCTTTCAAATAAGAAAAAAAAAATAAAAAAAAAAAAAAAAAAAACGAAATTAAAAGTGCCGGTAAAAAACAGAGAGAACTAGAAAGACGAAGAAAGATAATGAATTATGAGAGAGAGAAAGAGAGAGAAAAAATTCCCCGGTAAAATGAGCATTGCGCGGACTTTAAGAAATTGGCTCTCGTGTCCGAAGCGACGAAGAATCTGCGAGAAGAAAAAATTGGGAATAAGATAGAGAGAGATAGAGAATAAAAGAGGACAGAAGATTAACTTATCACACGAGAAATTCTCTCAAGCCACGATTAGATTTTGGATCCGCTGAGAGATTCGTTAATTTCTCAAATAGTCCGGAAAAAATAAAAATCCACGCGAGCGTCGCGGTATTTAAGCGAATCCGTCAATATTCAAGGATAATCGAATTGCTTTTACTCTGGTCGAATTGATTTTCTCAGTATGTGAGCGGCGTTTTCTCTTGTAATTATTAGCCGTTCGACTATTATGGCTGAGAATTTAATCGCGCATTGAATAATGCTCGATGATATATCTTAATGTAACGAGAAAAGTTTTTTATACGCAATGACAATTTAATGGCGCAATTGAATTTTGATTACTAAAATAAGCACATAATTTTAACGTAAAGATATAATTTTTATAAGAAAAATTATTAAAAAGGAAAAAAAAAAAAAAAGACAAATTGAGAAGTCGTACATTGATAATTTTTTACTAAAAAGGAAAAAAATTCGAAAAAGTCCTTCGTCAAATTTATAAAAAAAAATCTTATCACAATGTACGTAAAGTATTAACTCTTAACGCGAAGTGTGTCAGTAGTAAAAGTCAACGTGAAATCATACGCAAACAAGAAAGATATATTGCACACTACACGAAACGCTTGGTGCAATATTCAGCTCGCATCGTAGTCAAATATCGCGCGACACGCAACGTCTTTTCAACCACCTTCGTGCGCCGTTTGTAAGTTGTTTACCTACGAGTTTAGCTATCTCGAATTCAAAGCGATGGATGCCAAAAGGCCAAGTGTCTTATTTGAGAGAGAGAGAGAGAGAGAGAAAGAGAGAGAGAGAGAGAGAGAGCGTAAGCAACGTCACGTTCCGAAATCGTCAAAGCTGTAAGGACGGTGAGAAACTAGGATCTCAAGGTATACGAACTCCTCCGTACGAGGGGATAGCTGCGTTTACGCTGTTATGTGTGCGTGTGTCTCGTTCTAGTGTAGATTGTACACGGGTGGATGGTATGTGTGAATGCTAAGAATGCGATCCTTCCGCAGTACGATGATGGCTTTGATGACTGGAGACGTTTCGAGTGTTGGTTGATGAATATTGAGTAAATTTTTTCCTTTCATCAATATTAAAATAAAAGATAAAGAAAAAAAAATAAATAAATAAATAAAAAACAAATAATGTTGGATAAAATAGCACAACGATTGTTCTTTCAACCTTTTTTCGAGCATCATTTTTTATGCAAAGTCCGAGTGTCGTCGGCAACAGCGATGGCTATCGATCGCATTATCCGTCGACGACCGCCAGATGATTCTCCTCGAGATAACTTTCCTACGGGCATCTTTATGTTATGCATAATTCAAAATATAACCATGAGTCGAGCGCGCGAATCTTTGGATAAATGATTAAGGAGATAGGAGAAACGAAATTACAGTGGATACCTATGCGAATAAAACATTGTTTTGGTATTCTATTTAATGTAATGTCGACAAATTTTTAAAAAATTAGATTAATTATGTATAAATTTGAAAGTTTACTTTCAAACGTATAACTTTTATTAAGTGTAAAACATATCCAGAAAATTATATATAAAAAAAAAAAAAATGGTAAAAGCTGGGTAATCACGCCCGAAGCAAAGTAATTACCGAGCTCTTAAAGTTTGAATCTTGTACGTTAGATGCAGCGTTGATTCTTACACTGAAGAAGAAGAAGAAGAAGAAGAAGAAGAGAGCCGCCGCCGCCGCGGGCTTTTCTTTAAGATAAACACAGACCGTTAGCTCATTAGTCTTTCATCTTAACGGAACTAAAAATATTAGATATTCCGCATAATTTTACGGGTTGACGAGACGTTTCTCGTTAAATTTATGTTTTTCGGGCAAATTATCGCATACTTTATCCGTGAAACAAATAGCATGCGTTGGTGTATTTGTAACATAATATTATTAATTTTTATGGTTATAAGCGTTTTGTTAATTTTCATTTGAAGAAACATTATAATTTGATCGAAATATTTTATATAACCGTAATTAAAATAAATATTTGTGTAAACATAATAATTGAATTAAAATTATGTAGATTTTTTATAAGATATTTTAGATAACTACGAAAGTTTGTTCCATTCATTCTAATAACACATTTCTATCATTTAGTCGTGCAAAAGTGTATAAAGAGATCGCCTCGATTCGATAAATAAAGCAATACATTCATATCTTTTCATAGAAAACAAAAAACGCACATAATCTCTCTGCACGCAGATTTAACCACATCAATTCCATTGGACGCACGAAGTCAAGATCAAGAGAGAGGACGAATCACGCGTAACCACAGGTGTTGGGGTCGATGCCAAACCGTACACTGGAACGCACATCTCTATCTATCTATCTCTCTATCTCTCTCTCTCTCTCTCTCTCTTTTATTTCGTTGTAGATCGTCGCGGTTGGTATCGGATTTCAGGGCGGCGGAGCGTCCATACGCGAATTCCTAGGCGCGCTTTCTCTAGCGAACTATTTGCAAACGAGAGACCGTAAGAGAGAGAGAGAGAGAGAGAGAGAGTCCTTTATCGCGGCATTGTTTGGATTTTGTTGGAAAGGATACTCGAGGAGAAAGTTTCCCTCGATTAAGAGCGATTACGAAGTTTGGACGGTTAACGTTTTAAAATTAATTTTTTGAAAGGACAATTGGTAAGATATAAGTATCCGCGTTGGTTAAATTGCCTTTTTTTTATAAAGTGTTCGATGTAACTAGATTCGCATACTGAAAGGTATGAGTCTCGATGCTTATGTTGTTTAAGTTGATTAATACGCTATGAAGTTTTTACAAAACGTTTTTCCATCCTAAATAGCACAAGCGTAGTCAAAAGAATTGAAAGTTTTTAAATTTTTAATGAAATATTCTTTGATGTTTTATTTACTTTTTTCAGAAAACTTTAATAACTCCGTCCATTGTGCGCATTCTTTGAGTTTCTATGAAATTCCAAAGTGTAAATAATAAAGAAAACCTCAAGAATGGAAAAAATTTCTTTCTACTATTGTACGTTAAATTTTTTTTTTTTTTTTTATTTTTAAAATAAATTTAAAAGAAAAAAAAACTTGAAAACTATCACAATCTTTTTTTGAAAAAGTAAAACTTCGCTGCATATTTTTATGCTTTTGATAAAAAAAAAAAAAAAAAAAAAAAAAAAAAATTAACTTAAAAAGTTCCATTAAATGCACTCATCTCTGTGACAAAAATTTATGCGTCAAAGAGTAAAATTTTACCTCTGCCGACTATTTTAAAGCTTTAAATTATTTCAAGGATTAATTTTAAGAAAGTAAATTAAATAAATATAGTTTCGAAAATTTTCGAATCATCCGAGAATTGTTTATACTTATCCGGCATAAAAATTTATAACGAAATTGTCGATTATTAACTCGCATATAATCACTGTAGATATTAAAAGTTTAACTTGAAATAACGCCGCGCCAGTAATGCGATTTTTTATTTTGTTTATACCATCGTTATTATTCGCTTGTTTTCCAATTGATCCCGGGCAAATCTTCAATGAAACTTACAAAAGGCAAAAATAAACGAGAAGTTGGAAATTTTTTCGAATATTTATTCAACAAAACGTCTTTTGCACAATTTGCAGAAGTTAACGAGACAATTTAGTTTGTCGAATTCTCGAGAACGCGGACTTGTTTTTCTTTTTAACTCGAGGGAACGAAGAGAAGGAGACCGCGACGGTATTGGATATGAAGTGGGCGAAAGGTAAACGGATGGACTTAGCGTTAAAGTTGGTAAATCATCGTAGCTGGAAGTGGTTACGAATGTTGATTTGTTTTTTCATCAAAGTTTTTACTTTTCCCGAATGCAGTTAGCGCTCGGAAATTTTTAGTTGTTGATTTTGTGTAAACGAGCCATTGAGGTTGTTTAACGAATTCTTCAAATTATCATTTGACGTTGGCTGTTTGAGTTTTATCAATTTGCCATAGCTAAAAAAAAAAAAAAAAAAAACTGAGAAAGATTGTAATCAATTAGCCCTCGTAATAAATTTACGGTGAACTATTTATTTATATTTATCTATACTACTAGTCTACTTTAGTTGTGTTTCAAAGTCTTACAGCAACACTTGCAGCAAGCAAATTTAAAATATTCTTGAATAAAAATCTGTAAAAAGCAAAGAAAAATATATAAACATAAGAAAGAAAAAAAAAAAAAAATATATATATATATATATATATATATATATAAATTATCACGGTCAAAGCTTGCAAATAATTGCGCGCGCGCGCGTACATAGCCGCAAATCGAATAAATTCCGTAGCGCGAGAGCCGCACGAATCGTCGAGGTGGGAACGAGTGCGAGCGCGCGTCTTTTTAATCGCTTTAACCGTCCCGACAATAAAATCCGTAATAACGCCCGATTGTCCGCGCATTGTCAATCTGTAGCGTACTCGATCAGCGCGCAACGCAGACGGAGCGAGCGCCGGGCTTTTTAATTAATGGGAATGCAAAGCGCGATAATCTCGCGCTATTGTTTCCGGGTAATATCGCATCCCTCTCACTCTCACACACACTCTCTCTCTCTCTCTCTCTCTCTCCAATTTTCAAATTATTATACTCGTGTATTTGAAATTCACGGAGGTTGCACAATGCCGGCGATTCTTCAAATTCACGCCGAGCACGACGGGTTTTTTTTTTTTTTTTTTACGTTTACTCGCAAGAGCCGGAGAGTTGGGTAATATGCGCCGATTTGTAAGAAGTAATGAATGGAAGTCGAGTGAGTTATCTCGTTTTTTGAATTTTTTAATAACGTGAAAAATTTGGAATGCGAAGAAATTGGGTGCTTTACTTCGATTTTTTACTTTAATACGTGACTGATGAAAAATTTCTTTTCAATTCTTCTTTAATACTTTTATTATTATTATTATTTTTTTTTTTTTTTATATATATACATAGATATTTGCTTTTGATACAATTTACTAAAAAAGAAATTTTTATTTCAAACTTGAGATAAAAGATGAAATTTGATTTATTGCATGGTTTATTTTTTCATACATACATAAAGAAACATTACCGAATAAAACAATTACCTAAAACTCTTTCGTAAACAAGACTTTTCCTCGTTTTAATGTGCCATAGAATATCTCGCTTTTTTTTTTTTAAAATCTCCAAAAAATAAGCTCAAACAATCGACAATCGAGAGAATGCAAGAAGAACTCCATAGAGAGGAAGACAGTGAACTAAAACCAAAGTAAATTCTCCGTCATTCTATTTCGATTAGGCGCTCGGCTTACACGTCCCGATGAAATCGCTCCCTCGGCGAGGAAACCAACTGACCGACCTACCCTCAATTTCCCTTTTCCTCTCTCTCTCTCTCCCTCTCCCTTCAACAGAATACGAGACGCTATTTCAATTAATTCCTGCTCCAGACGATAAAATCTGCACTTGGATGTATACACATACGCGCGCGCGCACACACACGTAGAGAGTGATCGAGGTTCCAACGTTATTGTGTCAGTCCGTCCATCCGTATCTAAAACTGCGTTCCTCCCGAGAGTACATTATCACACAGCACTGAGCTTCTCTCTCTCTCTCTCTCTCTCTCTGTCTCTCGAAAGCGTCGATATGAGCTTTTGCAACGAGCGCAGTCTGCGTTATTGGATTTGGCGCCGATATGCTCGCTACCTCTCTGCCTCTCGGTGCTTTAATAAACGCGCTTTCGATTCAAACCCGCGCGTATGATTCCACGGGAGGGAAGAGAGGGAGGGGGGAGGGAGATTTAAAAAAGATTAACAAAACTTTTTGATTGTTGCATTGAGAATTGACTTATCGCAGCTGTATTTATGAAGTGGGATTTGAAAAAAAGACTTTTTCGATATTAATCGTAATTATTATTTGGTTAAACGATAACGAGTTTGTTATTTGGGAGGATTAACCGTGTCGAAGTGAATAAAAAATAAAAATCGTTAATATGGGACGATTATTATTAGGTACAAAATCGAAAATCATACATTTCAGTAAATTAATTCTCGGATTTTCCGTTAACGAAGCTTCCAATTTGCACAAATTTCAATAAACTCTTGCATATAATATTGAAAACTCCGTTAATTTTGTTATTTGCCGTTTCTCGAAAATAATTCAAAATTTAAGCTCGATGAAAAAAAAAAGTTTACATAAATTTTAATTTAAAATTCAAATACGAAACTTATGTAAAATATATAATTCTTTACTTAACTTAACGTAATATTAAAAATTCAAAAAGATTTATAAAAGGACAAATTAAATTTTCATTAAGTTACATTCCACATTTAAAAATAAAAAGCTAACTAAATAAAGCATTGACGACGATCATAACCAGTAACCTCAATATCGTTTACAGAAAATGGATTGCAACAAAGACGGAGTGGTGACGCTTGCCGAATTCATGGAGGCTTGCAGCTCGGACCCGGAAATAACGACCAACATCGCCGCGTTGGAGACGGCCTTCTGACACGCGGCGCGCCCCCTTTACACACCGTGGACTTGAACGGACTCAAACGACTCGGAGCTATGAGATATATCTCTGTGGAGGCGGCGATAAGCGCACGCGGAAAGGGACGCTTCGCACGTCCGTGCGAACGACGAACGGTGAAGAATGTCGACGACATCGACTACTGGCGCGTGTTAAGGATTTTCGGCGATCGAAAGTCGCCGTTGTGCTATTGGCATTGGATGATTGAAGAGTGGATCGATCGTTTTGAAACGATTGCGAATACGATGATGAAATGAAACATTTAGTATTTTGAGTTTTGATAGTCTCGAATAAATTTTTTTGATTTCGTTCTGTTTTTCCTTCGCCGGCGAGTAATAATCATCGGTTTGCGTGCGCAGTTGTTGCGATTGAATGAAAGAAAGCTTCTTTAATCGATATACCAAAAGATCTACGTCTGATGATTTTGGTTTATTGTTTAAATTGTGATTAAGACATTGTTCTAATGGCAAATACTGTGTTCGAAATCGATAAAAAAAAAAAAAAAAAAAAAAAAAATTAACGTTATTAGGAAGAAAAAGATAAAATAAAAAAAAAAAAAATCCAAAAAACTTTATAAAAATCTGTAAAAAATTTGCAAGTCTACTTTTGTTGAGTATTTGTATGGAATTGAGATTACACGAACGGCGATAAATCCGTAAGAATAACAACGTAAGCGAAATTTATTGCAAATTCTATTTGTGCAGTATCTCTATAATGAAAAGAAACAAGTTTAAAAAAAAAAAAAAAAAAAAAAAAAAATATATGATTGACGTGTCACTAAAAATTAAGGTTGAAATTTTAATTAAGGTTGCAACGATCTTTTTGTATCTATTCTTCCAGCATGATTGAAAAATCAATGTGGATGAAAAGAAGAAAGTTAAATGTAAATGTGACGATAAATAACGTGTATTGGTGCCAAATAATCCAAGTGTTGACCTTAGACGATAGCTTCATTTATTAAACTTTAAAACACGGAGGCAAAAAAAGATAAAAGAAAGAAAAAAGGTATATAAGAGATTTGAAGAAAGCGATTTTATTACTTATATATGTAAAAATAAAATTAATATATATAGTTATATATAAAATTAGTTTACCGCGCAATAATATAAAAATGCTGAGAGAACTTTTTTAAGTTTCTTTAAAATAAATGTACGATGAAAGGGTGTATTGATTATATACATCGATAGAGATATAATTAAAGTATTTTCGGTTCGATTTTTCTAACATACACATCGCCAGATGGAAATAAAGTCATTCTATACAAAATAACCAAGCTTCGTTGGCACATGCTAAATTTTTTGATCTGAATTTATATGACCTTTTAACCCGATGACATTTTTTTTTTTTGAGAGGAAATATTTTTTACATTGAAAACGAGTAGATATGTTTAATCTTTTTTCATAATTAAAATTATTAATTTAAGATGGTAAAGCTTACATATAATAAGCATTATTTATAAAAGTTATTACTAAATACTTATATGAATAAAGTAATTACATTTATTGAAATAAAAATAATACACGACTCTTAAATAGTTTGAAAAGCGATGATTAAAATTTTAATAAAATATATAATACATTTAAATTTTCTTTCCTTCTTAAATAACTAACCTTTAAGCAGTTTCAATCTAATTGAAAAGTTAAACGTTTGTTGCATCCTGAATGAAATTCTGCACAAAATTTAGTTCAAAAAATTTAGCAAAGTAATATGAAAAAAGTATGCGCGCGCTAAACATTTGCGATAAGGCGACGATTAGGTTACGCTCCAGTGTGTTGCGCCGATTTGTTCAATTTTATCGCGATGAAGATGACCAGGAAAACAAAGGGTTTCGATATTGTACTAAATCGTATATATAAAAAAATAAATAAATAAAAATAATAATAATAGTAAAAAAATAAACAAGGAATCCATACTATAGATAGTCGTAAACAGAGAAATTATATTAACGAAAAAATGAAAACTCTATTGTAATAACAAAGTAACAAGAGTAAAAAATGAAACTTATAAACAGGGAAGTACAGGTGTAATAAACGAGTGCGTTCGAATTTGAATAAAATATATAAATTAATAAATAAATAAAAGAGAGAAAACTCTTAGAAAAGCGAAGATCATTTTTTTTTTTTTTTTTTTTTTTTTTTTTTTTTTTTTTTTTGTCGTGTTCCTTAAACAAAATACGTAGTGGCGAGCCTGCGAAATCGTTGTTTATTATAGGATTTAACAATTCGTAAGCGTATAAATAATTTACTTAAATATAAATATATAAATATATAAATAAATAAATAAATATATATATATATATATATATATATATATAATATGATAATATATAATAACGAAATAACGACATTTATTTTTATGACCTAATAGTTAAAGAAAATTTAAAGCGCGCGCTAAATTAGAAAACTTATAAAATTACCGTTGAAAAATTAAAGAAAGTCAGACAAAATATTACGTGTGTGCGTCTTTAATTTCTTTTAACTATGCAGTTAATTACGAAATTATAAAAATACTCATCCATATAATTAAATTTTATTTTAAAAACGAAAATTTGTGTAATGTTAGACTTATTTATTATATTATTTTCTAATTTAATAATCATTTTAATGATTAACTAAGAAACAACTTATTTTATACGCTTAGATAAAAATAATAAATAAATAAGATAAAAATTTCTAATTGTAATTGTTTTGGAGTAATTGAATGTATTTATCAAAACGAGCACACAATGTTGTTGGAATTTCAAGAAAGACGTAAAATCTTTTTTATCATCACTGCCTAATTTTTTGCGAATTGAAAAATGGATCGAACGAAAAAAAAACAATGATTTAAAATCAAAACAGAAAAAATATAACATTAAATCTGTTTTGTAAAGTATCATTTGTTCTTTCGATTGTTCATTCGTAGTTCTGAAAATTTGCGTAAAAGTTTCGTTAGATAATGGCCATCGAAAATATAACGAGAAACTAAACGAATTTTATACGACGCTTAAAAACCACAATGCAACATTAAAATTTTTATACGTTTTTTATTAATGTAAACCTTTTTTTAATTTATTATAATTGAAAGATTTGTGATATATATTTTAATATAAAAATAGTTATTAGTTTCAGATTGCAAATTTGTTTTATGTAAAACAAAAAATATGTAGCCTTTAACTCTATATCTATCAATTAATTTTTAAATATGTTTTAAATAACAAAAAAATTAATAAATAAATAAATAATAATAAAATTAAGTAAATGTTCGTGGTCCAACGTCGAATAACTGCAACTTAATTCGTGTTTAAAAATTAAAAAGGATATAATAATGATGAAGGAAACGAGAAAGAGAGAGAAAAGAAGTCTTCGATTGTTAGCAGCGCCTGTATTGTTTTTTAGCACGTAAGCTTAAATTAATTAATTAATTATTATTATAAAGAAAGTGAGATGAACATCGAATGCTCGTCTCATATTAACTCTATCACTACCGCATGTCTTTCACGTTAACCGTAAACGTGTATAAAAAGTCATGCAATGGAAATAAATCCACGATAAATTTACGATTATTAAGCAATTAATGCAACTTAAAAATTAAACGGGAAAATAAAATAAATTCACGATCGTATGTGGAACATCGATTATAAAATACCTATTTCTAACTCATAAAATTGTAGATTTCCGTACCACTTGTGATGAGTACACGCAAAATATTGTAATCTTCTTAATTCAAAAGATAAACACTTCTATCTCTTTCCTAAATATGATAGTTTAATTGTCGTGTAATATCAGTAGAAAATGTATGAGAATTTTTGTAAATTGAAAAATTTCTCCATGTATTTCCTCGAATTCTTCAAAACAATGTTTTACTATTTAAATTAGAATAAAAATGATTAAATATAAAAGTTAAATATAACCTATAAATAATACGTAATAGACAATGTGAACATTTTTCGAATTCGATTTAATTACTTTGTAATCGACGGTTATAAATTTTTAAAAGATAAATTTAAAAAAATTGTGATAAGATTTAATTATTAAAATGAAAAATATTAATAGCCAAAATATTTTATAATTCGAGGAAATGTACTCTTAATTTTGATTAAAGTTTTCTATAGCATGATAAATAATTAATATATAATTACTCATAATTTTAATACTTTTATAAAGTAAGTTACTTCGCTAATACTTGGCATTACGCAATTCTAAATTTATACTCTCAATAATTTACATGTAAATACATTTTCGTAAGAATTATAGGCTCTAAAAACTTTTAAGTTACAGCAGAAAATACAATAAATTAAATTTGAGCGTTAAAATAATTTTTGTATAAATCAATGATTAAAGAAAAAAGATAAACTTCTTTACGCCAAAAACGTACAAGTCAATAATTACGAAGTTTAATTTTTCATTACCGCGCCGCAACTTGTCAAGCCGACAGCTTCCTCGCGCATTATATTATCTTTCTAGATAGAGGAACGAAAAATAAAATAAGAAAAACTAAACTATTCTACTTTATTACAACTTATTTATCAAAATAAAAAAAAATTAGGAAGATTTCTATCTATGCTTACTAGCGATGCACTGATCTGCTTCTACACTATAAACAAAAATGTCTACTTTCTCTTTTTCGGTAAATAGAAAACGCGTTAACGTAAATATAATTGCGGACTATTCTTCATAATAAATTTTATCAACGTGCAACGTATGAAAGGGAAAGAAAACGCATACTGAAGTCGAAAGTAGAAAGGAGAATGCGTGAAATCAAGTTGTCAAAAAGATTTTATATTACAAAGATAAATATTAGTATTCAATTTATTCTTTCTAAATTGTCTAAAATGTCCGTATTTTTAATCTTTAGTATAGAATTTTGCAATGTAATTCGACGCTAAATTATATGGTTTACAAATTACATTTTGAATATTTTTGAAAACTTGATATCACCTTGTAATAAATTTTCACCTTGTAATCTCGGCAATGTTGAATAAATGTTGAACGGCAGTACAGATTTTTTCTCAATATTAAACATATTTTTATATTAAAAATCGAAATTAAATAATAGAATTAAAAGAAATAACTTGTTATTTTACATAATAATAATTATAATAATAATAATAATAATAATAATAATAATAATAATAATAATAACAATGAATGGCACATTCTACTTTCTGATAGACATTTTTCCCATGTACAAATTAAAAGCAAAAATTCAACAACGGTAACGTTAAGTAAAACGATATTTTTAAAAACCATAAAAAAATATTACAATCTTCAATCGAATAATAAAGATAAACAATGTATTTTCAAAATATTAATCTTATAAAAAAAATAAATAAATAAATAAATAAATAAATAATGGAAATAAAGATCGATTTTTTTCTCAAATAAAACAAACAATATTTTAAGGACGATAAATTAAAATGTAGAAAATGGAAAACCCGACAAATACAATGGTGAAAATATAAAAATACAAATATGATCGGGCTGTGCTTGTAATGGCTGACGATGGTCCAATCATAAACTATATGAGAATAAATAGATAAGTGTGTGTGTATATATATATATATAAAATTAAGAAAATAAAATATATATATATATATATATATATATATATACATAAAAAAGATAGCCTAATCGTATGTTATGTACACGTCGGAAAAAACGACTGAGATTAAGTGCGACAATTAAAATACATCATTGTATAGAACGTATTATTGTTATAGTGCGAGTGGATCTCGTATGTTTAGATTATTTTATGTTCGCTGGAAATAAATGTACATTGCTACCGAACTTCTCGTCTCTTCGAATCGACGTCGTTTATAAAATAAAAATTTATTATTATTTTCATGCATAAAAAAAAAAAAACATTAAAAATTATTAGAAAAAATCTTCTAAATAACAAATTTATTTTACAGAAAATAAAAACGCAATTGAAAAATAAAAATTCGAAGAGCCGCGAGTTCGTTTCCTATATCGCATTCCTGCGCATTGGGTTGCAAATAATATATATTCTATATAAACGAGGATATAAAGCGTTGAAAACGTTTGTAATAAATTCTCAGGCACGTCACGACGGACACGAATTTAAAAATTCGCAGAGATTATATTATAAATATACATAAATATAATAATTATAACGACGTTAAAGAATAAATGACGATAATTTTAAACATTAAAATGAAAAAAAAAAAAAAATTAAATGATTAAAAGAATAAAAGCATAAAGAAATACACAATGTAACAAAGTGAGCAAAAAAGAAAAAGAAAGGATAAAGGAAGGTATATAGAATTAATATGCATTCACATGGCGATATATTTTCGGTGTAAATCAATCGTGTGTGTATATGTCCATGGTAAAGCTACGTGTCTTATAGCTTTAAAATAAAAAAATAAATAAATAAATAAATAAATAAAACAATAAGGCTCGCCTACGACTTCGTGAAAGAAAATTTCACAAAAGAATCACAAATAAAAAACAGAGAAAAAATAAAATATTGTTTAATAAACAATGATGATAATGTCAAATTTAAATGTTTAAAAAACTAGTTAGGATTTTAAATTCTTCAATGTATACATCATCTACTTGAATGTTTCAATCTAAATCGGTGATTGGTCTAATGTTTTCTTACGTGAATTGATACAATCATGAATTATATCAGTTATTACCTATTTATCAAAATTAAACGGTAAAATTTTATTGATTTTTATTTTATTAGATTTAAAAACAAATATTATTTCAATACACATTAAAATACTGATTAATTATTAAATGCAGAAATTTTTAAACTCCATGAAAATCAATAAATTCTGTATTAACATCGAAAAATTTGTTGCGCCAAATATGAAATATTCAACGAGCAAAAGGCAAAGGATAGAAAGAATGTGAATGATTACTTTCATTGGTCGCAGCTAGCGAGCTCGTAATGAAGTTATCGTTTGGATGTTGTTTGTTAAATGTTAGAATAATTAAAGTGAATGGTTCGCGAATAAAAAAAATAATAGTATACACAAAATATAGACAAGAGAGGGAAAAGAAAGAAGTAAAGAAAATCGATCAAGTTTGAGGCAATGAAAAAAAAAAAAAAAAAACTTCTTTTACGTTACCTTTATTGTTTTCGAAGAAAATTTATCGATTATTAAAATTGCTGAAAATGATGAATTTCTATATTTTGAGAGAAGACGGTTTAATAAATGAACGAAATATGAAATGATCTTAATCACTGTTATAAATGATATTATTAATATTTATAATATTATTATTCATATTTATTAAATAAAATAAATATTTATCTAAAAAATTGCAATTTAATGTTACATAAAAAAAAAAAAATTTTTAGATAATAGATATTTTCAAAAAAAATTTGCAAAAATTAGTTATTAGTAAAGCTCGACAGTTTTTTTACGAAATTAAAACGTAGATTTAAATTCATTTTTATTTGCAGATACGAATTTAAACGATAAATATAACATAAAAATCTTTAAAACTTTTCTATATATATAAAAATATCCATTTAACGATAATTCCAATAAATTTTCCTTTTATTAAACCGATCTTATTAAAAGTTAAAATAAAAAAAAATTAACTTTAAAAAAAAGAAAAAAAAAAAAATTAAACATAATTAAAAGTATTACAATAAATTTTTATAAAAATGGTGTTATAAAAATGATATTATATGCTATTCCATACCGTTAATTCTCTTGTAAAAATTATCAATCAAATATAATTTAACCATCTTATTTGTATATGTTTATTAAAATAAAGAACAATGATCGACCATAAGAAAGGAAAATAGACGAGAGAACGTAAAAATAAACAAAACCGTAACAATAATAAAATAAAACAAAAACAAAAACATTAAATAGCCGTAACATGTACTGTTAAATGTCGAAGAATAAAAGAAGTACCTAGGATCAGACTTATATTGTATTTCGTAAGATCGCAGTAAAAAAAAACAAAATAAAAAAAAAAAATTCTTCGGTATAATGTAATGAATACTCCCACGATAAATAAAAAAAAAAAAAGAAAAAATTAATAAACATTCTTGATTTGGCTGGAACGGAAGAAACAAATAAACACCGCGCAGTTACTTCACACTGCCCGTCACTTGTCCGCAACGAAGAAAAGGAAAATAAGGGGAAAAAAACTGAAATTACTTCGCTTCAAACTTGCTTCAATCAAGTCTGATCTCGCCACTGCCTCAAGAAAGGAAAGATAATGAGACTTTGGCGCGCGAGGGTAACAAAAATGAAGAAAAAAAAAAGGGGGGGGGAAAGATACACACTACCATATCAGCTTGTAGCTATTTGCGAAAAACGTTGAGTTTAACGTAAAACAATTATTTTATATAAAAGTGTACGCACTGGAAAAATATCGCTATCTATTTAATATATTCATATAAGGTAGATGAACAATCGACGTTGAAATTTCGTTAATTATTTTATTACGTAATTCTGCGAAAAAAAAAAGTATTTTTTATCACTCCAGTAAGCCTGCATATTAAAATTAGATTATTTAATTTTAATATGCAATTTTGTAATTAAAGACGAAATAATATAGTATCGTAAGATTAGAATTTTTTATATAGTAATGCAGAAAAAAAAGATAACATTTTTTCTCAGTGCGTAAATTGTCTGGAAGTGAGTCGGAATTTTATTGCATATATGCGCTAGATATGCACTTTTATTGCCATCGAGATATTGCGAATCGATATACATATATATAGTTTATGCCAAAGCCTAGTTCACTGTTTGATTTAATTGTAATTATTATTACAGCGAATAAATTAATTATATTGTATTATTACAAATGGGAGTATGTAACTATTTTATAAAAATAAATAGATAACTCATGTTTTTCTGACCACTTTTTTGCCAAATAATTTTCCTTAATTCATCCAAAAGTATTTAAAACTCTTTATAATTGTATATTATATAAACATTTATTTTTTACATACATCACTTTTGTACAAATTGATTAAACGAAGCTTTTATGATCTATGAATTCATATGGCAATGATTTTGCTGAATTGATCACAATTATACACATTGTTGTGTTGCTTTTTCAATTAGCGTTTTAAATTAACGTAGGCCTCACTTGTATTAAAATAAAAAACGTTTTCTTATTTTTATTATCTCATTTTTTAAAAAATTTTTAAAATAACATTAATTAATACTTATTAAAGATGCAGTACTGTAAATATAAAAAAAATTATGTGTTTTTCAAAATTTAATTTGATTTATTAAATAAATAACGAGATCTATACCTATCTTTTAATAATTCGTTTGTTTGAATTTTTTAAAGATCAATATATAATATGTATATGATAGTACTTTTTAACAATAAAGAATTATTCTTTTATCTGTAATTATTTACATAAAATCATCAAGAGTACTTTTAATTATTTTATACTTACATTTCTATTAAATATTTTGTAAAAAACGTTTTCTAAATTATAAAAATGCAAAATATTAAAATTTTGTATTCGTGGTATGTAAGGACTACGTCAAGTTTCAAACGTGAAATTACTTTGAATAAAGTTCAGAGAAAACTGTATAAGTACACCAAAGAGACCAAAGATTTGGTTACTTTAAGCATCTTGTACTTAAAAATAATCTGCAGTCTTCTTTATTTAATTATACTATGTTGCAGAGTTTAATTTTTGTCTAATTTGTAGACTGATATACTCCCAATACCTCTTACGAATTTTATCATATTGCTCTGCTAAATCTATACATAACTAAAATAAAAAATTTATTAACAAATAAAAATAAGTAAAATAATATATTTAAAAATAAAATAAGTTATCTTACTTCAAATGCTTTATCAATGTGGAATAAAGATTCTGTTGATGCATTGCTAAAATGCCTTTCTTGACAAATATCAACAATACAAGCTAAAAGATGATTTGTTCTACAGCCTTTATCATACAATTCTTTACACTTTTCCAAAACTTTATCATTAAATGCTAGTCCTCCATTTTTGTCATGCATGAGAATTCTAAAAATATTTATTTAATAGTAATACATAATTTTTTTAATCAGAAAAATAAAATTTATCAACAATATTTACCCTCTCAAATAATTCCAAGAGCTTTCATTTCCTGGTACTTCTGAGATTTTTTTAAGAGTATATTCAACTTCACGATTAATGATCTCTGGTTCAAACTGAGTAGTATTATTTAAAACAAAATATCTCTGATTCCAGGCTGAATTGTTACGTACATCTTCTGATATCAATTGTTCAGCATATTCTAACTCGTCATCAAATAAACTGCAAAATTAAATTTTATTTATCAATATTATTAAATTTAATTACGTTAATTAAAAATAATCATATAAAATTTTTGTATAAAAATACTAAATTAAAATTAAAATTAATTTCTAATAATTATATAAATACACGGATGATTAATTATTTTTCTTAAACTTAACTAACAGAGTTACCTAAATATAGAAAAATATAATTACTTAAATGTTGATATAACCCATTGTCGATGCTGCCAAGCATGATAATTCTTGGCATCTTTTTCTAAAATAGTACTTGTAAATTTAAGTTCATTACTTGGATCTTGCATCCACTCAACTATAATTTTTCTATGATGCCAAACTTGATAATTTTTGAAATTAAATTTTGTCATCATTTCGGTAAACTTTAATTCATCATTAAGATCTATTCCAAGTTCTTTAAGAATCTCTCTTCTATATTGCCATACTGTATAGTTTGCTGCATTTAACCATATACAGTCTGCAGTCAAATTCAATACACGTTCTGACTTTTCTTGAGATTTTAATATTGCTCTAAAGTAATCATGTGTTTCTCGAACTAAAATTAAAAGTAAATAATAATATAAATTGTATTATAAATACATTCATACACATATATGTATAAAATAATTTAGAAAATATTAAAAAATAAAAATTTGAATAAATAAAATAAATTTTATAAATTTATATCTTTTTTCTTTGGAATATATTGTAAAACATTATAAACAAAGATTGATATAAAATCAATTGATGACAAACAGAAGCTAGCAAAAGGTAATTAAAATTATTTCTGATCTTCATATATCTTTTACATAAATTTTAAGTATATAAATAAATATTTTTGCAATGTTTAATTAAAAAAAAATAACTGTAGATTTCATTACTGTAGGACAAGAAACACTTCAAGCAGAAATAATGACTAAGTAATATGAGTAATTGAATAAAATTAATTATCAGACAATCGAAAAATAAGGTTATGTCATCTTACAAACAAAATAGTAACAAAAAAAGGAAAAAACTAAAAATGCACACATTTTTCGGAATAGGCGATGGCAACGATAGGGTTGGGTCCATCATCCTGCTCGATGGGTTGAACATCACGCCATTCTTCACGATTACTGTACGGAACCCAGGATCGAGATGCATCTTCTCCGTTGACCTCATCGTCTGAGCTGACCTCGTCATTGTTCGACATTCTCGGATCCTCTATGCCGCACCTACGGATCAACGAGTGACACAATGCTCGAAGGCAGCCACTTTGCTTGCCTACTCTTCTATCCACGAGTGATCTGTCAACGAAAAATATTTTTCCCTCGCGCTCGTCCGAGCTATCTCAAATGCTTGAATCTGAACGCAACGATCAAAACACACAAGAGTAAGAAATATCCGCGGAATACAATTGCAGTAAATTTTCATAAAAACGATTCAAACGCCCTCTTTCTTTTATTAGATTTGACAATATTTATAAATTATTCTATTTTTCAAAGTTCAGATAAATATTAAATAAATTGCACACAAATTTTCATGTTTCTTCATCATTTCATTCATTTATTGCAGTTTCATTATCAAAAATAAAAAAATAGAACACAAAAATAATGTTAAAATTGATTTTTATAAGTTATTAATTTATGCATCCGTGGAAAAGTATAATATATGTATTGCCAATAAGAATAAAGCGACAGAATTAATGAAATTATTTTTTTTTATATTATAACAAAAAAGTGATATTGAAAAATCAAGAAAAAAAGAAGGAAAATATATTTTTTATGCATTGAATTTTGGTGATTGAATTTTATTGATTAAATTTTGTATATTCATTTAATATATTTAGAAATTCTTTAATTTTCGATCGCGAGGGCTGTCACGATTTTTTAGAAAAAAATATAGTGTTTAAGTCCGATACTTATATCGCTGAAGTCTAGTTTACCATACCGTGCCTATTTATACAGTGGCGACAACAGAGTGCCCACTTTTTGATTGATTAATTTACTCACGTGATACACAACGTAAAGGAAAATACAAATAATACCATTTTTATTATATAGGAAATGTCTACAGCATAATTTTAATAAATACGTATTTTATGCATTATTAAAAGTAAATCACAAAACCCTTAAGAATGTTAGATTAGTCAGTTGATTTTATATGAAAACAATATAACCATAATGCGCATGTGCGTTCGCCTCTTAATGGCGGATTATTTGCCGTGTAGCCAATGTGGAAGGCACCGTTGTTTATCAGATGCACAATGTGTATGCCCATTATACGTGAAATTTTTATGCGCGCAATATTTAAAATAGATACAAAAATTGATTTTTGTAAACAAAATTTTATTATTATTATCTTTTTAAAATAAAATTAAAAACATTTTAATAAAAATATAAAAAGTTGTTTGCATTAATTATTTTGTAAATTTTTATACCGTGTTTTATATGAATTTCAATATTAACTTTCATATGGAAATTCAAATAGATTTTCATGTAGTATTCTATGTTCATTTTCATACGGATTTTCGTAAAAAAATCCACAATGATATTTTATTGAATTGACTTCCATTTAGATTTTCATATGAATTGTTACAACTAGGAACATAACTACATAAGTTAGTACACATACTTAGTACACAATTAGTACATAAGTTCGCGTCTATATTCCTTTATACGTTCTGGGTTCATAGACGTTAAGCAAAAGCGACGCATGTGCATTATTCAGGTACTATCGCAATTTAAAAGGTTATGCGTAAATTTCTGTTTTTGTTCAAATAAAATAAAAATTGAATTCTTAATTTTTACAATTCCTTGACTTAAAACATACTGATTTATAATGGATGAAGATATACGAACAATTTGGTGTGGAAATTTACATGAAAAAGTTACAGAAGATATACTTTACGAGCTGTTTATACAGGTAATTTTCAGCTATTTACATTATTTACATATTTCAGCTATTTACATGTTTCATTGTTGTGTTATTTGTTATAGATACTTTGTTTTCAATTTCAATGAAAAAAACTTTTAGTTTTTAACACTTATTCTTCTTAATTTTAAAAATACACTGATTTTCGTATTAAATTATTAAATAATACATTATGAAAATACTTTTATTAAAATTGTTATCAGGGTGGTCCTGTACAAAAAGTAAGCATTCCAAAAGATCGCGATGGTAAGCAAAAGAATTTTGGCTTTGTAACGTATAAACACGAATGTTCGGTACCTTATGCATTAGATCTTTTTGATGGTACAACGTTATTTAACTGGACATTAAATATGAAGTCAAGAAATAATTCTGTGGATACATCTTATCATCAACAGCAACAAGGGAATTCATTTGATGGTAAACGTAATATTCAGAATGATCTTCATCTAGGACAACAAATTTTGTTAGGGTCTGTTGCCCCTATGACATTTGCTGCTAATAATATGTTTATGATGCCTGGCTCTGTTGCATATCCTAGTCAAACTTCTCTATATTGCCAATCTCCTCCAAATTCCTCAGATTATAGTAAATCTAGTAGGCAATATAGTAGAAATCACCCTTATCAAGATCGTGATCATTATAACGATAGGCATAGTAGTCGCCATGAATCATTTAATCGTGATAATAAATCATATAAATATTCATCACATCGATCAAATCGTCATGACAATAGAAGAAAATATCGATAAAATTTAAAGTGGAATAAAAACAAAATTTTGTTCTATTTTTTTGACAAGCAGAGAAATTTTGATAAAATTCTGTTTAAATTATTTTTATGTTAATAATATATTTACATAATTATTATTTTTTTATTAATTTATTATTTTAAAAATGTTTCATTGCATGCAATTTGATAAATTTTAAATAAATAACAAAATTAAATATTAATACTAATAAAAAAAAATAAAAATTTCAAAAACTATATAAATTAAAATTATAAGTTCAATATAATTTCATAAATTTTAATTAAATTTTAATGCTTGAAATATGATTAACATAAAAAATAATAAATGATTATTTTATTAAAATTTCTCTTTGATGTACATTTATAAATTGAAAAAAGTAACTACTAAAACTAATTAGAGCTGGATATTTGTCGATTAAATTTTTTCAATATAAGTGATAATACTTTTGCTTATGTAAATACATAGGAATATAAATATGTAGGTATATTACACGTACTAATTTCTAAAATAATTATAAGTTTCTTAATTTCATAGCTTTTTCAAATCTATGCTATCTTACCTTAATTAAAACTCAGAAAAATAACCAGCTCTTGAAACATTAATTGACAAAAAATGTATTTTTTATATAAATTCACTGTGAAAATGTCTATAGTTAAAATAAATAAAATTTTTCTATTTAACAATAATTAATAAATTTTTTTAATAACGAAACATAAAGACATGTTAAGTTATAAATATTGATAAAAAAATATATACATTGATGCATTGATTTTATTTTAAGATTTTTAACAATAATACCAATTCTAAAAAGAGTCTTAGTTATATTTCTTGAAAGTACAAATAAATTTACTTTTTATTATTTAATATATTTAATATGAGAAGTAAATTAAAAACATTTAGTATAATCATCTGAAACTAATCTACAAAAAAATTTCATGTCAAAATTGTTAAGTATTAAAATGTTAAAAATTATTTGTATTCTTTTTACACTTTCACGAGTAATTACAAAAAAAAACTATTATCTTACATTCAAATTTTAAATGTTTTTTAATGTAATATTTATATTTAATAAAAGTTCAAAAAGAATCTGTAGATTCATACGTAATAAATGTGATAATCTAGGGTATGAATGATAAATTTGAAAATGCTTTTGCAGAGCCTTAAAAAATCATCTGTGTACAACATGAGTAATTATTAGATAGATATATTCTAAACTGCCAAAAAAATAGATGTATCAAATGATGATAGTGTAAAAAAATTCAAATATTTTTTTGTTACAAAATAAAAGATTGATGAAAATTAAAAAAAATGGTATTATTGTAATTCATTTGAGTTTTTATGAAAATTAAAAAATGCAGCATCTTTACGTTATATATATATATATTTAGATTCTACTATTAAAATAGTTTTTAAATATAAATGTGAACAGAAAATATTTTTTAAATATAATTATAAATTTTTTGTTTGATAAGTTTAATTTTAACAAAACATCTATCCATATACAAAGTAAAATAGTAATTCAAGTGTCCTCAACAAACAGTTTTAATATATCTCTTGCAAATAACTTTACAGATACATATTTAAATAAAATAGTTATGATTAATTTAAAATTTTTAACTATTTTACTTGAATTTCATGTTGCATATTTTATACACACCTATTTTAATGAATAAAATTTTTAATTAAATTGTTCGTTTCACTATTGTGCACAAAGCATTATTTAATTAAAAGATAATTATACGAAAGTTTAAATAATAATATTTGTAATATATAATGATAATAAAAATAAAAATAACATTTTTTAAAATAAAATAATAAGTAAACAAAATGTTTTATATAAATTATTTTACAATTTTTTAGAATACAAAAATTATTTTAATCAACAACACATATTATACAACTTAAAAATGTCAATTTTATGACATTTATTATTATTTCTATATTTCTTAGATTCATTGATGAATAATTTAGCAGCTTTCTCAGAAAGCATAACCACTGGTGCATATGTATTACCACTAGGTAATTCAGGAAAAATGGATGCATCAACAACAAATAAATTTTTTGTTTTATAAACTCTAGAAAATAGAAATTACTTTTTTATATATAAATTATAGTATGTTTAAAGAAATTTATTTTCTAATTACCTGAATTTTGAATCAACTACGTCACCCATTTTACAAGTTCCTCCTGAATGATAAGTTGTTAATGTCAAATGCCTTACATAACATTCCCAGTATTTTATTGTGTCAAATTCAATATTTTCACAGCCAGGGAATGGTTTTTTATATAATTGGGCACCAAGTTTTTTCATTGCATTAGTTTTGATTAATTTTTTTATAAATTCAATACCTAAAAAATTCTTCCAGTATTATATAAATTTTAGAATATTCATCTATTTTACTTTAGTACCATCTATTATTGTAAATACATCTTCATCATTTGATAAATATTTAGGATCGATTATAGGATCATCAAAAGGGTTTGAACTTTTCAATTTAATTTCTCCAATACTTTTTGGATGTAATAAAACGGGGGCAATTGTAATTGCTGTTTTATATATCAGAGGAGAAAAGTATTTGTTAAAAACCTAGTAAAAAAAAAAATTTCTATAATTGATTTTGATTTAAACCTTTAATTAAATGTAGAAAGATTTCTATTTAAGATATAAAAAATAAAGGACTTTTAACCTCATCAGAAATTCCAATATTTTTTCTTAATAATATTCCATTATCTTGAGATAATCCTACAGGAAGAACCATTATTTGAAGATCTGGCTTTGACGTCTTATTACTTTGGAATTTACTATGAAATGTTCCAAGCACATCTATTGCTGATGAAGTCCATGGTCCTAATAAATTTAGTAATTAACTGTAAATCATGCATCAATTTATTATCTAGATCATAAAATATTCTTTACCTCTTCCATATAAATAATATTTTAACATTGAAATAGGATTTACAACATCAGTGATGCTTAGAGCTTCACTACTGTTTAAAGTTACTAAATCAAGTCCAGTTATTATATGATCCATTAAATTTTGACCTACTGGTAAATCTGCTATACATTTTATCTAAATGAATATTTTAATATAAATAGAATGTTGAAGTTAATAATTTGTAAAACTAAGATAAATAAATGTAAATAATTTTAATTTTCAATGTATAATTTAATAAAAAATTTTAAAATATTCAAAAGCTAAAGAAATTATATATATATATAACTTCCATACTAGATACTTGCATTAAGTTTTTCTAAATGTTCTTTAGGTCCAATTCCTGAAAGCATCAATAATTTTGGTGTACCAACTGCACCAGCACTTAAAATCACTCCTTTTTTGGCAAATGCCTTAAATATTTGATTGTTTCTAAAAAATTCAACACCTACTGCTTTATTTGATTTAAACAAAATCTGAAAATAATTTCTGTTTTTAAGATAATCATTTAATTTTCTTTAAATTTTTAAAATTACCTTACTGACAAAAGAATTTGTCATAATTTTTAGTTTTTTACTATTCTGATTAATTAATCTATCTGTACTCCAACGTTCTCCATTTTTCAATGTTAACTGTGCCCTCATAAAGCCTGAATTAGTAAAACTAAATATTATTTTCTTAATATTAAATACAATAAAAAATTATTTTTAATCAGTTCTATTTTGTCATATTTAAATAATTTGTTTACCTGTTAGTAAATCTTTATTAATATTCCTCAGAGGATAAGATAATTCTTTTATACCTTGCAATATTGCATCTGCAAGTTTTGAATACCATTGTTGATTATCAATATATAATGAACCACCTTGTTCAATAAGTGGTTCTGGAAAAAGGGATAATTTGATAAATACAAGTATTTCATCTTTATTTGTAATCTTTAACTAAAAAAATAAATAATACCTTTAAAATCTGGAAACCAAGATTTGTAATCATCTCGATGTCCTCGAACATAAGCCATATAATTGAGCCTACTTGAACCACCTACAATTTTACCTGCTGGCCAAATACTCTGATTATTAAGTAAACCTTTACAAGCATTCTCTTGAGGAACTGTAACATATCTCCAATCATATGGAGTATTTAAGAGCAAAGGGGCAATGATTGGAACGTTAAAAAAATAAATTGCTGCACCACCAGCTTCAAGTAATAAAATGCTGTCTCCAATTTTTAACAATTGTGCGGCTAAAACTGATCCTGCACTTCCAGCACCAACTAAACATAATTATTCTCAATTAGTGTCTTTTACAATTATACAATATTAAAAATAATTAACTTATTCTTTGAAAAATTAAATGATATTAATTACCAATAATATAGTCAAAATTAGATTTATTTTTAAAATCACAGAAAAACCAATCTTTATAAATATTATAAACGTACAATAAATTTACATAATATATAAAAATAACAACAGCAGCACTATAAATAATAAAGCAACAAAATTTTATCAAAACCATTTTATTTTAATTATTAATTAAATTTTACATCACTATAAAAGAAAGAAGAAACTACATAAATAAATAAACCGGTTAATTTAAAGGTTATGTTATGATATAAATAATATATATATATGTATTGCGATTAGGATTCAGATAAAATAGGTATCTGCAATATTTTCACATTTGTTTTTACAATAATTTATAGATGGCGTTAGTAATTTCTTTTAAAATTTTATAACAGCATTTTCTCTATCTACAAACAGAATATTTTTTTTTTCTTTTTATTTGTAAAAGTAAAAGAAATTCAATGGTTACAAATTTTGAAGAAAAAAGTATAAATTTTCAAACAATGTACATCTTACAGAAGCAATACTTCATAAACACTAGGACTTGAAAGCAAATGGAACATACATACTCAAAAATATCGATTAATTTATTGCGCTCGGAACTTTCCAAAGCGAAATATTGTGTTAAAAGTGCATTCGTAACGCTCACATATGATGCAGTAACGCAACCAAGAGATACGGAATGAAAAAAGAAGCCATCATAAAGGTGAACCATCATCCCAAAGTAAAGTCAAGCCCAATAAAAAAGAGTATATAATGCGCGCAAAGAAAAAGAAAGGTGAAATCAAAGCTGGTTACGCAAAACGCACACTTCCGTGCATACGTGCATGAACGCGCGCGAGCGTTGTCTCGAAAGCAAAATAAAGTAAGAAACAAAAAAAAAAAAAAAAAAAAAAAAATAAAGATAAATACATGCATTCGCGATGCGACGTAAGTACGAGCGGTTGTTGAAAATCCGTTCACGAGTTCCTCGCGAGAGCATCGCGCAGAATCGTGAATAGAAATCGTTTTTTTTTTTTTTTACGCGAGGTTTAAGGAAATGTTCTAAAATGCTTGTTTTCTTTATACGATGTATTTCAAGTTAATTTATCCCAAGATCGTCTTAATTTTTTTTTCTTTTGTGTGCATTTAAATAAAATATAAATTTATAAATTTTACACACTTAAAAAAAAAAAAACAATATTCAATTATTGTTTGATGTATTAAATAATATACATTTAAGATGTCTTACCATGGTTGTCTCGTTCTACTTGCAGAGTTTTATACCCATAATTCTTTACCATTTTTGTCAATTTCATAAAAAAATTATTTTTAAATGGTTTTAAAATAATAATTGTGCACTTTAATAATTTAATTTGACATATCATTGAAGGATTTGAGAATAATACCTTTCACGTGTTTTATATATATATATATATATATGTGTGTGTGTGTGTGTGTGTGTGTGTGTGTGTTTAAACGAAGCCGTACATTAAAATAACTACGAGATTTAAATTTGTATCAGCAAATCTCATCACAAGATTTTTGTTATTAAAGTAAATTTCTAATAATTTATTAATATAGACTAGCTAAAATCCATATAATAAAATATGTATAATGCGATTGTTCGTGTCATAATCCTTACGGAATCACTCGTTTCCCGAACGACCGGAATTACGTTATGTCTTACCATTTGTTAATTTTCAAAGAATACTCCGAAACATTGTTGCAAGTAATTCAAAGATTATACAGCTGGCTTAATTTATAAATTAGCACAGCCAATTGTTAAAAAGCTAAAATATCAGGTTTGCTTAAAGTACGATATGCTTAAGAATAATTTTTACCTAAAAAAATTTATCCGCTAAACATTAAAGAATTTTAATTCAAGACGTAAAGAGCCCAAAAATCACTTATTTTTTGCACGCAAACTAACATTATAACTTTATAAAATACAAAATAATAAAGATTCGAATTTAAAAATTGATGGTTTTAACATAAGAATCGAATAAAAATTAAAAAAGAAGATAAAAGTCATCGAATAAATGGGTATAATATATTTAACATAGCGATCCTTACTAATTTGACTTTTAAAGAGCAGCTTCGAACCACTGCGTCTTCTCATCCGGAAGATCGCTCAATTACAAAAATTCACGCAAGCATCAGGGACTCAGAGAGAATCAAGATTCGATCCAACATCGAGATAATCGTCATTACGAGACTCTCTCCTTTGCTTCTAAGCGTGGAGAGACTGAGAAAGTGACGAGAAACATATAGACACTTAAAAAGACTGTTTCTCCTTCCCTCTCTCTCTCTCTCTCTCTCTTCCTCTTTCTCTCGAAAAAACGATCGAAGAGAGAGAACGAAAAAAAGGCTAAGAAATTAGTTAAAAATGTGTGAGAGACCGAAAAGGAGGTACAAATAGACTCTCTCGAGATTCGAGAAGAAAAAGAAAGACACTGAGAAGAACGAAGGAGATGTAGAAAGAGAAAAAGAGACAGAGAAAGAAAGAGAGAGAAAGAGAGCGAGAGAGAGAGAGAGAGAGAGAAATAAAGAAAAAGGACCACCAAAAAAACGGAACGAACCAAGAAAACGAGAAAGAGAGATTAGGCAAAAATGCGAGAGAGAATAAGAGAGTAAACGAGAGAGGGAAAAAGAGAAAGAGAGAGGGAGAGAAGAGAATATCGCGGGGCTGCTGCTGGTGCGTTATACGAGGGGGGAACCACCGCGAACCGCATTCTCTACCTGTGTGGCGCAGCGCTCAATCTCTCCCCTCTCTTTCTCCCCCGAGGGGGCAGAGAGATATTCTCTCTCTTCTCTCTCGCTCTCTCTCTCTCTCTCTCTCTCTCTCTCTTTCTCTTACGCTCGCTCGTTTCTAAAACAAAGAGCAGCAGCACTCGACTTTGACCGCCGCGTGCGCGCGCGCACGCGCGTTGTTCCAACATCACCCTCATTATGAAACAATTTCCACGTCCTCCTCGTGCACCTCCTTCTTCTTCTCTTTGCCGCCAATACTACCACCTTGAGAGAGAGAGAGAGAGAGAGAGAGAGAGAGAGAGAGAGAGAGAGAAGAGTAGAGCGGCAGCGCTCGTGTAGAGTTGCCGCAGACGAGATGAGGACGGAACGTTAAAAAAAAAAAAAAAAAAAAAAAAAAAAGAAAGGAGCGATGAGAGAAAGAGAGGGTAAAGGCCTGTTAGGCCAATTGTCATGCGGCTCTTATTAGTAGGAGGTTCGCCTTTTCTCGATAATCACGCCGGAGAATTACTAAAGTCCGGACTTCTCTCTCACCAAGAGAGAAAGAGAGAGAAAAGGACAGAGAGCGAAGTTATGTCGGTGTGTGCGTGAGTCGTCCTTTTGGAATGCCGATGCGAGGCGATTGAATTATCCCCAAACGAGCCCTCGTGCGTCTTTATATACACAGGATATACCCACATTTGTGTGCATGTGAGTGTGTATACGCATACGTGCACGCTAAGAAAAAAAGACAGAGAGAGAGAGAGAGAGAGAGAGAAAGAGAGAAAGAGAGAAGGAGCTGTGAATTATACGTTCGGAACGCGACGCGCGGCTCCTTTTTCGCGCACGCTTTTGCGCCCCTCATCTCCTTCTCTCTCTCTCTCTCTTTCTCTACCTTCTTACCCCGTTTTTGCGCGAATGTGCTTTCGTGTGCGTCGTATACATATGTATACCACATGCAGAGATAGATATAGAAAGAAAGCGATCCTTCTTCGGCTTTTCCTCGTGCTCTCGCCTTTCCCTTTTTGTTGCCGCCGCCGCTGTCGAAGAAGCGCTTTGGTTCTTAGGACCGCTTCGGTCTCGTTTAATTTTTATGGGACTCTCTTCCAGCTCCATCCCTCTTACTCCGCTTACTTCATCTTGGCTATTTTTTTTTTTTCTTTTTTCATCGTGCTTCGTTGCTGGCCGATCTTCTTCGTCTCATTCGCGAGGATATATATAGTCACGCGCGGTGTAATTTTTGTAATTGAACGTTCCATCGCTCTCTCTCTCTCTCTCTCTCTCTCTCCCTTTCTTTCTCTCTCGTTATCCCTTAGCCGAATGGAAGAACGTATATTTTTGTCTTTATTCATTGGATATATATAATAACGTTGGTAGGAATGAAAAATACAGTTGAGAGGTGAAAAATGACATGATGGTGGCTGTCGTTTTATGTTCTCATTTTTTTTTTTTTTTTTTTTTTTTCTTTGCATATGCGCGATAATTTCCGAAACTTTTACGCATTTTTGGAAGTATAGGGTTTAATTTTTTTTCTCTTCTAAATTACCGAATTCTTTGATAATTGATAAAATAAATTTTAGTTTGAATCTTGCATAATTATAAGTTACGTTACAACTTTATGAACTCTCCTTGACATTTAATGATATCAATTAAATTTGATATCAATTTAAAAATTTTTAAAAAAAACTTTATTTATCATTATCAATCCATTAATATTTAAATAAAAAAATATGACGGGCTTACTCTTGTATAATAAAATAGGTTTAACAGTTATTAAAAATTTGTTAGCTTTTATCAAAAAAGGCAGCGAATCTCAGCTTAATAAAACGTCGAATTTTTCCCTTTCCATTTTATTATATTCTTCTATTCTCTCTGTAATACGTCCAACAACTGACGCTCCCATCGACTAATAAAAATGACTAATAGATCGCCGATCAAGCAGCAGCCATTAGAGTTAAACAAAGAATTTACCATCTCTTATTCTTCCCTTCTCTTAAGATAACATCATAATCTTTTTTACAGCTGTTATAAATTGAAGATTAACCTTCGAATTATGGCTACAATGTATTTTACGTCTATATTTTTTCTTTTTCAATCACTTGAATACCACTGGAACGATATTAACGTCTATCTAAAGAATTTTTATTTTTTTATATATTTAAAGTTTTATCGAAAATGAAAATAGTCAACAAATATTTTTTTTTTCTTTTCTATATTTTTTTTTTTTTTTTTTTTTTTTTTTTTTTTATTTCTTCGGTTGAAGAAAAATCTTTAATCTAGATAACTCGTTTAAGCGTTATCGAATTAGCTGTGCACTTTTTTTTTAAAGGGCGCCAATTAATATACATTTTTTTTCTTCCGTTTCTCTTTTCCATTTATTTCTTGTTTTTTTCTCGGATAATTAGTGCCAAGTATATATAATATGTATATAACCAGCATCGTAATCTGATTTGATTCGCATTTATTATACGATCCTTTCAGTTTCATTAAAATACTCGATAAAATAATTATTCGCGATTAAACTATTAAATAATCGAAGGGAATAAATATAATTTTCTTAAGATAAACAAAGAATTAAACATCTATTATTTATTAAAATAAAATATTTATTAAAATTAAGTTTTTTTTTCTTCTTCAATTGCACACATTAAAATTAAAAAATATAATTTCTTACAAAAGTATATCGTGATAAATGTGTAACTAAATAATTAATAAAATTGAACTTTATCATTTTATATAGTTCGAACTATTGCAAAATCAGTAATAAATGTAATAAGTAGTGGAAAATTTTCAAATCAATGAATTTAACCAGTTAACGCGAGTAAATCGTTAGATATTTAAATTGATGAGTTGATTAAATACCTTTAAGATAATCATTCGAAACTTTAACGAAATAAAATGAAAATACAAATCAAAAAACAAAAGAAAAAAAAAAAAAAAAAAAACACCGGCGATTGCATTAATGACTTTGAAATTCCTGGATAATTACTAAGGAAACGCATATATCTTCTTATAAAACCAAGCGACTCTGCGAAAAGAAAAACGGATTAAAAAAAAAAAAAAAAAAAAAAAAAAAAAAAAGAAAACAAACAGGAAGAAAAGAAAAAATAATCAATTCAAAATCCTTTTTCGCATCCAACATACATACGCGATCGAGTAAATTGTCGCACACGAGCTGCGTGTACAAAATGATGCGTACACACGTATAATTGTTCGGCTACAATGTACGTTGGAAAATTCGCGTGATCCATTACCCGATCGGCGACGACGACGACAACGCGCGCAACATCATCATCATCATCATCATCATCATCATCATAATCGTCGTCGTCGCGATCGCGTGCGCGTTAAATCGAACGAGTAAGCTCCCTATATGTAATGATATGTATATGCGTGTGCATATCGCGCTTCGTCTCTTTTTCTCTGTCTTTCTCATCAAATTCCTTTTCTTCTTACCTAATGATCATGGAGAGGAAAAAGGATAGAGTGAGAGAGAGAGAGAGAGAGAGAGAGAGAGAGAGAAAGAGAGACGATTTCACGCGACGATCTTGACGCGCTGTGATCAAGGTGTGGCTTATAAGGTGCGCGCGAACGAGTATTGGTATACACATCTCTCTCTCTCTCTCTCTCTCTCTCTCCCTCTCTCCCCTTCCTTTTTAAATATATGTACGTATGCCCACAAGCGCGCAAGAGTAGCATTCGCTAGCAAAGATGTATAGTAAATCTCCTATTGCGAGTTACGCAAAAGCCAGCCTGTCCTCTAACGCCCACTTGCTCACTGAATAATCTATCGCGAGAATGTGTTATGCTATACATGCTAACCCACCGAGAAAGAGTATGCGCTATATACACCGTACCCAATCGCCGTTTTTTTTTTTTACCCTGGGTAGTTTACGATTTCGTATCTTCTAACTAAGCAGCTGATACGAGCGAGTAGAAAAGGAGACACCGTAAAAAAAAAAAAAAAAAAAAAAAAAAAAAAGGAATAACGAAATATGTGGAAGCCGATATTTCCGATGGCGAGACGCGCAAATGTACGGATAGCCGTCAAGAGAGAATCTGTTTATAAATGTTGCGTTTACGCGTAAGAGTATATGCGGATACTTTGTCATCGTTTTAAGCGCGCATTTTGATGAGCTTTTTATTCCAATAAACGCGTGAAATTAAATGGGTTCACGATAGTTTACCAATCGTTCGATATATATTTCGTATTATACTTACCTTGAAAATAGCTGACAGATCAGTCTGCGCCGATAATCCAAAAGATTGTAAGGTCTGCTAATAGCACTTCGGTTAAATTAACTTTTTTACCTTGTTTTACTTTATCTATACAATTTGTTAACGTATTTTAGATAATCAACCACATTATCGAAAAATTAAAAGCGAAATCGAATTAAAAAATATTTGTAAACAATTTAGTTGGCCAAAAAAAAAAACAAAACGTTTTAAAATTTTAAATTAATAAAAAACAAACGACGTAATGATGATCTAAATATCTCTTCTTTCTCTTTTTTTTTCCTCTATAAATAACTGTAAAAATTTAAAATAAATGATGACAAAGGCCAAACTGCATTTAATTGATAATAATAAATCTGTCTTGTAAAAATTAAAATTGTGCTTTATTCTTACTAAATTCAGCGTGAAAATTTTAAGTAGATACGTGTCGAGCTTATACAGCCACCGATATATTTAACGCAAAAGATGTTCTTTTGAATCAATGCAATTTACACATTTTTTTTTTTTTTTTTTCTCAATAAAAATAATTAAATTGAAAGTTTCTGATATAGCAATTCAATTAAGTAATCTTAGTTATATTAATTTGTAACAGTAAATTAATTAATTATTACTAATGATGAAAAATGTTTTGAACGGGAAAAGGTATTACATTATTTTTAAATAAAGAAAAACTAGTATAATTTTTTTTACTTAGTTCGAGTTTATTCACTATTTACACACGTAAAACTGTGTACAAGTGATAGATAATTAAAAAAAAAAAGAAGAAAAAAAATACAAAATATTGGTTCGACTGGAGTAAAAATTCTATGCTCTTTCCTTGTGCAATATACATCAATTTATTTTACTCTTGCATATTATATATAATATTAATATATACGCAATATACTTTACAATAATTATTTACAATGTGTACACAAATTACCTATTCACACATTTTACATGACGCTGGACATATATGATTTTTTTTTTTTTTTTTTTTTCACAATAAACAGCCGCCATATTTCTCATTAAAAATTATATTATCAACAATGTATTTTCTTTTTTTTTTTTTTTTTTTTATACAAATATAATACACGCATTCTTTTTCTTTCGGTTGTACAGAAAAAAAAAAAAAAAAAAAAACTGAAATCTCGCATCGCTTCACCCTAAAACTTTTTTTTATTTTTCTTTCTCCCACTTGCCGCTCTTCCACGTCTCTTTTTTTTTAATAAAAAGAAAAAAAAAAAAAAAAAAAATTTGTTAGATAATACAATAAAAATAAAACAAAGTAAATAATAAATAGTATTCCTTAAGCAGGTACGATTTTACGATAAATATTTAGATTTTAGCAAAAAATCATATCATATCATATAAAAAGAGATAGAATTAATGTAGAAATCACATAAATACTTGTTAATTGCATTTGTTAATCGATTATAATTATATAGAGAATAAAATGAATACGAAGGAATTCAAAGGGAAACGAAGATTCGAATAAATTTTTTTGTTCTACATTTTCGTGAAAAAAAAAATTTTGTTCAAAAAGTTAAAGGATACATAATCTCGATAAAATTAACGACGTTAATCAAGATGGCACCAGCTGACGAATCCTAGCACATTTAAGAGAAGAAGAAAGATTATAATCTAATCTCGTCTCCGCGATTTCGCCTAAAATTTCTTCCTTTCTCTCGTGTTCACGAAAAATCTCCTTTCTTTCCCCTTCTCCACCTCCTCTTTCTTGCGCGTATGTATATACATGTATAAACACACCCACACGAAACACTTTTCCGTGCCCGCTGGAAAATCACCGGCACAACGAGCACACGCACGCACGCACGCACGCACGTACATATATATATATATATATATATATATATATATATATATATATATATATATATATGTATATTGGGTTGTTGACTGTTTCAATGACGCAAGATCGGTCCGCACGCGCACTTTCTCTCTCTCTCTCTCTCTCTCTCTCTCTCTCTCTCTCTTTCTCTCTTTCTCTCTGTCTTTCTCGTTTTCTTGTGTTAATCACGCGTTAAACGCATATAATCTATCTCTCTCTTTCTTACACACACGACAGCATCGTTTTTATATATACACAAAAGGAGACGACAACGGAACGACTCGCACATAACTTTTCCATACGACACGAGAGAGTGAGAAATCGGCAACAACGCGCATATAAATACGCACACATGCACACGTATAGATCGATGTTATAAGCACTTGCACACATCACACACGTGTATGTATATATATACATGTACATATATTCCAGTGTGCGTTTCTTGCTCTTTCCCGGAGCTGTACGCATATATATATATATATATATATATATATATATATATATATATATATATGTATATATATATATATATATGCGTATGCGTATATATATATATATATATATATATATATATAGGTGTGTACGTTTCTTTCTATCTATATAGATATGTATTTTATGTGTTATACCTGTATATATATATATCATACATGTGAAATGCGTGTGCACGCACGCGACTATATAAATCTATACCGGTTTTCTCGGCAGCCTTATTAATAAATTATACGCGTCCAAGGAGGTTCGGCTTCTTCGCCTATCTCGAGGCTTACTCGTTCGCTCGCTTGCTTACTCGCCTCGCGCTGCTCTTTCCCTTTCTTGTTCCTCTTCTTCTGCTTCTTCGAGTTATTCTTTCCCTCTCTCTCTCTCTTTCTATCTCTCTCTCTCTCTCTCTCTATCTCCCTCTTTTCATCTTTATAGTCTTTTGCATCGTCTTCTTCGCTTGTTCTAGCTTTTGCGTTTGTAATTGGCGTATAGCCGCACACACAACAAGTCCATTAAGGAAATATTTTCGAGGGGATATTATCGTTATTGGGTGGAAAAATTCTTACTTCTTACGTCGCACTCTGTGGCTTTGCTTGCTTTAAAAGATAAATTATTTCTTTAACGTTGAGGGTATAATTTTCGTTAATAAAAACAAAAAAAAAGGTTTTTCTTTGTCGCGTTTGTTAAGGTTTCGTTGCGTGTAAATTTGTCAGCCATTTTGCAATGAAGTTTATTAGAATTTCATAGCTACAGGATTATCATATATGATTGTGCTGTCGTCGTGGCAAGAAAAAGCTGCTCGTTATGTATATATTAATATAAACGGTAAATAAAACATATTTTTTATCTCACTCGTTACGTAACGCTCATCTCATTTCTTAACGTTATATTACAAATAATTACAAAAATTAGATAAAAAATAATTTTAATAATAATAATAATAATAATAATAATAATAATAATAATAATATTAATAATATTAATAATATTAATAATAATAATATTAATAGTAATAATAGTAATAATAATAATAATAATAATAATAATAGTAATAATAATAAAAAATAATAATAATAAGCATTAATCACTTTCGTATAATAAATATTATAATTTACAAAAAGAAAAGACAAAATAATAATAATAATAATAATTATATCCATAAAAATCTGCTGCTGTTTTTCATCGTCGCATTTACAAAAAAAAAAAAAATGAAATAAAGTAAAAGAAAAAAAAAAATTCGTTAAATGCGCGACAGCGTCAGATTATACATGTATAAGCTATTTCTAATTTTTTTCATCGACGACTTATATCTCACGCTATCTCCATCTCATTTCATTCGTACGCTCGTTTACACGCCGACGAGGTAGAAAAATAGTCTTCTCTTCTCGCGCCCTTCACTTTGCCGCCGTACACTTTGTGTTTATTGCCTTCTGAAGGCGAATCTTATGTATCGTAGATTTACGTTGAGCGGCAACGAAAAACTTTATTCCTATGTATCTTTCCGGAGTCAAAGTCACTGAGGCTTCCTTTTTTCCTTCTTTTTTTTTTTTATTTATTTATTTATTATTATTTTTTTTTTTTTATTTTCTTTTTTGATGTATTAGAGAGTCACAATCATGGATGTATCCGTTAATGTTGTTCTTTTTTTATTTAGCTTTGGCCTATTTGGTCGATCTGTCTTTGTAGATGAACGCATGGCTTTTACGAGACACAATTTTAAAATTACACGTATGTATATATATTATTAGTTATTTAATAAAAAAAAAATATATATATATATATATAAAACAAAAGAAACAACGTTTGTTCATTTTGCACAACACTGGAGATAATACGAAGCAACGACTTTCAAACTTTTCGCTATACCGAACTTTATCAAACAACGGTCCGATCACAATCACAATCTAATCATCTTCGGAAAACGTTTGCGAAAAGAAGAAGAGAAATCGTTAAAAAATAAAACGTCGCTATCTAGAAGAAGAAAAAAAAAAAATAAAAAATAAAAAAAAAGTTGAATTAAGTCGTAGAGCGTTTCAGCGACAACCGCATCCGAGTACCGACATGTCCTGATAATTCTTGAGTACGACCTTGTTCTCCTCGTCGAGATACAGCATCGATATCGATCCCAGCGACGTCGGCACGCAGCAAGCCTTCGGCACCAAGCTCGGATTCGTCGAGTAAACGAGATTCTGGACGATCGCGTGATTCGTCGAGTTCAAATGATCGGCCAATGGAAATGGACAGTCGCCGTGGCAATAGAACGCGTCGTAACCCGGTGGCGCTACGATCCAGTCGTTCCATCCTACGTCCGCGAAGTCGACGTACAACGGATGCCTCCGGCAATTCTCCCTGCCGTCCTTGCGCCGATTTTTACGAAGCGCCGCGCGTCGCGCCCTGCGCTCCATTATGTCGCTCGCGCTCGACATCTTCTTCCTACCGTCGTCCGTGTAAGCGTACAACGTCGGTCGCACGCGCTGCCAGCTATCGTGCTCCTCGTCCAGGCTGCGCCGTAGTCGCACGTGTTCCTTGTCGCGATGCGCCCCGCCGCTGCTCGGCTTCGTCGCGTCGCCCACCAGCTGCGAAAGCAAAATAAAAAAAGGAACGATTAACTTTTGCCGTTTTATAGAATAAATCCGAGCGCATCTCCGAATCGTACGGGCGCTTGATCTTACCTGCACCAGGAGTCCGTGATTCTCGGATTGCCCGGGGACCTTGGACAGCCAGCGTTCTACGGCCGGACGCACGTCGAGATTCACGCTCGCGTTGGATCTCACGTCCAATACCTTGCTGTCGATAAGTCGGAGAAGGGGCTTGCTCTTACCCCGGATCCCGGGCCGGACGATGTCGTGAACCATGAGACGGACGAGCCTCGGTGTGTCGTCGTCCTCGGGCCTCTTTAGAGACACGCGAGTCAGACTCAACTCGGCGGCGTGCAATCGCTCGGCCTCGGGTACGCCGCTCACGTCGAACGCCAGACGGAATCGATGCGCCGATTTGAACTTGTCGTCGAGCTCGCTCTCTGTTGGAAAAAAAAAAAAAAAAAAAAAAATTACGTGAAAACATGACGATGAGAAATTTTGTCGTTTTTTTTTTTTTTTTTTTTTTTTTTATTTTTTTTTATTTTTTTTTATTTTTTTATAGCCCATGCTATATTTGTTTGAATCATTGATTTTGTTCGCGTTTATCTTGCGATTGAGAAAATTGTTGCGTTTAACGCGAGAAAATATACTTTGAGAATGTTCTCAAAGTTCCTTTTTATTATCAATGACTTATTTTATGCGTTAACAACAATGCAGTAAATTACTTATGAGATATAATAAAAGGCAAAATCGAATTGATTAAATGTTTTTATTTCGTAAAAATATACATTGAGATATAAAATCAATGCTAAAATTGAATTCTCATCGAACTTGAACTTTACAAAAATGCATTCAATACAAGATTCACGCGAAACAAAACTATATAGTAAATCTAAAAAACGATAAATCAAATTTATCATTGAAGCAAGCAAAAAGTAAAATAATAAAAGGGGCACACATCGAGAAATAAAAAAAGGAAAATTAGGATGTAAATATTCGACGATAAAACGTCGCGTACTGTGCGAATCACGTATACATATGTACATTTACGTATGTATAAACGGAGAAGAAACAAGTTTTTCGGACTATTATTAGCTCTTCGGGTGAGAAATCTTACAAAGGAGAGATGACGAAATTCAAAAAGCGCAGCCTTGCGATCCTGTCGAAACTCCAACGTTCGTGCGCTCGCCTTTTATTTCTTTATAATATGCGTACATTTATATATATATATACACACAAAATGCTTGTGTATTAAACACGCGATAATCGATATATTAAATGATTTTAATAAATGACGTTCGCGAATATATAAATTGATATTTACACGCGATCACGTTTATTTTTCTATCTATGTATATTTACCCTTAAATCGCGTACTTTTACGTTACAATGATTTATCGCAATAATGTTGTTTGCTTTAAATGAGTTATATCTTTACGGCTGCTTTATAAATATTATCAAAACGATAGTTCAACCTTTATTTTTATTATAATTATTATATATTACAATAAATTACAGATAGAATGTTTCTTTTTTATTTTTTTATGAACAAAACATACGATCAACGCGATGTTTAACTCGCAAATACGTCATCTTTCTTTTCTCCGTCTGTTTCTTTTACTTTTTATTTTTCTTAATCGCGCGAACGAGGAAATATGGCCGCGCGAGAGAGTTTTGCGAGTAACGAGGAGATATAATGTTAATGAGAGAGATTAACCGTCACTCGATGTGTAAATGTATAAACCGCGATAAATCTTGCGCGGTTAGAAAGCGAAATCGATGGATCGGAATTGATAAAGAGGCCTTTGATCCGTTTGTGTAGCGTGGATGTTTTATTTTATTCTTCCGCCGTTCGCTTTATTTAGGTAGATACAAAATGGAAATTAAGCAATTTTAATTTAGTTTTTATCGTTTTACCAAGAACTTTTCTTACGAATTTAACCGATTATTTAACCTTTTAAGTATTACCTTTTTAATTGAGAACAGTTTTATTTACTTTTTTTAATAAAGTTAAAATCATAACAATGAAGTATATAATCTTTGGTAAGTGTATGCAGAAACATCGTTTATTCGGTCATAGAAACGTTTAAAATAAAAAAGAGAAGAAATACGTTAAAATACTCCACATACCAACAATTTGCCGTCCAAATTTAAGAAATCGACACGAGCATGCCACGCGTATTCAAGGCAACAAAGAGAGAGAGAGAGAGAGAGAGAGAGAGAGAGAAAGAGATAGAAAACAGTGCGATGAAATTGTTAAAATTACATCGCGCTTTTTGTCTCAATATAACCTCAACCGTGTCAAAAACTCTTAACGCGACATGAGAGGACACGAAGGAACGAGAATAAAAATAAAAAGGAAGAGAGAAAGAGAGGAAAGGAAAAAAGAAAACGAGAAGCAATTTATGTACGAGGATTGCGACGCGATCTCTTACGAAAAATCAAGCGCATACTCGAAATTCTCGCACGGGAGTTGGCCTCCACGCGGTAATCTCACGCGATTTCGGAGATTTTGCATCGAAAACGGCTGACGAGAGAATGCCGAGAGAAAGAGAGAGAGAGAGAGAGAGAGAGAACGCATTTTCAAGTAATGAGTAGAGGATTGGAAACGGTTAAGGAGAGAAAAAATAAAGAGTAAGGAGAGATTTGTACCGAGAGATTACTGTGAAGATGTCGTTGGTGTGTGAGGGGTTTTTATGGAAAAAAATGAAAATTGTGCAAATGTTTTATTGAATATATTGCCGTTTTGATTTAACGATTTGAGTGATATAATTTTGTAGCGTTTCGTAAAGTATTGCATTTTTTCATAACGTTAGTTTTTTCATTAGTAATTTAATATTTCTCTGCAGCGAGTTAATATTCTTAAAATCGTTGCCTTTAAAATATTTTTAAACTATTTCTTCATTTCTACATTATTTGTTACATTTACCATCTCGCATAACTTTTTACGAGAATTCTAATTTTCCAACCCCTCGAGTAATATTTAAAAAAAAAAAAAAAAAAATGAAAAGAAAAATTCTCACAACCCGTCCCTAAGAAAGCTACGCGTTCTCCCAATCTTTCCCTCTCTTTCTCTCGGTTTCTCTACCTCGGGTAAAATAATAAAGATAAAAAGAAGATGAAGAGGAGGAAGAAGAAGAATCAGTGAAGGAGAGTCGGAGGCCCCCATAAGTTCGGGGCAAATTGTGCAGTAAGCGGAATCCATTATCCGCTGATATAATATATTATCCCCGCAGCCCGGGTGGAAAGAACTCGCGCTCTCTCTCTCTCTGTCTCTCTTTCTCTTTCCAGAGTCCGGGACCACCCCGGCAGTGGCGAGCCAGTTTCATTGTTCCCCGCGATTTATGCGGCCGCGGCAGCGAACTCTCCTTCGCTCCTCCTTTTCTCTTCCTTTCCCCTTATTTTTTTTTGTTTTTGTTTTTTTTTTTTTTTTTTTTTTTGTTTTTTTACCTTCTTTCGTTCACAACACACGCGCGTGTAATGCACTGCTGTACGTACACACACATATTTGAGAGAGAAAAAGAATGAGGGAAAAATAGGGAGGAGACGATGAGTTCGCGTAGCAAGAAAGAGAGAGAGAGAGAGAGAGAGAGAGAAAGAGAGAGCACACGCGTACACTTAAAATGCCATTCGTCTCAATTATCGCTGCAAAACCCTCGTTCGCGTATATATATATACACACCTGTATACATCTATAGGAATATTTATATATAAAGTGCAGCCCGCCGTGAAAAAGGACTTCGACGCGTTATTGTATCGCTTATTCTCTCTCATTCTTTCTCGCAAACTTTACTCGCGCCTCTATAAACGCGAAAAGGGGATTATGTATACACACAGCGTTGATATTATATGCCGACAAGCTGCTTTTTAACTAATAAATCGGGATTTACACGCCGTGTAAAAAAGGTAAAAAGAAGGGAAAAAGTTTGTGGATATTGGTATACAATACACGGTGATGTGTTAATTTTGCTTCCGTAACGTCAAAACCATTGAAGATATTGATAGTAATTTAGCTAAAAAATTTTACTTTGATTTAAGATTAAACGAATTCGCGCGAGGTTTTAAAGATTAATTAAATAAATTATTCATTTTCGAATTACGATTTATAAATTATTATCGAGAAATTTTCATTTAAAATGCATACATTACGAACGCGTTAAAAATTCATCGAGACCCGCGTACATTCGTATTCGATACAAGCAGCTTAAACCGACAAGTATCTGAAACGTTCCATTCTTTATGAATTCTGTCTCAACTTTAAAAACCATCGATTATTAAAATTACCATCTTGGCATCGTGGTTAATAAAAACAAACTATTCAATAATCGCACACGCGCACACACCGCGACGCTTAAACAAAAACGACAGGTGCAGCGCTCGACTCTCTAACTTATACAGATATATATATATTTATATATAGTATATAAGCAAACTCGCTCACCGTGTAAATATTCCACGGTCAGCTGACTGGCCGGTGTTGCCGCCCGAGTTATAAGTTTAACGCGGTTCTCTATCTCCGCGTAAGTGCGAGCGATTGCGTTATCCGTTCTCGCAAATTTATATATATATATATATATATATATATATACTCGAGTAAAAACTATGTCGATCGGATCGCGTGTACGACGCGAGATCTTCGAGCGAGAGGAATAATTACGAAACGCGCCCAAGTGTAGACTGTTTACTTTGCGATCGATTTGTCACGAGGACTGCGTGGACTTGATGTATTGGATAATACAGCGTCGTTAAATTTGCAATCGATCGATCGATCGACGTAACGATCGTTTGAATGAATGTGATTGCTTTTCTTCTTTTTATTGGAAGTTCGACAAAGCCGAGAAAATGGATGCGAACAAAAGCTTTCGGGGATTTTAGAAAATTTTTTTTTTTTTTTTTTTTTTTTTTTTTTTATCGGAAGTTGTTAAAAAAATCTCTTTTTAACGCAACACGCGATAAAAGCTAAGCACGTCAAAAGGAAGCGATCGAGTGCGCGTAAAAATAACATGTATATATATATATATATATATATATATATATTTATATATATATATATGCGTATATATACTTTTATAAAAAAAAAGACGAGAAAAGGAATATTTTCAGTACGCGTATGAAATCATCGCTTAGACTTTTTGCTCGCGCTTAATTTTTTCGACGGTGTAAACAGGTTCGAGGCCCGATCCGAGCGAGAGAGTAAACAATGAAAAAGTTCTAAAAATAGCATAACAGCGGTGGGAATTTTATGCGGTTAAAGGCAACGCGTTCGTTCGAGCGTGATTTTTTCCCTTCTTTTTCTTTTTTTCGTTTATAAAAATGTACGATTTTTCAACGGGACACACGAAAGAAATAAAAGACGGAGAACGGAAGTTGATAAAAGTTCGATTATTTCTTTTGCCAGAATGACATGCGCTGTGTGCTACATTCAAATGCGAATAATTCTTTTTATCTTATTGCGTTTAAAAACTTTCAAAAAAAGCACACATTTAAATTTGCTGAAATATTTTACATTTATGAATTGAAAAATCGATTTCTACAACGAAAAAAAAAAAAAAAAAAAAAAATGCATAAACTTTTAGTATCTATTTAAACAAACTCTTAGTATCTATAATTAAACATAGACCGTTATTCAAAAGCAGAAACTCTCTCCTGCGTTACAAAAAATTCTCCGACTTAACCAAGAAATGAAAAAAAAAGGAAAAAAAGAAAGAATTCAGCAAAGCCATTCGAAAAAGTAAAAGGAGAAAGAATAAAGAAGAAAAAAATATAATTCACCAGGCGGACAAAATTCGACCGAGACTCTTCGTCGTCGAGAAAGGAAGAAGAGCGCGTCGGAGCTCCCGTGCGAGCGGTTTTATATCGCGAGAGCGCATTCCAATGTGAGAGAGAAAGAGGGAGAGAGACATGAAAAGCACTGCACTCAACGCGATGCAAAGCGAGAGCGAACGCCTCGAGAATTTAATGAGTCGAATCGCCGATCGTTTCGCGATCTAGATTCGAACTTGCAGTATGCATAAAATGTACTTACGTATGTGTGTGTGTGTATAATGCTCGATTCGTACGGGATTTTTTAACGATCGGTTGGGTTATTTATAAAAATCGATATATACATATATATATATATATATATATATATATATATATATAGACATTTCGATAACATATCGGTATAATAATTCTTTTTTAATTTAAATAACGCATTAAAACGAACATACGGCGAAATTTTTGAAACATAATTTTCTTACTTTGTAAAATTTTATTCCAAAAACCCCATTTGCCGCACCTATCGCGCATAATCTCTCAACTTTTACCGATCTTCTTATATATCCCCTTAACAACACGAACGTAGAAACTGTAAGTTATAAAAGCATCGGTATCTATATGAAATATCCCTTCATTGACGGAAAGCGCAGGACGTTTCCTCCCACGGGAAGGATAATGGAAAGGATCAGCTGCGTAAAAGATATATACCTATATACACCGACCGTATATCCTTTCTCTCTCTCTCTCTCTCTCTCTCTCTCTCTCTCTCTTTCGTTCCGCGTTAGCGGGCAGTTGGCACTTTGTAACCGATACCTCAAACGGCATATACTAGTATATCGCCTGCTGCGAGCGCCGGCGCAACTCTCCATCCCGCTACGTTACTTTTTTTCGAAGATGCACGCGCCAGAATGTATTGTGTTCTTAAACCTCATCCCCCCTTTCCCTTACCTTATGGTACTACTGTACCCGGACTCATAATTCACTTTTCGCTCTGCTGCCGTTGACTGCATATATATCTATACCCGACCTCTGGCGCTTGTCGAACTTTGCACTCTATCTCTCTCTCTTTTTTACTTTACGTTTGTCCTCGGGAACGCGGTTGTTTTTTTTTTCTTTTTACCTCGAGTCGTTGAGGTAGAATATCTCTCTTTCTTAAGTTCGGGTAAGCAGCGATGGGATTTTTCTGTTATCGTTGCCGCCACTCGTGTTCTTTCACGTGAACATTGCGTGATTGGAATTTTCGAAGGATATTGCACGCTTTTGTCGAGATGCGCTTATTCTTTCTTTTTTTTTTCAATAGTTTTTTTTTCTATTATATTTTTTTTTAATAGTCGTTACTTTCTAATTTTTAAGAGGTTTAGGCTTAGGTAAACCACGATTGTGGCTTTGGTTATAGATTGTTAATAGATTTAAATATTTAGGCATTGAGCTAAGTGGGATGAGTCATTGAAATTAAATGATAAGAAAATATTTAAATAACTTTGTCATTGTAAAATATATTAATATGTAATGATTTAACTTATTATAATTGATGATTATGTTAAAGTTGATCGCCACGGAATACAAATAAATAATTTAATTTTTATATTTATTATACATGTCATAAAGATAAAATTTTGCTATGTTAGTCATATAAGAAATAATAAATTTCATAAATCAATACGATATAGTTTTTTATCTATTTAATATAATGCAAAATCTTTTAATTTATAAATAAGTTCTTTAATATATAATTTTAAGGTTAATGAAATTATTACTTATATTCAAGATGTATATAATTGAGCATTAATAATAAATAAAGGTAAAAGACTCATATGAATATTTATTTATAAAACTATTTAAATAAACTATGCATAATGCTAATTTAATGAAAATTCAATACACAACTGTTCTTTTTTTTATTCACGTATACAACTACTACTTTCCTTCTACATCTCAAAGAGAAAGAAAAAAGAAAAAGTCAACACCCTCTCTTTCTGCTTCTCTCTCTTTCTCTCTCTCTCTCTCGCTCCATCGGCCGATGACACGTACATAAATCAAAACTCGCATATACATATCCGAGATAATTCAAGCAACGAGCCGGAGAAATGCGCTTCGTTCCGGCTTACATTCGGCACGGTTTTCTCTCTCTCTCTTTCTTTCTCTCTTTCTCTCTCTCTCTCTCTCTATATATTTCTCTCTTGCTCTTTTACTCTCTCGTTATTCCACCGCGGTCCTCTTTTTCACAAGGTCACGAGATAATTGAGAGCGGCCGTGAAAAATAAAAGAAATAAGCGACGCGTTATGTATATAACGCGCGCGTCGTTTGCGTTCTCTGCTTCCTTTAAAATCGCGGTGAGAAATGTATAAGAGAAAGTAGGCTTTTTCTTCTGTTACTCGTGTTTAAAAAATAATAACGATGAAGAAGAAGAAGAAAAAGAAGTTATGTCGTATTGGTATTTTAAAAATGAAACTTTAATTTTACTTTAGGCGCGATATCGTATTTTGATCATGTAATTCAAAATTGTTGAATTTTAAATATTTTATACTTTTTTTACAATAGTAATAATGATCGTTTGCGTAAACAAATTTAATGAAGAAATTCCATTGAATTAAACTTGTTTTTTAACATTTTCCATTCTCGCTTAACTCGAACGTTCCTCGTTCCAAATGTACATTTTAAACGGCGATTCTCTCTCTTTCTCTCTTCATTCCGAAAAAAGGAAAGCTTTTTTTGTAAGATACGGGTATGTGTGTGTGTATGTGTATGTGTATGTGAGTGAGTGCGCGCGCTAGCCGAATTAAGACGCGAGAAAGATCACCGGCGGTTGTTGCGCCTTGACGAATCCAATTTTAAGAGGTGAATAGGTTCGTATTTAGTTTTTGCCGCTCTCTCCCTCTCTCTTTCTCTCTTTCTTTCTCTCTCTCTCTCTCTCTCTCTCTCTCTGTCTCTCTTTCTCTCTTTTATTTTTCAGAACGATTTCATTCTTTCTTACTCCTCCTGCACCAAATGTCTTTCTATGTTTTACCGTTTTGGCGAATGTCAAGCTGATTAAATTAAGCCGGATTAAGTTAAATTGCCCGGGGTGTTGAATGCGTGATATAAACATCTTTCGTTTTTTTTTATCTCAACGGTGGTTTGTCGTTAATGTTATCTTATGGCGTTTGTGTCGTACTTTGATTAAATTAATAAAGTTGAGGTATATTTTCATTTCTTTACAATTTCGATACTTCATTTAGAATATTTCGAAAGATTATTTTATCGTAACTATAAAATTTATTAAAAGTATTCTTTTTAATAAACATTATCTTCCTTTCTTAAAATAATGAAACATGTAAATTTTTCATTTTCGATGTTTTTTTTAATAAATAGCAAAACACATTTTACTTGGCACTTTGAATAACTTTTCAATGTGTTTATGATAAAAAAAAAAGGTTATATTTAAATGAAAAAAAAAAAAAAAAAAAAAAAAACATCAAATTTAAATCTCTTTGTTACTTTATACTATAAAGTTATATTTACAAAATAAGTATCGTCAATTATACTAATCTGCGTACCTTTTCGACGCGATAAAAGTACATATAAACGAGCGCATTATATCGCAAATTCTTATTTATATTCCTTTCTCTCGTTTCGTCCCAAAAATTTTTTTTTTTCACCTGGTCTTTGTGTTCATTCTCTTTTATTTCTCTCTCTCTCTCTCTCTCTCTCTCTCTCTCTCTCTCTTTCTCTTTCTCTCTCTCTCTCTCTCTTTCTCCGTCTTTCTTTTTCATCGTCGAGTCGAGTTTACTCTCGCGTCAGGATCCTATTCTGGGTGGGATTTCGACCGTTTAGCAGCTCTTTATTCGACGAGACTCTTTTTTATAATTCCTCGATGCGCTTTAAAGAGCCATTATTTATATATCTCGAGTAGGTCTGTATAATGAACACGAGGATTTAACTGTTTTTATCGTGTCTAATGTAATAAAGACGCTTCTTATATTATTTACGTTTCAGAATTTTTTTACCCGTTGATTTTAATTGACTTTAGCCTCGAATTTAAAAATTTTTTAATTAATACTCGTAGATTATTAATAACATTACGAATCTTTCAAAATTGAAAATATTTGCCGATAATTTACAAAGTTACGTTAATTATATACAATGAATTAAATATGTTAATGGTTCTAGTCGTCGATGAAAAAGCACCGAATAAAGTAAATAATTCACATAAAAGATCGACTCACCGATATGAATGAAAGTGCGAACGGTATTGGCGGGACCGACATTGATGCCACGTTTGACGATGTCGACGACGCCAAAGGCGTTCTGTCTCCTGTACAGCTGTTTCAGGGGCTCGGGCACGTGCGCCTGGGACCTGAGCGGTCTCGGCCTACGGGCGAATCCGAGAAGGTTCAAAAGGCTCGTTTCCAAGCCGGCAATGACATCGGCGCGCTCTCCCTCGTTCATCGTTTCCTCGGCGTCCCTTCGCATCCGATGCTCCTCCCGACGATGACGATGCTCGCGCTCTCGCTCAGCCTGCGACTGATGATGATGTTGATGATGATGATTATGATTATGATTATGTTGATGATGCTGATTATGCTGCTGCTGCTGCTGCTGCTGCTGACGCTGACGCTCGTGATCCTGGCCGTCGGGGGCGAGACCCGAGCCGAGCTCGGCGCTCGCCAGCAGCGCACCCGCTGCCGCTAACACCAATTTCAGCAGCAGCGACATGCGCATCCTGACGTTCAGTCACTGCTCGCTCACTGCCACTCCTGCAAAATTCACAACGATTTTATGAAGATTAGTTTTGTCGTTTATAAAAATTAATTTTTCATCGATCGAATTTTTAATCTATTCTTCGATCTATCAATTTTTAAGCAAAAATTCGTCGCTTTTTTTATCAAAAATTTTTATCGCGTTTGTCGATTTTTCTTTCTTTTTTTCTTTCTTTGTTTTTTTTTTTTTTTTTTTTCGCGTAACACATCTATCGGTACGTCTTTACGATTTATGAAAAGATCGAAATAGACGCTATACCAATGGTTTCGAGTATAATGGCGTCGCTTCCCCTCCGTGTCTATCTTCTCTCACTATTTCTATGGCGTGTATAACGGTAATCGTTGCCCTTTCTACTTCGCATTCGCGTGGTTTTCCCGTGAAACGATTTGCCATCTTCTCTCGTATTATATTGAGACGTCGAGCCAACTAATTAATTAATAATTGATTAATCAATTATTTAATAACTTATTAACGTGTATAAACTCTCGTATCGGTAACAAACGTGCCATATATATATATATATATATATATATATATATATATATATATATATATATATATATATATATATATATATATACTAGTATATTCACATTTAGTATATTGTGTTCGCGCGTTTCAACTAATTTTTAATCATATACAAAAATATACATAAAAAATAAATAAATTACAGAATCGACAAAGTCGGCACGAAAGTGAATATTATATGTCTACGGTATTTTATGCAGAATGGATGATTTTGTTTTTTTGCTCGTTAAACCGAACGAACGTGTCGCATTTCACACGCGCGTATATTAATGCGCGAGTCGAAGAATATAAAGGAACGTTTTCAAAAAACTTATGAATCTCAAAGATGAATACATAAAAGTCAGCTTATAATATACAACGTCATAATATGCAAACGCAAATTTTTCTCTCTCTCTCTCTTCTTGTTTTTTTTTTTTTTTTTTTTTTTAACAATTCACGTCCATTTGAATTTCCATGCGCGTTGAGCTTTTAACGTAACACCTCAATTATGCATTATCTAAACATTCCGTTCGTTCGTTCATCACACTTGTAAAGCGAGCGTGTGCACACATACGTATCTGCATTAAGCGCGCCATTAGTAGCGAATTCATTAAGTGGAAAAATTCTCTTTGTAAGTAACGACACACAACAAATCCGCCGTTCTCTTGCTCTTATAAGTCCATGCGATATATATATATATACATGTGAATGTGTGAGTATATATAGTCAACGACTACGGAATCTCGAATGGCCGTTTCGAGAAGGTTAAAAACATCAGGCCTAGACAGTCTGGTGCCGTAAAATAGACAGAAGATTTCTAGAATTTCTCGCTTTATATACGTGGGTATATATGTATATACATACGCATACATAACCGTTCACGCATTCACACGTAATGCGTGTATATGGATATACGGAAAACTTTACTTTAACGTATAGTCGCGCCTTGAGTTTTTTTTTCGTGCCTCTGGAACGAAACTGGTTTTTACTGTGGAACGCGCGTATATACGTTGGTGTTAGTAGATACACGTATATGTATACCTGTACGCCTACGAGAAATTCTATTATAATAAAAAAAAAAAAAAAAAAAAAAAAAATACGATAAAGTGTACAAGTATATATGTATAACGACACTTTTCCTAAAGGCTAGAAGATTAAAGAAAAAATAAATAAATAAATAAAACGATTTTTTATCGAGCGCGCGCGAGAGAGTATCGGTTACAAAATTATGACACCTTTAAGTAAAAACTTGATATAGTTTCCTCTCTATTTTAAATGTTTCTTTTTTTTTTTTTCCTTTTCTATTACGGCTTTACAGTTGTTAATTTGAAAAATTCTTTCGTTCGAATAAATAAATTGGATACGCATATGTATACCGGTGTCTATTTATAAACGATGTGTTTGTATACTATGCGCGACGATTAATTACGAAAATATAAATTGCATATTCATCCTCGCTCGATTTCACAAGAACTCTAGCGCTAAAATGACAAATATAATTGCACGTTTATGCGCGTCGCGATACGGTCTAAAAATAACTTGCATACATTAAAATAGAGAGAGAGAGAGAGAGGAAAAAATAAAGGCGGATTCTATCGCTTCGTTTATAGGAATGCGCGCGAGTGTTTACACACATATATATATATATATATATATATATATATATATATATATATATATATATATATATATATATAGTATGCATCGCGACTTTTGGTTGTATGCTTTAAGTGTACGTATAGTTATCGAAATTCCAGCAAAGGATTGCCGAGTGATTTTTTTTTTTTTTCCGCGCGGAAGAAACTACAACATCGTGCGAGGACGAAATACAAAGAAGCAAAAATATAAAAGAATGAAAAAAAAAAAAAAAAAAAATACAAATAAAAATAAAGGCAGAAAACGAAGAAGAAGGAAGAGAAATATACATAGCGAAAGACATGTTGAGGATTTACGCGTCTCGTATATATGCGATGCGTATGTATATATATATATATATATATATATATATATATGTTTGCCTTCGCATTTGCGCGCTTCCCATACTCGCACACACAGACACATGTATATATATGTATATATATATGTGTGTGTATATATATACACGCAATACGTGGCTTGGTTATTGAAGCCGAGCGATAAGCCAAGATGGTTTATTCTACGTTGCGGCCAGACTAGTTGGCGCGCGGATCGTCCACCCATTTGCGTTTCCACGCTAATTGCACACCTTTACGAATATCCATAGTATATTCGCAATGTTGCGCGCGTATCGTTCGCGGCTTCTCCTTGTTTTTCACTTTTTTTTTTTTTTTTTTTCTTTTATTCATATTCCTTATTCTTTATTTCGTTTGCGCCGTTTTTTTTTTTTTTTTTTTTCTTCCGCGAAATGACACTCGGGAGTTTATCGAAAGATGGATTTCCAGAGAATTACTTAGAGCAACTCTCTCGAGTTCTATTTGAACTGGGTTCGTTGCGCATATTTAAGAACGTAATGAGTGTTTGTCTTATTCGTTTTAGAATTGCTGAAAATGAGGATATAGTATGAGGTTAAGGCCTTTGGTTATTAAAATTTTTATTTTAGTTTTTCCTTCGACTGTGTAAAGACGAATTTCTCTTTGGTTATAATGTTTCCTTGTTAATTAAAGTAATTGCGAAATTTTATAAAAAAATATTTAATTTGAATATTTAATCGTGAAATATAATTTTATACTACGTAATTTAGATCAAATAACTTATTAGCTGGTATAAAACGTTTTACGAAAGCGCTTATTTACTTTAAATATAAGAGCGATACGTAAATTGATCTATAAAAAACAATTAACAACGTTTTAAATTATTATAGAAAATATACTATTAGACGACAAGATTTTTAATTGACATTTCAATAAATTCATTCGTTTACTCGTACCTTTAACGACGATACATAACAACCGTATCGAATTTTCTAATTTCCAAAGCATAATTCTAATATGCATAAAGACGATAAATAAAAGCGTGTTCCAACGATTCATTAACTGAACAAACCGCGATCGAATAGCAACAGAAGCTCCCGCAAAAGTCCTCAGTCGTACTCCGAACGCGCTACTGGCTCAGTTCACATTACCAGCGATATTCGATAAAGCCTTTGGACTAATAATCGGTAATATAATTCGGCCGAATATAATCGGTCGAGTCATCGAGACGGAGAAGGCAACTATGTCTTTGTACGGATTGATTTAGCGAGCGAAGCTCGATCTTTTGATTTGACGACGCGTTCGTAACAACGAGAGACAAAATTGCTGGAAGCTTGACGAACTGTCGTAATCGCATGAAGATAAATAACCGACCCTCGGCGTTCACGACAATAACGATCTCGATAACTTTCGTAACGATCGCGCTTTCATTACTTCGCCTATGGGCTATTTCGTTTTATGCATAAGATGCGTTGGTTACCTTGAATTCGTAATTATTATCTCACGTTCGTTGACTTTCTTTCTCTCTCTCTCTCTCTCTCTTTCTCTTTCTCATTCTTTTTTTTTTGCGCGCGCGTATATTTATTTATTTTCTTCGCCTTGATTTTCCATGAGGCGCGCGCGTGATGCGACGGACATATCGAGTGTCAATTTCGCCCGCTGGCGCCGTGTATCGGATTTTTCGCGGTTCTCCTTCTATCTCATTTTTTTCTTTTTTTTTTTTTTTTCTTCTTCTTCTTATTATAGATAGATCGATCGGTTGATCTTGACGAAGTATTGCGGTGAGGCGAGTTTACGCGAGAGATTCGTTGCCGTTTGAGCATTTGTTTGATGGAGACGAGCGAACGATGCATTATGTTGATTGGGAAAATATTAATTGTTTTTGGAGAATGTTGATTAACGTATACTTGCAAAAATTGTTTTGAAACTTTTAATAATTCGACAATTTTATTTCGACAATAGCAGAAGTTTGTTTATATTAAAATAATATATTTAGATCAATTTATCATGAATTTATACTTAACTTTTCATAGAGAAAGTAGTAAAATATTTTTAAATATTAATTCCTTATTTGTAATTTTTTAAAAATCAATAAATTATGTATACCTTTGCGCATAAATATATCTTAATGGTTATTAAATATTGTTGTTAAAAATTTTAATTTATTTTAACGTTATTGTTTATGTTGGTTATTTAAAATATTTTACGACGCATCTTAATTAATTCCCCGTGCATTATTGAAACACACGGCGTCATAATATGATAAATAGAGACTCTCGGATAAATTTATTAGTCGTAAAGCGAAGAAAAATGAATATGTTTACTTCTCGAGGCGCATCATAAACGTGATATTTTTATCGCGCAATTTTCATTTGCAACCTATCATTATTCATTTTCAATAAATATTTCGTATCCTTTGCATTAAACGATCCCAAAAATTTAAATTGAAAATTAAACAATAAAATTTGAACGGCTTTTAATGAAACACGTCGAAAAAAAAAAAAGCATAAAGAATAAAAAATTCAATAAACCGATGAAAAATATCGCCTCGCGTTAAATTGAAAAAATAAAAACAAAAGAGACGTAAAAAAAAAAAAAAAAAAAAAATGAGAAGAATTAATTATACGACAGATCTAAACAATTTTTTATCAGGTAATAAAAGATGCTTTACGAGAATTTCAACAATGATTTAGTAGACACTCAAAGTGTTATGGGTATAAAAGTGCGCGCGTGTACACATATATAGGTATACGGAGGAGGAGCTGCTCGAAAAGACTCCAAAGGAGAGAAATACATAGAGAGAGAAAGAGAGAGAGAGAGAGAGAGAGAGAAAATAAACGAAGAAACAAATACACGTTGTAATACACCTCGTTGAAAATAAAAATTCCAGCGCGATGTTCATTAAGACATTTTTTTTTTTTTTTTTTTTTTTTTTTTTTTTTTTTTTTTTACCGATCTTATATACACCAACTCCCTGCGTAATCAAATATACATATGCATATACACGCAAAGAGAAGCTTACGCACACACGCAGGCAAACATCGCGCATATTATATACGCAAACGTTTCGTGAGAAGTGTATACATATGAGGAAAAGCTGAAATAACTCCTCGCGTAATGACGGACAAGTGTTTTTGCCTCTCGAAATAAATCACTCCCCTGAACGGCTCTCGTAAGTCCCGTGAGCAAGTGTATGTATGTATAAGGAGGGAGGAGGGGGGAGGCCATCGTTCGGAATGAATGACGATGACGCGCGTCGTGTATAAGCATCGAGAGAGAGAGAGAGAGAGAGAGAGAGAGAGAGAGAAAGAGAAGATGAAAAAGAAAAGATAAAATACTCGTACGTGGGAGATTGTGAGATCCAAAATGCACGAGAGAAAGAGAGACGATGCGCGCACAACCTGATCGACTCGTAACTTTCTTTCTCTGTCTGTCTCTTGTACTACATAACTGTGTCTCATTGCTAAATCACACGCTGAACTTCTAGAGATGACAACGATATTTTATTGTTTTTTTTTTTTTTTACTATTTTATTTTTAAATTTTATTAAGGTTAATTGATACAGACAGGCAACGAATTTTCTTTTTTTCTTTTTCTACTATTTTATCGAGAGATTGAGTCGCACGTGTGAGTAAAATTTACCCAATAGATCGAGTAAATTTTGAATTAATGAGTTGAGCAATAATAACCGCGGAGAAAAGCGAACGGTTAAATAAAACTTACTATGCACCGTTTTATGATTTCTATATGAGTTGTGTTGCGTTACTTAATTTTTCAGAGCTTATGTTGAGCCTATGTGTGTCATTTGAATATTTTATTATTTTTATTAGGATTTATATCATTTATAATGTTCCGATTACGTAGATTATTTTATGATAATTTTTTGCATCTTATTTTTATTATTAAAGATATTAAAAAAGAAGCTATATGAAAAGAAAACTAATTTTATTATTTTCTTATTAATAAGTGAGATGTCAACATCGTCAGTTTTTCAGGTCCCATAGAAAACGAGTTTAACCTCTTTCTTTATAAGGTTACAAAAAAAAGCCTAAATTTTTTTTGTAAATCAAATTAACATATATTACCGATGTATATTTCGTCAAAGTTTTCGTTCGTTTCTTAAAAAAAAAAAAAAGTATATAAAAAATAACAATTCCCGTTTATTTTGAAAAAGACAAAGAAAATAATACAACATAAAGAATTTAAATGATCCATAAAAAATTTGAAAAAAAAATTCATTCGCAATTCAAAAATAAAAATGAATTCCGTAATAATTTTAAAAATTTTCAAAATCACGGACATAAAAAAAAAAAAAAAAAAAAAGGAAGAAAAAAAGATCGCCGCTTCAAACAAACAAACGTTCCACCTACAACCATTAAAAAAGAAAAAAGGAAAAAGCATATCTCAAGAAGTCCCAGAAAGCGAAGAGGAATAAGAGGAGAGAAGCCAAAGTGCAAAAAGTGCAGAGCCATCTCCGAAAAACCCACATTACACACAACGAGCTATTCCCGAGCGAAAAAAGCCGGCGGCCCTCATCCTCCGACCATCTCTCGACGAAGCTTCTTCTTCTCTCTCTCTCTCTCTCTCTCTTCGATATCTCTACGAGAAGGCAAAGCAAACGCGAAGCGGTATAAGTAAAAGATAGAGCGAAAGAGTAGAAGGAGGCACGAGAGAGCCAAGCTGTCTGCTCTGTCGAGGTACTCTCATAATCTTGCTCGTCGGATCTCTCTCTCTCTCTCTCTCGCTCTCTCTGTCTCTCTTTTCTCCTGGGAAGAAGAAGAAGACGAAGAAGAAGGAAAAAGGCAGCCGCTACGGCGTGTGGCGTGTATTATACACATATATGTGTACATCGCGAGGGTCTCGCCGGAAGGGACTTCTTCTTCTTCTTCTTCATCTCCTCCTCCTTCTCCTCCTTTTTCTCCTACTCCCTCTACTTTTACCATCGTCCAACAATGCCAAGGATAGTCAGCTTCTCCTCCCTCCCTCTCTCTATCTCTCTTTCTCTCTCTATCTTTTTCTTGTTCGCGTTCGCGTACACATATACACATACATAATACACGTGAACTGCTCGAGGGGAAGTTTCATCTCTTTCTCTCTTTCTCTCTCATTTCCCTCCCTTACTCCTTTTCGATCGCCAGCCTCGATTTCGCCGATTTTATCGTCCCCGGCGTTTCTTTATATACATATATACATACAACAGCGTGCTGTTCCCGCCGCCTGCTGTTGCCCTTTGATATTTTAATTTTCGGAGATGAACTCTTTCCTTCTCTCTCTCTCTCTCTCTCTCTCTCTCTCTCTCTCTCTATCTCTATCTCCGCGTTGTTCCTTTTGTTCTTTATCTTTTTTTTTTTCTTCTTGCGGCTGAGCTTGCGCGTGTTTAATGACGTTGTTTATTTTGACACGTTCGGCGGAGATTATGCCTTCTTCCTTGAGCTCGTGAAAGAAGAACGAGATATAGAGATGGGATGTTTAGATTGGCCGTTCCGAGGGGTTGTAACGAGGCTTTGTTTGCTTAATTAAGGAGATGGATCGTTGATGTTTGTAATTTATTAATGCCCGACTATCCGATTAGATAATTGAGATTCGATAAGAATTATACGCAAACAGGAGAAGATTTTTCTTCTAGCTTACTTTTTTCTTTTCTTATTAATTTTTTTTTTTTTTTTTTTTTTTTTCTTTCATGTTTACTATTCCCGATCCCGACAAAATTAGCAACTCCGTTGTACGAAAAGCTCGGAAATTTGGTGATCTTTTTATTTCAACGTTGCTTGTATCACGCTACAATAATAACCGTTTTAATACAAAAGTAAAACATTAATGACGACATTCATTGATCATAAAATTAATAATGTTTAACGTTAAACAAAATAATAAAGTAATTTTAATATCGAAAATTTTATTATGCCATTAATAGATTAAATATAATTTATCATCCATTAATAAAACATTACCGATAAACGATTACGTTCAATTTTAAAACGACGCTTCCTTTCAAATAACTCAATCATTCGCACGTTCTCCAAAACAAAATCCTTTTTCCGCCGTACCGATAATAATCGAGCCTCAAACGTCGGACTTTCGCAGAATGAGCATTAAATCAACGAGAGCCCGTTTCTGTTTACCCATTGCCAGCTGTTCGAACAATACGACAAATCAAAGTAATTATCCGTTACAAACGACGTCTACACTTATACATACTATATATATACATGTGTGTGTGTATGTGTGTAAGTACGGGAAAGGAGAGAGGTGTCGAGGAAATAAACGCGACTATGTACGCGCGAGAGAAATACAATAAGTCAACGATTGTCTATTACAATGATTGTTCCCGCGTGTGTGCATGTGTGAGTCTGAAACTATGAATGAGATAGCGAGAACGCGATGTAAAGTTATAATCCCGGCGAAAGATTCTATCTATACGAACGGCTAATAAGTTTACGGTTATTGCGAAGATACGCGTGGGTGTTTATGTATATATCATCAGTTTCTTTAAAAATAAATGATGTTTAACGATCGACTAAATTTTTCAATAAATAAATAAAACTGATATCAAGAATATATAAATATGATAATTCATATTTCCAAATCTATGTTAATACTCAATAAAAATTATTATAAAGATGCAATATTGACAATGAAAATTCTGATGAAATTAAACATTACCGTTTAAAAGTTTTTTTTCAAATGAATAAATAAATTAATCGATTAATAAATTGAAAAATAATTAAATGAAAAGTAATTGATTTTCACCTTATTAAATACCGCTTTTTATTCCGAAACAAAAAAAAAAAAAAAAAAAAGCAAAACACAAGTGCCGCAAAAAAATTCATAAAAATAATTAAACCGACGTCGATAATTAAGTCCAATAACCAACACTTAACGAATAAAACTTAACCAAAAAAAAAAAAAAATTGAAGAGGAAACAAAGTTCATCGATGAAAAACAAAAAAAAAAGTTGTATAATACCTATAAAACAAGCGGCGAAGAAAAGGCCTAAGCTTAAGTAGCAGCCGGCAACAGCAACGAAACGAAGAGCGCGTGTCCGAAAACTGTGCGTCTCAATCGCTTTCCTCCCCGCGTTACATCTCTATCTCTTTCTCTCTTTCTCTCTCTCTCTCTCTCTCTCTCTTTCTCTTTTGCTGAGCAAAGCGTGTCCAGCGGTATACACGTATATATATATATATATATATACGTGGAGCCCGCGGTTACCATTTTCTTTTTTCTCTCTCCTCCCCTTGGGCTACCCCCACCAGGCGGCGAGGCGCCCGCCCACGCACCAATCGCACGAGACGCTCCGGCGTCGACGAGCGAGCGAACGCCGGAGCGCCGCGATGGGCCGGGATGGAACGTGGATTTGGCGTTGTTTTTTTTTTTTATTTTTTTTTTTTTTTTTATATGCGTGTAACGCGTACATGGGAAAATTGGTTGGTAGAAAGATTTCGTTACTTTTTTTTTTTTTTTTTTGTAATTTCTTAATTTTTTTTTCTTTTTTGTTTTTACTTTTAGAATCTTTTGAAGTGGGAAGAGCGGAATGTTGTAGAATATGAAGGAATTTTGGACGTTATTATAAAATAATGAATTTTGAATAATGTTGATTTATCGAATTTTTATATTACGTTCAATGAAAATTTTGTTAATAAAAATACGGCGTAAAAGTTTCATAGATTTAAAGTCTATCGTTAAAAATTAGAAAATCGAACTTTTATTGTTTTAAATGATGATAAACATGCCGGTAACTTAAATTTAACGTTTTCTATTTGAATAAAGCAACCATTTTAAATAATTAAAAAAAAATAACTTTATTTATATTTTACGTAATATTAATCTCTAACTTATAAATTTTAATTAAATAAGAATTTTTTAAGTTTAGATATTTAACATGATGATTGTAGTCGTTTTGGCTCGCTCGATCGATTGAATTTTATATCCTCAAACGTTTGTTATATGAGTTACTTTTATACTCGAAATTTAAAATTTACATCAAAGATAAGTTCATTAGATTAAAAATTTTGTTAAAACTCAAAGGCAAACTTAGTCAACGCTCTAAACTCGAGCAGAAAAAGATGATTATCAAAAAAGTAAAGGAAAACGCAATAAAACGAAGAGTAGTTTCCTTTTTCTCTGTACTGAAAATAGAACGAAACGTTCAGGTATGCACGCGTTGAATTTCCGGATCACCTCGTAATTACACGTAAACGGGCGTCGATGGGTATGCGCAGTAGTTTCGACTTGCCGTCTTTTCCCTCCGCTTTTCCTTCGCACGGCCGTTTGTACAACTATCCGAGGCATTATACATACTTTTGCCGCAGCGCGCGTGCGAGACGCTCGTTGTGTATGGTTTAAACGAAGATACTAACGCTGTGAAAATAAACGAAAATAACGAAGGAAAAACGTCGAGTTCGTGCTTAGGTGTACGTATCGAGATCGATTTTTATTCAGCCAACGTTAAATAATGTTAACGTTGAATATTCGCGTTCGAACGAAACTATTAGGAATAACGAAGGCAGCTGTTTATAACAGAGCGAAAATAATGAAGTAATAAAAATATAAACACCTCTTTAATACCGGATCTATTCATTTCGTCGAAGCGAGTAATGTACATCCGAATACTTAGGCATAAAGAGAGAGAGAGAGAGAAAGAGAGGATTAACGTTAACGCGTCGGTGTTACTTTTGCCTTTCTTCTGCGTACGCGCATATTATTGCACCGAGACGCACTTACCGCATGGACTCGGACGAAGGGAAAGTTTTATACATTATTGTAGTGAAGGTGTAAGGTATAAGTACTCGGTATGATTTTACCGTAGTTTTGACGAATAAGGATGCACCTATAGATTTTCCTACCGAATTGAAAATTTTGAAACTTTTGTAAAATTACAATGAAATTTAATGATTTAATTTCGCATGCATCACGCCTTCGATAAATTAACGTTGTTATGTGAATTTTTTATATTTTAATAAATTATAAATATCAAAATCCATATGTTTGGTGAAAAACATTTTGAGTCGCAAAAAAAAAAATTGTGTATTAAATGCCAAAGTAGAATAATTATAAATTAAAAGATTAAAAAAAAAAAAAAAAAAAAGAAATTAATTAAGTCAATCGCGTGAAATTTAATCGTAAAAGTTCATCAAGAGAATATAAAGATTATTCATAAAACAATTTATTTTACGATGAATTTATTCAATCGTCTTAAATTTTGTCAACATATTTATCAAAATTTCTCGTGTCCTCTTCCGTCTGAATTTCTCGCATACATACATACACGATATACAAAACTCGACGAAAAGTGGACCCTAAGGCCTTAAACTGTAAGCGGTCAAGAATAGATTTGAGCGGTGATCGAACGCAATACTCACACGCGCTCTCGCGCTCGTACATGTACGCGTGAAAGAGGAAATACACGAGTATCGGAAGAATCGCAGTCGCGCGTCATCGTCCAAAATAATCGCGTTCTCCCGGCGTTTGTAAAAGTGTAAAAACGCTTCACGGGACGTGTATAACCATCGCCTCTTTTTTAACGTCTATCTCGTATTTTTCTCATTTTGAAAATAAAAAAAAAAACAGAAACTCTTATAAACGTTTGTGAACTTTCTGGAAAATTCCACGAGGGAAAAGTGTTTTGTACTCGAAAAATAAAAATAAAACGAGAAAGAGAAAAAGTACGGTAGGATCGCATAGAGAGAAAAAAAAAAAAAAAGGAAAATAAATCGGTTTGCGCGTCATCGAGTTTATCGTACGAAATCGGTTCTTATCGCGCATCGCGATTGCCAAGATTATCACCGAAGCGAAAAATTACGATCGCGCGCGCTCTCTCGTTATTAACTGTGAGTTACTTTTTCACGATTTTTACAAAGTGCCACGCACCATTGCGCTGGAATTCGCGGTCGCGTTGGCTACACAAAGCGCCGTAACGTTCGTTAAAATTGCGACTTTCACGAAACGTATTTTACGGCTCTCGTTTTCTTTATTCATTTGCCTTCGTTTATTTTCTTCTCTCGCTTTTTCATTTTCTTTCATGGCGTTCACGTCGTTTGGAAATATGCAAAGCGCGTTTATATCCATAATGAGAGTCGCACGAATGTTAGCGGTAAATTTTATCATTCGATGAACGCGAACGCCTTACATAAATTGTTTTAAAAATAAAATATTTCGGTGTATTTTTCTTTTATTCGACTAACATTGCGCGTTTTGTAAAAATAAAACAAAAAAATAAATAAATAAATAAAATAGCAAAAAAAATTTCGTACAAGATCGAGAGATCGTTAACTTTAAGCCGGTATCATTTGAATTATTTTGGGAATTCCAAAAGTTTTTCGTATTCGATTTATATACAACGAGAAATATCGTAGAAAACCAGAAAGTACCGTTTTAAAAAGAATCTTTTAAGATATCGTGGAGCGTATACATTACCGCGTATCGCGTTCGAATCGGTACCGGTTAACGCGCCGCGAACGACGGAACGAAATAATCGAACGACATCGATATTACGTACGAGAACTGCGTTGTAAGACGCGACCTTACCGATATTATTATAACAGCTGATCGATATCGTACAATTCCAAGTGTGATAATCGTACATAGTATGATTTAACGCGTACGATCGTCGCGAGAATCGGTAAACTCGATCCTTGAATATTTTCATTTATCTATTAAAATGATACACGCAAATCGTAAAATAAATTCTCACCTTGCTAGCCGTATGTCCGAAGCGTAAGCAGCCACGGCATCTCTTCACCGGTTGTCGGCGCCAGTCCATCCACTGGTTTTTCACCACCGATTCACGTACGTAATACTTATATATACATACGCGTCACATATGCCGCGCGGATAATTTACCCCGTTGCCCGCACCTTCTCGACTGCAACTCTTGCGCAAATGAGGAATCGAGAACGAACGCGAGACGACGATTGGAAAATTAAATTAAGTTAAAATAATTCACATCAACTCGTGTAAGCCGACGAAGTCAAGATGAAAAAAAAAAAAAAAAAAAAAAAAAAAAAAATTGATTGCACATACGGGAACCGATTTTTTTTTTGTTTGTTTGTTTTTTTTCCTTTTTTTTTCACGATTCCACGAGTAGGCGCGCGTTACACATTCACACCGGTGTATACATGTACCGTAGTAAATTAGACACACTAAACACGTAGTCGCGTACGAATATAAATATATGTATGTGTGTGCTCGTACGTGTACATGTGTGAGTTTATAAAACGCGCACAATGCGTTAAGTTCACACTCGCGAGCGAGATAAATAGTGCGCGGGGATTTTTTTTTTTTTTTGTTTTTTTTTTTTAATTTATATCCTCGCGCTCGTTACATCGTACCGTTGCTTTTCAACGGACGAGTATACGACAAGGACGCAAAGCACCTCTGTTAAACTCACCGAGTCGTACAGGAGGAGAGTCCGCGCGTTCTCCATTCGCCTCCGCGAACGAGCGGCTCACGGCGACGCGCGTTCTCCTTTGCTCGGCGCGTAGAACTCTTGCGTTCACCTTAACGCTATTGCTCTCGAGAGCTCCCTCGAGTAATCCTCCTCCTCTTCCTTCTCCTCCTCCTCTTTTTGCTCCTCTTCTTTCTCCTCCCGTAGAGTTGTGAGAAATTTTAACTGGCTCTTTATAAACACATGTTCACAAATATATACACAAAGACCGAACTCTGTCACTATTTCTCGAGAGTTGTAATCCCTCTCGGCTATGTTTGATATTACGTGTATGAGCGCGTGTATGTATATATTCACGCCAACGCGGATTCTATGTAATACACGCGTACACACGGCCTCGAGTATGAGAAAGAGAGAGAGAAAACTCGCGTGTATCCTAAAGTTTCGTAATTCCACGATACCACTACCTCCTCTTCGTCTTCATCTCGTAGCCGTACGTCGATCTGCTTGTTTCCGTCTCGCTCGATCGAGCGATTAATCCACGTAGGAGGTGACAACGCGGAGGATAATCGGGTCCAGCTGTCGATTTATTTCTCGCTCTCTCTCTCTCTTTCACTCTCTTTCTTGCGCGCGCGCTCGCGTCCGATCGCCTCTCGCGGCTGCACCTCGTCGTCGATTCCGATGATTTTTCTTGGTAATTATATTTATGTGTAAGTTTTCTCTCGCGTCTGTCCTTATTATTTTCACTTGTTTATCTTCGAGGTGGATTTATCTTCCTCTTTCTCTCGCGCGCTTACGGAGCGAATAAGAGAAAAAAATAGAGAGATCGGGCAGAAACAACACTTGGGGTTAATCGCACGGTATCTTATACTGCGCTACCAGTGATGATGTTGCCGCTGCTGTTGCTGCTGTCTTTCCGCTCGGGCGATTACTGACTACTGGCAGCCTGCGTACAACGTTCGGAGAGGCTGGCCTGCTGCGAAGAGAAGAGTGGTAGTCGGGAGAGGCGCTGCTCGAGGCCGTTGCTTGTAGCGCGCGCGCGCTCACTGGTATATACGCACGCACACACTCGCACAACAATCCGTGCCGTGGAAAAGAGGGAGCCGATCCGCACACCTATATACACAAGCCTCTCTCTCTCTCTCTCTCTCTCTCTCTGTCAGGCTGGGTAAGTGTGCATGTGTAGCATGCGTGCGCAAGAGAGGATCGGCAAGCCGAGAGTCCGAGAGTAGCGGCGCACGAGCACGCGCGCTCCAAGAGAACACGGTCTATCTTGCGTGCGAGAAGGAGAAAGAGAGAGAGAGAGAGAGAGAGAGAGAGAAATCGGCGTGTGCTGCCTGGCTGGCTAGCTCGGTCGCTCGATTATTCCTGCCGAGATATGTATATGTAAACGTATATATATGTATGTATATATACAGTAACGTACGCTCTTTGGTGCTCTCGTCGCACACTTATATCCACACACATACAAAGAAACGCGTACGTACCGTGTGCGCACGGTAACACACTCCATCAGGGACGTAAGATAACTCGATAGGGCCCAGGCGTTCGGTTGGTTGCGCGATCGTTATGCGTGTATATATATATATATATACGCGCAGTGTTGGCTTGGAACTGGTACCGGTGTCAACAGGTTTTGGCGCTTGTACCAATGGCCGCGCGGTCAATGGAAAATTATATATCGCGCAGCGCGCACGCTCGCGGACACCGTGCCGTTCTTTTTTTCTTCTTCGTGTTTTTTTTTTTTTTTTTTTTTTTTCTTTTCTTTTCTTTTTTGCTTTTCTTTTTTTCTTCTAAATAGCTCTTGTGCTCTCGCACAAGTCAGTGTTATTCGATAAAGTTTGTGTTGTAAATTGATAATTTTATGTTACATATTTGACGATTTTATATAATCTTTCGCGTGAAAGTAGTCGATTATTTTTTTAACGATAAAGTACTTTTATAACCTGTACAATGATACAATTGCATTCGACCGTTAGTTATCGTAAACATTATTTTAAACAAAGTATAAACATTAATAAATATATATGTGCAAATGGTACATAAACATTTATCAATTATCGTATTGATAACTATTTATTTAACCGATTACGCTAATAAATTGACACTGGAGATTAGATAATTTTGATAATTAAAGACGTAATAAATAACGAATATAAATTTAATTACAATCTACTGTGAAATATAATTTATTAATAACGAAATTAAAAATATTTTCTTTACCAAATTAATCATTAATTTAAGTTTAATAATTGTTAAACGAATCTCAAAAATATAATTGAAAATTAAATTAGCGAAAACTTGAAATGAACAAAAAGGATATAACGAGCGATTAAATTTACACCGTCTATCCCAGAAAATTTCGTCCGGTATAAATTTCACTAACGATTCTCAACGGGTCGCGCGCATCACAAAAAAAGAAGAATAGAAAGAAAAAAAAATAAGCGTCCCGAAGAATCAAACGCTTATGGGAGATTCGTAATATAATAGAGCCCGAGGAATTTTCCGGAGAATTCCAATTGATAGTTTCTTGCGCCACTTAATTAATTTGTACGAAATACCTAATCTTTCTTGTTGGCTCGCGGGACACTTTTAGAAATTAGGCTGGAATTCGAGAAAGCCTAAACGCACACACATACACACACGCGCGCGCGCACGCACGCACGCACGCACACACACGCGTATATACATAGTTTCATGATGGCGGTTCGGAAGGGATCGAAGAAACGAGCGAATGTCCTCTACGAAGCCGTTGATGCTTTTGCCGTTGCTGCTGCTGTTGCTGTTGCTGCCGCTGATTGCGTGTTGTTTTTTCAATTATTCCGCCTTTACATTCTGAGATAAGATAATTACATCGGGCTGGATAAGCATCTCGATGAGGAGGAGATGGTGGATGAGAATGAGGAGGAGGCGGTAGGCGAGATGCCGGAGAGATAAAGGGATACACTTCTTCGTCTCCTTCTTTTTCTGATTCTCGAGGTGGTTAATACACGAGAGAAAGAAAGAGAAGAGAGAATGATGAGGTATAGTGGTAGTTGCTTCTTTCTCTCTTCTTTCGACTCCAGTTTGTCTGGCTTTTTTAAACGGGCTCTCCCTTCTCTCTTTCTCTCTCTCTCTCTCTCTCTCTTTTCTTTTCGTCTTTACGCTACTTCTTTCTTCCCTGTCTCTTCTCTCCTCTCTCTACGGCTATATCTTGCGTACGAAATTTAATGCTATCTCTCTTCTCCTCTCCTCGATTTCGGGATCGCGTGCTTGGACTCTTCCATAGTTTATCGATTCTCTTTGTGGTCGAGCAATTGATTTTCGATATCGACGCGTTGTAATTTCGTCGGGTATTTTCGTCTTTCCTTTTGATTTTTCTTTTATCTTTATTCGATCGTTAAATTATGGCCTGCAAAGTGGTGCTACTTTCTTTGTTGATTTTAGATAATAGGCTAAATTCTTTCGTTATAAAATACAATGAATTTATAAATTTATTTTTATAAGTATATTAAAAATGTAGCTACCAAAGTTTTCGATCAATAAAACATTTTTAAAAACGATATCAAATTGTAATAATTATTGAGAAAAATCTTGACTATTTATAAAATTAAAAAAAAAAAAACGGTACATATCAGTAAATATTCAAAAAAAATTTCTCGCGATAATTACCGATACGACATTAACAAGAACAAAAAAAAAAAAAAAAAAAAAAAAACAAAAAAAGTACGAGATAATAAAGAAAATATTACACTTACAAAAAAAAGTTGAGAAACGCACTTGACACACAACAAATACTGGTAATAATTTTTAATTTACAACTCGTTAAACTCGCATTTCATCGGCTCGAAGCGCATATGCACACGATATAAATACAACTTGTCCGTTGCAATACACCGATATCTTTTTCTCTCTCTTTCTCTTATTCTCTCGACATTGCAAACACGTGCAAAGTTTTTCGCAATACAAATCACGGCGCGCGATAACAAAATAAAAAAAAAAAAAAAAAAAATAAAAAAAAAGAAGAGGAAAGCTCATTTTTATATATACCGGCAGTGAAATTCTCATGATTTCGAATAAAAGTCGGCATATATAGGTGCGATAAATATTCATTACGCTCGAGAGCGATTAAATTTTTTTTTTTTTTTTTTTTTTTTTTTTTCATAACGCGTATCCGTACAAGAGTCAGCTGAATCCAGATGTAAGCGGAAAACAACCGCATATCAAATCGAATAAAATCGATCGGTTTTCTAGATCGATACCGGAATCACCTTTAAAATCAACAGCTTTTAACAGCTCGACGGAATTGGATATTAAATTACGGGATTCATTTATCCATGTATCTTTCAGTTTAAAGACCACCGCGTGTAGGCCGAAAACTTATGAACTTAAAAAGATATTGCCAAATAGTTAATTGCGTGATCGGTGTGTCGTCCCGTTGAATCATGGCGTGTACATTCTTATTCAAAAGAAGACTTTTATTTTAGTTATAAATTAGCGAGATTTTGGTTTAAATAGCTTTGTAAACTTATTTATCGGAATATATAATTATTGAAATTAGCTGTTTTTTTTTTTTTTTTTTACTTAAATTTATTCAACTTGTAAAAGTTTCTTTGCATCTAATTTATCTAATATTGAGAATGAGTAAGGTCATTATTTACAATAATATACTTTATTTGCAATAATGCTACACGATAATAAATTTCAATCAACTGAATAATATTGAAATGTACTTATGTTGTATTACATGTATAATGTTAATACCATGAATTTATTTATTTATTTATTTATTTATTTTTTTTTCTAGTATAAAATTATAATTTTCTGATACTTTTTTTCTTTGCATAAACTGGAAGTTGGATAGCATTCAACGATTTTAGAAAATACAATAATAAAAACATAATTATAAAAGTATACTTAAAAAATTTATTATCAAATTAAACTAAATTTTATATAAATGTAATATAAATTTTTTACAGCTTTTAAGAAGCTTTATGTAATTCATTTAATAATCAATGATTATGTTATTTTAAGACTTCCTTACCATAACATTTATTTTTAACTCTATTTTAAAAATTTTATTTATTAATATCTCATAATCCGATTATCTTCAAAGAATTGTCGCAAAAAGCGCAAGAATTCATTCGATATTCATATAAAATGTTCTTAAGAAAGATATCAAATTCACTTACTAACAAATGTTTCGATAAAATAATTTTGTTGTTTAACGAGAACGATAAAACCAAAGGACTTTATACAAATGACGTAAGCAGTAAAAAATATACTCAATGTAAATAGCGATATAAATAATAAGCTTTATTCGAATTTCGAAAGTATTGAAATTGCGGTAAATTACATAAAAAACAAAAATAAAAAACAAAAAAAAAATGTCTTGCACGAACACGAATGCTGTTAAATAACGATTTCTTACTTTTTTGCATACACCATAGAGGCCGTAATTAACCGACCTAATAAAAAACTAACGAATTCAATCCTAAATGAAACAAAAACTCGAAGAAAATTAAGGAATATTATTAAACTCACTCACCGATAAGAAAAAAAAAAAAAAAAAAAAAAAAAAAACGAGTCCGCGTGCAAAATTTTTTTGAACTTGACTTTTCAGATTACCTCTCTTCTCCTTTTTCTCCCCCTCTCTCTCTCTCTCTCTCTCTCTCTTTCTCTCTCTTTCTATCTTGCTCTTTCTCTGCAAGGCAATTAATTAGGCAGCGAATTCGTTCCCTCCTCTCCTTGTCCGGCATACACAAAGTGCCCTCACGTACGTAATTCATTTATCGTTCGTACCAAAGAAGTTGAGTTAAAAAAAGAGAGAGAAAGAGAGAGAGAGAGAGAGAGAGAAAAGAGAGAAAGAAGAGACACAGAGAGAGAGTCGAGAGAGGCGCGTAGCTCTCTTTTTACTCCGCTGCTGCTTCCTGCGAACTTTTCTTCCCTCTTCGTTCTACCTGTTACCTTCCCTCGGCTCTTTCTCATCTCTCTTTCTCTCTTCCACTCTCAGGAATGAATCTCAGAAATGCGCTCGCGATAGCCGCGTGCGCGCGCTCTCGGCTTATCTCATCGCCGGCTCAGCGGGATCGCTTCTTCTTCTTCTTCTTCATCTCCCTCCCTCTCGTTCTCTCCCTTGCTCTTTCTCTCACAGGATTAGAACATTAGAAACGAGCGGGAGACATCCTGGAATCCTTCCTCTCTCTTTCTATCTCACGCTCTCTCTCTCTCTCTCTCTTTTTCTCTCTCACTCTCTTTCTCTAACTTTTTGGCTCCACCGGTTCTTTTGCTTCACGTCTTTCCTCTTTCTCTTTTGCTCCTTCGTTTATCGATACCTCTGCCTCTCGCAAAGAAGAAGGAGACCGAGAGAGGGAGGGAGGGAGGGAGGGAGGGAGGGGGAGAGAAAGAGAGAGAGAGAGAGAGAGAGAACAGCCAGAAAGAGTGCCGCCTCAGAGGGAATATTTATGGGGTTCCGAACTGGACCACCCGGTAATTAAGACGACCCTGAAGCCGGGGCGGGGCGCACGGTCCCGAGGCAGCAACCGCTCGCTCGCGCGCTCGCACACAACTTTACACGTTTACACATACACATGTATACGTAAACGAGAGATGTATCCTTGCCTTATATCTCTTTCTCTGTCTCTACCTTGTTCCTCACCGCCATGCCATTCCATTGACTTTTCTCTCTCTCTCTCTCTCTTTTGCTCACGCTTTTTCTCTCTTTCTCCGTCTATTGCGGCAGGAACTTTGTGACTTCTTCTTCGTCTACCACGACGTGCGCGAGTTCTCGCGGAATTTTGTGTTTACGTATGTGTGTGCGTGGATGGGAGACAGAAGATGAAGCTGATGATGATGATGGCGATGATGATGGTTCTACGATCTGCACGAGATGGAGAACTAAGATACGGAATTATTTATCTACGTTTTTGTTTTCTATATTGTTGATGCTCGTGGGCATGTATCCTATTTGAGAGGATAAATTTATTTGTCGGAGTGTATATATATAATTTTAATCGGGATAAAACATTTTTTGGTTATTGCCGATTGTAAATGTAAACTCTCGATTAGATATATTTCCGACATACGTATATCGTCGTCACTTGAAATTTGCAATTATCGGGCATTTCGTTAAAAAGAATCACATCGAATCACCTTGGCGTAATTTTTTCGCACACCGGGGTACATTTCTTATAACGCAACCCGGGGTTACGTCCGATTTAGAAGAGAGGAAGAGTAAAGGGAAAGGATGCGCGACGCAATCCTTTTCATCTAATAGAGTGTGGGAAAATTTGTACAAAGGGAATCGTCGGTCGGGTGTTTGCGTTTATTTGAGTCATAAGTTTTTTTGAAAGATGATTTATCGTAAACACACGCGGGAGCGCGCGCGTGCGCGCGAACGTGCACTCAAAGGATTCTTTTAAATTTTTTTTCCTCTTTTAAAAAAAGCCGCCACGACGGCACGATGAACGCTGCTTATGTATGGATGATCGGTTGAATTGATTCTACGAACGTGTCGATTTCGTGTTTTGATTTTTTAATTCGATAACGAGACGTATTAGTTATACGATGTCGAAGGGGGTGTGTCGCCACCTACGCGAATTATTATTCTTTTCATTTTTTTATCTTCTTTCATATTTTTGTTCCCACGAGTGTTGCTGAGCTTTTAACGTTATAGAAAAATGTATACGACGTGTGAGGTGGTTTAGAGCCTGTGAAAGAATTCGAATCGAATCGTAAGGAAGTTATTAATAATGTCTTTAAAATATGTCGATTTTAAAAATGCCGTTGCTTTCAAATTGCCAAATTTCATAATCATAGAAACTCAATTAAAATCGCTATCGTTATAATTATTACTTTCACGTAATCCCATTACTGTTGTATTACTTTTCATAGTCGTTTATCAAGACAACAAAAATCGTCGTACAAAAATTCTAAACTATCCTCGCTTTTGCTGAATTTCCGGTTTTATTTACACTCGCGCGTTTTGCTCATCCGGAAAACAAGAGAATCTTGTATAAGCGATTATGCGATTAATGCACGAATCGAAATCGTTGTCAATCGTCATGAGAGGAAGCGGGCCGAGAGAGAGAGAGAGAGAAAGACGAGAATCGTTGCAATTCGGCAACCGTCTTGTTTCCACACGCACGCGCCGCGCGCGTATTAAACGATAAATCAAACAAAATTTCAAAATTGTCGCGTTGAACGAAACGGCAATTTAAGTCGAAAAGCGTCCGCGATGTGTAACCAACGAGTGTGTGTGTGTGTGTGTGTGCGTGTGTGTGTGTGTGTGTGTGTGTGTGTGTGTGTGTGTGTGTGTGTGTGTGTGTGTATGTGTGTAGATATAAAAGAGAGCGACGGCTGTATACATAACAATACGTCGTAGTAGTCAGCGGTTTAACGTAATTAACCGTAGGAGATCTTTCTCTCTTTCACTCCTCAACTTCTGAGAAATGATTTATGCTCCATTTTCTCCTCTCTTCGTGCGCGTTCGTACATAAGAGCGCGTAAGTTTGTAGGACGCCCGGCCTGTAATACACACCGATCTTCCGTCCCCTACAATTTATTAATGCGTTATGTCACTTCGATGACATCATTTAACCCTCAGCTAATTTTCTACTTTGCTCATTTTCCTCTTTTATAAATTTCTTCTCCGTCTCGCGCTTAACTAATCGTATGATAAAGTATCTCGTGTGCGCGCGCTTGCTAATTTTTAAAATCTCGCGCTTATCGGTAATATACGCGCGATTGGATATTTGTAGGGCGACGCGCGAAATATCGTCGAGAGCTCATCGAGGTGACTTTTATATTGTAATGGACACGGGCGATTGTTAAAATTCGCGCGTTCGATAAATCGTATTATCCGTTATATACTCGTATTTATATATACGAGTACATATAGCTAAAAATAAATAGTCGATGTACAAACGATCACATATAAGAGGAAAGAATCGCGCACGCGACGGAACGACTGCCCATTTAACGCTTTCACCTTCGTGTACGCAATTTATCGCACCGCGCGTGCGTACTTATGTACACCAGCGCGCAACCGTATATAATAAGGGGAAATTATTGCGAGCTTGTATATGCGCGTAACGCTTGAATCGCGATACCCAGAAGCCGCGACCGATTTAGAATAAAGCGCGGGAAATTTCGCCCGGTTTTTATATACATACGTATATATATATATATATATATATATATATATATATATATGCGTATACACAGCGCAAGGCGAGTAGTCAAGGAAAGAGAATTCCGCGTAAAAAGGAAGTGCCGAGTTGGAGCGTGCCACGCGAGCTTTCGAATGCGCTTTTCTTTATTTTGTCGCGGTCGGTATGCACGCGACCCCGTTCTTTGCCTCTATTTTATCGATTGCTCTTTCGTTGCAATGACATTGGACGCGTCATCGTGGTTTGATGGATCGATCGACGAACCGATCGTTTAGTTTTAGTTGATCGACGTCTATGAAAGTATATCAAAGGATGATTTATGTACGAGGAAAAATAATGGAAAAATTTTAAGTATCGAATTAAATTGTAACGTTGGTAAAAGAATCGTTATATTAATAACTCTGTAAGCCTCTGTAAGTCAAAAGGGGAATGCATGCATTTATAAAATTATTTTAATAATATCGAATCAAAATGCACATGCATTATTTAAAACGAGCTTTTGATAAATAATGCACCAGAGAAAAATTTCTTGTTGTTATAAATTTTAGCCGAAAGATATAACGTTATAATGCCAATAAATTTCAAAACCCAAATTCGTATTTTTTTAATTTCCTTTTTTTTCTTTGCTGCTCTCCCCTCTCCCCCTCCTCCTCCTCATCCTCTTCCTCCTTCTCCTCCATTCTCTCAAATTAAAATCCAAACTATAACGGTCGCTAGTTAGCCCCGGTAACAGCGGGAAGTGCAAACGGGAAGCTATATATTTCCACGCTATAACGTTGATCGTTTCAATTTGATTCGACGCGCTTCGTATTAGTGCGTGCTCTATTCCGTTGTGTACATGTATGAGCGCACGCGCGCGCGCGTCTATGTATATGTGTACCTGACCGGAATTTTGAAATATTTGACCCTTCTCAGAACGAATTACGAGCCATAGAAGCTCACACAATGTGTGTTTTTAGAATTCACTTGTTAAGGGTTTCGGACGTATATCCTGCGGTGAAGGCGAGCGCGCGTGCGCCTCTCTCATAGTCGTCTCTCTCTCTCTCTCTCTCTTTGCTTCCGCGGCTATTTCAATCACTTGTGTAAACATTCCCATTGTAATTGTGAAGCTAAAGTCAATATATACCGTTGTGGTGTAGACACCTAAATCTTTTTATGTGACGAAAGCCACCAGAGAGATTTATTTTCATTGAAAAGATATTTTATCCATTGGTTTTTATAATTATGTGCGATAATTTTTGTAATGTGATAAAGATTTTTTAGCGAATCGTAAATATTTTTTTTTTATTGCTACAATACTTAAAATACATTGTTATTGATATATAATTATTTAAAAGAAATAAAAAAGTATAAAAATTAAAAATTTTTAATTTCTTTATGATTATTACTGCAAAATTGAAACCAAATTCATATTATAAATAAAAAAAAGATTCATTTCAGTATGAACACAAAAAAAAAATGTTAAAAAGAATATAATTAAATTAGCAAAATCCAGAAAAACGCTCCATCCAAACAAATCGACATCAACATCTCGACAGAAAAGATCAACAGCCTTGAAAAGTATCACTTTCGCTTAAAGCAAGCGTAAAAAAATCGTGCGATCGAGCGAGACGAATTAATTCGTAAAACCCCACACAACAGAAAATCACCGACTGATCTATGAACGCGCGCATAAACCGCAGAGCGCTCTCTCTCTCTCGAAAAAAAAAAAAAAAAAAAAAAATAGATGAAGCATAAAACGTGCATTAAAACGATACCATTATACGAAAGTCCAGAAAAAGACGTACCGAAAAAAAGGAGTGAGAGAGTGAGAGAGAGAGAGAGAGAGAGAGAGAGAGAGAGAGAAGGATGTAACCAATTCGCATCGCTTGATCAAAAAGAGAGAAAGAGAGATGAAGTGGTGTTATTTTACGAAAAATCAACGACGAGGCCCTTTAACGACTCTTTTTCGAACGCCCAACGTGTTATATATATATATATATATACACTAACTATATAGTATATATATATATACATCCATTCACTGATGGAGGCATCTCCGATAATCATAGTGGGCTTCCGCGCCGGTGATAATTGCACACGCGCGCGAAATTCTCCGACGCAGTCCGATAATACACTTCCCTGCTGCCGAAAAGAAAAACGCACCGCAAAATGGAAGAGCGGGTCGGGAGAGTGGATGTATAAAAGTAGGGATAGCCTTTATCATCGTGATTATCAGCGGTTTTGTGCGGTAGTAAATACACACACACACACACACACACACACACACACACACACACACACGCGCGCGCGCGCTCACGTAGTTCGAGGATGAGCCGTGAGCTCGAGCTAGCGCTACTCCGCGTCGATTATTGCTCGTGGTTTGAGAGGTATAGAGGGAAGGGCGAAAGAAGAAGTTTCCTTAACCACCCACCCGTCGTGATGATCCTGCCGTGTAGTCGGCAGGACTATGCTATCTCTCTATTCTTCTCTCTTGTCTCGTATTGTTTTAATCCTTTTGAGATTCTTTAGGCTTATGTATTTATTTGTCTATATGCAAGGTGCTTTTATTCTGGATGAATTTATGCGTTTTTATGTAGTTTGCTGTAATCATTCACAATTATAATGAGTCTTTTATAATTTCCAAGTTATTGGTAATATAAAATTTAATAATTTTAAAAAATTTGAAATTGTAATATGTAAAATATAACTAAATATTATATATAAAAATTATTCGGCTATAAAATGCGCAAAATTACCGTGACGTCGTTTCTAAAATATTTTGACCGTTTAAAAGTTATTTCCAAAACTGATTTGGTCTTTGGTCTACTTTATGGTTGTCAATGCCAGTTTCATTTGGAAACTCTGCAAAAACTGATTTTATCCATTGATATCGAAATTTTTAAAAACCAATTGCACTTTATAATTTACGATTGTGATTTTTAATTAAAATCATAGAAATAAAATTATTTAACATACTCGTATTTATAATACTGAAATGCAATTTTAAGTATTATTTTACATTCCGTCTTTGCAATGCATATTTACTTAACAAATTTAGTATTTTAAGTTAAAGAATTTATCGCCTTTGGGACATCATCATTTAATTTAATCACAATAGTATCTGTCTTAACTTGTGCATTTCACAACATTAATTCACATAAAAAAAAAAACAATAATGGAAATTGTTATTAAACCAATATAGGATCTAGCACGAAGCAACTATCTATTTTTTACTTTATTGTTATAAATTCGTCATACATTAACGCTCTATCCAACTTTTTCCCTGAAATTCGAATCCGTCCATATTTCACGTATATCCCAACAAACCACCAAATATCATCCCTCCTTGGTAATCTCATTCACAAACTCATACGCGCAGCTTACTCTTTCCTCCTTCGTGTTATCCCACCTCCCTCCGATTCCTCACTTTCTCTCCTTCTCTCTACTCCTCTCTATCTCTCTTTCTCTCTACTTTTTCGTGGACCATCGTCCACTTCCTCGCTCCCTCTAAATCGCGCGCATGCACACACACACACACACACACACGCGCGCGCGCGCACGCATACACATACAAATAAATCTCGTTGGTCTTCGAGTCTCGTGAGCGCATCTCTCGGTGCGCGCCGCGGCGAATGAGAGAGTTGCCCCTGAGCGCCGGACTATCATTTTGTGTGTGGCCAAATGAGAGACCACCTTCGTGGAAGGCACTTTACCGCCGCCGCCTCGTGCGCACGAGCGAAAGAACGACCGAGCCGGGTCCTGGGAGAAGGAGATACTCTCTCTCTCTCTCTCTACCTTACTCTCTTTTAGCCGCGGTTCCCGCAGGGCTCGCTGATATAGAGGTGTGTGTACATATATATATATATATATACACGACGTTCTGTGAGAAACAAGCCGCGGATTTGCCCCCGCTTGTTTCTTCTCTTCTCCAGAGAGAGAGAGAGAGTCTTTTGCTTATTTTATTTCTCGAGAGTCTTCTCGTGCTAGTTCGCTCATTGCCCAATGGCTCTCGATTCCCTCGAGAACAAGAGCTCAGGGTTAATCGAGCTTCGCGGACAACTTCCCGAGTATCTTTTTAATTCGCCCGATGACCCTTCGAACTCGGGCGTATTCCCGTGTTATGTGGCTGTTTTTTTTTGTTATCGATGAGTATAAAGTTTAAAAAAAATTGTTTAAAGTAGTTGAAAACGATAACGTATATTTTATTCGCTACGATTTATTTAGCTCGATGAAAACTTTGATTTAATCATTCCATGATTTTGATTATATCATAAATAGTATTAATATGAAAAAAAAAAAAAAATAAGGCTAATGTTAAATGTTAATTATTGCTACCGTTGATCAAAGAATTCTACGTCTTCTCATAACGCGTAAATATTCCGTTTGAAATGACTTTGCATAAAACATACGAGATCGTATTTTTCGCAGCGGCGTATATAAAAGCCGTTTAAATCTGAAGTATTTCCAAAAGTAAAATAATACGTATATCATTATAAATTTCAAAGAAGTAATATAAAAAAATTGAAGAGTACGGGTGGTTAGACCGTGTGAACTTTACTCTGAGAAAGCGAAGAAGGGATCACATGCGCAAATTTCGCAATGCGAAGATTTTAAATTTCGCCTGCGCAAGGTTATTTCAGTCAAAAGTCTCTTTTCTTCCCCCCCCCCCACCTCCTCCTCTTCCTCCTCCTCATCCCCCCTCCCCCTTTTTTTTCTTTCTCTTTCTCTTTTCTTACTTTTTATTTTTTCTCTTTGCCGACGGTAAAATTAACTTTTTAGTTATCCCAATTATGCCTCCAAGTGGGCCTTTACTCAGCGCCCATGAGAATAATGTAATTTACGTTGTATTACAAAAATTTGCCTTTTAAATACATTTATATATTATGCGATGCGCGATATTAAAAACGATTATTTTATTGAATTTGAATGCCGCGCGCGGTAACTTATCGATATGTATATATGTAGAATAACAAATTTTATCGATTATAATTACATGCATAAAAATGCCTGTATAAATATAACGTGATTTTTATTATTTAAAAAATAAGGATTATAATCGTTTTAAATAATATATCATATAGTTTTAATAAAATATTATATACATATAAATATCATCATTGTATATAGCTCTATATTTTTACATTTATAAGATGCATACGTAATAAATTCTAAATATTTTACCAATCAAGTGCAGTCTTAAAATAAGTCATTATCGCATCTTATTTCTCGCTCATATTTTACTAAAGATACTTCATTAAAAACCTGCAATCAAATTCATTGCGCTCTAAAAAAAAAAAAAAAAGGAAAAAAAGAAAAAAAAAAAAGCATCATTCACGCCAAAAAATTTACGTAACGAACACAAACGAGACAGCCCGAACGAAAAGCCACTAAAAAAGATGTTCGCCGAATGAAGATGATCGGCCCGAAAATCACACGATCGCCCAGTCAAACCCATACGTATATGTATATATCTACATATATATGTATATATACGTATCTATACGGTCTCGATCTTGGACTTACTATTTCGGTCGGTCTAACTCAACCCAAGAACAAAGGCGAGAGCGATCCTCCGAAACAAAGGATCCGCGAAATCGAGATATGCCGCATAGGTATCTCGAAGAAAGAGAAAGAACGATTGTACCTATACATATATACATATATATATACAGTCGTCGTTTCAACCGATAGCCTATATATGTATATGGAGAACGAAAGAACGATTGGAAGGGTTAAGTTCGACGATATAAAAATTTCGTCACGATTCCGCGAATCCATCGCATATCCGCGCATCTTTTCCCTCTCTCTCTTTTCCCTTCTCTCTTATTCGCAAAAAGAAGGAGAGAAAAAGATACACATCTCGATGTTGAAGTCACCCCGGGTGGTTCGTTCAATCGTGACTGCGGCGCGCAAGCGCCCGATTTTATTTGCATCGACTGTGAGATAATAATCGAGAAAAGCCGCGACTCCAAAGCGCTGGGGACTTGTCGGATACAGGAGATGGAATGCGCGACAACGTAATTAGGATAGGGATTAAGCGTTTATGGGTGAATTTTGATGCGTTCTTTATTGAATTGTTTTTTTTTTTTCTTTTTTTTTTTTTTTTCTATTTGTAGATGCAGTATAGAAAAATGATTACTTTTAATAATAATAATGTATCGGATGATAAGATGTTTAAAAAAAAAAATGTCAACTTTTTTAATCGTAATTAAATTTACAAGTGTTTGAACCTAAGTTTAGGTAAATTTTTTTTTTATCAATTATATTCGATATGTTACCAGCGTACAATACAAGATAAACCAGTGAAATTCTAGGCAAAACATTAACATACCAAGAAGTAATTTCACAACGAAATATCACATAAATTCGAATCGCTATCCGGACACACCGAACGAGACTTTCAAAACTATTTGTCGCACATGACTGTCACAAAGCGTCCCAAAAGTCCCATTAAACTATTACAGGGAGAGAAAGAGAGAGAGAGAGAGAGAGAGAGCCCGCGCTCGCACGAGAGTAGCGGCCCCGGCCAAAAATGAATGAAGATAAAGGCCGGTCTCGAGAAAAAAAATAAAAAGAACGAAGAATGAGAAGAAGACGAAGAATAAACGAGCGGCACATCGATGGCCTCGTCAAGGCAGTCAGAGAGGATCGGAAGAGAAACGATCGCGACATGGTTATATCCTATCTCACCGGTGGCACACCTTTCTCTCTCTCTCTCTCTCTCTCTCTCTCTCTCTTCGACATTCTCCAACCTTTCTACGAAATTTCGAGTTCGAGTAATCAGCTCCTCTTTCTTCGTCTTATCTCTGGCAATTTTTTCCTCTTTTGGAGAGGATCGAGGACCGAGCGTTCTCGGCCACTCGAAAGTTCATTTTCTTGTCCGAAAAAGAAAAAATAATAAAAAAAAAAAAAAAAAAAAAAAAAAAAAAAAAAAAGAAAAAAAGGAAAGAAAAGAGAAAAAGTAAAGCGAGAAGAGCGGCTGCACTCCTTAAAAAAAGAAAATATGGAGAAAGAGACGCGCGCGTGAGTTAACCGATACGCGACGAATGCGCAACCGATGACTCATTGCGAATCCTCCATGCGACATGTGTGGGAATGGAAAGAAAGTTGATGTGTCTATAGGATAGATCATCGCCGTGGAAAATTGGTCGTCGGAAAGTCGGATGTTGGGTCCGGATTGTAATCTTGACCGTTTTCCTCCTGTTTTATTATTTTTTTTTTTTTTTTTTTCTTTTTTTTTTTTTTCTTCGAAGACCACCGAGTTACCGCGTCAACTGCCATACCGATCTTGTCGTGAATTTCGTGAAAGGAATGTTTTGAAATGTTTCGTTTACGGTTGCAGTCGATGACATTGTTATTCGGCAACTGCAGGTTGAATGATTGATTTGAAACTGAATAGTTTCGTTATTTCTTTTAAAGTATTTTCTTTTTCTTTTCTTTTTTTTTTACAATTTGTGAATTAATCTATCAATTAGTTTAGTAATATTTTACATATAAATTTAGCATAAGATTTTTGTTGACATCAAATTTAATAAAGAGGTAATTATTTAATTTAAATTCACAATATATATATATATATATTTAAACGTAAGCTTTCCACGGTAGACCAAACTGTTCAGTATTATAACCACCGTTCTCCTACAAATTGCAGTCAACTAAGCACACAAAGGAGAAGCTAAACGACAAGTAGTCATCCTCGTACATAAAAATCCTCCAAACATACAATAAACTTTTCACCTAAGCCAAACCTCGTCGAAAGAGAAAGAAAATAAAAAAAAAAAAAAAAATTATTTTTCGGCCGAGTCACGTAATCGCTTTCTAACGAAGTAGAGCAAACCGAGCGGCGAGTCAAAGGGTGTCAAGAAGCCGCTAAGCTTCCCTCTTACCTGCCTCGTAGTCGAGGAAAGGTAGAATCGGAAAATTCAAAAGTTTCTCTGGAAAAAAAAAAACAATAGCCGACGAGCTACGCAGCGCGGCAGATGTTCGAGCGGAGATACATTAAGCGACGATGTTAAGGATGAGATCTCGAGGTATGCGACGCGCGTCTGTGTGGGCTAGTTTTGCGATGAAATTTTTATGGCGATCGTCTGCGATGTCGTTTAAATAATTGCACGTAATTTTAATGACGCGTTAATAATAATTTTATTTTTTATTTTTATTTTAGATGCGAGTTATACGCGGAAACGTTCCTTGAATCATATTTTCCATAAACCTGCAATTGTATAAAAAAAATATTTTAAAACAATTTTAAAAACTGTCTGCGAAAATTAATTTTTCTTCTTCATTTAATTTTATTGCAATTCAACGCGTCGATATACCGATGAATCAAACCTCATTTGTATGTACACGGGTGTACGAGAAACTTTAACAACCGGAACAACGTGGATCGGCATTCAAATTGAATTTGTAATTTATGGTGTACTTGTGAACATAATATGCATTGAATTAAAAATATCGATAATTGTCAAAGTTGCACGTAAACCAAAGACAGTCAAATATCGCTTGTAAATCGAAATACAAGAATGTACTTCTACATATGCGTTAAAATATAATAACGAAAACGAAGTCGATGCAGCCGTGAATTTAAAATAAAAAATGAAAATATCGTGGAATATTAGCAGTCGCCATTGGCATTCCCATACTGGCCGAAGGTATTTACGTAATGAAGTACCGAATTATACAAATTACAAATCGAACGTATATCTTTTACGACTCGTGCCGCATATGATTTTAAAGGTATACCTACGCTTACTTAAAATCATTTCCTCAAACTGTCGGTATAATACCTCGAAATTTACCAGAAAGCTTAGAATACTTTTTTTTTTCGAGCCTAGACGGATACTATTTCTACAAAAGGAAGCTGGTGGTGTGTAATTAAGTTCGTCTAGCCGTAAGATAGTAAGAATTAGAGAAAGAAAGAGAATAAAATAGTATAGAAGTAAAGAGAGGAAGTTTCTTCCTTTCGCGCGAAGTGAGACATCTCGCGATGACGACGACGTCGACGAACTTCGTTATAACGAGGTGCTAGTCATGTCTGGCACGGCTCGCTGTGACTTCACGCGCCGAGAGGAAATTAAAGTTGAAGTAAGAGACGGAGACAGAGAGATAGACTGAGCAGAAAAACGTAAGTAAGGAAAAAAAAAACCAGGCAACGAAAAAGAAAAAGAAAGAGGGAGAGAAAGAGAGAGAGAGAGAGAGAGTATACGCTTACACGGCGGCAGTGGTCAATGAGTAATGTAACGCTCGCTCTCTCTTTCTCTCTCTCTCTCTCTCTCTCTCTCTCGCGCGCGCCGTGCTGTCTGCCCAATTCCCACTTCCCACTTGCTAATTCAGCACTTGCGCCATTTCCGGCAAAGACGGACAAGATACGTGTGAGAGAAAGAGAGACAGAGAGAGAGAGAGAGAAATGAAAGCAAACGGCGAACGACGAAGAGAGATGGCGAGAAAGAGAAAGAGAGAGAGATAGAGAAAGAGAGAGAAGGAAAGAAAAGAGAAAAGACGATTTCTGGGTAAAACCCACGCGAGGTACGAGACGCTACCAAATGATGGGTTGACTGCTATGTATTCTCTCGTCTCTTTATCTGCGAGAGCGACTTCGGTGAACGAAGATGCTTATGCTTTACTTTACTCGTTCACGACTATGTCTTATTCTTCAATCCTCTCTTCTCTCTTCCCTTCCTTTTTCGACGCTCTTTAACATTCGTTGTAAGCTAAGCGCTCTTTGTATATTGGTGAATTTATTATACGCACGCGACTTACACAAACGAAATTGATGAAGATATACCGGCAATTGTTGTATTTTACTTTCGATAATTGAAAGTTAATATACATAACAGTTGATTTTGTTATCTATTAATAAAATTTTAAAAAATTTTTCCTATACTTAAATATGTTGAGTAAATATTCGGATAAATTTTCTTATAGAAATTTTATGTAAATTAAGATACTTACGGAGCAAGTTCTTTCGTTTGCTAAGTTTAGTAAGCAGTTAATAGATTAATATAAAGAATTAAAAAAATTTGTTTATATAACTATTTGATGTCTAATAATTTATTAATATTTTACGGCTTCCCGTTGCATTAAAATAGTACTTTTAAAATTATTCAACGGAATTTTAATGGGTCTTTTAATAACGCAATATATTTCATTTATAAACTAACGAAAATTTTCAGCAAATAATATTTACATAAAATCTCGTAAAATATTAACTTACTTATCGCAAGAAAGTTCAATTTTTATATAAATTTTATATATGAATATTAATTACGTATATGTATAAAAGAAAAATGTTAGCTCTGTATAAATAAATGTTCAACTTTATGTATACCTACACTCGTACATTGAATCGAAATATATTTATATAAATTTATAATAACGATAAAACTCAAACGCATTTATTTTGTCCCATAAAAATGATTTGCTAATCTTTACGACGGATAGAAACTTCGACGTAAAGTTTATATGTACAAGGAGCGAGCATACAGAAATTGTTAAAAATAAAAGAGATAAGGAAAAAAAATTGTTTTTAACGTCAACGTGTGTCCTCGATCGGTATACGTGCCGACATTTTTTTTTTTTTTTTATTTTTTGTATGAAATTCCCGTGTAAAATTCTGTTTTCGCAAGAGAAAAAAAAAAAAAAGAAGTGATATTAAATTTTTTGCCCATCTCTCTCTCTCTCTCTCTCTTCCTTTCTTTTCTCTCGTTCGTTTTTTGTCTTTATTTGTGCGGCACTTTGTACCAGAACGAACGAGACGAGAGCCGACATCATAACCGATTAAGCCTCGATCTTTCAAAAAATTTGTTGTTTCATTTTTGCTTTTCTTTCATTTTTTTTTTTTTTTTTTTTTTTTTTTTTTTTTTTTTTTTTTTTTTTCATCTTTTACGGGTTTTTTTTCGGTCGCAATGCAAAACGTCGCGATAATAACTTATACACGACAGCGTAGATATCGCATGAGAACTTTGTATTGTATACTTATGATTCTAAATAATTTTGCGTTAATCTGCAAAATTATTACGAAAATTTTTAATCGCTTCTAACGTTAATTTATTTAAGCCATTATAAGTTTTAATAAAAAAGGAAAAAAAATACGCAAACTAAAATGAAAAGCTTGAAAAATTTTTAAAAATTTATTTAACGTATTAAATAAGAATAGACGATATAACGTAAAATCTTGAATTTTACATTAACGTCGATTAGATTAAGCATGCACCAATTCGTAAACGTTTGTAATGCTTCGATGAATAAGTCGCGTAGGCGTATACACTAACATATATGGCGTAATTTTTTTTTTTTTTTTTTTTTTTTTTTTTTTTTTTTTTTTCTTTAACGGCAACGTCCGCACAGTTTTTGCGCAGGAAATTCGCCTCCCTCTTTATGCGGAATTTTTATGAGCCCCGTAAAAACCTATAAATCCAACGATAATCATGGTTGAAAAGAGTATATAAGGAGAAAAAAAATGAGTAAGAGAGAAAGAGAAGGAGAGAGGGAATGAGCGGCGAGTTCCTTTTTTTTCTCGCATGAGCGAGCCGCGCGTTATTTATCGGCCGGTCATTCGATGATTTCGTAAATTAAACGCTTCGGGAGCCGACGGACCACCAAAGGACGGAAAACTACTATACTTTTGATGGCTTTACGTGGATCCTTTTTCAATAGGCACGCTGCGACGCGCGCTCTTTATTAATATGTTAACCCAAGCTAGATGATGTTCCCGACGAGCGCCTCTATATACATGTATAATATATGTGTGTGTATGTGTGTATGAGAGAAAGTCTTTGATGATTTTCGAGCGGCTTTTTTCTAACGCTGTCCCCCTCGTTAGCCTTATTCTTTTTTTTTTTTTTTTTTTTTTTTTTTTTTTTATTTTATAATACTTTTGAATATAATCTGCGCGTATTGGTGCTAAAATATCGCGTTGTATTTTTGATTTATACGTCAAAAATAATTAAATATATATATATATACATGTTTTAAATAACACATTATCATTAGTTATAGTATAATTAACAAGTACAACAAGATAGATCATATCTTTTATCTTCTTCAAATACACCTTTGTTCGATCGTTTACTTAAAAGTCACGCGATGCATGAAAGAGTCAACGATAAGAGTAATCCGTCATAATTCGAAACACAATACTCTTAATTTTTTTCTTAAATATTTTTTCCAAATTTTTGAGCTTTGCCGCATTCGTTCTACGCTTACATTTTCCTGCATAACTAACTACAAGCTATCTCTTTGAGATTAACTCGTCAATTTATTAGTCGAGATAATAAAGTTTGCTTTTTCGATTTGTACAAAACGAGTTGCTTTAATGTTTTCCATCGGTGATGCACAGCATTTGAAAATTGTTTTTTCTTTGCGTTAAATTATACAAGAAGATCATTATTTTAAGAGTGCTATAGTAATGAAATGTTTGCAGAATCGGAGATTAAGTGATTTACATATGTGACAGCTTTAATAAATCGACAAATTAAAATTTAAAATAAAATAAAACAATAATTATTACAATACGACAATACATTATAATTTATGTTATTTTTTTATTTTCAATTTATCGTTGCTAAATAATACTAAATTCATAATTGCTTTTGATATTAACTCATTAATTATTGATTAAATAAATAATTAATAGTATAAACAAAAAAAGTACAACGTTGACACTGTATTCACGAAAATTTAATATTAAAAATTATTTAATAATTAAATTAATATAATATACCACTTTATAATTGAATAAGAATGAGATTTCCTGCACATTTTGACCTTTTTTTTTTCAATTGAAACTTATTTTTAGTTCATACATACGATGCAAATTACGATACACATTATATACAATGCAGAATAAAATTCAATTAAAAGTGGTTCAACGGGTATAGAATAAAGATAAAATTCGATAGGACGTGATTGAAAAACAAAAAAATAGCAATGCTGTTTTCCATTTTCTGCTCTTTCTACCAATACATACATATACAATTTGCCGGCGTTGATAAAGAGAGGAAAAGATAGACGGCGCGTGTAAGACAAGTAAGCGAGAAAGAAAGACGAACAGGTGGCTGTTGTTGCTGCTGCTTTACTCTCCAGCTTTTCCCACTTTGGATGCCAACTCACTCTCTCACTCTCTCACTCTCTCTCTCTCTCTCTCTCTCCTTCCTTTTCCACTTCCACAAGCATTTCTTATATGTATATACATAGATACATATAAATACACGTTATATATATATATATATATATATATATATATATATATATCTTTCGCGGCGTAGCGGTTGCTTTTTCTTTTACGTTTGGTGTGTCGCTCTTTTCCTTCTCTTTTTTCTTACCTCGATTCGCGTTCCTATACGCGCTCCTTTTGCTTCTCGCGCTGCTACCGGGAATGCTACGACGCGCACCTGTGTGCAGCTGCTGAACTCTTTGCATCGGCAACGCAATTTTCTTCTCTCTCTCTATGTCTCTCTCTTTTTCTCTCATTCTCTCTCTCTCTCTCTTTCTCTTTATCTCTTCTCTCGCGTTGTATGAACTTTGATGCCGTGTGTTTACGCGCGATGCTTCTGCTTTAACTTTGTAATTTTTCTTTTTACTCGGCTTATCTGTGCATTTTCAAATAGTTAATAAACGCGCGAAGAGAGAAAAAGAGAAATAAGGAAAAAAGTTTGCGCGTTGTATATCTATATACGTGTGATAATTTTCTCTCAATATCGAATCTCGCTATCGACTCAATATTATATTCATGCTCGCTCTTTCTCTCACTCTCTCTCTCTCTCTCTCTCTCTCTCTCTCTCTCTCTCTCTCATACTCTCTTTTAAAGCAGCGAGGATTCGAGCGTCCAATCGAGTCTACATAGTTATGTACACATGCATACGCGTATTGGTATGCATGGCGTAACAGTACGCTGGAATGTATCGCGAGAAAGAAAGAAAAGAAAAAGAGAAGGTGATAGCGTTTTACAATATATATATATAAACAAGCTACGAAAATATTTCCTCTTTCATTTGTAAAAAGACAACGCGATAACAAATTTGAGAAAAAAGTTTATCAATTATAAAATCATTTTCAATGAAACGATAAAACACGTTAATTTAATGAAATTATAAATTCTAATAATAAAACGATAAGTATTTTAATTTAATTAATCTTGAATCAAAACGCGTGTAAATCGATATAAAATTTTAATTTGACCATATTTTTAAAATTGCTTTTTATTTTTTCCATATTTTTATCGTTTCATTTTTCATTAATTATTAATTGTATATTTACAAACTTAATGCCGTAATATTTTTAGTAAAGGAATAATTTCATGAAAAATATTTAAACAATACAGTTGTTTTTTTTAACAAATACAGTGTCACGGGTCACTTGGATTTATAAAAACATATATTTTACTTCTTTTTGTTAATTGATGTTAAAGCTATAGCTGCTTAATTAAATTATTTTTAGAGCTTTATGCATAATTTTATAATTTCACCTACAGAAAGTTGTGAAATCAAAAAAATTCTCAAGTATTTGTTTTTTAACGAGTTTCACATTTTGCTAAATTTCAACTAAAGAAAGTTGTGAAATCTGTAAAAAAAAAAAAATTGTCAAGTATTTAGATTTGCCTTTTCTATAAATCGAAAAATAAACGTGTGTAATAAATTTACCAAATAAACTATTTCATTTACTACAAGCATATTTAGACAAAAAGTTCATGCAACTTATCAATAATTGTATCAACAGCTAATAAATAAATAATTCATATATGTAGATGTTGAGTTTGTATTAAAAACAATACGATAAAGAATTTAACGTAGAATCAAAAAATTCACGACTGACAATCATAAATTATAAAGATAGATGCAAGAACTATACTATCAACAAACAAATTACTCTGAATCAGTAGTGGATGTTTGAAAAATTTTAAAATAGTTTTTAATATAAGATATAAAACAATTTTTATTTGCCAACATTTATACCTTTTATAAAAGGTTTTTTTTTTAAGGAGATCTCATTACTTTTGAAGAGCCTGCAATGCGTAAATAAAATATTATGTTGTTCTAAGAATGAAAAAAGGTATATACATTTCATTATATCTAGATATTTTTTTGGAAAAATTGAATAATCTTTTATGGTTGGAAAATCAATATTTTTGAAAAAATATAAAAATTCACTTGCGAGTTTAAACAACTTTGTTACAAATGCAATCATAGGATCTTGCATAATTGATTTTTCACAATTACTTCTAGTACAAGTAACTAAAAGTTCTAAAATCTATTCTTTTGTTTATTTGGTATGTCGAATGATAAAATATCTTAACGATAAGTTTTTCTCAATCTATTGTATTCGCGAATAGCTGCATCGTCGGCAATAATACACGAATCGCGTAAAAATTGATAAGATGTAAACCTTTTTATGCAAACTATAACTTGCGCGACATAACGCAATTCGGTTACAGCGCTGTCTCGAGTTGCGTCTCATCCGGTAGCACAGCTAGGATTGCCAACGTTTGCGCCCAGTAGATCCACTCTCAGCTTTTCGATCGGTTTGTTCGGGTATCCCGAGGAGCCAATATCTGCCTTATAAAAGCTTAAACTTTATCGATCGATGAGCTTTTAATTGGATTTGAAAAGTTTTTGTTAAGAGCGATGAAGAGCAATTATCGCTAGCATTTGTTGCATTAAAATTTTTGACTGTTTTTTATCAATTTTTTGTTTTTTTTTTTTTTCTAATACTTGTATCATAAAAAAAATTATAAATAAAATTTTATGTTTATCGAAAAATTCTTAACACTTTAATATTTTATACTCATACTTGCCCACTATAATATCCATATCCACATAATCGGGCTGCGAAAATATTCCCTCTTTTAATCTTTTCTTCGACTCTTCGTACTTTATTCTTCAAATGACTTTCTAACCGTGAATCTTTCTTTGGGAATCTAGCGCGTGAGGAAATCGACTAAAAATAGATTTTAGTAAACAAGTGACTATAAAATCTCGATGCTTTTAGCGAAGATAATCGATTGAAGAAATAATCCAAAGATTAGACATATTCTTATTCCGCTATGCAAAGCTTTTTATTTATTTTTTTTTGATAAAATAAAGCGAAAATTTTAAATGTCCGCGTAAAACTATTTTACGCAGTTTTAATCGATCGAAATAACGATCGGAAATAAAAAGAGGAAAAAAAAAAAAATTAAAATTTTCTTTATCAAAATTCCAATTACACTAATCTCCCAAGCGATAAATTCGGACAAAATCCATTTTCCATCCTCGACGTCGTGCTTTTTACAAATTCGAATCTCATTCTCTCCTTTATGCGCGCATATACGTCTGCGTGTGCTCTTTATCCCATCGTTCGATTCTACATAGAGACGAACTGCTCGAATAGTAAAGAAGTAAAGAGTGAAAAGCGAGATGAAGCGAGAGAAAGTATATATATAAGCGCGCACTCGACGTTCGTCGACTCGTTAAACTCCCGCGCGTTAAGTGCCGGAATGCGCGAACGTTTCTTAGGGCCTCGAGTACACACACACACACACACACACACATGCTTATGAATTTTTTTTATTTTTTTCTTTATTTTCGTGTTTATATATTGATTCATTAGTAGATAGTTCATTTTCTTTTCTTTTTTTTTTTTTGTTGTTACTGAGTTTTGTATTATTTATTCGCGAAATTTTTCACTTTATCTGTTTTCCGTTTAATTTTTCTGCCATTTTATTAAAACATAAAGGTATATTTGAGATTAAAAAAATTAATCATTCAACGGGTTTTCAAAAACTCGTTTTTTTCTTTTTTCAAAAGTAATTGCTTAAAAATGTTGAGCTTGTATATAACAATCAAAAGCACGCGATAAGTCTTTTAAACTGAGACCTCCTTATGAGTTTTTGAAATATTTTAAAAAATAAAATTTTAATTTTATTCAATTATTAAAGAATTGTGATATCGGATTTCAAAATATGTATTGATCTGCGATTCGTTAGCGCTGACCTCGAAATTATCTAGAAGCATAGAAACACTATTTTTGAATGAATTAACAAAACGGAAAAAAATGATAATTCAAATTGTTGAAAAACATACTTCATAAACATAATAGTTATGTTGATTCTATAGATTAAACATCCGAAAGAATAATTGTTTTTTTTTTTTCGATCAATATTGTTAATGCAAGAAGTATATAAAACATACACCATTGAAAAAAAAAAAAAAAAAAAAATAGAATGAAAATTTTTTGATTGATTTTCTTTCTTTTTTTTTTTTGTTTTTGTTTTTTTCAAGGTCTTAAAATTTTGCATATATACCTCGAATAAGTATTTCAGCACGCAAGACAAAAAATTTTAATCAATGCTCGACCTTCTTATTTCCATTTTCGAAAGATACCACTCCCGAATATTATTCTCTCTATCCTTTTCTCTTCCTCTCTAATTTACCGTCTTCCTCTCTTACCTCAATCAATCCTACACACAAGCGCACACTTACACACATACACAATACCTATGTAAGCTCACACTTTTTTCCTTCTCCTCTCTCCGTTTTTTTTTTTTTTTTTTTTTTTTTTTTTTTTTTTTTTTTTCCGTTTCTTCATAACTCGACACATCCTGTGCGCCGAACGTACACCGAAGCAAGGAAGAGAGAAGTACAAATACCATCGAATCTTAATGATCTTTGATAAATACTCGAGCCCGTATTTACGATTAGTCATCGTTATAAGGGGACCTAAAAGAGAGAGAAAGAGATAGAGAGAGAGAGAGAGAGAGAGAGAGAGATATCGAAAGGCGCGCGTCTTTTTAAAGCGGATGACTTTTGCGCGGCTGATTAGTGACGGCGATTCTACCTCACTCGTTTGCGGCTCTTTATTATTTTAATTCCTTTTCTCTTTCCATATAAGCGCGAGCGTCTTTTGTTTTTCTCCTCCCCATTCTCCTTCGATCGTTTTATTATTCGTCGGCAGCGACGAAGCGAACAACGCCTATTCCCACCCCCCGTTGTTTCTTTTCCTTCTTCGGGTCGTCGTTACTTCTCTTACGTTTTTTTTTTTCTTTTCTTTTCTTTTCTTTGTTGTCTTTTTCTTTTTTTTTTTTAATTTTTTTTTAATTTTATTTCTTTCCTTTCGGGTTTCTTTCTCCCTTTCTTTTTTTTTTTCCATTGGCTCGGGAACAGGTGTGAGAGAAAAAGCTGGCTTCGTAATTGAAATGCATTTTCGAGCGTGACGCGAGTTTTCGACGAGAAGAAGAGATCGAAGCGATGTGTCCTAAATATATTTCGCGTAAAAAGCGAGCCTCGTAATCGTTATTTTGAAATGAATATATTTGGTGTTGATAAGGAAAAAAACTAAAATTGATCGAAGAAAAATGCCTTAAGTTTGTCAAATAATATTGTAATTATTATATTTTTAAAAACGAAATTAAAATTAATTTATTAAAAATGTTATATTACTTTAATAAATGTATTTATATTTGTTGAAAAAATATATCGAGTTAAAAATAAAATTTTTGCACTTCCGATATATAATGTAAAGAAAGAAACTATATTTTAATAAATAAAATGTTCAATTGTTCTCTTTATTTACATAGGATATTAGCATACGCGATTAATTGGTAAAATCGTGACGAATAATAAAAAATGGTCAAAATAGACGATAATGAGTATTTTTAATGTCTCTAAAATTAGGCCTTTATTCACAAGGATTTTTTAATTCCGAGACGAGTTGAGCGTTAAAATGCCTTTAACCTTACCTTGCACCGAAAAAATTCTTGAATAATAAATTAAGCTCTTCTTTCTTTATCGTCTCAATGTCGTCGCATAAATGTTTATTATCCTTTTTGATATTGAAAACGACAAAATTAAATTTAACGGCATCGATGAATTTTCGAAGAAAAACTATTTTATTGAAACATTTAAATCGATTGATGAATAAAATTTTTACACTTCTACATTCTAAATTATTTTATTGACTTTGTTCGATTATGCATTAATTAAATTTACAAACGCAAGCTCGCGTTCGTTTCAATTCAAACGAATCGATTTTCATAAGCTTTAGCCCACTAGTCTTGCAATTAAGAGATCAAAAATTGTACACACACACACACACACACACGTGTGCCTAAGATTCTTGGATTAAACGTCATACGAGCTCGCATCAAATCATTACGTTCCTTAGTTTCGCGCAACTCGGCTGAACTTAAAGATATACACTCTGACAAAAAAGTATCCGGAAATTCTCATTTAAATTGCCCGCGTTGAGTATTTTTAAGTATTTGAAGTTTCTGTATGTTGGTAGGACTGTCCGTAATTACTATGCCAAACATGAGTGCGGTCTGTCAACTAGTTTGTTTACGACAGCTGTTGAAACCAGTCGACCTCAGTGGTAGTCTGCGAATGTTACAATGGAAAAAAATATTGAACAAAGAGTTTGTCTCAAATTTTGTGTTTTGAACAAAATTTCGTGTGCTGACTCGTTGCGAATGCTGGAAAAGGCTTATAGAGACTCTGTTTTATCGAAAACCCAAGTGTACGAATGGTACAAAGCCTTTAAAAACGGTCGGGAGATCGTCGAAGATTTGCCTCGTTCAGGACGACCGTCGACCTCTTCAACCAACGATAACGTCGAAAAAATCAAGGAAATTGTGCTCGAAAATCGTCATGCCAGTGTTAGAGAGATAGCTCGTGATCTCAACATCTCTCGTGAAACCGCTCGTTTGATTTTGGTGAACCAATTGGGCATGCAGCGCGTCGCCGCTCGGCTCGTTCCGTTAGAGCTGAATTTTCTTCAAAAACAGTACCGGATGCAGGTAGCTGCAGACATGCTGGATCGTGCGAATTCTGATCCCACGTTCATGGGACGGATCATAACTGGTGACGAGACATGGGTCTATGAATACGACACACAAACGAGCCAACAATCATCGGAATAGGTGGGAAAAAATGAGCCGAAACCGAAAAAACCTCGCAAAAGTCGTTCGAAAATCCAGACGATGCTTATTGTTTTCTTCGATATTCGTGGTGTGGTTCATCATGAATTCGTTCCGCAAGGTCAAACGGTCAATAAGGACTTCTATTTAACTGTTTTGAGACGTTTGCGTGAAAATATTCGCCGTAAACGGCCGGATTTGTGGCAAAACAATTCGTGGATTTTGCATGACGATAACGCACCATCTCATCGAGCCACGATTATTAACGATTTTAAGACCAAACACTCGATAAATACCATCAACCAGCCACCTTATTCGCCCGATCTAGCTCTGTGTGACTTTTTTCTTTTCTCCAGACTGAAATTACCGCTCCGGGGAACCAGATTTGACTCCATAGACGCCATAAAAGAAAATTCGCAGAAGGAGCTGAAGGCCATCCCTGAAAGCGCCTATAAAAAATGTTTCCATGATTGGAGAAAACTTTGGCACATGTGTATCGCTTCAAATGGAGCATATTTTGAAGGAGATTCAATAAATATTGAAGAAGTTTAAAATTTTTGCGTTTTATTTCAAATTTCCGGATACTTTTTTGTCAGAGTGTATATATCACAGTCGCTGAAACACACACCGACATACAGATACACCTCAGCGTTATCTCTTTTTCAGAGAGAGAAAGAGAGAGAGAGAGAGAGAGTCGATGGTGTGTGCAGCAACAGTAGGAGCACGGATAGGTATGTGCATGCCCCGCGGGTAATACATTAACGGGTGCGCGAGAAGGAGAGAGACATACAACGCGAGAATGCGTCGCTCGAGGAACGAGGCTTATGTAGATATATACTCTCTTTCGCATCAAGGCGAGTCCCTGATGCTTAAACATATATATATATATATATATATATATATATATATATATATATGTATATATATTTATACACATATATAAACGCAAGCCAACCAACATCTCCTTTTCACGCGCGTTTGGATTACGCTTTTATATGCATTATAACGCCCGACGTATGTACACATACACGTAGATTTACGCGGATTTACATCGAGAGCGGAAGAGAAAACGCGAGGTTCGATCGATGCCGACTGGCTCCGATGGATAAACGTGAAATGTTGGAAATTTTATTGTTTAAACCGTTGGTGAAATCATTCGAAGTCGTTTAACGTCGTTGTTGTTGCTGTTACATGGTTTATGTTTATTGACGAGAGTAAAACGATGCGTAGAATATTGAGATGTTTCGCGTATAAAGTTTTTTATCTTTTAGTTCTCTTTTTTAATGCATGATTTTTCGACTAATGAAAGATAAAAGTAATGGATCCTCGATTAAAAAAAAAGCATATTATCGGTTTATATTTTATACTTCAGGACTTTAATAAAATTAATAAGCTAAATGTACTGGCGGATTATATTTATAACGATGCAATGTTCAATATATATATGTATATTTATATATATATTTACTCGATTACCAAATTTATTCTTCGAGTCTTTGACGTAATCATTTTATCGTTTTATTTTGATCAAACGAGCAAAAAAACCAATCTGTCTTTTTTTTTTTTTTGATACTTCAAGAATATTCAACAAAGTTTTGATTAAAAAAATGACATCTAATTTTAACTTTTGAAGTTTTAGACATCTAATTTTAACTTTTAAAGTAATATATTGGTCAAAATTTTGCTTTAATCAATAAAATGCTGATTTTTTTTTTTTTTTTATTACTGATTGAAATGAAATACCATTACGTTTGAAAAATAACAATTATTGATGGAAACAAAGCACGCAATAAATTAATATCAACTAATTTTACGAATGTCTACATAATAAAATTTAATTTACTTCATATGGTTCTTTACAAAACTGAAATTACATTAAATACATTAGCCAGAATACAAAAGAAAGTAAGCTCGGCTAAACGATATTTATACAATAAAAACACGAGGATAAGTTTCTTCTTGCCGCGGATGAGCAAAAAATGACTTCATCTTCTAAAAATCAACGGATCCTCGATCGAAAAAAATCTCTCATCGGCAATCGCTCGAACTAAGCGAGAAATAAATAACCCATCCAGCCATCGAATCGGTAACCGTATGCGTAAACACACACACACACACACACACACATGTAGATCTAAAGAAGGCAGAAAGATTAAAAAGAGAGAGAGAGAATGAGCATACGTACTCGAGTGTATGTACGAAGAAGGCGAAGGCGAGCGAGAAAAGGCGAGAAGAGGAGAGTGAGAGAGTGGAGGAAAGAGCAAGCAGGTCGAGAAAGAGAGAAGTCGTCGTTCGTGCGCGTCGTCTCCTGGCACTTATATAGCGATTCTCGTTTTCTCTATCTCCCTCTCTCTTTTTCTCTCTCACTTCGTCTTTTTCGTCCCCAAGGCGAGCACCGCGATTATTCTCTCATCCTTTCTCGACTCTCGACATTCTCGGTGTTCGTAGAGAAAGAGAGAGAGAGAGAGAGAGAGAGAGAGAGGAGGAGCGCGCCTCCGGTTCGACACACACGGCAGACAGCACGTCGCCTGTTGTTGCTGATGCTGCTGATGCTCCTCGCGAGAAATCTCGCTTCTCTTCTTTCCTCTCCGCGTTCGTTAGCTTCTCTCGCTCCCTTCCTCCCTGTCTCTCTCTCTCTCTCTCTCTCTCTCTCTGTCTTTCTCTTTCGCTCTTCAAGCGATTATCTAAGTGAGCAAGCGAGAGAGAGAGAGGGAATAAGAGAAAGATCCTTTTTACAACAAGCAAGAGAGGAAGAACGAGGAACGCACAGACAGGCTGGTATGGCAGTCTTGGAATCTTAATGAAATTACCGCCGCCACGAGAAACCATTCTCGTAGTCCTCCTCGTCGTCGTCGTCGTCGTCGTCTCTCGCACACACCGGACAACAACTCTTGCCCGAGCTGGGAAATTTTGGTTTTTGTTCGCGCGCCCTCTTCTGCACAAAGCTATCCTCCCTCTCTCTTTTTCTCCCCTTTTCTCTCTCTTTCTCTCTCTCTTTCACTGTTCGATGCCTCCTGATTGACCGTTGTTTGTCGTCGTGATACCACGATCCGTAAAACGCGATGTACTATATACGCTGCTTCTTCTTTTCGTTCTTTGCTTTTCACCAATTTTTTTGTTTTTCTTTCACCTCGTTTTTACTTTCTTTTTTTATTGGGTAGAGAATCGAGAGGTGAATCGTTGAAGAATAAGTTATGATCGAGAAAGTCTTGGATTGTTACCTGATTAAACGAGTTTCTCGAAGAGGAGGCGCATTCTTTGATAATTTCTTTGTTCTAGAATAAAGAAATTGAAGCGTTTTAATTCCACTTTTATTTTTCATTCTTGGTTAATTGAAAAATTTTTCAATCAACGCTTTGAATTACTCGTTTTAAACAATCTCGACCGCAACTTTCATTCAACCATTCGTTAATGTTTTCTTGATGATTCAAAACTTCATAATAAATATCCAATAATTCATTATAAAATTTGAATATATTATCTCACATTTATCTTTTGTA